>JAQSUU010000153.1:1473333-2210000 GCA_038087645.1 Saccharum hybrid cultivar R570 | reverse complement strand
ATTTTAATCTTAGCCGGTTCTTTATGTGTGCTGAACTATACACACGTAAGAGCTCTATACTGTAATCATCAATGTTTAGAGAATAAAAAAATAGTTTTCCTACTTTATACCTCTATATGTTTTTCTACTTCATCAAATATCTTAAACAAAAGAGACAGAAAGAGAAATGTCCTAACTGTTGGCAACGTGCACTACTACACAAATTCTTTCGCACGGCGTTTACAAATGGGGCTTCGAGGCAGGCCGCCCGCCTCGGTTATTCGAGGCAGGGCAGCTGGGCCAGCAACCGCCTCGGTTAATTATTAACCGAGGCGGGCAACGTAAAAAAACGTCTCGGTTAATGGCGGTTGCGGTTGCCCTAACGTAACCGCCTCGGTTAAAGGATTAACCGAGGCGGTCACCTTAAAAAACCGCCTCGGTTAATGCCTATTAATCGAGGTGGTTGCCCTAACGCAACTGCCTAAATTAATTGATTAACCGAGGCGGTCGTCTTAAAAACCCCGCCTTGGTTAATAGGCCCGCCTCGGAAAAAAGGCCCGCAACCCAGCTGGCCCATTAACTATGCGACATATATATAAGGCGTACTTAGGTTTTCACTCGCACTTCAGCCTTCCCCTCCCCGCAGTCGCGCCCCTCCCCGCAGCCCAGCGGCGCGCCCTTCCCTCCCGACGGCGCCCTCCACTCTCTCCCTCCGTCCACTCTCTCTCCCGAGCACGGCGGCGTGCGCACCATCTCCCTCCCCCACGCAGCGGCGCAGCGGGCCGGCGCGTGCGGCTCCCCTCCTCCCTCCGTCTCTCCCTCCCTCCCTCGTCGCATGGCACCGGAGAGGAGGCCAGAGCAAACCCGACGTCCGGCTAGGGGCGCCGCGCCCCTCCTCCTCTCCCTCCACGGCTCCACCACGGCGTGGATCCGCGCGGGAAGGAGCCCTCCGACAGCGGATCCGGCGGGGAGGAGCCCGCCGGCGGTGGATCCGGCCTCAAAGAAGTGCTCAGGCAGCGGATCCCCGGCGGGGAGGAGCGCTCGGGCAGTGGATCCGGTGGGGAGGAGTTCACTGGCGGTGGATCTAGGGGCGTGGCCTCCGAGCACGGTGACCCATCCCTCTCCTCCGAGCACGGCGACGCCTCCCTCTCCTCCGAGCAGCGGATCCAGCCACCGGAGGCTGTGGGGAAGCGGATCCGGCCACCGGAGGCTGCGAGGGCGTGGATCCTACCACGAACAACGGCGGCGCGTGGTACCGGGCTCGGTGGGCTTTTTTATTTCCTGAAATTATTAAGCGCGGCGGGCTACATAACTCAACCGCCTCCGATAATAGCATTAACCGAGGCAGTTTTTGCAACCGCCTCGGTTAAGGCCACGATTAACCTTGACCTTTAGTCTGAGGCGGTTGCAAAAACCACCTCGTTTAATCCTTTTTATCCGCCACGGTTAAGATTTGTGTAGTAGTGGTGTTTCGCGACATGTTACCAGCGCAACAAACTCTACTTCGTCACCTTCAAAGCCACCACTGGCATCATTGTTGATGCTTTTTTCACAAACACATGACGTGACCAACATGTGTTTCATTAAGAGGGAAAGAAAGCTGATTACAATGCATCACCACACCACTATGAACGCGTGACATACACGATAGCGAGTGATATTGGAGCCCTTACATAATTAGGAGATCATATAGCACATAGTTCATGACTACAGAACACCGCGTAACGACTACCAGCAGCGAACGATGACACGAGGTGCTAGAGCCTACGTGACCCATGCCACCGCCACATGGAGGCTCCGCATCCTAGGGAAAAGAACCTGCATTGTTTCCTGCTTAGGGCGTCCCCAATGGTTGTGCACCTTGCTAGCGAGGAGGAGCATCTGGCCAATCATGAAGAAAGAGAAACAGAAAACTCACCGTGCTAGCGAGGTAGCAAGGGTTAAACTTGCATGATTCTCAAAAAATTTAAGTCTCTGACAAACTTACCACTATCTGACTTCTTACTCTTTTTTAAGAGGCTATTTAGTTGGCAAATTTTTTGGCGAAACGCTACTGTAGCAGTTTCGTTGTTATTTGACAAATATTGTCCAATCATTGTCTAATTAGGCTTAAAAGATTTGTCTCGTCCATTTCGTCTAAACTGTGTAATTAGTTTTATTTTTTATCTATATTTAATGCTTCATGCATGCGTTCAAAGATTCGATGTGACGGGAAATCTAAAAATTTTGGCAAAATTTTTGGCATCTAAACGGTGCCTAAATTGTTTTAGCTAGCGTTTTGCAAAGCCTGTTGAGGATGCCCTTAGTTGGGGAGAGCGACGATGTGCAAGCCTCCTGAAACTCCACGAATGACGCTTCATTAGGCTTTGCCGTCGTCTCAGACTACCCGCACTCATGGACCTCTATATTCATCCTTTATACGTCCTAGTCAGCAAGATTCTCTCCTCTATACTCAATTCTCCCGCACTCATCCATCCTCTATATCATCCTCTATCCACTCTATCCACTATGGGACCCACTTGTCACTTTATCTAATTATATCCATGTGTGATCTAGTTTTGAAGGATTTATTAAGACGAATTTAATGGTGCAATCGAAATTTAATTTGGATTTTTGGTTTGTGAGTTATAGCATTTTTCCTTTGTTTAGCTAGTGGGGCCCGCCACTCTAGAGTATAGAGTAAGCACAGTACTACTCTAAATATAGAGTGAGAGAAAGAATAGAGTATCGTTTTAGAGTACCCAGTGCAGCGGTTTTTACTCTATATTCATACTCTAAAGTTTTAGAGTATCGTTTTAGAGTACCCACTGCGGGTAGTCTCAGTGTGTAGCCTGAGCTTCTACATCAAAAGTTTCCTGGCTCGTGGTCCTGGCGCTCTAAATTTGCTCTTGGCAGCTGGGCGACCACTTCTCGGGACAAACTTCTTGTCATCGACCATCTCAGGAACACGAGTGATCGGCAGCCTTATGGGGAGATAGGATGAGCGGTTCCTCAATCGGCAGCCTGAGGGAGTCAATGAAGTGTTGCGCTACGTTCTAATCTACTAAGGCCTCAACCTGTCCCTGCCCTGTTCGCTTAAACTTATCAGTTTGATTTATCAAGCATGAAACAGTATTTTTCTCTCACAATAAATCAACTTCAGCCGGCTTATCAGCCGTAGAAACCATCGAAGGCAACGAGAGGAGACATGGAATCCGTCATGGGTAGCAGTAGCACCAGCGGAGATAGCAGCACGACCTGGACCTGGTCCTTAACAGTGGCCCAACAAGAGAAGAAGGCCCAGAGGCCTCTTCCTCCTATTTGCAGTACGTACTGTTCCACGTTTCAACTGATTATATTGCCTGCATCTATTGCTAGTTTGTTATACGCTACATTTGCATAGTTCACATTAGGAACCGATCGAACTTCGTTTCCTGGGAATTGATTATTAATATAAGCCAGAGATGTTATATTCTTTCTCAAATTACACACAGTACTGCAAATGTTGCTGTTGCTGATACTGTGATACATGTCATTCTGGAACGTTGATTAACTAGGAATCGAAACAAACGTCGTTTAATTGTAGTAACTGCTAGTGGTGTCAAGGTCGTACTACCAGCGAGCGTCTTGCAATGACCAGATCGATCGGCTGACACCGGTGACCACGATGGCACGGAGAAAGCGGCCGGGTCCAGGATCGCCTGCGCCCCCTCCACGGGGGCACTCCTAGGCGCAGAGTGTCCCCGGCACCACCGCTCGCCCCGGTAGCACCAACCATGATGATGACACTTGCTTCACATAGGATGAAACGGTACGGATATTTTCGGACCGTATTCGAGACCGAATCTGTTTAGAGGGGTTTTAATCTGTCCGTATCCGAGTCCAGATATTTAACATCCGATACCGTATTCGTATCCAAATATTTAAATCACATATTTATGATGTCGATATCCAATCATATCATATCCGATATTTTTTATACTATCCGTATTCGAATCCGAATCCGGACATAAATATGAAAACAAATACGATATCAGTGATATCCGTTCGTATCCGATCCGTTTTCATACTAATTGGTTAAGTCCCTTGTGCCATGGAAATAGTATCACTGGACGATCCGTCAGGGGTTAATCCTATCGTCTAGTGTATAATCTGGCGCTGTTTTTTAGCCTATTTTAAGCTCGATCTCGGCCAATCAAACTTCTTTAAGATCATCCATGTCCACTTATTATCATCAACTCGACTGAAAGTTATCCACTCGAGGTATCGCTAGGTCGCTAGACGCGCACAAATCCATTTTAACGGTCGTTCACCGGGACGTTGTTGAGTGACCGATCCCGCATGCATGCCGGCCGCCCACCCTCCTTCCCCGCTCTCTTTCCCTGTTGCTGACATCACTCTAAAAAAACAAAATATTTATTTTAAATTGCTATAAGTTCCTAACCGTGTTTTCATTTTTAATTCCATCTACACCGGTGTGTTCTACGTGACGAGGTGAACAAAACTAGATCTCACTTGTATATATTTTGAAGATTTTTTTTTCTAGTAGCAATTTATGTATATTAACTTATAACATATATCTTATAACTATGCACACAAGTTGTATTGAATAGCTTAAGTACATAAGTTGTATAGAATAACTTATATACATAAGTTGTGTTTGATAGCTTTTGTACATAAGTTGTATTCCATAACTTTTGTGTTTCCGTGTTTTAGCATAAGTTATAAGTTAATTTGTTCCTTTATGTTTAATAATTTTTGTGTTTCCAAGTTTTAGCATAAGTTATAAGTTAATATTTTCTTTGTATTTAATAACTTTTGTACGTTTGATAATTTTTGTGTTTCAAAACTTTGGGATAAGTTATATGATATAAGTTATATGTTATAAGTTAATATACATAAATTGCTACTAAAAAATTCTTCAAAACATATGTAAGTGGGGTCTAGTTTTGTTTGACTCATCGTGTAGAACACACCAGTGCAAGCGGAATAAAAAATGGATACACCGCTCGAAAGTTATAGCATTTTAAAATAAATATTATCCTTTTTTGGATGACATCAGCGCTGACGTCATAGCCTGGGAGTGCGCGCATGCAAGGTCGCAAGGAGTAACGCGCGCTGCTACTATCCAAACGAGGTAACAGGTGGTATTTTTTTCTTTTTCAGAAAAGGAAATCAATGATGTCGGAAAATTATTCGTCGATTCCGCTCCGGGTGAGCGTTGGCTCGTTAGTGCGGCCGTCCCTCGCATCGTCTCGTCTAGGAGGCGACGCGGGGGCGACCGGCCCCTATTCGAAACCAGCCCCGTCGTCGGCTGCTCCTCGGCCGTCGCCACCGCCACCGCTCCCCGGCGGTGGCGGCCGCCGCGGCGCTCCAAAAGGTGTCTGTCGTCCGCAACCATTTTCTCCTCCCCTCGCTCCTCTCTCTTCACCCCTCAAGGTTCGACCTAGTCGTCTTTCCCACCGTCGGTGTGGTCGTTGCGGCCACCAAAGGCCAGATCCGGTCGTGCCTCCACTCGATCTACTCTCGCCAGCGCTGGATCTAACCTCCCACACCTCCTTGCTGCCATGGTGGAATTAGGAATGTGGGTCTTCAGTCAGCCTGCGACTTCGGCGGTGGCCAGTCCGGGGTGGCGGTGGGCTCGCGCGTGACCCCAGCCCCTGCGCTCGGCCGTGGTCGGGGCGGCGGGGTTGGCAGGGTCGCTCGCGGACCCTATGGCGGCCGGGGTTGGCCAAGTGCTCAGTGGGGCCGCAATATCCGTGCGGCTTGCCGGAGCTGAAAGGACCTAATGGCTAGAGGGGGTAATAGCCTATAAAAAATTCTACAACAACACTAAGCAAAGTGGTTAGGTAAATATGAGGCGAAGCAATTCTTCGCTAGCCTACTAAAAATGCAAGCCACCTACCACAATTCTAGTTGCTATAGTCTCTAAGCACACAAAGGCTAGGTCACTACTACTAAGTTAGTGAGCTTTCAAAGACTAACTAAAGAGCCTCACTGACTACTAGACAAGACACAAGCTAGCTCTGAAAACTAATTACACTAAAGAACTTAACTACACTAGGACTATAAGTGCAAGGGTGAGGTAGTGAAGATATACCGACTTGGGAAGCAACAATCAATCAATCACAATGAATACTAATAAATTCCTTAGAGACAATGATGACACAAGCGAGGTTCACTTGCTTGCCGGTAAGGTAGTCTTTTGGCGATTCACTCACTTGGAGGTTCACGCGCTAATAGGCATCACACACCTAACCCGCAATCGGGTGCCGCGCAACCAACACAAGATGAGGATCACATAAGCCATGAGCAATCCATTAGAGTACCTTTTAGCTCTCCGCTAGGGAAAGGTCAAGAACCCCTCACAATCACCACAATCGAAGTCAGAGACAAGCACCTTCCTGAAAGCCCTAGTTTAGTTTTAGCTAATTGATGAAACTTTAGTACTAACCTCTATGTTAAGTGTGTGAATTAGATGAGGTTGGTACAATCCAAGTGTGGAGCAAGATTCAAGTCCATGGTGAGGAAGGTGGACATGAAATGATGATCAAGTGCTTAACTTGGAAAAGAAGAAAGAGAAAAACAAAATCCGATGGAAATCAAGGCAAATGTATTGAATAGGGTTTTGGTTTTGGTGATCAAGATATCATAAAGGGTGTGATCACATTTAGGATCGATAGCCGTACTATAAAGAGGGGAAATCTTTGGCTAAATGGTTTATCGAGTGCCACTAGGTGACATCGTTCATGCATTGCATTTAGGAACCTAATGTGCTAACTTGTGACCCTTGTGAAATGCTTAAAAAATACTAACACACTTGCACATGGTGGTGTACACTTGGTGATGTTGGCACATTTACAAAGGAGAAGAAGTTGGAGAAGTTTTAGAGGAACTTGAGTTAAAAAAGAGAAGGGATGACTCTTGGATTGGAAAACTGCATTGATCCATTATTCTTTGGATCAAGTATTCATGTGAGTCGTGTAGCCCTTTGAATAAGCTTTCTAAAATGTCCAAGATCATCGAATTCGGAGTTCGGAGCTAAGAGTTACGGCCGTTCGAGCGAACAAGCGTTTGTGACCGGACTCTGCAACCGGACACTACTGTAGCGAGTCCGGTCACAGAGTTCAGTCAGTGCCAATGAGAGGGCTGATCTATGGTTATGACCTAACTCTGGCTCCAAGGCATGACCGGACGCGCCTGTGCCACCGTTCGGGGCCTGGAAAAGCTGAGGGAGAGCGACCGAACACTAGGATAGTCTGTTCAGTAGTGACTGGACACGTCTAGTCGATTAAAATCATCTCTGGAACCTCTCTGTTAGCGACCGGACTCTGTGACCGGACGCTACTATAGCGAGTCCGGTCATACTATAGCGAGTCCAGTCAGTACGAAAATCAGCACTGTGAGGGGGCCAATGGCTCTATTTTCTTAGGACGTCTATATAAGCTCGTTAGCCGGCCTTTGCTCACTCTCTTGGTCATTCTTACTTGTGATAGCTTCCTTTGAGCTGAGCAAACTCCCTCCCACTCATCTCTCTTACTTGATTGCGAATTCAAAGTGAGATTAAGTGATTCCAAGTGCATTTACTTGAGTGATTACATCTAGTGGCACTTGGGGATCGTTGTGGCTGCAGATTTCTTGTTTCTCTTGGGGGTTGCCGCCACCTAGACAACTTGGAGCAGCGGAGAATTTATGGCAAGAGTTGGTGATTGTGAGGGGTTCTTGTGTCTTCCCCGGCGGAGCGCCAAAGGCAACTCTAGTGGATTGCTCGTGTCATTGAGCTACCTCACTTATGGGTAGGTTCTTATGGTGTCCAAGTGTGTGTATGAGATTTGTGCAACACCTCTTAGCCGCCAAACCACCAAGTGTTAGTTGACACAACGGGGACTAGCGTGCCGGCAAGCACGTGAACCTCGGAAGAAAAACCTTATGTTCATCTTGTGTATGATTAGATTTCTCCCGGTGATTGATCTTCATATCTTATGATTGGTTCATTCTCTAAGTGGTGGTATAATCACCTTGTCCTCTCATTTACATTCTTGCAAAGTAATTGGCAAGCTCTTTAGTGTAACTAGTCTTGAGAGCTTGTAAGGACTTGTTAGTGTGACTCATTTAGCTGGCTCATTATGAGTACACTAACTTAGAAAGTAGCAACATAGCAATTGTGTGACTAGTGATCATAGTGACTAGAATTGCTTGATTAGGTGGCTTGCAATCCTTGTAAAGCTAGAGCAAAATTATATTTCACCATTTGTTATATTGACCCATTTGTTCTAGTGAGTCTGTAGATTTTTAAATAGGCTATTCAACCTCCTCTAGCCACATTTGGACCTTTCACTTCCTCCACTCGATGATCCTCACTATACCAAGCCATCTAGGTGGCGGCAACCACCAAGAGTAACAAGCAAAATCCGCAGCTAAACACAATCACCAAGCGCCTCTAGATACAATCACTCAAAGCAGTGCACATGGATGCTCTCAATTCTCACCAAATGATGAATCAATCAAGTAGAATGAGTGAGAGAGATGGCTATGCTCACAAGGATATATTCTCAATAGAAATGGCCAAGAGAGTGAGCAAGAGCCGACCACATGACTTAAATGGGGAGCCCCTTCGAAAAGAGTCGTTGGCCCCCTACTGCCTGCCTCCATGAGGCGACCGGACATAGCGGTCTGATCGATTGGAAGCGCGCCACCCTGCGTCCGGTCACAGGGAACCGTCCATGTGTCCTCGCCTTTCAACCATCGCTGCTGATCTACAATGGCTAGTAAGCCGCGCGCGCAAAACTTAAGTGATTATCGGACACGCCGGTCCGAAGAACAGACGCATTGATGTCGTGCCAGCCCGCGCCCCCTCACCCTCGAGATGCTGACTAGACACTGCTCACTTTACCTGACGCTATGCCACCTGGCATCTGAACTGATCCAGTAAGGGTCCAGAGAGAAAAATTGATGACCGGATGCGTCCGCTCGTGCCTGACCGGACGCACCCCGGCGTCTGATCCTCTCTGGCCCAACTCCAGCATGCCAAGCTCGCTCATGTCAGCGTACGTCATGTGTAACCAGACGCAGGCCGTGCACGTCCAGTCACATTCACTGTTCAGCGTTCGGTCTCACACCGAGACCGAGTCGTTCACGCTACAAATGACCGGACGCACCTCTCCGAGTTCGGTCACTCCAAAACCAGAGTTCAATCAGTGAAAAACAGCGTCTCCTCTTCTCCAACTTCGCCATCCTTGATCAAATATGCTAACCACCAAGTGTTTCACCTACTGCACGTGTGTTAGCTTGTTTTCACAAATATTTTCAAGGGTGTTAACACTCACTAGAATCTAAATGCATATGCAATGAGTTAGAACATCTAGTTGCACTTTAATAACCGTATTTGGATACGAGTTTCACCCCTCTTAATAGTACGGCTATCTATCCTAAATGTGATCACACCCACTAGGTGTTTTGATCACCAAAATAAAATAGCCCTATCAAATTCACCTTTGCCTTGAGCCCATTTTATTTTTGCCTTTCTTCTTTTCCAAGTCCGAGCACTTGATCATCACCATGCCATCACCACCAACATCATGATCTTCACCAAATGCTCCACCACTTAAAATGTGCCACCTATCTCATCATCACTAGAGCAATAGGTTAGCACTTAGGGTTTCATCAATTCACCAAAACCAAACTAGAGCCTTCAATCTCCCCCTTTTTGGTAATTCACGACAACCCTTTCACAAAGATATGAATTAAAATTCAATTGAATCCATGTTGCTTGCCCAAGCATATTTACCATGTGTAAAAGAAAATGGACAAGTTTCATAAACCTGAATTGGTAGCATTAGCTCCCCCTACATATGTGCTAAGAGTTTGGATTGAAGCTTGCATATGTGTATGGATTGAAAATGTGGGAGGGCAATGTCTACCAAATTATGTTAAGGTATAAGAGATGGACCTTTGAAGCGTGGATACCAATCGAAATGCACCAAATATACCATCCTTAGCACCATTGCTAGTTAGATACCACTTGGAATATCTTGCAAAACATAAACACTAGATACCTCATGAGATCACATTATATGCAAGGCTCTAGTACCACTTGAAAAGCAAAAACCAAGGCATATCTAACTATCCTATGCATGCTAGTTTCTCATTTCATCATTCAAACCTATAACTAGCATACACCACACAAGCATGAAAAATTAATTTAAAACTTGTGCCATGCAAACAAACATATGAAATGCACATTCAAATGCAATATATAAGTTTATGAGCTTTCTCCCCCTATTTGTGTGCGCAAATTTTAATTGATCCCCTTACTTTCATATTTCTCCCCCTATATCATTTTTTCACTATCTTTGTGCATTACTTCTCCCTCTTTGTCATCAATGACCACAAAAGATTAATTTTAGATTAGTTAAGATTATCAATGTCAGTCAATGGAGTGAGAATCATTTTTCCAAATTTGGTTTAATCTAGAACACTTACCAAAGATATTTAAATCGGGTTGATCCAAGGACAAGCTTCTTCACACCTCATTTCAACGGTTATCTTGACCATGTTGAGTTAAACACCTATAACTCATTTTCTAGATCAAACACTAGATTCATAAGCCCACAAACATGTCATATGCTACCACTAGATCAAGTCAAGCATAGAAGCAATAGTGGTACCATATAAGCATCAAATTTATTTGATTTTTATGAATGAGCCTATAAAACATGAGGAATGACTAGATGCACTAAACATGTCCTTAGTAAAGGATGTATGCATACCAATCAACATTTACCTTGGTTGCTCGAATGAGAGGCATGTCATATAAGTGGGGTGGGTGCATCAACACATATTTGAGAAATCCAATATGTTCAACTTATTTCTTAGCTTGCAAAACCTCTTCTCATCAAGTGGCCTGGTGAATATGTTAGCAAGTTGATCTTCGGTGCCCACACTCTCAATGCAAATGTCTTCTTTTTGTTGATGATCTCTTATGAAATGGTGGTGGACATCAATGTGCTTTGTTCTTGCATGTTGAACTGGATTATTGGTTAGCTTGATTGCACTCTCATTGTCACATAGCAATGGAAATTTCTTGAACTTCATTCCAAAGTCATTCAAGGTGGCCTTCATCTAAAATATTTATGCACAACAACTACCGGCGGATATGTATTCAGTTTCGGCGGTTAATAATGCAACGCTATTTTTCTTCTTTGATGACCATGAAACAAGTGATCTTCCCAACAATTGATAAGTGCCTGAGGTGCTCTTCCTTTCAATCTTGCATCCCGCATAGTCGGAGTCCGAATATCCAACAAGTTCAAACTTTGCTCCTTTGCGATACCGCAAACCAATATTTTATGTATGCTTCAAGTACCTCAATATTTCCTTTGTAACCTTCAAATGACTTTCTCTTGGTGAGGCTTGAAATCTTGCACATACACACACACGCTAAACATGCACATTCGGCCTTGATGCGGTCACATAGAGTAGGCTTTCAATCATAGACCGATACAACTTTTGATTCACCATGTTGCCACTTGCATCACTATCCAAATTACCATTTGTTCCCATTGGTGTACTTATGGCCTTGCTCTCATTCATGCTAAACTTCTTGAGCATGTCTTTAATGTACTTGCGTTGACTTATAAATGTACCATTCTTCAATTGCTTGATTTGAAGTCTAAGGAAGTGACTTAACTCTTCAATCATGGACATCTCAAACTCATTAGCCATCGTCTTCCCAAACTCTTCACAAAAGTCTTGATTGGTTGATCCAAATATGATGTCATCAATATAAATCTGCAACACAAACAAGTCATTGCCAATCTTCTTGGTGAAAAGAGTGGTGTCAACCTTGCCCATTATGAATCCCTTTGAAAGTAGAAAGTCCCTCAACCTCTCATACTTTGCTCTAGGTGCTTGTTTTAAACCATCAAATGTCTTCTTCAACTTGTATATATGGTCGGGTTTCTTGTCATCTTTAAAACTGGGAGGTTGCTCAACATAAACTTTTTTATTGATGTAGCCATTGAGAAATGTACTCTTGATATCCATTTGATAGAGCTTGATGTTGTGGACACAATCATATGTGTTTTTTTTATTTCTAACACTTTCTTAAAACAATTTTTAAATTTGACACTGAAAACTTTTTTTTTTCAAAACTAACACTTTTGGTCGCGCCTAAAGTCACGGCGCGGCCAAATAACGCTGTCGCGCCTTACATGGCGACATGGCAGCATCACTTATATGGTACTCCCAGGACCCACGGCCGGCTAACGTGGTGGGCCTACCGCGCCGTAGATCTGGGCGCAGCTGTGCCGCGCCACGCCGCACGGCGCGGCAGGCGTAAGGGGCGAGCCAGCCCTACGGTGCTTGCCCATTCCCAGTTCCCCATGCAGTGTACTACTCCGTCTCATAAAAAGAGTCGCCGTAGGAAGCGTGCTGGTCAAACTTTTTCAACTTTGACTACGTTTGTAGAAAATACGTACAACATTTATATCTTTAAATAAGTTTATTATGAAAATATATCCAAAGATCTACCTAATGATACTAATTATGTACCATAAATATTAATATTTTATTAAATATATTTGGTCAAAGTTAAAAGTTGTTGACTTTTTGGGAAGCGAGAATGACTCTTTTTTTTTTTTTTTTGGACGGAGGGAGTAGGCGTGAAAACCATGCCAGGTGAAAGACAAATATGTACCATCGTATTCACTGTCTTGCCTGTTGGTGCCTCCGGCTCTGTAGTGGCATCGGTGTAGGACCAAGCCTCTTGCTCGGCGGACCCCACCCCTGCAGCTGCGTGCACACCTCGAGCTAGGAATGCGTGCAATATTTATATCTCTAAATAAATTTGTTAAAAACTAGATTTAAAGATCTTTCTGATAATACTAATTATATAACATAAATATTAATGTTTTTTAATATATATTTAGTCAACGTTATTTCTCGAGAAATAAGAACGACGGTTATTTTGAAAAAGAGGGAGTATCATTGAGTGAAAAGCTGAATGCGACCTGGCACGTGCCAATGCTTGGTCACATGTTGCGTTGGGCCACACATCCAGCTTGCAGTTTTGTCCATAATCCTAGGGTGGTTAGGTGTGCTGCCCCAAGTCAGGTACTTTTAAGTAGCGGCAGTAGTAGTACTTACTCCATCCATAAAAGAATACAACAGTACGTTACGTGTCAGTAAAAGTAGTTTTTATTTAATTAAATTTCTAATAAATATTATTTACATTTACGGCTCTAAAATAATTTATTATAAAAATACGTTTCATAATTAATCTAATGATATTTATTTGATATCATAAATATTGATACTTTTTTATTTATAATTGATTCAATTTAAGATACAAAACTATGACACTGTGTTAGAATTGCATTCTTTCTCGGACGGAGGGGATATATTCTTTTGATTTAGATGCAAAGCTGCAGCTGCACTGGCGCTCCAGATTTGATAATCTTTACCTAATCTGGGGGATTTGCACATTTGCAATGCTACAGATTCGTAGAGGGTTACGATTTAATAATTAATACTCCACTGTCATAGGAGGAGAGCACTCTGGAACTTGTAGTACTCCATATGTGATGAAAACCTGGAAAACAATGGAGTGTTAAATTGTTTTGTTTTCCCAGGAAAGCAACCAACAAAGCTGCCCTGCACTGCATGGCACACAGAATACAGTAACCGGCAAGTGCCCCAGAACAAAGCAACATTCAGAGTCACACTGTAGTCAGCTCCAGGACCAGACCAACAGGAAAGTCTGCTACTGCTACAAGGCTTGGTCCTGCAGCTGCGTGCGTGTCGTCGCTGGGGCGAGCTGGCCTGGGCAGCGGCTGGTCTGGGGACGAGCGGCCTGCCTCGGGCGAGCGGGTGGCCTTGGAGACCGCATCTATCGAGCGTCCAACCTGAGACTGCAAGCCTAGTGCTACAGCATACTATATGACAAGACCGGCTGCTTCCATCCCGGGACGAAGCAGTGGGTCTGAGCTCAAATACGATGCATTAAGTAAAGATGACGATGTCAAGGTTAATCTATAGAGATGAGCCTAATCTAAACTTGGATGTTACTCCTTTGCTGTGCATATAGGACATTTTTAAGATATAAGCTTGGGTGATGTTATGGCAATATCTTCATGTGTCTCACCTTAGTACCTATCTATATTGATCCCTGAAAAAGTTTCATGAAGTTTGGAATCAAAAAGTCACATGAAATGATAAGTTACATGCTTGTTTGGATTAGAACTGAAACATGCTTTACATCCCATGGGAACTAGTGTCTATGTAACATACAAATGCAACATGTGCAACACATCTTAGACACATGTGGAACAACCTAGGGAAACATGTGTAGCATGTACCTTGAAGCAAACACATGAAACAATTGAAACAGAGCTTGAAACAAGCATTTTAATTATAGGGATTTCTATGTTTCAATGCATGTGAGGCCTACATTTTTGTGCAACCTATGAATGGTGTGTATGTTTGGCCTCTACAACACCTTAACTACACTTAGGACACTTAATGGAACAATGTTCATGTTGATCATTTTGCCTAAATGTGTTTCTAAGTGATGGTTGACCATGTATAGACCCTAAAACCCTTTTGTTTGACCATTTTAAAAGTGTGGCCTAGAAGCTTTGTGTGACTGTGAACCCTTTTACAAAGTTGTAGAGAATTTTATAAGGAGCAAACTTTGTTTAAGGGTCAAGTCATAAAAATATGTGGAACATGCTCAAAAAGGGCCCACAAGTCAGAAATTAGGGTTGTTTCCAACACCTAGCAATTTCTAAGTCTAGAATTCATCGTCGTCGACATTGGCATCTCACGTTCTCCGAATTTCGTTGAGTAACTCTAGTGGAGCCAAAAATGAAAGTTGGAAACAATTCATTGAAGAACAACATGTAAAAAGTTTGGATCAATTTGACCAAGTTTGGCATTGCAAAATTCCCAAAACCGAGTCCTTGATTAACATGTTGACACTGGTGATTTAGGGACTAATTATCTCCTAATCTACAGCTCTAATGACATTGCTCCCTAAAGGAAAATCATAGAGCTTTGAACATACTTCAAACTTCGTTAAAAGCCCAAAGTCTAGATCGGCCCATAATAGGCCCAAAACGGTGTTCCATGACGGCCACTCCAGCGCCTACCACTTGTTCGGCTGAATGCCACAATGGACGCTGCGTGCCCTGTGCGTGGCCACCATGCAGGGCTGCCGTGCGCCCTCCACCTTGCCACACGCCTCTGCATGTCAGAGTCATTGGGGAGAGGATGAGCTGCCCACCGTCGCCCCTCCCTCGTCCCTGAGCTCGCCTCCGCCTTCTACCTCACTCCCTGGCGCCCGCTCGCGCAGAACGCAGCCATGTCCGCCATGGATAGCCGGGCGTTCAATGTTCGCCATCATTTCCTCCACCCGAGCGCCCCATAGCTCTGCACCTCGACCACCACATCTCCCTCGTGATTCCCCATGCCGTGTGTGAGCTCGCAGGATGGTAGTGATGTCGGGAACCGCCACCGCCACCATGCAGTCGCCGCCGCGGCCGGTCGCGCGCGTGGCCAGACCGCCTCAGGCCGCCCTGAGCTAGGCCGAGCAGCTCTATGGGTGCGCGCGACCCCCCTTGGGCTTCCCCATCCCTCGTCCGCTGCCGGTGCTCGTCGGGCCGCGCCTCCGCGCTGCCGCCGCGGTGAAACTGCCGCCGTGCGTCCGGCTCGCGTGGCCAGAGGGCCACAGACGGCCGCAGGCCACGCTGCGGGTGGCCACAGGTGCGCCTCACCGCCGTGCAGCTCCCGCGCTGCTCCACTGCCGCCGGGTCGCCGGCAGCCGGCCGGTGGAACCGCCCCGACGGTCGTCTTCCCCTCTCTCTGCTTCCACCGGGGAAAGAAGAAGAAGAAGACCGGCTCCCTCTGTCTCTCTGTGTATATGACAGGTGGGTCCAACCAAACAGTGGGTCCCACGTGTCGGTTTAAGTGGTGGCGGTTTTGGGTGCGCAACCGGGTGCACCTAGCATATCTTGGGTGAAGTTGGTTTTCCTATTTTATTTCGTCCAAAACTTTACTAAATGTTGTAAAAATCATATCTTGAGTTTTAGGAGTCCAAAAATAGCAAATGTGGACTTTTTGGAAACCTTGAGAAGAGATCTATGCACTAGAGTCATAAAATATTAGGTGTTTGTAGATGTTTTCTGATTTCTTTATTTAAGCTTTAAAAGTGCTCCTAAAAATGATTATAACTTGACCAGAGCCATATTTAGAGTTTTAGGTATTCAAAAATAGTGATTCTTATTATGTTAATCTTGTGATAACATGTAATAACTAATAAAAATATTAAATCTATTAGTTGTCACTGTTTTCTTAGGATTTTGATTTAATCTTGATAAATGAGCAAATCTACATTGTATTTTTTATCATTTTTATATCTTGAGTTGTGGTGCTCCAATTTAGGTGAAATTTTTAGGGTAGTCTTATTATGCTATTTATGTACTATGGTATAAATTTCATGGTCATTGCTTACTGTATGATGAAGTTATTGATTTAACTTGTTTATGACTTGATAAATAGCTTATAAATAATATATAAATGATAAAATAGAAAATGTTATTCCATTACCTTAGTATGATGTTGATCTATCATGTTGATTCATACTATGGCCATGTGTTCATAGAAAATATTGAGTTTTAGGTTAATTGGCTCTCACATGATTTATTGCAATAGCTATTTGTCTTTTTCATAGAGGTTGGTATACTTGTCCAAATGGCTTGAAGTTTGGATAGTAGACTTTTGGAAGCATATGTAGGCCACTATAATTTTAGTAGAATTTATTGAGTATCTTTAATATGTGTTCATAATTTCACCTAATTATCTAAGATAAATTAAGAAGTGTATTAAAATAATTTACCCAGCATTGGACACTATGTTTTCTGGAGTTCATTAGTCATTTATAAAATGTTGGTAAAGTTGGTTTTGTACAATTATATAATTGTAACATAAGTTAGTATTTATTTATTGCAAATGTGGTTTCTAGACAGTTCTGGGGGCAATATAGATGCCCCATGTTAATGATGTTTTCTGAGCATCTTGTCTATAGCAAAGTTGTATATAATTCATGTCTCTAGCTTGTGTTAAAATTTGGTGTCATTTGGCCAAGTAGTTTTTGAGTTATAGATGTTTAAAGTTAGGTTCCAGATTTGGTTGCTCTCTGTTTGGAGCAGACCAGAGTATGTAGTTTCATCTTTTTGACCTAGTAAACTTGGGAATTAGGCTTAGGTGATATTAAATGAATTATAGATAATTTCATAAGCTTTCCAAATTATCCTCTTGAATGTAATTTGGAATTATGTAGCTCCTGGAATGATGTTATTTCTAGACTGTTCATGCTGATTGCAAATCTGAACTTTTCTGTTAAGCATAGTTTAAGTTACATAAGTATGTTGGTGTCACTACTTGAAACTTGGGTAGTACCCTGTGATCTTGTGAGACTTGTTTCTTGATTGATGTGCTTTCCCTCTTCTATGTTATGCCTTAATGAGGATTAAGTTAATTAGCTCTAGGTGCTTACGTGAACTTTGGTATGCTTACTTGATTACTTTGTTTATTACACTTCTATGCATTCATACATATGCATTGTTACACCTCATTTAGGTACGTTAGCTGAAGCACGTGAAGGACCTAAGGTGGAGTCAAATCCAAAGACGGAGTTGGTGGATCCATCCTGAAGATAAAAGGATCGGACAAGTGCTAGATTGGAGGATGCTCGCCAGGCGGGTTTCATCTGACATACTCTAACTTGAGTCGGATCCCAGGCAAGCCCCGGAGCATTATAAGCCTCCTACCTTTAAAGCAATTAATTCTATATATGTTATAAGTATTATTGCATTAAGTGGTAGGAGTTGGTTGGAAACCCTTGCTGCATTATATCATTCCTTGTCCAAATATATAAATCCTTGAATCCTACATAGACTAGGATCGAATAGATGCTTAGCCCTGCTTTAAGCGGTATAAGTCAGGTGATTTCCTGTCACCTGCGAGATGTAGGGGTATTCATATATGGCACGGTTGGCTATATTTGCTATCGTGGAAAAGAACCACGTGTTAATAAAATGAAATGAGACCGGGCGGGATGACAATAGTGAACCAACAAGGCATGGAGGTCTTGGGTGTGGATCTATCCCCGTTTGAGTCGTTTAAGGACCGATTCGCTGTACGTCCTTGAGTCATGTTGAACGCAGTCTAACACTTAGTTGGTCGGATAAGTCGTTCCGACCGTGAATCCGAGTAATACAGTTTAGGCCGGGAATCGAATGGTAGGTCGCATCTTGGAGGTAGTAAGGATGTGCTTGGGGACATTGGCATAAGACCAAGGGGGGTTAGAGTCCCAATCATCCTGGCAGAGTGTTGCCCTTGGGGATGCGGCATCAGTCAAACCCGTGCTTTCCTGAACGGTACCAAAGGTGACCTGAGAGCCCTCACCAGGCGTGACTCGGTGAGTGTTAAAAATACCCCTCTAGCTGGATAGGAATTCGATTTGAATCGCCGTCGCTCCCGATTAGTGAGCACTTGACTTGAGCAGCGGCAACGTAGATTCAATTAAATTGAACTGATGGTTAATTGGATGACGATGGAAATGTTGCCTCAATTTATACCTGATATGGTTAATATTGTTTGCTCCTAATTACATGAGTGCTCTAGTACAGGTGGTAATATAGATGACAGGTCAATGATAATTAACTGGATGGTTAAGCATTAATGATTACTTATCTATATTAAGCTTTTATGCAAATGTTGTCAAGCTAGCCTACATACATCAGCCTTGCATCATCCTTGGTGTTACTTATTTCTGGTTTTTGACGGGTAAGTCTAGCTGAGTACCTTATTGTACTCAGGGTTTTATCCTCACTTGTTACAGGTTGTGATATATCATGGCGGCTGCAAGAGTTGGTTGGCTCCTGCCTTAGTGGCAGAGTGTGATCATGGGCATGTGAAAGTCCCTAGTTTGGTTTTGGCTAATTGATGAAACCTAGGACTAACATTTGTATCTAAGTGGATGATTTAGATAAAGGTGGTCATTGAATATGAGACATGACATTGACTCATGTGACCAAGATGATGAAGACCGAGGTGATGCTTGGCTCGATGGACCGGTTGTGAAGGTGAAGGGCAAGTCGAGGCTTCGAAGCGAAGGGTCATGCGATGGTGAAGCTTGAGCAAGACTTGGCGCCGACGGACCGATGCAACGGTGAAGAGCAAGTGAAGTTAAGGTCGATGGATCGAGACGGTCATGTGATGATATGAAGTGGATCATATCTTTTGGAAGAACAAAATGGGCTCAAGGCAAAGGTATAACCATAGGGCCATTTTGTTTTGCACTCAAGACACCATAGAGGGTGTGAGTGGTTTAGGATCGATAGCCGAACTATTAAGAGAGGAAGTCTTATCAGTTATTCGATGCACGGGTGCCACTAGGTGAATTCATGAAGTGCATTGCATGTAGGGCCTAGTGAGTTAACTGGAAATCCTTCAAAAATGATTATGAAAATGCTAACACACGTACACAAGGTGGTGATCACTTGTTGGTGTTGGCACATTTACGAAGGCGTTGAAGTTTAAGCGGTAGAGAGGGTTTGGGTCTCTCTCTCCCTCCCGCCGAGCTTGCGAGCGCGGGATCTAGGCGTTTTTGGGAACTTGAAATGCCTATATTCCACTACGCCGGAAGTCGGAAAAGGAATGGAGGTCACAGAGGTGACCGGACGCTGCACCGGACGCGGTCATGGTATGACCGGACGTGTTCGGTCAGTATAGCGCAGACGCGGGTGTTAGGGTTTGTAACCGGCGCGTCCGGTCACTCGCGGGACCGGCGCGTCCGGTCAGTCGCCTAGAGGGAACTACGGTTCATGAGGATGATCGGACGCAAGGCGTGTCCGGTCACACGTGATCGGACGCGTCCGATCGTTGAGGGAGCTTACTGGACTCTAACCGGACGCGGGCTCTGTCGCGTCCGGTCGTTGCGAGGGGCGCGTCCGGTCGTTACTTTGCGGGCGCGCGATGCTGTGCAATCGGCGCGTCCGGTCGTTGACTGGAGCGCGTCCGGTCGTTATGAGAAGCGCGTCTAGTCATAGGATTTGACCGTTGGCGCAGTGACCGTTGGAGGATCGGACGCGGTCGAGCGCGTCCGGTCAGTTATGACCGGCACGTCCGGTCATCCCGATAAGACCCAGTGAAGGGGTATAACGGCTCTATTTGGATGAGATGCTTTATAAATACTTGTTGGCCGGCCTTGGGGAGGTCTCTCGTGATTTCTAACATACTTGTGCATCCTTTGAGCTAGAGCATCTCCTCCCACTCATCTCTCTTGCTTGATTGCAAATCAAAAGTGAGATTGAGTGATCCCAAAGTGCATTGCATAGCTTGAGGGCATCTAGTGGCACTTGTGGGTGGTTTGGCCAGTGGATTTCTTGTTACTCTTGGAGAGTACCGCTCCTAGCCGGCTTGGAGATTGTTGGAGGCGTTGGCAAGAGAAGGTGATTGTTCTTGGCCACCTCCGGTTGATTGTAAGAGGTTCTTGTGCTTTCCTCGGTGGAGCACCAAAAGCAACTCTAGTGGATTGCGCGTGTCATTGAGTTACCTCACTTGAGAGTGGTGTCTTGCGGTGCCTTGCGGGGAGTGCCTTGAGGGGCAAGTGACTTGAGGGTCACACCAAGGAACCATCTAAGTGTTGGTCGACACAACCGGTGACGTAGCTTGTCGGTGCACAAGTGAACACCGAGTGAACAAAAATATTATGTCTCTTGTCTTCTGGTGATTGATCTTCATATTGTGTTGTTGTCAATATTGATTGGTTGTATATCATCTTGGTGATTGGCAACATCTTCACTCCACCGTCGGTATAAGATTCACAATCCTATCTCTTGCTTTTACATTTACTAGATTATCTTGTGTAGCTCTAGTAGTAGCTTTGCTAGTTGTTGTTAGCTTGCTCACTAGTGCAAGTTTAGTGACTTAGCCCTTGTGTGAACTAGAGATCATAATCTACTAGTCTTGTGGATAGGAGGCTTGCATCACAACTGTAGGCTAAGCAAAACTCGCTTTGCGCCGTTTGTTATTCTAACAAGTTTGCTTAGTGGTTCTTGTAGAATTTTTTATAGGCTATTCACCCCCCCCTCTATCCATCTAGGACCTTACAAGTGGTATCAAAGCCGTGGTCACTGTTTTAATCAAGGCTTAACATCCTTCGGTGTGAAAAATGGCTCAAATTGTGTTCAATCATGTTGGGGGTAAGCCACCGTTCTTTGATGGTGTTAGTTCTTTTGCTCATTGGAAGAGAAAGATGACAATGTACCTTGGTTCTATTCATGAGAGAGTTTTGCAAGTCACCGAGAATGACTTTGCTATCATTGATCCCGATCATCTCACCGATGAAGATAGAGCAAATAGAACATGCAATAGAATGGCTCTCAATACACTTTACCATGGTATTGACACAAAAGTATTTGAGGGCATCAAGGACTTAGAATTGGCATATGAAGTATGGACAAGGTTGAGTGAAACATATGAGGGCACTAAGGTTGTGAAGAGTGCCAAGCTATATGGGCTCAAGAGTGAGTTTGAGAACTTCAAGAAAAAGGATGATGAAACAATCATTGAAATGTTTCATAGATTGCAAGTGATAGTCAATGATCTCAAGAGCTTAGGGCACAAGACTCAAGATCAAGATTTTTGTCACAAGTTCTTATTGAGCTTACCTAGAAGATTCAAGATGTTGATCATGATGTTGCAAAGAGATGGGCTTGAAGCAATGAAGCCTAATGATTTGCTTGGTGAAGTATTGACCTATGACAAATATGATCAAGATGTTGATGACAAGGAGAAGGTGGAAGATGAGAAGAAGAAGAAGACCGTGGCATTCAATGCCATCTCCTCTAAGGGCAAAGCTACCATCATTGAAGAAGAAGAAGACAATAGTGAAGATGAAGATTATGAAATTGATGATGAGGCATTTGCTTTTGTAGTCAAGAAAATGGGTCACATGTTCATTAAGAGAAGAGGCTTCAAAAAGAGAAATGACAACTTCAAGAGCAATGAGCAACAAAGGAAGTGCTTCAATTGTGATAGCACCGAACATCTTCAAGCCGAATGTCCCTATGACAAGAAGAAGAATAACAAGAGGGGCAAGTTTGAGAAGAAAAAGAGAGAAGCCAAGATGACTTTCAAGAAGGGCAAGAACGGAGCCTATGTGGTCACTTGGGAAAGTGATGATGATGATGAAGAAGAAGAATCATCCAACAAGGCTTTTGCTTCCATTGCTATCAACAAGAAGCCTTCACTATTTGATTTATCCTCTTCGTGCTTCATGGCCAAAGAAGCTAAGGTATTATATGATGAGAGTGATGATGAAAGTGAAATGGAATATGTTCATGATAGTGATAATGATAATAATAATGATAATGAAAATGATGATGATGAACCAACTAAAGAACAACTATATGACTTGATGCAACAAACTAGAGACATAGCTATTGCCAAGAACAAGGAGTGTAAGAAGCTTTCAATAAAAGTAACAATACTTGAGAAAGTTCTAGGTGAGCTTAAGACCACTCATGAGAGTCTAGTGGAAGACCATGAGGATCTTGGTAAAGCTCATTCTAAGCTTGAAAAAGCTCACTCATTGCTACTTGAGCAACAAGCAAAGGAGGTTGTTGTATCATGTGATATAGGTATTACATGTGATATAATTGATGAATCTTTTTATAAACCTATCATCATGACAAATGCTAACCCTTCTTGTAGCTCTTCATCCACCACCACCAACTCTACCTCCACTACTAGTGATGGTTTCACTTGTGATACCTCACTAATGGTTGAGAATGAGACTCTCAAGAAAGAGGTGGATGAGCTCACTCACACCCTAGGCAAGGCCTATGGTGGTGAGGCCCGCTTGCTTAAGTGCTTGGGTAGCCAAAGGTTCTCTCTTAACAAAGAGGGATTGGGCTACACCCCCAAGAAAGGCAAGTCGGCCTTTGCAACTCCAAAGCCTAGCTTTGTGAAGAGCAATGGTCGGTTTTGCAATAGATGCAAGCAAGTTGGGCACTTAGAGCATAATTGTAATAAAAAGAACCAAAGCAAGAAATTTGTTAATGCTATACCTTTTGATTCTTGCTATGTGCTTACTAAAGGTGTGAAGGGTGTGCAAGCTAAGTTTATTGGTACACCCATTGTTGGCCCAAAGAAGAAGGCTATTTGGGTACCAAAGAGCTTAGTTACTAACCTACAAGGACCCAAGCAAAAATGGGTACCTAAGCTTCATTGATTTGCTTGTAGCTCAATTACAAAGCCGGAGAAAGGCATTGGATTATTGATAGTGGGTGCACTCAACACATGACCGGTACATCAAGAATGTTTGACTCAATCAATGACAATAATAGTGGTGTTGATTCTATCACATTTGGCAATAACAAGAAAGGCAAGGTTATTGGCTTGGGCAAGATTGCAATATCAAATGACTTGAGTATCTCCAATGTGTTGCTAGTTGAAAGTTTGGATTTCAATCTTCTATCCGTGGCACAAATATGTGATCTTGGTTACAAATGTATCTTTGGGGTTGATGATGTGGAAGTCATTAGTATGGATGGTTCAAATGTGGCATTCAAGGGCTTTAGATATGAGAATCTCTACCTAGTTGACTTCAATGCTAGAGAAACTTCTTTGACAACTTGCTTAATCTCCAAATCAAGCATGGGTTGGCTTTGGCATAGAAGGCTTGGTCATGTTGGCATGAAACAATTGAAGAAGCTTACAACTCACAATCTTGTCAATGGTTTAAAAGATATTGAATTTGAGAAGAATAAGCTTTGTAGTGCATGTCAAGCCGGGAAGCAAGTTGGAAGCTCACATCCAAAGAAGAGTACAATGAGCACATGTAAAGCATTTGATTTGATACACATGGATCTATTTGGCCCAACAACATATTCAAGCATAGGTGGTAATAAGTATGGATTTGTCATAGTGGATGACTTCACAAGATTCACATGGGTATTCTTTCTTAGTGACAAAAGTGAAGTGTTTGACATCTTCAAGACCTTTCTCACTAGAGTTCACAATGAGTTTGAGATTAGAATCAAGAAAGTGAGAAGTGACAATGGAAGTGAGTTCAAGAATACAAGAATTGAAGAACTTTGTGATCACTATGGCATTGGACATCAATTCTCGGCCAAGTACACTCCACAATCAAATGACCTAGTTGAGAGAAAGAATAGAACATTGCTTGATATGGGTAGATCAATGCTTCATGAGTACAATGTGAGTCAATCATTTTAGGATGAAGCAATCAATACCGCTTGCTACTGCATCAATAGACTATATTGTCATCCATTGCTAGAGAAGACCCCATATGAGCTACTTCATGGAAGAAAGCCCAATATTTCTTACTTTAGAGTATTTGGTTGCAAATGCTATATCTTGAAGAAGGGCACTAGATTGGGAAAGTTTGACAAGAGATGTGATGAGGGGTTCCTACTTGGTTATTCAACTACAAGCAAAGCTTATAGAGTTTGGAACAATTCAAGTGGCATTCTAGAAGAAGTCCATGATGTGCAATTTGATGAAACCAATGGGTCACAAGATGAAGAAGAGAATCTAGATGATGTTGGTGGAACTCAATTGGTGGAAGCAATGAAGAACATGGACATTGGGGACATTAGAGCAAAGCAAGTAATTGATATTCAAGATGATGATAAAGATCAAGTGCTCAATTCTCCATTCAAGCTAGCTAGTGACTCTCAAGTGCAAGATCATGGTGCTAGTTCATCTCATCAAGATACATCAAGTGATCAACCAAGCTCAAGCAATCAAGTGCAAGTACTCCAACCACAACATGTTGCAAGAGATCACCCCATTGATAGTGTTATTGGTGATATTAGAAGTGGTGTGCAAACAAGATCAAGATTGGCTATGTTTTGTGAGCATGCATCATTTGTGTCAACCATAGAACCAAAGAAAATAGAAGAAGCTTTGAAGGATGCCGATTGGATCATGGCTATGCAAGAAGAGCTTAACAATTTCACAAGAAATGATGTTTGGGAATTGGTAGAAAGGCCAAATGACTACAATGTGATTGGAACCAAATGGGTGTTCAAAAACAAGCAAGATCAAGATGGCATTGTGGTGAGAAACAAAGCAAGACTAGTTGCTCAAGGTTACACTCAAGTAGAAGGTCTTGACTATGATGAGACATATACTCCGTGGCAAGATTGGAGGCAATAAGGATTCTATTGGCTTATGCTTGTGCACACAACATCAAGTTATATCAAATGGATGTCAAAAGTGCATTTCTAAATGGGATCATCAATGAGTTAGTCTTTGTTGAGCAACCTCCCGGATTTGAAGATGACAAGAAACCCAACCATGTATACAAGTTGAAGAAGGCTTTATATGGCTTAAAGCAAGCACCTAGAGCATGGTATGAGAGGCTAAGGGATTTCCTTCTCTCTAAGGGATTCAAGATGGGCAAGGTTGATACAACTCTATTCACCAAGAAGATTGGGAATGATCTATTCATAGTGCAAATATATGTTGATGACATCATCTTTGGATCAACCGATCAAGTTTATTGTGAAGAATTTGGTGCTATGATGGCCAAAGAGTTTGAAATGTCTATGATTGGTGAACTTAGCTACTTCCTTGGTCTCCAAGTCAAGCAATTAAAGAATGGAACATTTGTGAGTCAAGGAAAATACATAAGGGACATGTTGAAGAAGTTTGGAATGCAAGATGCAAAGCCAATTTCAACTCCAATGGGTACAAATGGCAATTTGGATAGTGAGTTTGATGGCAAAATGGTGAATCAAAAGGAATATCGGTCTTTGATTGGAAGTCTACTCTATGTCACCGCATCAAGGCCGGATGTCATGTTTAGTGTTTGTATATGTGCTAGATATCAAGCCTCACCTAGAGAGAGTCATCTCACGGCCGCAAAGAGAATATTGAGGTACTTGAAGCAAACAAGAGATGTTGGACTATGGTATCCCAAAGGGTCAAAGTTTGAATTAATTGGATATTCGGACTCTGACTATGGGGGTTGCAAGATCAATAGAAAGAGCACAAGTGGCACATGTCAATTACTTGGAAGATCACTTGTGTCATGGTCCTCAAAGAAACAAAATAGTGTGGCAATCTCTACCGCCGAAGCCGAATATGTGAGTGCGGGGAGTTGTTGTGCACAATTGCTATGAATGAAATCAACCTTGAAGGATTATGGCCTCAACTTCAAGAATGTGCCATTGCTATGTGATAATGAAAGTGCAATCAAGATGACACAAAACCCGGTTCAACATGGAAGAACAAAGCATATTGACATAAGGCATCATTTCATTAGAGATCATCAACAAAAGAGAGATATTGCCATTGAAAGTGTTGGCACCGATGATCAACTTGCCGATATTCTCACCAAGCCACTTGATGAAAAGAGGTTTTGTAAGCTAAGGAATGAATTGAACATTCTTGATTTCTCAAACATGAGTTGAATGCACCCCACCCACTTCTTGACATGCCTCTCCTTTGACATTGCAAGGTAAAATTGATTGACATGTCATTCATCCTATGCTAAGGACTTGCTAGAGCATATAGACATAATAAGTGGTACGCATGAGCATTCATGATAAATCAAATGAATTTGATGGATATATGTTACCACTATTGCTTCTATGCTTGTTTTGATCTAGTGGTGGCATATGACATGTTTGTGAGCTTGCAAACCTAGTATTGAATCTAGAAGATTTGCTATAAGTATTTAATTCAACATAGGCAAGATAACCCTTATTATGAGGAATGAAGAAGCTTGTCTTTGGTTCAAATCGAATTAAATATCTTTGGCAAGTATTCTAGGTTGAACCAAATTTGATAAATTCTAACCTACTCCATCAAATATTGTTTTTCTCTCCACAATTTGATCCCATTTTTGGGTAAGTTGTTGACAAAGGGGGAGAGAAAAAGATGATTCAACATGATAAAGGGGTAAATAAAATTTTGATGCACACAAGTAGGGGGAGCAAACTCATAAACAAAGTTGTTGCATTTGTTTGTGCATTCTCATATGACTTGCTCATTGCACATGTTTTTAAATTCAATATACGTGCTTGTGTGGTGCAATGCTAGTATAGAACTTGAATGATGAAATGATCTACTAGCATGCATAGAAATAGTTTACATGTGGTTTCTAGACATGCTTAAAGCTCTACAAGTGGTACAAGTGGTCCAAGAACCTTTACATATAATGTTGATCTCATGGGGTTCTTGAGTTGTGATGGATGTCTAGTTACTTCTTGATGCTAAGGATGGTGTAAAAGGCAACTCCGATTGGTATCACGCTTCAAAGGTCCATTTCTTACACCTTAGCATCATTTTGGTAGAATTACTCTCTCAACACTTCTATCTATACATATATGCAAAGCTTTCAATCCAAACTCTATGCACATATGTAGAGAGAGCTAATGCTACCAAAACCGAGCTTGTGATAATTGTCCAAACTTTACTTATGAGCAAAATGATTGGACAAGTATGACAAGTTCAAAACTTTTATTATCAAAATCATCGTTGTAAGGGTTGTCATCAATTACCAAAAAGGGGGAGATTGAAAGTCCCTAGTTTGGTTTTGGCTAATTGATGAAACCTAGGACTAACCTTTGTATCTAAGTGGATGATTTAGATAAAGGTGGTCATTGAATATGAGACATGACATTGACTCATGTGACCAAGATGATGAAGACCGAGGCGATGCTTGGCTCGATGGACCGGTTGTGAAGGTGAAGGGCAAGTCGAGGCTTCGAAGCGAAGGGTCATGCGATGGTGAAGCTTGAGCAAGACTTGGCGCCGACGGACCAATGCAACGGTGAAGAGCAAGTGAAATTAAGGTCGATGGATCGAGACGGTCATGTGATGATATGAAGTGGATCATATCTTTTGGAAGAACAAAATGGGCTCAAGGCAAAGGTATAACCATAGGGCCATTTTGTTTTGCACTCAAGACACCATAGAGGGTGTGAGTGATTTAGGATCGATAGCCGAACTATTAAGAGGGGAAGTCTTATCGGTTATTCGATGCACGGGTGCCACTAGGTGAATTCATGAAGTGCATTGCATGTAGGGCCTAGTGAGTTAACTGGAAATCCTTCGAAAATGATTATGAAAATGCTAACACACGTACACAAGGTGGTGATCACTTGTTGGTGTTGGCACATTTACGAAGTCGTTGAAGTTTAAGCGGTAGAGAGGGTTTGGGTCTCTCTCTCCCTCCCGCCGAGCTTGCGAGCGTGGGATCCAGGTGTTTTTGGGAACTTGAAATGCCTATTTTCCACTACGCCGGAAGTCGGAAAAGGAACGGAGGTCACAGAGGTGACCGGACGCTGCACCGGACGCGGTCATGGTATGACCGGACGTGTCCGATCAGTACAGCGCAGACGCGGGTGTTAGGGTTTGTAACCGGCGCGTCCGGTCACTCGCGGGACCGACGCGTCCGGTCAGTCGCCCAGAGGGAACTGCGGTTCATGAGGACGATCGGACGCGAGGCGCGTCCGGTCACACGCGATCGGACACGTCCGATCGTTGAGGGAGCTTACTGGACTCTAACCGGACGCGGGCTCTGTCGCGTCCGGTCGTTGCGAGGGGCGCGTCCGGTCGTTACTTCGCGGGCGCGCGATGCTGTGCGATCGGCACGTCCGGTCGTTGACAAAGCGCGTCCGGTCACTCGGGACCGGTGCGTCCGGTCGTTATGAGAAGCGTGTCCGGTCATGGGATTTGACCGTTGGCGCAGTGACCGTTGGAGGATCGGACGCTGTCGAGCGCGTCCGGTCAGTTATGACCGGCGCGTCCGGTCATCCCGATAAGACCCAGTGAAGGGGTATAACGACTCTATTTGGATGGGATGCTTATAATACTTGTTGGCCGGCCCTTGGGGAGGTCTCTCGTGATTTCTAACATACTTGTGCATCCTTTGAGCTAGAGCATCTCCTCCCACTCATCTCTCTTGCTTGATTGCAAATCAAAAGTGAGATTGAGTGATCCCAAAGTGCATTGCATAGCTTGAGGGCATCTAGTGGCACTTGTGGGTGGTTTAGCCGATGGATTTCTTGTTACTCTTGGAGAGTACCGCTCCTAGCCGGCTTGGAGATTGTTGGAGGCGTTGGCAAGAGAAGGTGATTGTTCTTGGCCACCTCCGGTTGATTGTAAGAGGTTCTTGTGCTTTCCTCGGCGGAGCGCCAAAAGCAACTCTAGTGGATTGCGCGTGTCATTGAGTTACCTCACTTGAGAGTGGTGTCTTGCAGTGCCTTGCGGGGCGTGCCTTGAGGGGCAAGTGACTTGAGGGTCACACCGAGGAACCATCTAAGTGTTGGTCGACACAACCGGTGACGTAGCTTGTCGGTGCACAAGTGAACACCGGGTGAACAAAAATATTGTGTCTCTTGTCTTCTGGTGATTGGTCTTCATATTGTGTTGTTGTCAATATTGATTGGTTGTATATCATCTTGGTGATTGGCAACATCTTCACTCCACCGTCGGTATAAGATTCACAATCCTATCTCTTGCTTTTACATTTACTAGATTATCTTGTGTAGCTCTAGTAGTAGCTTTGCTAGTTGTTGTTAGCTTGCTCACTAGTGCAAGTTTAGTGACTTAGCCCTTGTGTGAACTAGAGATCATAATCTACTAGTCTTGTGGATAGGAGGCTTGCATCACAACCGTAGGCTAAGCAAAACTCGCTTTGCGCCGTTTGTTATTCTAACAAGTTTGCTTAGTGGTTCTTGTAGAATTTTTTATAGGCTAATCACCCCCCCTCTAGCCATCTAGGACCTTACAGCATGATCCTTCTTATTTACCTTATCTCCAATGCTTTTGTTGGAAGTCGACCGTGGTACTGGCATGTATTTGAAACAAGATTAATGTTAGTTTTAAATTACTTTGCTTCCGCTACTTTTCAATGTAAGTTGTAATAACTATGTTGAACTCCGATGTATATTGAGCCACTTATGAAATGGATGTAACATGTGACTTGTTATGTTAAATCACTATGATCTTGGCTTGTATGTTGGTTGGTTTGAAATCCCTCGTTATTTCATTGGACTACCAGAGTTATATGGGCTCAAGTGTGAGAATTTGATCACTTCCGTGATTGTTTTTATACTTGTGCTCTTATAATTTGGACGATTCCGTGACAGCTGGTATCAGAGCAAGATTCAACATTAAACTTGTCGTATGTGTATTTAAAACAAAGGTTTTGTTTTATAAAATCAGTTTTATCAACTTATAGCTATATCTAGGTTTGTCAAATCTAAATTTTTAAACCTAAGTATGCCAGTGGTCAATTCCCTTATGCCCATATAAGGATTATTAGGTGTCTTATATAAGTACTAACTTGGGTTTTTTTCATTTATGCATCTACGCCCAGGCCAAGGTATGTATGTGTGATAACTCTCTCACACTATGCTATCCAGTGTGTCAGATTAGAGGTAGCCTTTCATATATGAAATAGCCATATATGTTGCTAGTTTACTTTTATGTAACGTCGCGCCTACGCTCAGGTAAGTGTGAGTTGTGAGAGCATGACCGTACAACCCGTGGTCTAGGGGAGAGCTAGTTTTGGTTACTGGATTATTTACATGTTACACACATGTATATATGAAGGTACTTAATTGTGGGTGATTGATGATTCGGGTAGTTTTGGTGCTCCATGTATGTATATGGGGGTATATGTATATGGGAGTACTTAGAATTTTACTTTCCTGTTTTTATTGTGTGCCATATATTGGGGAATTGTTGGGCTGCAATGAAAATTTTCTACAGATACGCTAACCACGAATGCGTAAGTTGAATGTAGCTGACGACTAGCTATATATCGAGAGAGTGCATGTTATGCCACCGACATAGAACGTGATCGCCACCTTAGGTTGGCAATCTTGTGAGGACGAATAGGATGAAGCATGCATCATCATGTTGTTGCTTAATACATAACTATGCTCCTCTCACCCTTGTTCTATAGTAAGTAACTTGTGAGTGATGTGGTATACTATCTTCCTTGTGTGGAGTCAAACAAGAATGCTTTGTTCCATGTTGCTTGAATAGAAAATGCTTGAGAAAAATGTGTGCTTAGCCTTACTAGAAATAAGTGTGGCTACATGCTTGAACTTAGAGATATCCTCTAGCTTAGCCAAGTGGTGGATATGTTGTCATACAAGCATTTGCAAATGCTTTAGACCTCACTTAAGTAATTATGGATTCTCATGAATGAATTAAATTCATGTTGGTCTAAGGTAACAATGTTTAGAGCAAATAGAATAACATGTTTGTGTGCTCTCTTGTTAAGTAGAACAAAGGCAAGCTTTGTCTTGCTTGTGGAACGTTGGCTGCTAGAATGGTTTCTGTTGTGGTGATGCTTTCGTGGTCATAATGGTGTTTTCTGTGATTATGGAGAATACCAAAGTTTTAGCTAACTTACTTTTCTAGCTTGTCCTAAAATTTCATGACCCTAGGCCTTATGGTTTGAGAGTTATGAATTTTAAAAGTTTACTGTCAGGTTTTGCTAATGCTCTGAATAGCTCTAAATGTTTGGTTTGTTTGACCTGTGTTCATATGGAATCGTGTCTTGGAGATAATAGAAGAAGTGTAGTACTTTTTGTAAGCTTTCCAAAATGTCCTATAGCACTAATTGTGGTGGTCTAAATCTCTAGTTATGAGCTTGCAAAGTGGAATGACAGAATCTGTCCAAATCAGGGCAGAGATGTCTTCTTTGTCTTGTTTGGCCTTGTTAGCTGTAGAATCATCTTAATATGATAATAAGAAAGTTATAGACAACTTAATAAGTTTTACATAAAGTTAAGGATCACTTTTGTTGTGTCCCTAGAACTCTAGTTATGCATCTTTGAAGTTCTTGTCAGTTTTCTGTCCATATTGGTACAGATCTGAAACATTAGCATTTTTAGTCATGTTAATCTCTGAATTAGCTTTTGGTATGAATAACTAAAGTGTATCCATCTTCCTAAGCTTTCTAGAAAGTCTAGGATCACCTTTGTGGGATGTCTAAAACCTCAGTTATGGTTGAAACAAGTAACTACTGTGCTGCTGTCCAGCTTCTGTGCCCACGCTAAGTTAGTCACCTTAGCTAGCGTTTGTTTTGAGCTAAACTTGTAGTTAGTTCATGCTTGAGATGAATGCTTATTTTGGGTGAGCCTTGTGCTTTGGATAGGTTTCTTAAGCTCAATTGTTTGAATTTTCTCAAATGTCTGCTTGACTGTGATGTTGTATGTATAATTGTTATCTAGGTAGTGTCCTAGTTGTCACCTCGTTTATCCTCAGTGAGCATACAAGGGTCACATAGCTTTATCCTAGAACAATGTTCATATTACATAATTGTATGGTTGTTGTCTTCAATTAGATTCTCTCTCTTAGGAGCCTGAGCCTGTAGACTTGGTGGTTAGCCCTTGAATGTTTGTATCCATGCCTTTGCTTGACTGAAAGCCCAAAGTTTAGTTCTCCTATAGGTTTGCATAAGCCGTGGATGTTTTGCAACCCTTTTTGTGAAGACCCTTGTCAACTGACCAACCAAGTTAACTCTCATCACTGTAGCATTTCGTTTGTATTTGGTAATAATTGTCCAACCGTTGACTAATTAGGCTCAAAACGTTAGTATCGCAAAGTACAACCAAATTGTGCAATTAGTTTTTGATTTCATCTATATTTAGTACTCCATGCATGTATCGCAAGTTTGATGTGATGGAGAATCTTCTTTTTGCATAGTGCATTTTTCAGGAATTTTGGAGGAACTAAACAAGGCCATAGCATTTGCAACCAAAAACTCAAAAATATACAATATTGGGCTTTCTACCATTCAAGAGCTCATAAGGAGTCTTCTCTTTCAATGGGTGATAATATAAGCGGTTGCTACAATAGCAAGCCATGTTAATAGCTTTGGCCTAAAAGGATTGAGTCACATTGTACTCACTAAGCATAGACTTTGACATGTCAATAAGTGTTCTATTCTTCCTCTCAACAAGGTCATTTGATTGTGGAGTGTACTTGGCCACGAATTGATGTCTAATTCCAAAATCAACACAAAGCTCATCAATTCTTGTGTTCTTGAACTCATTACCATTGCACTTCTAACTCTCTTGATGGTTGTTTCAAACTCATTGTGAATGCCCTTGATAAATGATTTGAAAATTAAAAACACATCACTCTTGTCCACTAGAAAGAATGTCCAAGTGTATCTAGTGTAATCATCCACTGTCATAAAGCCATATTTGTTTCCACCAATGCTAGTGTATTGTGTTGGTCCAAACAAGTCCATATGCAGTAACTCAAATGCTTTACTAGTGCTCATGATACTCTTCTTAGAATGGATATTTCCAACTTGTTTGCCGACTTGACAAGAGCTACAAAGCTTGTCCTTCACAAACACAACATCTTTCAAGCCTCTAACCAAATCATGCTTAACCAATCTATTCAATTGTTTCATTCCAACATGACCAAGTCTTCTATACCATAACCAACCTATAATAGACTTAGTGAACCAGCATGTTGATAATTAAGCTTCACTAGCATTGAAATCAACCAAGTATAGATTCTCATATCTAAAGCCTTTGAAGATCAAGTTAGAGCCATCTACACTTATGATCTCTACATCATCTACTCCAAATGTGCATTTGAATCTAAGATCACACAATTGAGCCATGGATAGCTAATTAAAGTTCAAGCTCTCAACTAGCAACACATTGAAAATGCTTAAGTCATTGGATATTGCAATCTTACCAAGCCCTTTGACCTTGCCTTTGTCATTGTCACCAAATATGATACTATCATAACCATTGATATCATTGGTGTTGATTGAGTTGAATATTCTTGCATCACCAGTCAAGTGTTGAGTGCACCCACTATCAAGAACCCAATGCCTTCCTCCGACTTTATAATTGATCTATAAAAGAAGATCAATTCTTTTTAGGTACCCAAACTTGCTTGAATCCTTGAAAGTTAGTCACTAAGCTCTTTGGTACCCAAATGGTTTTTTTTCTTTGAGCCTATCCATAGTGCACCAATGAACTTAGCATGAACATCATTAGTACCCTTAGTAAGCACATAGAAAGAATCAAACTTAATTGAGGATATATTAGCTTGTGATTTCTTATTCATGTATTTTTGCTCTATGTGACCAACTTGCTTGCAACTAGTGCAAAAATGACCATTGTTCTTCACAAAACTAGTCTTGTGAGGAGCAAAGGTCGTCTTGCCTTTCTTGGGGGTATAGCCTAATCACTCTTTGTAGAGAGAAGCTCTTTGACTACCCAAGCACATAAGCAAGTGGTCCTCACCACCATAGGCTTTTCCTAAGGCGCAAGTGAGCTCATTGACCTTCTTCTTCAAGGTCTCATTCTCAACCATAAGTGAGGCATCACAAGTAAAACCATCACTCATAGGTGAAGTAGAAGTGGATGACGAGCTACATGAAGGGTTAGAGGGAGCAACAACAATAGGCTTATAAAATAATTCATCAATTATATTCAATTATATCACAAGTAAAGCCTTTGTCATATGTTACAACATGCTCTTTCTCATTTTGCTCATCAAGTAGAGAGAAATGAGCTTTTTCAAGCTTCTTGTGAGCCTTGCCAAGCTTTTTATGAGCTTCCTCTAGCCTCTTATAAGATGCATTGAGCTCATCAAAGGCTTGCTTAAGGGCTTTTAGTTCCTTACGCAAGTCTTTGCATTCCCTTCTCTTGATATCAAAATGTTCTTTAGCATCTTCTAACATATCAATTAGTTCATCCTTAGTGGGTTCATCATCATCATCACTTTCACTTTCATTATCATGTTCCTCATCACATCTATCATCACAAGTTTGTACCTTAGTGGCCTTAGCCATAAAGCAAGTCAATGGAGTGTCGAAGAGAGAAGGCTTCTCATTTATGGCAATGCTTGTAAGAGCCTTCTTCTTGGTGGTCTTATCATCATCACTATCATCATCATCAATTGAGGAAGCATCACTATCCCAAGTGACCACATATGAACCACCCTTCTTCTTCTTCTTCTTCTTGAAGGTCATATCTCCTTTATCTTCTTGTCCTTCTTCTTGTTCTTATTGTCATCATCATCATTGTCACTATTGTATGGGCATTGAGAAATAAGATGATCCTTGCTTCCACAATTGAAGCATCTTCTTGCCTCATCTTTGCTCTTGGATGAAGACTTCTTCCTTCTTGCACAATAGCCCTTCTTTACCATGAATTTGCCAAATCTCTACACAAAGAGAGCCATCTTCTCATCATCTAACTCATTAAAGCTTGAGTCTTTATCTTCACTTGATAATTCTTACTTTGCCTTGCCCTTGGATGATGATGTGGCTTTGAATGCCACACTCTTATTCTTATCATCTTTCTTCTCCTTCTTTTCTTCCTTCTCATCATCATCTCTATATGTGTCATCAGTCATCACATCTCCCAACACTTGATTTAGTGTCATGGTGTCCAAACTAGTCCTCACTAGAATAGTTACCAATGTGCCAAATCTTGATGGTAAGCATCTCAAGAACTTGTGGGAGAAGTCCTTGTCCTTCACCTCTTCTCCAAGTGCTTTGAGATCATTGACAAGCACTTGAAGCCTATGGAACATCTTTGGCACACTCTCAGCTTTCTTCATCTTGAAGCTAGCAAACTTCTCCTTGAGGGTGTATGTCTTGGCACCCATCACGGCTTGAGTGCCCTCAAATGATTTCTCTAACTTCTTCTATGCCTCATGAGCTATCTCAATGTTCTTGATTTGCTCAAATGTCCTCTCATCCAATGCATCATGAATAGCACTAAGAGCAATGTCATTGTTTTGGAGTAGCACTTCTTCGATGGCGGTGAGAGCCTCCTCATTGGTAACTGTTGGTATAAATTAATGCACACTCTACTTTATCTACAAGTGCACAGATAACGTCTACCGATGTAGCACTTCACCAGGATGACCTAGTTTTAATATCGAACCCAAAGGAACGGAGTATGGTCTTCTCAAGTCTTAAGCTTTAAACCTTGAGTAGCTATCAAGGACTGAGAATTTTGAAGGTAGAGGGGATCACTAAGGTTGTCTAATTCTACTTCAAGTATGAAATGCTAATAGTGTTTTTGATGGGGAATTGTCATAGGAGGTCATAAGTAGAGTATGAATTCTCCTACCAATAAATTATTCTGCTAGTCCAACAAACGGGATAGTAGGCTATAGAAGAATCAACAAGGCTATAAGAGTCACCCTTGTGAACTACCACTGAAATCTGAAATATAGGGTACATTCATGAGCTATCAAGTCTAAGCACCGCGTTTACACCCTCTAACTCCTCTAATCCTAGCGCTACTAGAATTAAAGTACTCAAATGAGTCACAAACCTCAAGAACAATATGAACAATAAGAACAACTTGAAAATAGACGTTGATTACCAGAGAGATCTAGATGCAAGATCTTGAAGAACTTGAATCCACAGGTACAAGATGTTGAAGAAGATCCGACAGGCCGGAGCTCCTTCTAAATCTCCTCCTTCTCTCTCTCTCTCTCTCTCTTTTAGTTCTAATTCAAGACTAGATTCTATTCCTAAACTAGAGGGAGAACTAGTCTTCTTGATCGTTGGCTCTTCAATCCTTCTCCTATGATTTCTAATTCTATTGGAGGTTATGATCTGGAGAGATTGAATGAGGCCTGAGGGTCTGGAGGCCGCTTTATATAGCCCTAGGGGATCAACCGTGGCTCTTGGATGAAACCGACCTTCATGTAGGGTTGAGATGCATCATAGGAGGCGGTAGAGGCAGCTTGCAAAGGAAGGAACCATGACGGCGTGGGGGGAGGCTGGCCGGCCTAGGGTTAGGGCCGGTCGGCCCCACCTAGAAGCAGGTCGAGGTGGGCCACCTTGTGGAGTCCTTTGGTGTCTTCTAAATTGTCCTTGTGTGGCCGTGACGTGGAGATAAGTCTGATAGGCGTGGGTTCCTTCTCATGGAAGATATCCTTTTCCTGCATTTTCCTGTTTAATCCCTGAAAAATCACAATTCACCAAAACTCGTGGAAATTGTCAGTAGAACCCCTATTCTAAGGTGGGAATCAAATTTTTATCCTTTTTATATGTTTAGTTGACGGTTTATAATGATAGTTAATTACTGTCAACAACACCCCCACACTTAGTCTTTGCTCGTCCTTGAGTAAAGGTTGAATTAACCCAGGACATAACTTTAAGATAAGACATCAATACTAGACCTCTCCCAGTCATACCTATACTGCGGGATTCAATGTGTCTACCACAACACTTTGGGTAGTTGAAGAATAGAACAGCTTGAATTTGATCACCTTCTTCCTGTCAGTCAAGTCAATTGGAGATTATTGCACACGTTTAAAATAAAAGCATAGTTCACCTTCTCCCTATGTAGCTCACTCAAGTCACTCATATGTAGTATTTATGGAATCCTCTCCAAGGCATAAATGACTCGTGCCTTAAAACATCATATCTCTAAAAGCTGTATCTAGAGTGAAAGGTATGATCAAGGATGTAGCACTTTTACCTTGCATTTATTGCTAGGTCAAAACTCAGACCCACAGAGGGAATTGTCATACTCTTAGATCAAGATGTGCATGTGTGCGGTATATAGTGGCCAACTTATTTCTACTTTGCTCCTTTGAGTGTATATCTCTCTGTTTTGAAGAATTGAAAAATTATACAGAGGCTTTTAAGATCGTGGGCTATTGTTGTTTTTCTTCTTCTTTCTCTTTTTTCTAAGTACTTGTCTATCTTTTTATTTTTCTTTTATTTTTGCATAGCCCAAGTCTTTTTTTTGTAACAGAAAACTTATAGAGAGATATTGATCAAAGAACTTGGAGCATTTATTCAACCTATAAAATATTTTTGAATGGTAAGGCATGTTTTTGCGTACTCCCAGTGTAGGAATAGCAGATGTATGTGGAGTGTAAGTAATCTTGATCTTGGGAGCATGAAAAATCTCTCGACATAGGTCAACAAGGTTTGACAAAACTCAATACAAAAATAAAAAGGCTTATAAGCTGGTCTTAAAAATTTGTCATGTAAGGCTTTGGTAGGATATTACTCAACTACAAAGGAGAAGTGAAACTATTAATTTTGCAAGTTTAAAAATAAAAGTTCTCCAAGGACAAGACTTAAAGATTTAGGTTCTCTTATTCTACTATCTCATATCCCACAACAACTTAAGCAATGCGGGGTCCCTAAAAAGGTTCCCAATAGTAACAAGACTTCTAGGAAAAGTGTTGTGTGAGTCTATCTTTAAATTATATCAAAGTAATTTATTCCTTTAATCAGGATTAATAGATGTGTTTATTCAGGGAATTCTTAATTTAATTTGAAACAAAAGATTAAATAGTGAAAAATAGATTGTATGGAATGTGTACCGAACTGTGGACGAAGGAGGAGGCAAGGCATGGCGACAAGGGGCCGGTCGGCCTGGCCCTGGGGCCGATCGGCCTAGGCTGAGGCCCAGTCGAGGCCCGCTTCATCGTGCGAGGTCTTGGCGATGTTTGCTTCTGTGTTCTTTTATTTTCACGACCGAATCTTCTCTGGTAATCTGGTGGTCTTCCCCCACACTTATTTCCTATTTTCTTTTAAGCGCAACATGTGGAGACAAGACAAAATATTCTAAATAATAATAAAGAGAGAAAACACTTGACTCTAATAAAACTTTATTGATATCATTTAAGGCACTTATTACATATCTAGCTAATAATAGAACTCTCACACTATAACAACTTGATAACTCTAAATAATAAATACCACTTTTAATAAAACTCTCACACTCAAATGACTCTGTGCCTTATCAATCTACTAACTCATACTCTCTCTATTCTTTATCTTTCTCTAACTAGTCTACGACATAGAGTGTTTGCAAGAGTTTTAGTGCTTTTCTGCCTGATGACTAGCTTATCAATCCTAGCATTAGACTTCCCTATCGTGTCAGCTAGCATAGCTATTAGGCCTCGAGTCTGCTCGACAGTCTGATCTGTCATAGAGCTAGATTCTCTCAATCGGGTGAGCAGTTGCCACTGCTCACCTAGCCTTCTATCTAAGGAGTTTATCATCTTCTCTTGATCATATATCCTCTTCTCCTATTCTTGTAGCTTCTATTTTTGATCTTCTATCTCCATCCCTTGCTCTTCTATCATCTTCTCCAGCTGCACTGTGGTAACTCTAGGCTGCTTAGGCTCGTGGGAAGAGGAAGAAGATGATGAAGATCTCTTCATAGGAGGAGTGACACGAATCTGATCTAGGTTGGCTCTAACTCCTTCGAAAGCAGGACGAGGAGTGGTAGATTTGTATTTGGCGCGGGTTACATCTCCAAACTTGTTGGTCTTCAACCCCATCAGCGTCTCATTGGGCTTGGGAGGAAGAAGAGCAATTTCTTTAGACACGTTGAACTGGCGAGATCTGTCTGCGACAGTGTGGCGCGGAGGAGGTGGCTCTAGCCTAAGCGTAGAAACTTCGCGGGTGTAGAAAGATTGTTACGGAGGGTGCTCCCGCTGAGTTCCTAAGGATGCAAGGATGATCTCCTTTGATGGCATGGTGGCAAGAGGCTTTGGTGGAACAACGATGAGCGGTTTTGGTGGAACAATGGCGAGAGCCATTGATCTGTTGTTGGAGTTGCGCTCATTGGAGTTGTTGCTGCGTCGGCTGGCCATTGGAGGAGGAAGAAAGCTTCGCTGCTGGTTGGAGGCTTCATAGATGGAAAGTTATGAGTCTAGGGGTAGGCAGGGGCCTAGTTTTATAGTTTGGATCAGCTTGCAGAAGGGTTCAATCTAGATTGGATGGCTTTGGTATGAGGGACGAAAAATTCGTAGGTCACGGCTGCATAACTGTCAAGAGGATAAGATAAGAAGGGACTTGAGAGGCAACGCGGGGCAAACCATGCTGTGAGGGTATTAACCCCTATACCCTTACGGCTAGACATGGGCAGGCCTAGACCAGACGGTCTGGCCCATTACATGACGATGCGCGATCTAGATCATCGAGATGGAGTCTCGCACAAGGCATCAAATCAGACTTGGGAATCAAGCAAGGTCTTGGTCGGTTAGATTAGGAATCCTTATCCGTCTCTGTATGGCAATTGTAATCGGCTAAGATTAGTTTCCAGATCTGTAACCCTGCCTCCTAGACTATATAAGGAGGGCAGGGGACCCCCTCGAAAAACATCGAAACATACTCTAGGGCAAACTACTTGTAATATATTGTTCAAAACAGCAATAACAACGCAGAGTAGGACGTAAGGTATTACACCCATACGGCGGCCTAAACCTGGGTAAACCTGCGTGTTGTCCTGCATCACCATCTCGTTCGTAGCTTGCACACCTGTCTGCCGACAATATACTACCTTAGGCATACCCCTCGGTAGACTGCTGACCAGGTTTTATCGACAGTGGGGCGCCAGGTAGGGGGTGTGTGTACTGCTTTTTAGGCATGCAAGATGGTCATCTTCCCCGACTCCATGGCCACGGTGGCGGGCCTCACGTTCATGATCGGCCAGATCACCTGGACCACTGGCTCCAACAATTTCATCATCACAGCCATGGAGAAGGTGCGGATCCGATCTGCATCAACTACTTCCCCGACACCAGCATCGATTGTGACTACGCTGGCTCCAGCTCCGCCTGCACCAGCACCCTCATCGACCACGCCGGCAACTCATCGACTCCTTCCTCGCTACCAGGGGAGGAAACTCGACTCCACCGACTTGATCGACTCCATCAATGAGCTCAGTGGTAAACTTTCGCTTACCCTATCTCTGGTCGACTCGCTCCAAGAGCAGTTTACCAGGCAAGACTCGAACGACTACAACAGATCTACTTGACCCGCTCGAGCCACCCATTTTCAACGGTTGGGTACAGATCTAGTGGTCACTTCAACTCCTAAAGGGCTCTCCGCTCGGCCTCGACCTCGACAACGTAACTTTGTCAATATGGTGGGCTCTGATCAAGTTTCAATTCATACCACCTAGACAGATAGCCATTTGAGCCCTGGATCGAGCACTGTGTCCGACAAAAATACTCAAACCATGGTATTACACCATGTGAGCAGCAGTGATGAAGAGATGCTACAACCTCCGGGCTTTCCTCGAATCCTGGCTTTCCCTCCAAGGCATGGCGCCATGATCAACATGGTTAGCCAAGATGAAGACCCACTTGCTGGGGGTGAGACCGATCAACAGCGACGAGAGCGACAATAGCACAATGTTGATCGAGCTCAACGTCGCATAGATGAAGACGTGCACCTAGCACAACAGCAAGTAGACCACGACCAGCAAGAGGCTGATGCTACAGCTAGACATAACCGATTGCAAGGGCGCAACCTCAATGATGCTTTCAATATGGTGGGGAACATACCAGTATTCAAAACCCCAAGCGCCAACGTGGCTGTTGCCATTGAGAGCCTGAAGCGGTTACCAGATACCCCAGAAATCCAAAACATCCGGGAGGATCTGCAGGCTTATCTCCAGGCGGCTATGGTTCAAACTAATGAATGTGTCGTAGGCCCATCGATGTCTGGCATGACTAGCAGGAGCCACCAGCACTCCAGTCGACCTTTCTGGTCTAGTCAATGTGGCTTACGCGCACCCACTGGCCTAGACCACCACGTAGGCAATGATGATCACATGGCTCCTGGCGTCAATCCAGGGGCTGACAGAGGCGATGAGGGCAATCGCGAGAACCCTGCTCGCAATGATATTTGCCAGCTCGACCACCGCCATAATAACAATGATGACGACCGACGTAGCGATAACCGGCGTAATGACCACCGGGACCACCGTTGTCGGGGACAACAACACGGTGATGAACGAGATCGCCATGATGGCAATCACGATCTCCATCATGACCTCAACAACCATGACCTACATCCTCACATTGAACAGAGAGCTCGGGACCGTGTGTCCCATGAAACCAGTCATCACATGGAGTACGATATGGTTCACGGTCCCCCGGGCCCCAAGCAATTCACCAACCACCTATGACAAGTCATCTGGCCCAGAGGTTTTAAGCTTGAAAAGCTTAACCATTATGACGGCAAGGTTAATCTTAAGCTCTAGGTCCAACTTTACGAGACCACTTGCAGATCTGCTATGGGTGACGAGCACGTCATGGCCAATTACTTTCCCCTGGTGGTTGGCCCGGTGGGGCATCAATGGCTTGTCAGTCTCTCTGAGAACCAATTTGACTCCTGGTATGCTTTGTGTCAAGCCTTTGTCGAAAACTTCATTGCTACCTGTGAACAGCCAGGCAACAAGTACGATCTGCAGTGCATCCACGACGCCAGGGATGAACCATTGCGCGAGTACATCCGACGTTTCTCGGATATGCGCATTAGGATTCCCTGGATCACCGACAACGAGGCTATTGAAGCCTTCATTACTGGTCTACGCTACCACAATGATCTCAGGGATAAGCTCCTTCGTAAATGGCCTATAATGGTGGTCGACCTCCTCACCACCGCTAAGAAGTATGCGGATGCCGACGACGCCAAGAAGCTACTGAATGAGGGCACTGGCAAAGCACCCTACTCTCCACGGCGCGATGACTACTGCGACAACCATTGCTGTGATGACTTTAGAGGTTGCAGCGACATCAGGGACCGCTGCAATGACAATCATGATCGGCGTGACAACAGAAACCAGCATGGCGATCGCCGTTACAACTTTAAGGGCATGCGTGCTCGCAATGATGACAGCGAGGTCAATGCTATGAAGAAATTTGGGGGCATCGCAATTATGAAGAAGACTATGCTAAAGCCTTGAAGGGGCCTTGCCCAGCTCATCCTAAGTCCAACCACATGTTGGAAAATTACAAGGTCCTCAAAGAAATCTACCGTCGCAAACAGGCTTTAGAAAATGCCGACAAGCCTAATGACGCAACAGACCAGTGTAACCACAGGGACAATGACGAGGATGATCCTAACAAGAACCCCAAGCACCAGTATCAGGAACCTATGAGGCATGTTGCAACCATTATCAGGGGTAAGGTGTCTGTTGAAAGTAAACGCGAGCGGAAGCTGCTTGCCCGTGCTTGCTTGAACGTGGCCAAGGTAGACAACCTCATCACGGATCCAAGACTACCCCCCTGGTCACACCGAGAAATCAACTTTAGCAGGGCGGATCAATGGGCCACCATCCCCGAACTAGGTCATTTTGCTCTTGTCCTCAGCCCTTGTATCAATAAAGTGCAATTTGACAGGGTGCTCATTGACGGTGGCGGTTCCATCGACATCCTATTCAAAAACAGCCTCTCGGCATTGAACATATCTAAAGCTGACTTGAAGCCATACAACACACAGTTCTAGGGGGGTCCTGCCTAGATAGAGCTCTACGCCTCTTGGGCAGATTACCCTACCTGTGTAGTTTGGCACGGCAGACCACTTCCGTACCGACTACGTCAACTTTGTGGTCGCTGACTTCGAGGGTACTTACCATGCTATCCTTGGTCATCCCATGATCACCAAATTCATGGCCGTACCTCATTACAAGTACTTGGTCCTTAAGATGCCAACGGAAAAGGGAGTCCTCACTCTCAGAGGCAATGTATTCGTTGCCTATACCTGTGAAGAGGACAGTTTTCGCGTAGCTGAAGCCCATGACCTCTCCCTGCGCATGGCGGCAATGACGATGGAGGCCAAGAAGACTTCTCCAAACTAGCTAGAAATTCCAGAGCTCGAAGCACCATGAAAGTCTATCAAGTCCAAGGAGTACAAGGAGATCTAGCTGGTCGAGGGTGACTCCAGCAAGACAGCACTGATTGGGTCAAACCTTGACCCCAAATAGGAAGACGCGCTCGTCCGGTTCTTGAGAGAGAACATAAGCGTGTTCGCTTGGAAACCATTGGACATGTCCGGTGTCTCTCGAGACCAGATCGAGCACTCCTTGAACGTCGACCCCAAGGCAAAACCCATCAAGCAGAAGCTGCGGCGGTTCGAGAAGGACAAAAAGGAGGCTATTAGGGTAGAAGTTACACAGCTTCTTGCAGCCGGTTTTATCAAAGAGGTGTATCATCCGGACTGGTTAGCCAATCCAGTTCTTGTACACAAAAAAGAATAATGAATGGAGAATGTGCGTCGACTACACTGATCTCAACAAGCACTGCCCTAAAGACCCCTTTGGCCTACCTCGCATTGACGAAGTCATGGACTCCATGGCCAGCTGCGAGCTACTATCTTTTCTCGACTGTTACTCTGGTTATCACTAGATCGCTCTAAACAAGGACGATCAGATCAAAACATCCTTTATTACACCTTTCGGTGCTTATTGCTACACGACCATGTCGTTTGGGCTAAAAAATGTTAGAGCTACTTATCAACGTGCAATACACGAGTGCCTCAAAAAAGAGATACAAAATGAACTGGTCGAGGCCTATGTAGATGATGTAGTTGTCAAAACCAAGGAATCCCACTCCTTGATTGACAATCTGACATGTACTTTTGCAGCGCTCAATCAATATCAATGAAAGTTGAACCCTAAAAAGTGCATCTTTAGTGTTCCCTCTGGTATATTACTAGGCAATGTCGTCAGTCGTGACAGCATACGACCTAACCCAGAAAAGGTACAAGTTGTCCTTAATATAAAGCGACCAACAAATATCAAGGATGTCCAGAAGCTTACAGGGTGTATGGCCTCCCTAAGTCAATTTCTATCTCAATTTGGTGATAAGGGCTTACCTTTTTTCAAGTTACTCAAGGCAGGCGAGAAGTTTGAGTGGTCGGAGGAAGCAGATGTTGCTTTTAAGTAGTTGAAGCAGTACCTTGCGTCACCTCTGGTCCTTACTGCCCCCAAGTCAGGAGAAGTCCTTCAACTTTACATTGCCACGACTGATCGAGTCGTCTCCACTGTCCTTGTGGTCGAGCGTGAGGAGCCCGACCACGCTTATGGTGTTCAGTGCCCAATCTATTTCATCAGTGAGGTACTCAACGAATCCAAAACTAGGTACACTCAGATTCAAAAATTGATCTACGCCATACTCATTACAACCCGAAAGTTGAAGCATTACTTTGACGGGTTCCACATGGTGATCAAAACTGAGTTTCCCCTTGGTACCATTATATGCAACAAAGATGCAAACGGGCGCATCGCCAAGTGGGCAATGGAGCTATGTCCTTTTGACCTGGAGTTTACACGCCACGATACTATTAAGTCCCAAACGTTGGCTGATTTCATGGTCGAGTGGACGGACTTAAGTATCCTGACCTCTCAAGGACCCGTTGACTACTGGAAAATGTATTTTGATGGCTCATAGACCATTGATGGTGCGGGAGCGGGCATATTATTCATATCACCAACCAATGAGCAATTGCGCTACGTCCTTAGGATTCACTTCTCGGCATCTAACAATGCTGCAGAATACGAGGCATGTTTTCATGGTTTGCGCATTGCAGTCGACCTCAGTATCAAGCGCATTTACGTCCACGGCGACTCGGCCCTAGTTATTAACCAGCTCAACAAGGACTGGGATACAACTAGCGAGAAGATAGATGCATACTACAAAGAAATTAGGAAGCTCAAAGGCAAATTCTATGGCATTGAAATTCCAATGTGGTCCGAGACAAAAATCAAGCAGTTGATGCGCTGTCAAAATTAGGATCATCCAGAGCTCAAGTACTGCATGGCGTTTTTGTTCAAGACCTTTTAAAACCATCAATTAAGCAAGAGGGCGACCCCGTGGTCGAGAAGCCCCCGGACGAGCCTCTGGTAACTATGGTTTTATCACCGACCACTATGGCACTATCTCCCGCATCCGTAGGACCATCTCAGACCTCGACTAAGATATCAAATTGGTGTGTTCCATTCATTCACTATCTAACAGATGGCATCGGGTATTCTGATCGAACTGAGAATGAACGCCTTATATGCTAGAGCAAACAATACCTGGTGGTCGAGGGTAAGCTATGGCGCAAAAATGCTAAAGCAGAAGTATTGATGAAGTGCATTGAGCAAGAAGACGGTATTAAACTCTTGGAAGAAATACATTCTCGCACCTATAGTAATCATGCCGCATCTTAGACATTGGTCGGTAAAGCGTTCCGTGCAGGGTTTTACTGTCCATCTGCAGTAGCAGATGCAGAGAAGCTTGTCAGACATTGCACCAATTGTTAATTTTTCTCAAAAAGAGTTCACGTGCCAGCCCATGAGATCCAGACCATACCAGCCTCTTGGCCCTTTGCATGCTAGGGACTGGTTATGATCGGACCCTTCAAACCGGCACCAGGTAACTTCAAATTTGTATTCATGCTGATTGATAAATTTTCCAAATGGATAGAGTACATGCCCTTGGTCAAGGCATCTTCCGAAAAAGCACTCGAGTTCCTCGACCAGGTCATCCACTTCTTTGGTATACCCAACAATATCATTATATAGACCTAGGGACTTAGTTTACCGAGAACATGTTTTGGGACTTCTGTGATGAATGGAGCATTGTAGTGAAATACGTCTTGGTGGCACATCCTAGAGCTAATGGATAGGTCGAGCGGGCTAATGGAATAATTCTGGATGCATTGAAGAAAAGGATGTATAGAGAGAATGACAAAGCCCCTGGACGGTGCATTAAGGAGTTACCAGCTATGGTCTGGGGACTTCAGACACAGCCTAGTCGCAATACTGGTGTCTCTCCATATTTCATGGTTTACAGCGCTGAGGCTGTGCTCCCAGCAGACATTGAATTCCGGTCTCCTCGGGTCGAGAACTACAATGAAGATCAAGTTATTGAACAATGTGAGCTCGAGGTGAATAGTGCAGAGGAACGGTGCCTTGACTCCTGTATATGCACGGCCAAGTACTTAGCCGTGTTACGAAGGTACTACAACAAAAATGTTCAGGAACGTTTCTTTGTGGTCAGCGATTTGGAATTGAAATGGAAGACTAGCCAAGATGGTGTCCACAAGTTGGCAACTCCATAGGAAGGGTCATACATCGTCAAGGCTGTTATACGACCTACCTCGTACAAACTTGCAAGACTTGACGGCACTGAGGTGCCTAACTCCATTCATATCGACAAGCTTAGACGTTTTTACCCCTAATTCTCAATTACAGATATGTATCTTTTTTCTACTTTGAATTATAATATATATATATATATATGTGTGTGTGTGTGTGTGTGTGTGTGTGTGTGTGTGTGTGTGTGTGTGTGAATCCAGTTGACTACACTTGTTTACATTGTTGATCCTGCAACTACAACACCTTTTTGAAACAACAGTACATCAATCACCAATCTCTTTAGGTTCTCGGAGCAGCTCTATCCTCGACCTCACTCATAGCGTGCACAAGATCCAACCTCTGTGTTTTGGGTGGTCAACAGACGCTCTTTGGCCAGACCAATCGTACTCTTACGTGTATACAAGCTATGACAGCCTTACACTCAGATCACTGGTCTCTCCAAAGCCGTACAGACCTACAGGATGACATCGATTACGCTGGAACAACTAAAAACAAAACATTTCGCTGTTCTAACTTAGTTCTCGTCGACTACGCTTGAACAACTAAATACATAATCTTTTTCTGTTCTAACTTAGTTCTCGTCGATTCCACCAGAACAACTAAAATAGAACCCCCTACTGTTCTAACTTAGTTAAATCTGCACGCAATACAGAGCTTTAACGTTTTTTCATATAAAAACATAAACAACTTTACATTGTACTATTCATTACCTTATTACAAGCTCGCCTCTTTACAGGCACGAGTTTACAATAAGTTTTTGAAACTTAACTAATCCTATGAACTATTCGTAGGCTCCTCCTACTGTGGACCCTTTGGTAGTTTGGCGACTTTTGGCGTGGTCAAAGATGGAGCCGACTGTGCTTCGCTGGAGGCCAAAGATGGCGGCACGGGTATTTGACCCACGTACAATTGAATTGTCTCTCCGGTTAATGGAGTTGTAGCTAGGCACAGGATGATGTCCTTAGTAATCGCGGCAGCATGCTTCATCTCCTCTGACCGCAGCTCGTCAGCTCGCTCCGCCCTGACCTCCCTGGGATAACCGGCTTCCAGGCGAGCAATTTCCAACAAAGGGTAGTGGGCACGTACCAAGCTAAGTACATGTGCACCCACATATTCCTTGATGTCCTTCGTCCATTGTTGGAGCCATCTCCAGGCTTTTTGGGATTTCTCGACTAGGCCTATTTTTGGTGCCTCCGCTCCAGCTTCGGTGGAGTCGGGGCCAATGATGTCGAGCACTGGTGCGATCCCTTTTGCCATCTCTACGCAGGCGTGCTTCCAAGTTTCTCACTCCCTGATGAGCATCTTGCATTTCCCATTAAGGGTCTCTTGCTCCGTCATAAGCTTGCTGCACTTCTGGGACCACGCCTTGATCTTTTTTGCACCAGCCTGGTTTTGAAGCTCTAGGTCGTCGCAATCTTTCTTCATCTTCTCAAGGTGCATTTTGGCATTTTTCTTTACAACTGCAAGGTGTCATGCTTATAAGAATTTAACGACGCAAAATTCAACAAATGCTATGACAATGCTGCGGAATACTTACTCTCCAGATCCTTGGCTAATTTAGCCTTCTCTTCCTTCATGGTCTGCTGTACTTGTAGCCATTTGGTCTTCTCTTCAGTCAGCCGGTCACGCTCAGCAGCTACCTGAGCATTTTCTTCACGAAGCCGGCTGACTTCGATGTCTAGACCTATGTCAATACTCTGATTATAAACAATATAGTAATACAACACCCTACAGAGCTCGAGTACCTAAAAACAGATGCAACCCTTACCCAATCTCTGTTTCTCGACCACTTCTAGCCGTTGGAGTACAGTGCGCATATTTTCTTCATTATCAATATTTTGCTTCGCATAGCTCTCTAACTGTTGCTGCAGCTTCTTCTGTTCTGCACTCAGCTATTTGTTCTTTTCGGCTATAGTCTGTAGTATACAGGATCATACAACAGTTTTTATGGATCCTACAATAACAGCTTATACAGTTATGTGAGGCTTACCTTAACTTCCTCCAGGAATATTTTACCAACTGCTTCTACGGCCCCGACCTTGTCTCCTACTAGGATCTCCAAAGTGTAGGAGCGGGTGCCACAAAATCTGCTTTCTTCTTCATAATGCCCGAGGATTTCTTCTATGGCTGGGGCTGAAGGCTCGGCTTCTTCTCCTGGTTTAGCACTTCCACCAACTTCTGTAGTTTTTGGGACTTGTAGCTCTGCAGCCAGCTGGGGCTGTTCTTGTTTCTCTATGGCTGACTGGGGCTATTCTGTGTCTTTTGGGGTTGTGTGGTGTTGTATTGTTGGTTCTGGGGCTTCTTGTGGTTGTTCTGGCAGCTCTCGGGCCCAATCATCTTCTGTCTCCCCTAAAATTTTAGCCTGTGGACTAGGATCAGATGTTGACAAAGCTTGCAGCTCGGGGACTACTCTCTCTGCTCTAGTCTGCTCTAGGACCTGCTGCTCGGCGCTAACAGTATTAGTTGGTGGTGGTGTTGCACTGCCAGACAGTTCTTCCGGCCTTTAGGTCGATGAAGAGCTATACAAATCAATAACAAGTTACAAAGGCGATGATATTGACCAATTATGTTATATTTAAACGAGTTTTCGACGACTTACAGGTATGTAGCATGAAAAACGGTGGCAAACCGAGATTTCTTTGTCTTCTCGGGCCCGGCGCCCTTCTCCGCTACTGCTCCGGTGGTCAGGATAGGCTTAGCCATGTTGCTCCTAACAGCAGTAGCTGGCTTTGGGATTCCGGTGGCCTGCACCTATGGTTGCGGTAGACGAGGTGGTGGTTCAGTTGTTTGCAACGGCGACGTCAGCTCCTGCCTTCTAGCAAGTCGCTCCCTTTGACTGCTTGCTATGATACCGGAGACCTCCTCGACCTCCTCGTCTTCATCTTCTGGCCAATCTGCAATAACGCGTCGCCGTTTACTTGCTAGGTCCTCTGCTTCCTTTAGGTCAATTATATCTTTTGGCTTTTCACTTGCAGAGGTTCCTAGTGAGGTATGGCCCCTTTTCTTCATTGGGGCAGCCACTGGTTTCTTCCCTGCAAGTCGGCTGGCTTGCTCTAATTCATCTTCAATTTCAAGCCAATCAACTTTGGAAGGATCGTCATCCACGGGCAGTGGATGTGCATCCTGGACCCGTGGCACGACCTCTGGCCACTCCACGCCTAGAGGGCAAGAGACGAATGTCTGCGCTCTCTCTTGTCCATTAAACTAGGCAGCAAACAACAACATGAATTTCAGAATACCAGTACCCCAACTACATGGTTGTTACACAAAGTTTTAATCTCAAGGATAAACTATCAGACAGTATTTGACTTACCAGTGGTCGTGGGCAAGTAAGCTTGAACAATGGCTCAATGACTGTCGGCTTCTTGAAGCTAGGATCTTTTAGGTTAAACAGGTCTCGGACCCTTATCTTCACTTCTTTCGGCTCGAGGTCTTCATTCCTCATCCTGGTCGGGTCCATGCGACTTTGGTATTCATATGACGCGTGCACCCTAGCCAAGCACGGTTGGATCCGATGACTGATAAAATTACCGACTACACATGGTCCATCCAGCCTCGACTAAGGTAGCAGCTGTATAATTTCTTCGATCTGTATTGTGTTCTGCGGCAGCTCTTTCCAACTGTCAGTCTTCTCTAGAACCAAAGATTCGTCGCAGTATGAGGCCTGGCTTGGTTCTTCACGGATGTAAAACTAGTGCCTGTACCAGTCCTCTAATGTGGTTTTCCAAGAGCAGTGTAGGTATTCTGCCCTGATCCCTTCCCGCATGTTCAGATAGCAGCCACTAGCAACATTGGAGCCACCTCGACCTCCTTTCTTCTTCAACCAAAACAGGTGACGAAAATAATCAAAGTGGGGTTGGAAACCACCGTATGCTTCGCAGAGATGGATGAAGCAAGAAACAAGCAACACAGAATTTGGATGCAGATTGCAAATACTGATCTCATAGTAGTTATAGAGCCCTTGCAAGAATGGATGTACGGGAACACCAAATCCGTGAGTAAAGTATTCTTCAAAAACAACAATTTCACCTCCTTTGGGATCTGGGAATGGCTCTAGATCGGGTGCACACCATCCCACCAGTTCTTGGGCATGTAGCACACCAATCCTCACCAGTCGCTCAAGAATGAGTGGGGTGCACTTTGACATACTCCACTCCTTCATGATCTCCTTGTGAACTTTGGCCTCCATCTTTGTCTTCTTCGCAGCCATTCTCTAACTCTTTTAACTCTTCCTTTCTACGAAGGAAAAGGAGGGCGCCGCTCTTCTCAATGGTTAGGGTTTCGTGGCGACGACGCGTGAGGAAATTGGGGCAACTTTGTCGATACCTACGGCGGCGATTTTGGATTGCACTATGGTGGTGACACGGAGGCTCGAATGGGCTTTGTGATGACAATGGCGCGGCGGTGGCGGCAGCAAGAAGACGGTTGATTGGGGATCTGTGACTGTGAGTAGACTGAATCGTTCTCTTCCTCGGTCTTTAAGTGGCAGGGTCGATTCAGTTTCCGAGAGAATGGTGCACGTGGGGGGATATTTGCGGTAACTGACAGATTTCCTCCACAAAAATTGTGTCTCTTCGATTTTGGTGTCGTTTCGTACGTGACCCAAACATGTCTTGTTACAGACACTGGGTCACTGTTCACAGGATGCGCCAGAAAGGCACTGCGGCATTGGCCACGTCATCATCGTGTCGGATTGGACCAGTCCAAAAAAAAGAGAGATCTACCGAGACAGCGTGGTGATGGATTAGCTAAGAATAGTGTGCTCTGGAACCGATTGCCAGAGCTCTGAGCTCTAGGACCTGCAGCTAGACCTCTGAGCTCTAGGACCTGTAGCCAGACCTCTGAGCTCTGGGACCTGCAGTCAGACCTCTGAGCTCTAGGACCTATAGCCAGACCTCTGAGCTCTAGGACCTATAGCCAGACCTCCGAGCACGGTGACTCATCGCCCGACCTTTGAGCTCGGGGACTCATTCGAGCTCGGGGACTTGTTACACCACTTCCTGTTGCAGGATTCGTCTTGCTCGACTACATGTACTATGCTTGCATACAGTCAATGGACGCTTGATATTCTTAGACCTTGCTATAGGGCTCATTTTTCGCCTTCCAGCAAGCTCGGGGACTACATCATATATGATGCACCTGACGGTGCACAATGATCATTAGTTCTTGAGGATTCTTTTTTAGACCCTAGCATCACGTGCCTACGTCACCTGTTACCAGGCTCGGGGACTAAGTGGGTACACTTCACCTGACGGTGAATTGTTTCTATTTTTCTCCCCTATGATCGGGAATTTTTTTTTGTAAGTTACTTCCATCAAGTATGCACACTTACATTTCTTTATAGAAATACAAGTGGGTACACTTCACCAGGAACGAAAATTTTTCTTTTTTGGACCACTATGCAATCTTCACTGACAACTGCAATCTTCATCAACAATCATGGTTTAATGATTCCTGATCCAGACAGAACACTAGCGCATGCTCGGCTAACATTTCAAGGTGATGTGAAGACGAACCTCGCAAGTTGAAGAAGACTAAGACAGTATGTCGATACAGAATACATAGTGCTCGGGGACTAGCTGTGGGGGTATTAACCCCTATACCCTTACGGCTAGACATGGGCAGGCCCAGACCAGACGGTTCAGCCCATTACATGACGACGCGTGATCCAGATCATCGAGATGGAGTCTCGCGCAAGGCATCAAATCAGACTTGGGAATCAAGTAAGGTCTTGGTCAGTTAGATTAGGAATCCTTATCCGATTCTGTATGGCAATTGTAACCGGCTAAGATTAGTTTCCATATCTGTAACCCTGCCTCCCAGACTATATAAGGAGGACAGGGGGGCAAACTAGCTTATAATACATTGTTCGAAACAGCAATAACAAAGCAGAGCAGGACGTAAGGTATTACGCCCACACGGCGGCCTGAACCTGGGTAAACTCGCGTGTTGTCCTGCATCACCATTTCGTTCGTAGCTTGCACACCTGTCTACCGACAATCTACTACCTTGGGCATACCCCTCGGTACACTGTCGACCAGGTTTTGTCGACACATGCCCAGAGGGGGCCGGTTGGCCTGGGGGTGGGGCCAGTCGACCTGTCCTTAGGAGATCCCGCGACCAACTTTCTTGTGGCGCCTAATAACTCTTAACTAACCTCTAAAAACTATCCCTCGGTGTACGAAATGTATCGAAGGTGGTAGATATGTAATATTTAAGGAAAAACAAGGAATTGGATGACATCCAACTCCTTAGGACTTTTGTTAGATTCTAGAAAAATTTTAAGGCATTGTCCATTTACCTTGAATAACGTACCTTCATCATTTTGAAGTGTTACTGCTCCATGTGATGAAGTTGCCACCACCGTGAAAGGTCCTTCCCACTTGCTTCGTAGCTTTCCATGTCCAAATAGCTTTATCCTAGAATTTAAAAGTAGTACCTTGTCTCCTAGAGTGAAACTCTTCTTCTTGATTCTTTTGTCATGCCACCTTTTGGTTCTTTCTTTGTAAATCTTCGCATTGTGGTATGCTCGTTCACGCCATTCATCGAGTTCTGAGAGTTGCATTTTTCTTCTAACTCATGTGGCTTCTAAATCCATGTTCCACCTCTTGATCGCCCAGTGGGCCTTGAATTCAAGCTCTACTGGTAAGTGACAAGTCTTTTCGTAGACAATTTGATAGGGGGACATTCCTAATGGTGTCTTGTAGGTTGTGCGGTAGGCCCACAGTGCATCAGGAAGCTTACCTTTCCACATCGTTCCCATCTCGTTAATTGTCTTCTATAGAATATTCTTAATTTGCTTATTCGATGTTTTTGCCTAGCCACTTGTCTAGGGGTGATAAGGAGTAGCAACATTGTGACAGATCTCATGTTTTGATAGATACTTGCGAAAGTTCTTATCAGTGAAGTGGGTTCCTCCATCACTAATTACCATTCTGGGTACTCCAAATCTTGTAAATATGGTTTCTTCAAACATCTTCTTAGAGTTCTTGGCGTTCACAACATGACATGGTAAGGCTTCTACCCATTTGGAGACATAGTCGACCGCAACCAAGATATACTCGTAATTTCTTGACTTCAGAAACGGCCCCATGTAATCGATTCCCTAGACATCAAAGAGCTCAATCTGAAGGTTGTTGGTGAGTGGCATGGCATCTCTGGTGTTGATATTACCGTGCCTCTGACATGATCCACACCTCCAAACAAAGTCCTTTGTATCTTGGTACATGGTTGGCCAGAAGAATCCACTTTCCAAGATTTTTGCATGTGATCGAAATGCTCCATAATGTCCTCCATATGGTGATGAGTGATAGCGTTCAATGATCTTGAGTCCTTCTTCCACTGGTACACACCTTCTGAGCAACCCATCTGAGCATACTCTGAAGAGGTACGGCTTATCCCATAGGTGAATGCAACTTTCATAAATGAGCTTCTTTTTGTTTCCACCTGGTGGTACATAACTTACAACTATAAAATTGACAATGTCTGCATACCAGGGGTCAGATTTGTTAACTTGAAAGAGCATGTCATCCCTTAGTGAATCATTTATGGACAATTCCTGTAGATCTTTAAATTGCATTCTAGACAAGTGATCAGCAACAGAATTTTCTACTCCTTCTTATCTTTTATTTCTAAGTCAAATTCTTGGAGTAGTAAAATCCATCTAATCAAATATGGTTTAGCATCTTTCTTAGTGAGCAAATATTTAAGTGCAGCATGATCAGTGTAAACAATCACCTTAGCTCCAACCAAGTAAGATCTAAATTTATCAATAGCAAAAACAATAGCCAGGAGTTCTTTTTCAGTAGTAGCATAATTAAGTTAAGGTCCTATCAAAGTTTTGCTAGCATAAGCAATTGCATGATGTTTTTTATCTTTATATTGTCCTATCACTGCTCCTACAGCATAATCACTTGCATCACACATAATTTCAAAAGGCAATGACCAATCCGGTGGTTGAATGATTGGTGCTAAAGTGAGTGTGAGTTTCAAAGTTTCAAAAGCTTTCAAGCATGCATCATCAAATTCAAAGGGTACATCCTTAGCCAGTAAATTTGTAAGCGGTCTTGCAATATAAGAAAAGTTTTTAATAAACCGACGATAAAATCCAGCATGGCCTAGAAAACTTCTAATCCCCTTGACATTAACAGGAGGAGGTAGTTGTTTAATTACTTCAATTTTAGCTTTATCTACCTCAATTCCACGTTTAGAAATTAAGTGTCCTAGCACTATTCCCTCTCTAACCATGAAATGACATTTTTCCCAATTAAGGACTAAGTGCTTTTCTTCACATCTTTGCAAAACCTTATCTAAATTTTCAAGACAATCATCAAAAGTTTTTCCATAGATAGAAAAATCATCCATGAAAACTTCTATAATTTATTTGATCATATCAGAAAATATCATACATCTTTGAAAAGAAGCAGGTGCATTACATAATCCAAAAGACATTCTACGGTAAGCATAAGTTCCGTATGGACACATAAAAGTGATTTTGCTTTGATCATCTGGGTGGATTGGAATATGATGATATCCAGAGTACCCATCAAGAAAACAAAAGAAAGAGTGATTTGCTAAATGTTCTAACATTTCATCAATGAAAGGCAGCGAAAAGTGATCTTTCTTTGTTGCCTTATTAAGTTTCCTATAATCTATACACATTCTCCAACCAGTGATGGTTCTTTATGGAATTAACTCATTCTTCTCATTTTTAACTACAGTCATGCCTCCCTTCTTAGGCACAACTTGAACAGGGCTCACCCACTCACTGTGTGGCACAGGATAAATAATCCCGACGTGCAAGAGTTTCAAAACCTCTTTCTTTACTACCTCTCTCATCGCATTGTTAAGTCTTCATTGAGGTTCTCTAGAAGGTGTAGCATTAGGATTAGTAGGAATACGATGGGTGCAAAGAGCAGGGCTGATTCCCTTAAGATCTTGGAGTGAATAGCCAAAAGTTGATCTATGCTTTTCTAAGACAGTGATCAGACGAAATGTCTCTTCTTGAGAAAGTTTATCATTTATGATCACGGGAGATTCCAGATCATTGTTTAAGAATGCATATCTAAGGCCAGCAGGTAGGGTTTTTAACTCTATGGGAGGTTTAGGTGGTTCTTCGAGGAAGTCTAAAGGATCAGGAATAGAAGGATGATCTTCTTCCTCTATGAAGAATTCAGCATCTTCTTCAAGCTTAGGTTGTTCTAAAGTTTCAAGGGATGCTTCCTTAATTTCTTCCATATGATCTATCTTGGGATATGGATCACTCTCAATATTTAGGGAGTGAATGATTGGTATGGATCTTTGAAGATTTTTTCCAAGATAAATATTTAATTTCCATATTTGACCTTCAAGAAGAAGTCTTTGGATTGGTTGACCTATCAGGAGGTCAAATTCAATGATGTCATAGATATAAAAGCTCATACGCACTAGAATTCCATCTACCATGATAGGTAGGACATATAAAATTCCCAAGCTAGGAAGAATATATCCTGAGGGGCTTTTTAATAATTTTGTTGTTGGGGTCAATGGCATGTAACTCAATAAATCTTGAGCAAAAGATGCAGACATGATGTTGACACCCACAACAGGATTATAAAGAGCTTCGAAAGGTTCCAGATTAATTTGGCATTGAATGGAAGTGGAAGGTGAATCTGGGCAAATCACTTCAGAAGAAAGCTCTGATTCTTCCAACCATTCATGGCTTAGTAAAGAAGCTAGATTTTTCGTAGTCTTTGTAAGGAAAGCATGTTCAGCAAAAGTTCTTCAGGATAAGGTTTTGATTTTTGAGGCTTCCTTATAAGGTGATAATTCAAGGTATTTCCAAATTCAGAAAAATATTCATCCTCGAATTCAAACACATTCGCTAAAACTTGGGTCTCCCCTGTATTAGGAATTATAGCTGAATGTTGATATGGATTAGGAAAGAATTCAAGCTCAGCTATTTGTTTTTCTACAAGTTCTTGTGGTGGCTTAGCTTCATAGGTAGGAGTAATTTGTGAAAGGTTGAGCGATAATTCCCTTGCTTTAGTAGCGGGGGTATGCAGAAAGGATCCATTTGAAGCTAAGTTAAGAAATGTAGTTGTTTCTCTATTCAGGCCCATATAAAAATGTTGAAGAAGAACAGGGTCTGGGATAGATAAAGATGGACTAGAGCGGACAAGAGTATCAAATCTCTCCCAGGCAGCAATCAGAGACTTATCACTTTCTTGTGTGAAGGACAATATCTCTAAGTATAGGCAAACGATTTTAGAAATTGGAAAGAATTCTAAGCAAAAGCTAGAACACAAAGCTTTCCAATCCCCATCCTTACTTGGTGTGGTTCGATCGTACCAGGTTTTAGCTTTCCCTTCTAAAGAGAAAGGAAAAAGCTTCCATCTTAGGGTTTCATCGGACAGGCTTGCAATATGTAGGCATGCACAGGTCTGTTCGAACTCATTTAGGTGAATGTGAGGATTTTCATCTTCCTTACCTGAAAAGGATTGGCTCTTAACCATTTCTACCAAACATGGTCGTAGCTCATAGCTCTCAAAAAGAATAGACTTAGCTGATTTGGGAGCTCTAAGTCTACTATGGTGGGGTAGATATACTAGTTGAGTGGAATGGAATCTGTGGAGCTAGTGGATGGCTCTAAGAAATCCATGGGTAAAAAGATAAAAGATAAAAGTATAGTACAAGATTAAGCTTGACTCAAGATGAACTCAGCACCGCTCCCCGGCAATGGCGCTAGAAATGCTTATTGGTATAAATTAATGCACACTCTACTTTATCCGCAAGTGCACAGATAACGTCTACCGATGTAGCACTTCACCAGGATGACCCAGTTTTAATATCGAACCCAAAGGAACAGAGTATGGTCTTCTTAAGTCTTAAGCTTTAATCCTTGAGTAGCTATTAAGGACTGAGAATTTTGAAGGTAGAGGGGATCACTAAGGCTGTCTAATTCTACTTCAAGTATAAAATACTAATAGTGTTCTTGATGGGAAAATTGTCATAGGAGGTCATAAGCAGAGTATGAATTCTCCTACCAATAAATTATCCTGCTAGTCCTACAAATGGGATAGTGGGCTATAGAAGAATCAACAAGGCTATAAGAGTCACCCTTGCGTACTACCACTGAAATCTGGAATATAGGGTACATTCATGAGCTATCAAGTCTAAGCACCGCGCTTACACCCTCTAACTCCTCTAATCCTAGTGCTACTAGAATTAAAGTACTCAAATGAATCACAAACCTCAAGAATAATATGAACAATAAGAACAACTTAAAAATAGACGTTGATTACTAGAGAAATCTAGATGCAAGATCTTAAAGAACTTGAATCCACATGTACAAGATGTTGAAGAAGATCCGATAGGCCGGAGCTCCTTCTAAATCTCCTCCTCTCTCTCTCTTCTAGTTCTAATTCAAGACTAGATTCTATTCCTAAACTAGAGGGAGAACTAGTCTTCTTCTTGATCGCTGGCTCTTCAATCCTTCTCCTATGATTTCTAATTCTGTTAGAGGTTCTGATCTGGAGAGATTGAATGAGGCCTGAGGGTTTGGAGGCCACTTTATATAGCCCTAGGGGATCAACCATGGCCCTTGGATGAAACCGACCTTCACGTAGGGTTGAGATGCATCATAGGAGGTGGTAGAGGTAGCTTGCAAAGGAAGGAGCCGTGGCGGCGGTGGGGGGAGGCCGGCCGGCCTAGGGTTAGGGCCGGTCGGCCCCACCTGGTAGCAGGTCGAGGTGGGCCGCCTTGTGGAGTCCTATGGTATCTTCTAGAATGTCCTTGCGTGGCCATGACGTGGAGATAAGTTTGATAGGCGTGGGTTCCTTCTCATGGAAGATATCCTTTTCCAGCATTTTCCTGTTTAATCCCTGAAAAATCACAATTCAACAAAACTCGTGGAAATTGTCAGTAGAACCCCTATTCTAAGGTGGGAATCATATTTTTATCCTTTTTATATGTTTAGTTGACAGTTTATAATAATAGTTAATTACCGTCAACAGTAACCTTAATCTTGGTCTCCACCACCTTCCATACCTTTCTATTGATTGACTTTATGTAGGTGGTCATCTTCGCCTTCCAATATGGATAATTGGAGCCATTAAATTGGGGTGGCTTCTTGATGTTGTTGATTTGAGCTATTTTGACACTGAAGATTGTTAAGTCTCAAATCACGGTGACCATGGCTCTGATACCACTTGAAAGGTCCTAATGGCTAGAGGGGATGAATAGCCTATAAAAATTCTACAAACAACACTAACCAAAGTGGTTAGACAAATATGAGACGAAGCAATTCTTGCGCTAGCCTACTAAAAATATAAACCATCTACCATAATTCTAGTTGCTATAGTCTCTAAGCACACAAAGGCTATGTCACTACCACTAAGTTAGTGAGCTCTCAAAGACTAACTAAAGAGTCTCACTAACCATTAGACAAGACACAAACTAGCTCTCAAAACTAATTACACTAAAGAGCTTAGCTACACTAGAATGCAAGTACAAGGGTTAGGTAGTGAAGATGTCCCGACGTGGCAAGCGACAATCAATCAATCACAATGAATACCAATGAATTCCTCGAAGACAATGATGACACAAGATTTTTCACCAAGGTTCACTAGCTTGCCGGTAAGCTAGTTCCTGTTGTGGCGATTCACTCACTTAGAGGTTCACGCACTAATATACATCACACACCTAACCCGCAATCGGGTGCCACACAATCAACACAAGATGAGGATCACATAAGCCACAAGCAATCCACTAGAGTACCTTTTAGCTCTCCACCGGAGAAAGGTCAAGAACCCCTCACAATCACCACGATCAGAGCCGAAATCAGGCACCTTCCTCCGCTTGACGATCCTCACTGCACCAAGCCGTCTAGGTGGTGGCAACCACCAAGAGTAACAAGCAAAATCCACAGTGAAACACAATCACCAAGTGCCTCTAGATGCAATCACTCAAAGCAATGCACTTGAATGCTCTCAATTCTCACCAAATGATGAATCAATCAAGTAGAATGAGTGAGAGAGAGATGGCTATGCTCACTAGGATGTATTCTCAATAGAAATGGCCTAGAGAGTGAGCAAGAGCCGGCTACACAACTTAAATGGGGAGCCCCTTCAAAAAGAGCCGTTGGCCTCCTGCTGCCTGCCTCCATGAGGCGATCGGACGCGCCAGTCAGATCGACTGGACGCGCGCCACCCTGTGATCATCGCAAGGAACCATCCACATGTCCTCGCCTTTCAACCATCGTTGCTATCTCCAACGGCTAATCAACCATGCGCGCAAAATTTAAGTGATGATCGGACGCGCTGATGTCGTGCCAGCCCACACGTGCCCTCGCCCCCAAGACGCTGACCGGATGCGCTGCTCACTTTACCTGACGCTGCGCCACCTTGCATCCGAACGGATCCAGTAAGGGTCTAGAGAGGAAAATTGATGACCAAACGTGTCTGATCGTGCCTGACCGGACGCACCCCGGCGTCCTATCCTCTCTGGCCCAACTCCAGCACGCCAGACTCGCTCACGTCAGCGTACGTCATGTGTGACCGTACGTAGGCCCTGTGCATCTGGTCACATTCGCTGTTCAGCGTTCGGTCTCACGCCGAGACCGAGTCCTTCACGCTATAAATGACCGGACGCACCTCTCCGAGTCCGGTCAGTGAAAAACAACGCCTCCTCTTCTCCAACTTCGCCACCCTTGATCAAATGTGCTAACGACCAAGTGTTTTACCTTGTGCATGTGTGTTAGCATGTTTTCACAAACATTTTTAAGGGTGTTAAAACTCACTAGAATCTAAATGCATATGCAATGAGTTAGAACATCTAGTGGCACTTTGATAACCACATTTCGATATGAGTTTCACCCCTTTTAACAGTACGACTATCTATCCTAAATGTGATCACACCCACTAGGTGTCTTGATCACCAAAACAAAATGGCCCTATCAATTTCACATTTGTCTTGAGCCTATTTTGTTTTTCTCTTTCTTCTTTTCCAAGTCCGAGCACTTGATCATCACCATGCCATCACCACCAACATCATGATCTTCACCAATCTCATCATCACTAGAGAAATAGGTTAACACTTAGGGTTTCATGAATTCACCAAAATCAAATTAGAGCCTTCAGGAGCCTGCGGCTATCGCACGCTCCAGCTCGTGCGATTGGCTGCGGCCGGGCGATGATTGGCTAGCCTATCTGCTCTCACGGCCAGCTGAGGCTGGCCGGGGGTGGTTGGCCAGGGGCTAGCTGACCTAGGTGCTCGGCAGGGCCATGCTTGCTTAGTGCGTGCACTTGCCTGTGCGGTTGGGGTCTGTGCATGTCCACACGCTCCTGTACTTGGGGCAAGCTGTGGCCAGGTGGAGGATGTCTTGCCTGCCTGCAGTAGGTCGACCGGGACGGTTGCAGGCGGCACCGGCTAGTTCCCTGCGTCTGGGTAGTTGGGTGCTAGGCGAAAGCCTTGCTGTTTGGGCGATGATGGCGACGCCCTTTAGGCGCCGCCCCCGTCCTTGGAGGCATCTGTCATCGCACCTTTCTCTCGGCACAGATCTTAAGGGTGAAAACATGGTCCCTTCAGGACAGGCAGTAGCGGCACTATCTATGTCGCAATCCTCGTTAGAGGCATTGTCTCTGAAGTTCCTTGGCCTTGGCGCGTAGGGGCTCCCCCCTCCTCGTCTTGTTGTCGTCAATGGTCCTGCCGTGTCATCTGGTTGGTGGTGGATTTATTTCTTTGGAGATATAGATAGATAATAACTAATTAAATATTGGGATACCTTACATATTTATTGGAACACAAACTTAGAACCACTGGACATGGTCATTGAAGCAAGGACAATCTTTGGTCACTCTATCTTCAGGGAACTCATGATAACAGCTTGTTGGATCATTTGGAAAACTAGAAACAATATCATCTTTGACAATGGAGACTGCAATTTGTCGACCTGGAAAAGGCTTTTCAAGGAAGAGCTTGGCTTGGTGTGTATCAAGGCCAAGGCAGCAACGAAGGGTCCACTATCCCTTTGGAGAGATAGCTACTCTTGATCTTATACTTCTTTTTCTTTTGGGCATGGTTGCCTTGTACTTGTAGTCTTAGCTCTAACAGTAGCAGTAGTTGTAGTTGCTGCCTCCCTCCCCCTCCTTTCTCTTCTTGTATATGTGGTTCTTTTGTACTTTCTCTTATTAATGAAAATAAAAAAATAGGTAGGGGACTCCCTTGCTGACCTTTCAATAAAAGTAAGTATGACATAATTTTTTTTGTAAAAAACAAGTAGTGAGTAGGAATACCGGGAGTGACGATGCTAAAAGCCCAAACTGAGAAGGGCACCCACCGGAATTTGAGAATTTCTCCGCCATTAGTTTGGGTTTTCTTTGAACCAACAACTGTTGTGGCAAAATTAACTGGAAGCAAAAACAGAACCGAAATAACCGGATCGAAACTGAAAAAACTGAAACCAAATATTCGGTTTCTAATTCGGTTCCAGATTTCAACTAACCGAATTTCACTGGGTTAATTCGGTTCTTATCCTCGGTTAACCCAAAAACCTATCAAGGAAGTCCATAAAAGAAATGCAGCCCAACTAGCCCATTACGTAAACCCTAGTATATAATAAACACCCCACTCCACATCCCCCACCAGCCGTCCAACCCTACCTCCTCCCTGCCGCTGCATCCTGCTCGGCGGCCACTAGCCCACCACACCAGGTCACTAGCTCGGAGAGAGCCTGCGGCCGGGCCTCCCTGGCTCCCTCTCCTCCATCGATTCACCTGCGGCCTCGCGTGGTGGCGAGCAGAGCGAGGCTCAATCCCCAGTAGGAAAGCGTGGCGGCGGTGGACCTCCAGCAGGTGCGCTCGACGGCGGCGGCCTTCACAGCAAGCGCGACCACACGAGCGGTGGACCACCAGCGGGCGCGCACGACAACATCAGCACGGCCTTCCAGAGGGTCCGAGCAGTAGAGCTCCAGCGGCGTGCGTGGTGGCGGCGGCCTTCCCAGCGGGCGACGATGGTGGCTTACAATGTGCGGGGCAGCGGCGGTCGTCTCTAGTATCTAGCAATTGTGTTGCTGGCCGGCGAGGGCCAAGAAGGGACGGATCCGGAGCACCGTGTTTTAACCGAAACCGAACCTGACTAACCGCGACCAAAATGGTTCGAGTTCTCTAGGTAACCAACTCAGTTCTCTAACCGAGAGGGTTTCGTGCCCCGGCCTAGCTAAAAACCTAAACTGAGAAGGGCACCCACCGGAAAATTTTCTCCTCGGGTTTTCTTTGAACCAGGTCCACAGAAAAAAAACCGTCGCCATTTCCCCGACTCACCCTTGACCCCTCCAAAAAACCGCGAATTTCCTCCCCGGCTCCTCTTCCTCCCATCTCCCCAGTCAATCCCCGCCCTGTCTCGGCCAGGCCCTCGCGCGGCCGCCGTGGAAGGACCCCCAGCGATGGGCTCCGGCGAGGAAGACACAGGAGGCGGAGCAGGGGCGTTGCGGGGCGCGGTGCTGAAGGCGCTCGTGGTCGTCGGTGGCGTCCTGCTGCTCCGCCGCCTGCGCCGCTCCACCACCCGTTGGGACCACGCGCGAGCCGTCTCCGACGCGCTCTCCGGAGAAAAGGTGACCCCGGCACCCTCCCTGGAGAAGTGTTTGGTTCCCGGGGCATTCCGATGCGGCCGCACTGAGAATTCGTCAGAAAAATTCCGTCCTTTTTCTTGTGCCGCGAGGAGAAAAATCCCGATGCGGCGGCGTCTTTTTCTGAACGTAGATAGAGGGAAGAAAAGCTTGTGTCTTAATGCGTTTCCTGATGTACAGTTCTCGAGGGAGCAGGCGAGGAAGGATCCTGACAACTTCTTCAATTTGAGGTCAGAACTTTATTCTAACAAAAGCACTGTATTCTTTTTTCTTTGTTCGGATATGTTTCCACTGCCCATCTGATTAGGTTTTTTTGTCTTGGGTCTGGTCTGGTACTCTGGTGGTATCTATGAACTAATCGTAGGCTTGTTTTGGGAGGGAGGCATATGCACAAGCACATCAATTGAATATTCCCTGCAAACTTTCTGTGTTGATCACTGCAATTCACATTGTCGATAAGCATAAATGTTGCTGAACATGGTTTGTGATAATTAAACTTTGGTGATTATGGGTCTGTTTTTTTAAAAGTCGCTGGATATCTATAAAATGATTTGAAAATGCAATACTTGTCACAGTTGGTATGAACACTCGAACTGTTTTGATTTGATCTCTTCTTTGTTGGGTTTTGATGCTCTGGGATCATCTTGTAGTATCTATTGATATAATAGTCCATTGAGGACAGCCATTCTTTCTAAATCATTTACTTCTGTACTTTCTAGCTGTTGTCTGTGTCAGCCGAAATTTTTAATTAAAGCACCATACAGAATCGTCTAGCAAATATGCAGTGGGGGCTGCACAAACGATGGAACTTGATAAATCATTGATGGTTAACAAACCTTTTGTACTTTTGTTGGATGTGAAAATACTATGTCTTTTTTTTGTGTGAACAGAAAATGCTATGTCGTCTTGTATTGTATTTCAAGTTTTCAAACCTTGAGCAAATTGTTTATGAAACTATACATCCTTTAAAAGGATCCATGTTTATTGTAGAATTCATAATTTTGATCCAGTGTTTTCAACCTTGGACAAGGTTCTTTTGGTCGATCCATGGATCAGTGACTGAATGGTTACACTGACCTGTTATGGTTTTCTTTAACTGTATCTTTGCTTGCTCTTTCTAGTCTGCTGTTATCGTTGACTCATTATGAATATTTTGCTTGGATGTAAGTAACTTGGTAGAACCGTAGAAGTGATAAGCATTAATTATGCAGAAAAATTGCTGTTTATCTGCACTTAAGATGCAAAAAAATGTTTACATACCCATAATCATGTATATTTGCTGTTCTTTTTTTAAAAACCCTTTTCAACTCACTTTTTCCATGCATGAGACAAGTATTTTTTTTAAGCATGTGCTGACGTGTTTGTAGTGACATAAATGTCCTGCGTTGCCAATTCAGCCTTCTTTTATTTTCAGAATGCTCACATGTCCTGCAACTGAGATGGTGGATGGTTCAAGGGTGCTTTACTTTGAGCAGGTATGATCATTATCTCTTCTCTACCCATTCTTCTTTATTACAGTGCCCCTTTTTGGTATCTCAATTCCATGGTTTCCTTTCCAGGCATTTTGGAGATCTCCAGAAAAGCCTTTTAGACAAGTAAGTAACTCTAAACTGTATTAGTCACTCCAACATATCTCCTTTTTGCCCTTACCAATTCATATGTAGGATATTATTTTCTATAAGTCCTGAGTTATATAATGTTATGCTAGTCAATATAGTCTAAACAAGATGATATTATATTATCTGACATTGCAGAGACATAAGAATCTTTTGCTCAAATGCTTTATTTTACTCATACACTATTTTGATGAACTTCCAATACACCCATGTGACTATTTCCTGTTACTTTTAAATCCTTTCTTCCTGGTTAACCTAACCAAACTAGTATAATGCTCGTGCTAACGCCACGGCTTCATTCAGGGATGCACATGAAAACAACCAAACGATGATATTTTTTCCATAGTATATTGCCCGTGCTAACGCTACGGTAGCGTCTAGAAAAAATAAATCAACTGATGAAAGAAACACAAATTCACTGTCTCGCAGTGTTGGTCATTTCCCACTCAGAAAAAAATAGACAAGCCCACACAACGCTACTAAGAAGGATCTTAAAGTTGATCAACATATTATAATCTGCAAACAATAGACAAAAGCTAAGGATGACTGGCATGTGCACATTCTGAAACAACTAAGGACCAGATCCACAGTTGTTTGTTAACCTTTCCAGCTTTATTCAGGGATGAAATTCCCGGTTCACCGGTGCTGCTCCTCTCTTGATGCCACTAACAACCATAAAGAGTGCCATAAAGGGGGCAGCAAGTTCTGCGAAGCTCAGAAATCCAAAGGCTGGAACAAAGGAATCTTAATGCGAAGGCCAGAGACAGCGTCGCGCCCTGAACTGGGATCGCTGTGTTGAGACAGGTTTGCAAATTGTGAATCTAGGTCTCAGCTGTTACTATGGCTATGGGCAGGAGCCTGCAGCTGCGGTACACATTGTTGTTGTTGCTGCTGCTGGAACAATGTTCTAAGACGACCAATTTCCCTCTCAAACGTCTCTTGATCTGCAACATTGGCGAGAAAAAATTAGTGAGTCAACTGTTCTAAAAAGATGATTGATAAGCTCCAGTATATTCCTGATGATTGAATAATCTCATTGGTCTCATAAAAGTGGTAATGCAGTAGTCTTTTTATCAAGATAATGATGTTTTAGCTACAACCACGGTCTATTAGAATTTAGCAAAGCAACTATAGCTATATTGTTTGAATAGGTCCCCTGTATATTTTATCATAACTTCAGGAAATTAAAAAAGATCGCCAACCTATGACAGAAACATGGAAGTGATGAAATATGGTAATCCTCTCTGTTTTTAGCTGGAACTAAAACATAAGAACATGTCAACTGTAGGCACATAGTTGGCACTTAGTTTACAACAAAAACATTTTTTTACAGGTTCCTAACATATCTACAGGCCCACCACAAGAATCATTTTCAAAATAAAATTTTAACATATCACATCAATAAGCTCATTTTATACAGAAGACACATTCTGAATGTCACCGAAGAAACTCCGGGGGAAAGAAAGAGGAATACTTAGAGCGTTTAATGAGATGTTCCTGAGACAGACTCTCAAGCCGTTGCTTCAAGGATTACTTGTATTTACTGAACTCTTCTCTCGAGCGATGCAATTTTTCTGTAATACAAGACAGAAGTCCTGTTAATACAAGAGATGCCAAATGACCAAATATTTCTGTAATTCCACAAAAGTTCTGCTTAATACAGTGCATAAGGAACAGAAATTGAATGCATCAACTGAACTCAGTGACAGCCTGACAAGTTCTCATTAAGCCTGTGAAAAAATCAGAGTTGCTCTAGCACTGTGCAGATCCAAGCATATAGCTGTAGAAACTGAAGTTGCTCTAGTTATCTGAACTCTGACAGAACAGCATCCTCAGATAAGGACCTGCTCCAAATTGGTAGCACTCGAATTACAAAGTTTTAAAATTGGTTGCTGGAGATGCAGTTCGTACGTACCTCCAAGTCCTCCCATTTGGTGAGCTTCATGTTCTGAGTCAATTCATATAATATTATATAAAAAATATAATTATTTTTTTGCAACAATATAATATTAATAGGGTACAACATATTCAATCCATACCTAAATTCACTCATTTACCGGATTGGCAAGCAGTAATTGTCCCAAGCTTTACCACCACTTCCATCCCAAAGCTTCCTGAGGTTAGGCTGAACCTCATCGTGCAACATAGTAAGAAACAACTCCAACCCTGTATTGCAGTCACCATTCTCAAAATGCCCAGCAATCATCGCATTCCATGAGATAAAGTCCATCACGGCCATACTGTCAAACACCTTGCACGCAGCCACAACGTACCGACATTTGGCATACATGTTCATGAGTGTATTCAGGACATCGACTTCCTCCCCAAAAACCCAAACCGAAGAACATGGCCATGCACCTCCCTCCCCATCCTCCAGTCTGGGACGCCCCCACAGCTCCGCAGCACGCAGGGGAACGTGTACATGTTCGGCCTCACACCTGGCCACATCATCCTGTGCTTACAGGTCCAGCGCCTCTTCCAACAACCCGTCCTTCCTGTACCCGCTCAGCATGACCTTCCAGGAGAAGACATCCCGCTCGGGCATTTTGGTGATCACCTCCACGCGTGCCAGGTCTCCCCGAACCTTGACAAGCATGCTGAGCATGGCGTTCCCGAGGCAAAGCCCGAACCACGCGTGCCGGTCGTCCACGTGCGCATGCGTGCAACCCCGGTTCCACCGCGGGGCGCCACTCACAGAGGCGGAACAGTGCGACGTAAGCGTCCTCATCGGGCAGCTCCGCCAAGGACTCGAGGAGCCAGAGTGCCTACGCGAGCTAGCCATGGGAGCAGAGCGCTCGTAGCTTCGCGCTCGGGTCCGTGGAGGAGGTGGATGCGGCCGCCGAGACGGGTGTGTGGGAGAGCGCGCGGCGAGGGAAGGGCACCTCCGCTCCTCCCCCCCCCCCCCCCCCCCCCCCCCCCCCCTCCCTCTAGCTGCTCGGTGAGCATCCCCGCGCCCCCGCGATCCTCCCTATCTCCTTAATCGCGTGGCCAGCAGAGGTTCTAGGCGGTCGGTTCTCAGCCGGCGCCTTCCGCGCCACCTGCCCCACCAGCGTCTCCATCCCTCCCGCAGCGCAGATTCCCGCGCGTGGGGAACCCGTACCTACCTAGGGTTTGGGGAGGGGAGGCCAGCGCGGTGGCGGATCGGGCGCGAGGGTCTTGATCCTGGCGGGATCGGCTCCGGCGCGGCGTTGGAGATTGCTAGATGCAGCGGGTTTCTGAGCTTGCTGCGGGAGCGGGGGAGAAGGTTACGAAGCTGTAGAAAAGAAGAAAATGCGACATTTGCGAGGTGCCGGGGGCCGGGATTCGATCCTTTGTCGCCGAGCGTGTGCGGGGGCAGAGGGCGCGTGGGATGAGCCTGCGTTTGAAGCTTGCATCAAACATGAAATCGTGACCATAGGATTTAGTCTTAGTGTTTTATTAGCCCTTGATTTTAACGGAGACGAATTCCTGTGTGCAGTTTTCTGGGTACACAATGGTCGGAGGCTCTCAGCGAGGGACGTTTTACTGGGTGGACAAGTATAATTTAAGTGTTCCATTATAGTATAGATTAAACATTTCTTTGCCATTTTGCATTATATATTCTTGCGATGTGTAGTGCTTCTGTTTGGCCACTATAATGATCTGATGATGCCATTAGTTTGGAGTATTGAGAATATTGTTCCATTATTCTGCAAGAAAGGCTTCATATGCCTGTTGATAGGATAGTATTCAGATTAAATTTGGATTTCTGTTCTTCTGTGTCCATTCTATTTCTGTGTCCATTCTATTTCCAATATCTTATGTTTTCTATGTGTGTGCAAATAATGATACGTTCTGGTCCCTCCAGAGATTCTACATGGTAAAGCCCTGTCCGAAGGAGATGAAATGCGATGTTGAGGTGAGCTCAAATTTAACATAGTTCCTCTGAGATCTGCAATGTCGTGAAGTTGATGTACTGAACAAACTAATGCATCTTTACTAATATTTATCAGAATTTACTAGTAGTATTCAGTTCATTCTCCTCTAGTTTTGTCAAAAAAAAAGACTATTTGAGCAAATGGTATATCCTATTCCTATTTAGCTATAAACTAGGAAAATATGCATCTGGTTCCAAAACATGATGTTATTTAAGGCCATTCCCACAGTTGCAGTTCTCATGTTCAATACACAAGTGGTTAGGTATACTTAATGATTACTCAAAAAAGCTTGGTGTGATGCAACTTGTCCATAGTGGGGAGCATAAAATGGTCTATTTAGAGCACATAGTATTTTCTAAAGTGCTGCTTTTATTTGATTGTTCTGACAATTATTTTTTTGTTGTGGCATTAATAACATTTGAGTGAGTCTATTAATATCTAGAATCATTACCTTTTGTTTTCTGGTGTCTACAATGGCTGTGGCATAAAATTTTGGTTGAAGTAATGCAACTTCTCATCCATGTTCCTGCTTTTAGGGCTTTTAGGAAAACTGAAAGATATTAATATTTTAGAACAACTTTGCAGGCAAAGCTGACTAAATAACATTTTACTTTCTTTTTCAATTGACAGTTGAGTTCATATGCAATTAGGGATGCTGAAGAGTACAAGAATTTCTGTGACCGTCAAAAGGATCAGAGGCCACAGCCAGAAGAAGTAATTGCGGTATGTCATGTCCGAACACAATCTTACTTTTCAGAATGTTTGCTTGTGAAGTTTCCCCCTTCATTTACTCGTGACTGTTGGTGACTAAACTCTTGAGGGACAGCTACAAATGAAATGATGGAAATATTTTACAACAATTAGGTAAATCTAATCAGCTTAATGATTATTCTTAGTCACCCTGTGCATATTAATGTGTGTAAAGGGAATTAGGGACCAGGTGGAGTTGCCAATGAATGAATGAATGAATCCACAGGAAATAGAAATGCTGTTGTTTGTATTATCAAGGGAGGTATCCCATCTGTCACAAGACCAAAGATGTAGGGTAGTTCAATGGGTTTTCAATATGATTGATTGATTGATAAGCCATGGATCACCACTTTTGCTTTTAATATTCATTTGCAGCCTTTGGTGTTTTGAATATGGACTTCAATGCTGTTGTGCTACTCCTGACCTAAATCCAGGCCACTATGTGCTTCACTTAGTGTAATACTAGGATGACTGTCGAGGACCTAGTTCCTGCATGGAAAGAGCATGGTCTCCCATTTTTTATGCGACATAACCACTTAGTTTCAATGCATTCTATAAGCTGTATTCACATCTACACTGTAACTCCATATGGAGTCATGTGTTGACTGATATAGCTTTGCATAGTACATTCCTAGCTCAAGCTTTGTACAACTTGTGATGTTCGTTTTATTCACACAAGGTACTGTCTAATGTTACCCTAAGTATCTTATATATCGCTCTATTATTTAGGTTTACCTTTGGTGTTTAGGATATCGCAGAGCATCTGACCACCATACACTTGTCATGGTGTGGCCGTGGAAAACGTTGCTTATATGAAGGATCTACCCCACCTGAAGGTTTTCCCAACAACTGGGTGAGCTAATTGCTCTCCTCTCAATTAGCAATTCAGCATATTCAGTTCTCTTTCGGACTGAATAATTTGCAGACATCTTTTTAATTTAATACTGCATCAGAGCTCACTAGTGGTAATCCTTGTCCACAATGTTTCGCTTGTTCCCATCTCAACATTGACATTTTATAGAATGGTGCGTCATATTGTACATCGGATTTGTCCATCCACAAAAACAGTGAAGTACATATCTGGGACAAAGGTTTTGACGATGAAGGGAACCAGGTTATTTTCATATATCTTCACTTGCTAGTGTTCCAGTTCTGCCAAGATTGTGTGAAAGAGAATCTTGACAATGTGCTCACTTGCTCAGGTTTGGGGAACCAAGGTTGGCCCTTACGAGTTCAAGCCTGCCCCCAAATCCAAATATGACGACATGTTCTCGCCATTAAATTTCTCCGCCCCTTTGTCACTAGAGAAGAAGTTGGATAAAGCATATGTAATCGATGACCAGTAGAGCCTGAGCCCTAAATTTTGTTCATAGGAATGCAACAAGTGAATAGCGTGTATGTATATATTGTACTGAGTTCTAATGCATTCTTTTTTTTTTTTTTGACCAACCTGTGGATCTTGGTTGTCCATGGTTAGTATGGTGAGGCATGATACCTAGTCTGAACCAATTTTAGTATGCAAAATGACCCAGTCGCATTGTATCCTATGGTGTATTATGCCATGTCAGAAAAGATTTGTTCTAAGCAAATTACATCAGATGGTATATAGTGTACTATGACACTGGCATTAAGATTCCTGATGTAGATCGAATTATTTGGAACCCTGGAGCGGTCATTGATTGAACTGTACCTTTAAAACTCAATCGAACATTTGTTGAATTGAAAATTAGTCAATTTTCTATCCTAATCCATTTTAACACATGTGGAACGAGGTGATGAGTATATCCAAACAAGGTCTAATAATGCCCGGTACTTGGTAAGCAATCGCAGCTTACAAATGATTCTTTCTCGTGCTCAAGTTTATAGTGCTGTTTGGTTGGCAACTGGTAATGCAAATGAAAATGGTAGTAGGTTGTGGTGTGATCAGTGGTGGGATCACTATTTACTGGCTTTGGGTAACTGTATAAATGTCACTACAGGTGTTTGGTTGGCAGCTCAGGGGTCGAAATATACAAACTCATCATGTGTGAGAGCAAGCCTAATAAATTTGTCTAATAGCTGATGTGTAGACTACTTTTATAGCCAATCTTATAATAACTAAGTTCTTCTCAAATTCTGAAAATATTCCGCGAGCAAAAAAAAATCAACCGTGCAGCCTACCATTGATTCTGGCCCCATGCACGCCAACCTTGGAGGTCGCGAGCAGCCAGTTGACGCGTCCACCAGCACGTTCTCTCTCGTGTTTCTCTTTCTTTCACCTAAAATTTTGCTGAGTTGTCTTGGCTATTAGACAAGTTAATATGGTTTATTATACTTGCTCTCAATAGAAATACAATGCTAGACTACTAGTGCCACAAGATGCTAGACCACTAGAGGCTCTCCAAATCTCACTCAAATGATAAAATCAATGATCAAAGTGAGTGGAGTGTGTTCTCAGCCCTCAAGAGGTCTGCACATGTGTATGGGGGTGCCAAGAGAGTGGCCAAGGCCGGCCACACCATCTATTTATAGTCCCAACTCCAAATCCAACTATTACCCTCTTGAGCCAAATTCTACGGACGCACACTAGACAGCCGGCGGTGGCACCAGACAGCCTATCCGGTGCCCTCCAACTCCTAGTTTCAACGGTCAAAAAAATCGATCCTTGTCGGTGTCAGTGGCACCGGACACCATGTCTGGTGCACTGGAAGTCCGGTGACCCACGGACGCGACGATCACGTTTTCCTCCATCTCTAGAAAAATAGGGCGGTGCACTAGACAGTCTGTCCGGTGACCATTTTCACTGAGTTCCCGAAAACGCTAGTCTCTAGAAAAAAAAAGGGCGGTGCACCGAACAGCCTGTCCGGTGTACACCGGACAGCAAGGTGCCAGGCAGACACGCGCACGTGTCGTGGCGGCTCATGGGCCCTATCAGGACCCACCGGACAGAGTCCAGTGCCACCCAGTGGCAGCACCAAGAGCCCGAACACGCAACTCTCAAATATTTTCACAAACATATTTAGAGCCAAGTTAGCATTTCCAAAATATTTTTCATAAACATTTTTGCTTGCTCTCCATTATGCACTAGGCCTATATGCAATGCATAGCTTTCCAACACCTAGTGACACTAGATGACCGAATTGTCCGATAAGAGCTTCCCTCTTAATAGTACGGCCATCTATCATAAATCCGATCACACATTCTATTGCGCTTTGACTAGTAAAACAAAATCCCTGTTTATACCTTGCATTGATCTCTATAGGGTTTTGTTTTTGTCTTTCTTCTTTTCCAAGTTGGAGCACTTGAACTCTATTTTTTGGCCATCTCCATCACTTGAGTGCCATCTATCGCCATCACTTGGACTTGGACCAACCTATCTCGTCTACACACTTAGAGCATAGGGTTAGTTCAATAGGTTTTATCAATTAGGCAAAACCAAACTAGGGCTTTCAGTCTCCCATTTTTTGTAATTAACGACAACATTCACAAATATGAATTAAATTCAAATTTGAATTTGAGTTGCTTGCCCAAGCATTTTGTTCATGAATAAGATTTGGACAATCACCACAAATTCGATTTTGGTAATATTAGCTCCCCTACATATGTGCTAGTGTGTTTGGTTTAAAGCTTGCACATATGCATGAATATGAATTGTGGGAGAGTAATAACTATCCAATGATGCTAAGGTGTAAAGAATGGACATTTGAAGCGTGATACTAATCGGAGTGCACATTTAACATCATCCTTAGCACCATAGTTAGCTAGATACATTAAAAACACTAGATACCTCGTAAGATCAACATTATAAGCAAGGTTCTAATACCACTTGTGAAAGCAACATATCTAGCTACCTTCCTATGCATGCTGGTTATCCAATCATCATTCAAATTCTACAACTAGCATACACCACACAATCATGGATATTAAATTTAAAACTTGTGCAAATGCAAGCAAGCACATGAATATGCACATACCAAATGCAACAAACAAGTTCATGAGCTTACTCCCCCTACTTGTGTGCTTCAAATTTTAATTGATCCCCTTCTATTCTAATTTCTCCATTTGTGACTATCTCTCTCCCCCTTTCTTACTATCTCTCCCCTTTGTCATTAATTACCACAAAAGGTATGCACCAAGTTTATGTACGTTGAGTTAGTCAACTTAAAATCAATGGGGATGGATAGGTAAAAAGTGAGGATCATTTGTTCATTTGGTTCAATCTAGACAATTTGCATAAGACATTTGACTCAGTTTGAACCAATGACAAGCTTTTTCACACATCTTCCAGCAAAAATTGTGTTATTATAATATCCTGATTCTGTCGATGGTCTAACTAATAAAATCGTGAAACAGATCTTAAGTAGTTTGTTATCTAGTCTGATATAAATAAATGTGCATTTTGTATGTGTGCACCGGTATAATCCCCGACAATGGAACGATGTGGAAAATTGAGAAAGACCTTTTGCCATAATCATCAGACATACCAACCCTTGATATATGAATAACTAACTCCACGCCGACTTGAGTTATAGATGACTAACTCCACGCTAACTTGAGTTACATATTTTTACGTGTCTTCAAAAGAATTCATGAAAGTTGATATTTAACTATGCAAACATATGGATATTATAAAAAATACACTTAACATATATCTATGAGCAAATATTTTTGTGCTTAGCAATGCAAGGAAAAATCTATCATGATGGTATTTTAATTTGATATAGGATTAATTGCACATTGTCATATTATTGCCAACATTTGCTTATATTTTGAATGCCGTCACATAATAAATTATAGATCTCAAATTTAATAAAAAGAGGAAACATAAATAGTTATGTAGCACTTTTTTCATTGCATCGTACAGATGCATTTGCTAGTTTTTAATTAAACTAAAAAGAATAACTTCTCGAGAAGCCAGCTTTAACCTCTAGAGACGGCCTAAATGATATACTATCAAACATCAAGAAGCGAGGCACGACAAAATGTTGACTTTTCTCCCTACGTACGAAAAAAAAATAATAACGTGGACCTAAGACCTAGCTAAGCTAGCTGAAGCTGCTACACTTTTAGCATAGTATCACGTTTTAGTACCTTATAAGTTTGACCAATTATAAATAAAAAATATTAATATTTATGATACCAATAAATACCATTAAATTAATTACAAAATGTATTTTTATAATAAATTAATTTAAAGCTATAAATATGAATATCATGCACTAAAAATTAAGTTAAACGTGAACCACTCTACGTGGCATGCAATCCATACTTATATTCTTTTTTTGGGACGGATGTAGGGCGTATTTCCATTGTAGCTAGGCCTCCCAAGTCACAACAGTTGACCATCCGAAACAACTGCCGCCAGCTAATGATCCAACACTCGCTCTGCAGCTCGTTCGAGGTCAATGTCCATCACTGAAGTAAACCATCTTGATAGTAGCAAGTTGTGCACATCGTCGGTTGGAATGGGCGCAGCGAACATGTGTTGGAATTTAATATGTCGCTTTAAACGTTTATTTATATTATGGCACCGTTAATAACTCTCCTATATATTTCTCGTACAAGATTAATTTTTTATTGCACTAATACTTATTACGTGTCTTGGAATTTATTTGATTTAAGATTTGGGTCAAATCTAATTAAATTCAAGTTAGCTCATTATCACTAGTACAAGCATCATGCAATAAATTTATGTCTCATTACAACACACATGCATATTTGCTAATATGTATTTATAACTATCTAGCCTAGATACATACTGCACACAATAGAAAAGCTATATATGTTGACCATAAGAAGATTGAAATTTATCTTACATATATGATCTCTACCCTCCATTCTAAAGACATTTGATTTTTTTAGATACATATTTTTTGTTATGCGCTTAGATACATAATAGAATCAATATATCTAGAAAAGTCAAAACATCTTATAATTAAAAATAGACAGGGTAATTATTAAAGCATATAACTTACGTATGTGTGCTCATATGCTTGTGGTTGGAATATCCGCAACACTGTAAAATATTTTTTTTGATATAATAGCAATAGATGTAAATATAATTTTCCTATAAACTAGACCAAAGTTTAATTTAGGATAAAATAAATAAATTAACTTACAATTCGAAAGGCAATACTTTTCAGCGAATGAACAGTATTTTCTTCTCACACCAAATCAACATAAGCTTCAGCATAATCCAAATTTCAGTGAAATGGACAAGGCAAAAAGAGGGCCAGCCTAACGCAAGCCAGTCGTTGACCTTTTTAGCTTGTCCCGTGCACTCATATAATGGACCCTCGTGATCTATCTGTAGCTCCCACGCACCAAGATCGCACTGACAAGACGACGAAGCAAAAAAGCACAGTCGTTGCGTTTGAGATTGAGGATGGGCGAAGGGAGGGCCAAGGCTCAAGCTCTGCTGCTCGCGGCTCTCGTCCTCATGATGACCTGCTCGGCGGCCGCCTCTCCCTCCAACTGCAGTACGTACAAGTACAAGTTCCCCGTTTGAACTGATGGTTATACGCGCTATTGCTAGTTTGTTATACGCGCTACACTTGCATCTTTTACGTCATTATAGGAACCGAACTGTCATTTGGAAAGTTGATTAGTAAGCCAGCGAATGCTGATATACACATGTCATTACGGGACACGTTGATTAACTAGCAAGGAATTGAATCGTACTATCCGCAACATCGTTCGTTGCAGTTCCGAGGGGGCTGCTAATGGCGTCAGGGTCGTACTACCGGCGAGCGCCGTGCAACGACGACCCGATCGGCCGGCGGCCGACACCGAGCGGCAGCGACGACGGCCATGCGGAAATCAGCGGGTCCAGGACCCCGAGGGTGGGACCGCCGTCTCCAACGTGGGGAACCGCCCGGGCGGCCGGGACCTCCGGCCCCACACCCCCGGGGATCATCAACTAGAGCTGATGACACTTGCTTCGAAGAAATGATTCACCAACGTTGCCGCTTGCTGCTACTCCATTCACGGAATAAATCCTAATCTTAGTCGGTTCTCCATGTGGACCGCACAGTGGCGGATGTGGGATGCGGGATAAGGGGGGGCTAAAACAACAGAGATGTTGATTTGCACGAAGATTTAACGGTGAAATCAAGTTTTTGCTACAGTAATTAGCATTGAAATCAAGAAATTAGGGGGGGCTGGAGCCCCCCCAGCCCCCCCTTTGGATCCGCCCCTGGGACCGCACTATTACATGTGAAAACTTTATATTGTAGTCATGAATATTTTAAGAATAAAAAGTAGTTTCTCTATTATATGTCTCTAAGTTTTTCTATTTCATCTATTATCTCGATCGATGATGAGAGATTTGAGAGAAATATTCTAACCACTGGTGACGTGCATGTTACCTTTTTTAATAAAGGAAACGAGTCTGGCTTCATCTCTTGAAACCAAGAGAATCAGACCAAAAGATACTAGATAAAAAAAGTAAGAGAATTTTTACTATGGTTTTTTTTTATGAATTTGCCTGAAATTGGACGGCTCACGAGTAGCGATTCGACAACTAAAAAGACAGAGGCACCAAGAGGTATCAATCGGAGAGGCACCAGGAGGCACCATATGCCTACTAAATGGTGGGACTATAGGCACCAAGTGCCTACTAAATCGGTGGGATTAGCACCTGAAAAAAGTGTGATAATTCTTTTTTGGAAGTTTTTTTTATTCAATTAAGGGTATAATTAATGGTAAATCTATAATAGAAAAATAATGTTTTGAGTAGTATAGGGTTGATTGAAGTAGTATAGTCTGTCAAATATATTTTTCCAAGTCTGACCACACCAACCCTAGCCACTCTCTCAGTCTCTCTGTTCTTCGTTCTCTCTTTGCTGCATTGGCGTTCGAGGTTGAGGACGAGGGCGGCGGCGGCAGCTGCGATGAGGAAGCTGAACAAGGCAACACGTCTCATATATGCGATGAAGAAATGACATCCCATGCGGTGAAGAAACGTATTGTCCATACTCAGAGGAATACTAGTGACGACATCTAAGCGCCGTTGACGGAGGGCATGGGCAATTGGCGGGGGCCAAGCCCGTCTCTTCAGTAGCTGCGATGATGGCATGAGCGGGGGCACGGGGTCCCCTATGCGCTAGGCGGGGGCGCAGGGGCTGCTCACGTCAGGTGGGGGCGCCGGGGAGGAGAGAGAAACGATGGGCTCGGTGGTGGTGATGAGCAAGGGCGAGGGCAGGCCGCCGGCGGCGGCGTCACATGAGGGCGAGGGTGACAGCTAGGGATAGGGCGAGAGTAGGGCAGCCTCGCGTGAGGTTCACCCCTTGGGCATGGGGTTTCGGGTGTGGGGACGGGCAATTACCAAACTAACCTTTTTTAGAATTACATAGTACAACGCAGACGCCCACAACACGCATGCACACTCACCCCTGAACACACGTACGTAAAACCTACCCCTATGAGCACCTTCGAAGGACTGAGCCGGTAGATCTCGAAATTCACAAAGTCACCAGTGGTGCCTCGCTGTCGACGGGGACGTCGCCTACTACTGAAAGCATAGCACCGTTAAATCCTAGAATAAATCTAGGAAAATGCAAGCACCCGTGCGAAGTCGAGGACTTGAACCCGGGTGGACAGGTTCCACCACAAAGAACCTAACCAGCTGATCTATGATACGCATAATAAAATTAATTAAAGGTAATATCTTCCCTAGGCACCAAAAGACACCCCAACCACCGTAAATCAGCTTGGAAAGCAAGAGAAAGAGAAGCCACAAGTGTCCAACTCAAAATTTTATTCTAAAATTGCTCCGCCATCCAAAGTCGGCAAAGAAGTTCATTGCGGCTATTTCAAGTGCTCGACAAACTTGGGAGATTTGTTCCTTGTTATCTTCACATAGCTGCAACTGCGCCCATAGGCATAACCAATGTGTTCCTCTGAACAATACCTGTAAAAAAGTTTTAAGTTGACACTTATCAAAATATGACTTTGTTTCTTGTAAGCCATATTGTCCAACAAATGACTGTTTTATGAATTGGTCTTTTACCCCATCAAACTCATCCAGAAATATAAATCGCCGCCTTTTTTAGCTGTGTTATGTTACCTACACAACAAACTCTACTTTGTCGTCGCCACAACTGCAGCAACGTTGACTTCTGCAGCAACATTGATATCTCGATGATCACATTATTAGTAGAATATATCTATAAAGGGCAGCACCAATGCAAGCGGCACCGAACGTTGGCTTCAACAAAAAGTTACGGTCCATGCACGAGTAGATATATTGAGAGCAATAGCAACCCAATGCAGGCGGCAGCTTTCACCTTTATCTCTGTGCCACAACTCTTTCCTTTCTTAGTCTCTCATGCTTTGTTTTTCAGAGGAAAGTCAGGTCATGTTAGAGCGATTCCTTGCCACAAAGCACTCTCCATCTGCAGCTTCTGCTGTTGGTCTGATGAAGCAACTAATGCTTCTGCATGAGTCCCCGACACACCCTGCGAAACCACCACTCGAGATGATATGACTGGTTGATGCAGACGTGGAACTTGGGGCAGCAGTCCAGCGCGGTGTGTTGGACGTGGCCTTATATGAATCGGAAATGCTGTGGTGCGGGCATCTGTCCGTCCGGACGCCACGTTTCCTGGGCCTCATGTTACTAGCCCATAGTGGTTTTTTCTCCCAGAAAAAGGCAGCAATATTTCCCCACTCGCACGGCCATCGCGGCGTTTCGCACTGCTCGCCTTCTCCCGCCACTCGTCTTCTCCAGCGGCGACCACCTTCGCTTCCTCCGCCCCAGGGTCCTCGCCCGCCTCCGCGACGCCATGCTCCATCGTTGGAGTCGCGCCTGTAGCCCGCCCCTGCTCCATTGTTCCAAATGTTTCATCTGTTTTTTTCAAATGTAAGTTGCAAGTGTGTTTTTTTGATATTGCATATGTTTCACATATATGTTTGCAAGTGTTTCATCTGGATGTTGCATATACTTGCAATGGTTTTCAAGTGTTTTTCAGGTGTTTTACAAGTGTTTCAGACGTATGTGCAGGTGTTTCATCTGTTTTTGAACGTATGTTGCAAGTGTTTCATCTGGATGTTGCAAAAGCAGATCGGGTGTTTCACATGTTGCAATGCGTGTAAGAAGCAGAGGGGACGTGAGCAGTCCCCACGTGCAGTCTAGCGACGTGTGGGCCCTGCATGGACGCGTGAAACGCAGACACGGGAGTAGAGTGTAGGTGCAAGCGCGCAAACGGAGTGCAGCTCGGGCATCTAGAAGCGGGATATGAGGGAGAGAGAGCCGGGGGGGGGGGGGGGGGGGGGGGGGGCAACGCCGGGGACGACCGATACCTTCATGCAATGCTCGCCGTCCACTTGTTGTTGGCAAATCAGCACGGAAATCAAAGATCGATGGCAGCTATCTGGTCAGACGGGGCGCGCGACGATCCGACGAGGTTAGTGCGTAGTGGTGGTAGCTGCATCTGATGGACTACGATGCGGATGCGCCGAATTTGGGGACAAATTAAACAGCGGCGGCGACTTAGAGCAACTCGAACTCGGACCGAGTTCGTCTGCTGCAGCGCTAGAGGTAGTAGAACCGTAGAATAGGAGGCGCGGAGGCGCTGCCCGGCTGCTTGGCCAGGCTGCTGCAGCTCGCAATTGGGCCGAGCATGGGGCACACGGGAACATGCCGTGAAGGGAGTTTGCCACAGGAAAAGGGGAAAAGGCATTTTTTTCCCTTATTGACAGGAATTACAGAACCGCATATAAACGATCTCTACTCACAAACCAATTCATAAACTATTCTAATCACACTCAGAAAAATGCAGCGCCATGAATACATCAAAACACAATATATATCCTATGATTAATTTGTTTGATTTAGAAAATAATATTTTTCATATTGGACAAAAGGTTTCATGGTTGTCTAAAATTTTACAAAATATGACAAAATTGTTACTTTTTGTGTTTCATATTTGCATCCCAAAATTAAATATTTTGTGGTATCATACTTTTTATAGGTGAGAGGTAGAATACTTGATTTTGTATCAAGGAGTTATAAAGTAGACCAACATGGACAGTTCATGATTATATAAACTTTTCTTTTTTTCGAAAATGATGCTCTATATTATAGTGCCTGGAGAGCACTTTATAGAATTCATTTTCACCAACGAAACTTTAATTGCCGGTTTGGCCCGAACCGTTGTTGAAAGTAGGATGATTATCACTACCGGTTGATAACTCGAACCATTAGTATAGTCCATCATTACTGCCGGTTCATAATACAAACCGGCAATGATGACCATGGTGCAGCAGAGTAAAACTAATACCTTTTTCAAATGAAGTCTGTGAGGAATGGTTGCCGCGAAGGGTTCTGCCTTGGCCCACCAAGCTAGTACCCGGGTCGCCCCTCAACTGATGTGGTGCTAACTCCTAGGTCATGCAGAGGTTCACGGATTTGCAACCAGCAAAACCTTCTCACGTGAGTAATACTCGCAGGATCAATTGTAGAGTTACATTCCACGAACCACTCATCAATACTCACATAATCGATATCATACCATTCATTAAATCGAAGAGCTTTACATCACATTTATAATTATAAGTTACAAAGTACAAGGTGGAGTTTACCCAGCTATACTCCTAAAACCAGGATTCTTATTCATTCTCACTTGGTCGCTAAATATCAGAGTAACTACAACTTCGGGGGACACCCATCCGGTTATTTGCTAAAGCTTTGACTTCACCCAAGCTTAGCTCGGGTGGCCACCAAGTCTGAAGTACTTGTAACAAGCTAACAGTAGTACTGTGAGCATGATTGTACTCAGAGGGCTTATTCCAACATAAATATTTGGTGGATACAAAGGAAATTAATAGGCATTTGTAATTTGCAAAAAGCATGGCATATGTTAGAGGAATGATATGCTCATGATTATTTACCTAACTTATCAATTCATAAATGTTAAGGATGTACATGTATTAAGTGATCAACATATCATCTCATCCACAAGTTCATTTACTCTCACTACACTGAGCCTAGAAGAAAGAACAACCAAAGGACTCCGTCTGAAGACTTCAGACATTCGAAAAGATCTTTATAGAGGTGTACAACTTTACCCACACGGAGACGAAGGACGAACCTCCATACCTATGCTCAGGTAAGGGTTGCCTCGAGGTTCCGACCTTTCCTCAATGTGGCCTTCCAACTAAAGAACAATCTGGAGATGGGCCAAAGTACTCCTCAAGCTACCCCGTGCCACATCCCGAGCCGAATCCACGCGATTGGCAAGTCACCACTAAGTACTCGGCTTGCCACTCCAAAAAGGTTCTGGTGCTCTCTAGAGAAGAATTAGAGAGCTCCCAAACTCACCAAAAAGGTCCAATGGCCACCAAAGAGACCGCATCGGAGAAAGGACCCTTCAACGGTCAACACTAACTAGTCTCGATGGCTAGTTGATGTGGCATCACCGAAAAGTTCTGGTGGGGCACCAGAGAATTCTGGTGCTCACTTTAGAATAATAGTTCACGCACAACGACTAGTTTGAGTGGTTGGGGCTATATATATGGCCTTGCTCGGCCATTAGGTTGTTACTAGAGTGTGTTGAAGTTGTGAGAGAGTTGAGGCTCATCATTCAGTGCTCTAGCCACCAAAAGTGTTTAAGTAAATATTAGGCTATTAGTGTAGTGCTTTGCGAAGTATTTAGGCTAGTTAGACCACCATATTGTCACTTTGCTCTAGACTTAGGATTAGTGTCTAATGAGGTTTGCATACCTATTGCCACTTGGTGGTTGCACTCATCAATATTTTACGCTAGGGACTTGTAATCTTGTGAATCACACCAACCACGTTTGTGGTGCGGCCATCTAGCTTGTACCGTAGGGAACATGGCCGTTGCGTTTGAGTTGGAAGCTCAATAGTGAAGATGGTGGGTAGCGGTCCAGAAGAAGGCCACATTGAGACCCATTTGTGTGTGGGGAAGGCCCATGGGTTCAATGCCTAGTGATTAGTGGGGGTGCAATTAGTAGTGTTGATCGAGGGCTTCTGTGATTTTTTGTGCCTTCTGAGTGAGAGGGAGGGGTGCGCGGAATTTCTCGGAGGGTTACCATATAGGCCCCCTTTCGTCCTATTGGGTAGACCCTTTCGCGAGATATGGACATTGATGCTTTTTAGTTGCTGATTGACTGATAATTGAGAAGAGATAAGTTTAGCTTTAATAGGCCCAATTCCATCGAAGGCGATAGGGCCTAGGCCTATATATAGATTTAGAGCAACTCCAAGAGACAGTCTATTTGTGTCTTGTAGTCAAACTTAGGATATTTTTAGAAGAAACGGGGCTCCAACAGCTTTGTTATCCAGCGTTCCAAAATTAAAAAAAAAAATCAACTATCATGTACTTCTTGCTAGCCAGATAAGAGCAAATTCAAGAGCCTCTTTATATCATTTCTTATTATAGAGATTTTGATGAAGAAAAATGCTCTCAAACATATTTTTTAATTAGATATTCAAATATTGTCACCTCTATTTGGATTTCTCTAGCCAAGTATAAAAAGCGAGGTTGGCCCTTAGAGTGCACATAATATATAAATAAGTTGTTAGATAATAGAAAGATATATATAAAGCTCCCGCTCACTATTACTTCTCGCGCGGGGGAGATTTTTTTTCCCGCGTGCCAGTACCTACGTCACCCCTTGCCCCGTCTGGTCGTATTGCACTAGCTTGGCACTGCCGGCTACCACGATCATAGCTGCCAACAGCAGGCAGATGCCGGCTGCTGCAAGCTGGCTGGTGGAAAGATAGGGCTTATTTAGTTCCTGAAATATTTTGCGAAATGTTGTTGTAGCACTTTTTGTTGTTATTTAGTAATTAGTATCCAATCATGGCTTAATTGGGCTTAAAAGATTTGTCTCGTCCATTTCGTCTAAACTGTGTAATTAGTTTTATTTTTTATCTATATTTAATGCTTCATGTATGTGTCCAAGATTCGATGTGACGAGAAATCTACTGTTTTTTTGTAAAATATTTTGGAACTAAATAAGGCCTAGAGTGGAGTAGGCCTTGGCCTAATACTAGTAGGAAGTACCCATTCAGTGGCCAACGGGTAGGGATAGCATTCATAGTGTCATACCCACCGGTGCAGATATCCATGGGTTTTATACCTGATGGGTGTGAGTACGGACACCAAAACTCACTCGGGGGTATATGGTGGGTTGGGTACTCGAAAAGATGCGGGTAGGGTGCGTGTATGATATTTCACTTGCGGGTATCCGATGGGTAACCCACCATTTGAGAATGCATATGAATATGGCCATTACGCATATCGTGTTTACTGACACATTTAACATATAATTTATACCGTATGCATAGAATGAATATGAATAGCTACGTAAAATGATTGTGTGAGCTATTAACTTGTTGTTTTAGTTCTATATAAGTTGTGTTGTGCTATTTGTACGAGCATGAGAAGGGCCATGCCACGAATTTACGATGTATTATGGCTTCTAAGCTACTTTATATTGTCCTAGTGAACTCTATGCAACTGAGATTGACATTTTTTTGTGTTGTTTAACTATAAATTTGTTATTTTATATCATTGTGATATTATTATTTGATCTCTCTTGATTATACCCAATGGGTACCAATTATGCACAAGTGCTGGTATGAAATTTTATTCGCAGGAATGCTCATGGGTGGGTAAAAGCTAGGGTCACGGACGTGGGCATGCTTGTAGGTGGGTAAAAGTTAGGGTCATGGATATGCTCGCGATCGGGTAGGTACGTTACCCTACCTTACCTGATCCACTATCATCCTACCAATAGGTGCAACTTTGAGTTTTTTTTAATCTTTTATCGCTCTCTCAGTTGTTGGACATTCGCATCCTCCTAAATTTTCTTATAATTTGCCATTGGAGTGAAAATTTCATACAAGTTTGCCGAAGATGGTCATTTTTGGCTGCGGGGCTTGCCATGTCAGGCTGCCAGCGTGGAGGCGCACTGCGAAAACACCAGCGTGCCCCTGCCCTCCTGTGTCATGGTACCCCTGCCCTCCTGTGTCATGGTAATCGGCGAAGAAAGAAGCTCGATATACTGCTGGAGGGAAGAAACCAGAAACAGAATGAAAAGGGTTTATTACCTGCCCAACAGCGGCCGGCAGCACAAGGAGATCAGAGCACGGCCGACGGACGGAAGAATCTGACGAGACAGAGAGACGGACAAATCAACAGGGCCTGTAAAGCGAGGCGATGGATGGCCAGCAGGCCAGCCAGGCCAACGAAAATCCCCGGGGGCGGAGGCGCAAAGCGATGGAAAAGTCGGCAAAGATGCCGCCGCTTGGTGCCTGCCCAGGCACCGGTAGCTGGGTACCACAAGGGCCAAGGCAATGCCTTCTTATCCAAGACACACAAGACGGGCTGGAAGGTATGGAGGAGTACTGCTAGTACTGCAGCAGCTGCTACCACCAGTCCACCAGCAGTTGTACTGCACACCGTGGGGGGCGGTGTACTTCCGGTACTAGCGTACTACACCGCGAGCGGAGGGCGCGAGGCCGGCGCGGCGCAGGTCAGGCATCTTGGGCAACAGCAACAACCGGGCCTGCTTTTGAGCTCTCTCCCCCATCCGTGCTTTGTGCGTGTTTGGTGCGCGTCCACCTATCGGGGTCACCGGCTTCTGCTTTCTTGCTACGCCACCGCCTCGTCTATTTATGCAGTCCCCCGATCCATGAAGCCGGGCCACGCCGAGGTCGAGAGTTCTCAACGACGTCTGCCGGTAGTCCTCCTGCTCCTAGCTCCTTCCCGGCTGCCGCGTGAGTCGAGAGCCGTGAGCCATGGCCGCTGAGGTAACCAACAATTAATCGTCGCCTTATTCCCTGCCTCCTCTCCTCATATAGAATGGCTTCTCAATCTGTAAAATTACTACTTTTCGATGGTCGATTTTAGGGATTTAGAACTAGACCAAAGCAAGTACATAAGGAGAACACAACTGATCGCCTCAGTTAATTTTCTGAGTTTTTCAGATGTAGGATAACACATTCATTCGAGTTTCTAATACTATATTTGATTGTTGGGAACGAGAGCTAGCTGATGTTAATTTCACTGGTCTGATTATCTTCGTTTTCTCTCAGTTCTTGATGTACATGGACATTCAACCCCTTGATTAATTTTTTGTGCTGGTACCATATATGATATGAGAGCCTAATTAATATGATGTTTCGCTGGTCTAATTGTCTTTAGTTGACAATGCAGACTGTTGTCCTCAAGGTTGCTATGTCATGCGAGGGTTGCGCCGGGGCGGTCAGAAGAGTGCTCTCCAAGATGGAAGGTTATTATTATTTTTTTCACTGTAATTTCTACACAAAGTCTTACTAACAGACAGATTGATTCTTGCGCCTGCACAATGGAAAGCTTACCAGAAAATTAATCATTTGATCAGAAGGGGGAAACCCTAATAATCAATCATCAAAACGTTAAAAACGCTCATGCGTTACCACTTGCCAGCTTACCATCCGTGGATATATATGAGTGACCTACCTCTTACGACGCTTGTTCTTATGGAATCAGGAATTGAAACCTTCGACATAGACCTCAAGGAGCAGAAGGTAACAGTGAAAGGCAATGTTAAGCCTGAGGATGTCTTCCAGACGGTTTCCAAGTCGGGGAAGAAGACCTCCTACTGGGAGGGCGAAGCCACAGCCCCGGACGCTTCGGCTCTAGCAGCAGCAGAAGCAGCTCCCAACACCGCGGCAGAAGCGCCTGCGGATGCTGCTGCTGCTGTGCCAGAGATCACTCCAGCCAAAGCTGACGCTTGATCGTCACACTATTACTCACATGTGATGCTGCGATTCCTAAACCTTAATCTAGAAATAGCTGGGGGAAACGAGTCTTGATGGGGTTAGCATCATGTTGTTGCCGGTCTATCAAGTGACTAAGAATAATGGAATAAATGATAACCCAGTGTGTATGATTTCCGTTGTGATGAACACATCCCTTGCAGGATTGTTGTTTAGTAGATTTTACTTCTACCGTGGCTTTGGAGTTCTTCCAAAACACTTGTTCAAGAACTTCTTCTCTGACAGAAAATAACATGGGTGCAGTTCATGCTTTATCTTCTAGTACTGTTCTCTCTTAAAAATTAATGAAAAATGTGCTTAGAATGGGTCGTGAAATTCTTCCCAGCTTGAAATTTTATATTGAAATACAAAGGTTAGATTAATTGGTAGTGCGAATAACTAGGGTCGAAGCTAGAAACTTCGTGAACTGAAAGTTACTATAATGATGCATTTACTTGTTAGCAAAAAATATCAGGTACGTTAATTTACTTGACTTCATAATGATGATAATGTACTTATTACTTGCCGGGAAAACTATCGAGACTACGCCGGAGAGCTGCGTATTTGCACTAATAAGAGATACGCATTAGCAAAATGAAAATGAAAAGGTTTGTTACCGTGCCAGGAGTACACGCACCCGCAATACTAAACGTTGTAGATTGTGGCTTAGGCAGATGAAAACAACAAAAAAAGAACAAAGAAACGCACACGCTAATAAGAGTTCCTCAGCACCACGCTGCTGGAGCTCACTCAAGCGACCTGCGCCAGCATGAATCCAAAGGTCTGCTTTACTTAGGGCCGGTTTAGTTCCAATTTTTTTTGCAAAATGACACTGTAGCAAATTTCGTTGTTATTTGGCAATTAGTGTCCAATCATGGTCTAACTAGGCTTAAAAGATTCGTCTCGTCCATTTCGTCTAAACTGTGTAATTAGTTTTATTTTTTTATCTATATTTAATACTTCATGCATACGTCCAAATATTCGATGTGACAGAGAATGTTGAAAATTTTTGCAAAATTTCTGGCAACTAAACAGGACCTTAGAATGTGCTCGAAGCTGGAGGGCGCGGGCTAGCTAGGAAGTTAGTATCCTTGACCATTTCAAATCATTCATGGGTGATTTGGGCATTTGGCCAAGCATGAGAAAGGTTGAGGCATGAGATACTTATGCATTTACGAATCATATGAGTTGTATCCTCGTTTTTTAGTGGGTAAAACATATACCTCGGCAGAGTTTTGACTACTATTATTATTCGATTCGAATACCATGCTCTCCAACATAAGCACGTTTTGTGACTTTGATCTTGCTTCAGAGTAGTGTGCATGATGAAAGCCTTGTGGAATATCGAGCTCCAAGCTTGCTTTGTTATTTATGCTCATTCAACCATGCTATGCTTGGAAATTAGATGACAGAAAATCTTTACTTATTGCATAAATGCTTTTATGCGAAAACTAGCCTTTATTCCTTGCTAAAGCCATTTGCATGATCCTTATTATTATTTAAATTTGGGTAGGACGTGCTAAGTACCTTCTTGTACTCAAGATGCTACTCTAAGTTGTTTTGCAGGTGAGGATGCCCCTGTTTACGGTTTTTCCTATGCCCTAGATCCCTTGACAAACTATGAGTATTAGAGGGTCAAAATGATTTTCGTCGACATGGCCACAATGCCTAATGAGGGAGTGTCGCGGATTTCTTGACGATAAATACCATTCAAGATGGTTCTCTTAGTATCTGTGTGTGCTCTTCTTTGTGGAGAAGAAGGGCATGCTTGGTTTGTTTGCGAGGCATTATATTGCCTTGCTAGACTAGAATAGTAAGTTGAGTGTTACGTTCGAGTATCAAGCAAGTTATCCTTAGGGCTTGTACAAGCGAAACTTGTATTGCTACCTAAGAGAGCTAATTTGACTTTCCTAGACTGGCAAGGTCCTTGTTACCAATGCCACTGAGACAAGCTTTGAAAAAACAACCAAACACGTCCAAACTTGCTGAGGCTGCTTCCGACGAGGGCAGAACGGCGCGGCATCGAAGGCGGAGATCTGCCTCAATACGTGGGCCTTGGTAGATATGGGCTGGAAGCCCAGAAATAGATGACAATCTTAAGGCCCAGGAGTGGGGAGCCCACCTAAACCTTATCCCCGTCCTCCTCCTGTCCACTCCATTCAAATCCTCGTCTCCGAGCGCAGCGATTCCCATCGCAGCCTCCAATGGCGCCTCCTCCTCCTCATCGCTTGCTGCCGCGCTCTTCCAGCTTTACGAGCAGCGTCATCACCCCCGCGCCCCCACACAGGGGCAGCCACAGACCCAATACGTCCGTCCCAAACGCCTCCACCACTACCGCCACCGCGGCGCAGCTCTCGCTGCTCCGCGCCCACGCCCGCGCCGGCCGGATGCGGCCCGCGCGGGAGGTATTCGACGCAATGCCGGATCGAGGGAGGTCCCTCGTCGCCTGGACAACGCTCATGTCCGGGTACGCCACTCACGGTCCAGCCTCCGAGGCGCTCGAGCTGCTCCTCTGCATGCTCGATCTTCTCGTCAGACCCGACGCTTTCGTCTTCTCTGTCGCGCTGCGAGCCTGCGCCGCCGTCGGGAGCCTTCGACTCGGCAGGCAGCTCCACGGCGCCGTCGCCAAGCTCGGGTACGTGGGCGCCGACCTCTTTGTGGCCAACGGCCTCGTCACCATGTACTCGAGCTGCCAGTCCCTCCGTTGCGCTGAGAAGGTCTTCGGTAGTATCACCTCTCCGGACCTGGTTTCGTGGACATCCATGCTCAGTGCATACACCGAGAACGGATGTGACGCCGAAGCGCTGATGCTGTTCATGGAAATGGTCTGTGATGGCGTCGCGTGCGATGCTTTTACACTGTCGGTGGCACTCAGGGCAGCTTCGAGTTTGGGCCATGTGGGATTGGGCCATCAGCTACACTGCTGCATGATCAAGATGGGGTTGGTCGGCAAGGAGTTCCTGGATAATTGTCTGATCGGATTCTATGGACGCTCAGGTGAACTGCAGCTGATGCGAAGCGTGTTCGATGAGATGAATGGCAAAAATTTGGTTTCTTGGAACACCATAATCCAGTGTTATGCAGAAAACTTGTGCCATGAAGAAGCCTCAGCTCATTTTCGTGCTATGATGTTTGAATTCGCAGAATGCGATGAGTTTACGCTGGGCAGCATTCTTCATGTCGTTACCAGAACTGGTGCTTTTGGTCATGGTATGGAAATACATGGCTACCTCATCAGAGCCGGCTTGGACTCTAACAAGCACGTTATGAGTGCTCTCATTGATATGTATGTCAATTGGGCTACTCTTCGTAAGAGGTACCGGGTGTTTCCTTTGAGAATGTTAAAATATTATCTGACAGTCCAGGGCAAGCTAGATCAATTCATCGTGGCAAGCAGTCTGAAGTCATGCGCTTCTGGTCTAGATCTGGTAGCAGGGAGGATGTTGCATGCTTGCATTTTAAAGTCTAATATGAATCCAGATTCTTTTGTTATTAGTTCGTTGGTCGACATGTATGCTAAATGCGGTGCTCTGAAGGAATCAAATCTGCTGTTTTCAAGAACCAAGAATCCAGGTACAGCTGTGTGGTCTGCTGCTATCTCAGGAAACTGTCTGAATGGCCAGTACGGAAGAGCAGTGCACTTGTTTAGGAGGATGCAGTCAGAGCATGTGCAACCTAACGAATTCACCTACACCGCTATACTTACGGCATGTATGGCTCTTGGAGATACTGAAAGTGGTATGGAGATCCACAGCAACTCGATTCGAAATGGGTATGGAACCAACACCTCTGTTCTGAAAAGTTTGATTACCTTTTACCTAAGACAAGGTCGGTACCACCAGGCTCTGAAACTGTGCTTAGCACTCTCAAACCATGATATTTCTTGGGACACATTGGTTGAATCATTTTCTCAGGTTGACAATCATGTTGGAATAGTTAATCTCTTTCATATTATCCAACGTTGTGGCACGAACCTTGACTACCATACTGCACGTCTCATCTTGAGTTCGTGTGGGAAGTTGGGACTTCTCGAGGAAGGGTTGCAAGCACATGCCTACATGACCAAGCGTGGCCTTGCTTCCACAGCTTGTACCAACAGCTACCTCATCAACATGTACTCCAGTTGTGGTAGCCTTAGGCATGCGTTCGATGCCTTCAACTATATGCCTGACAAGGATGCATCTTCCTGGACCTCAATAGTGGCAGCAAACGTCGAGAATGGCTGCCCAGAGACTGCCATTCGCCTGTTTTCACAGATGCAGAAGGAGAAGTGCCGTCCGACACCGGAGGCATTTTTATATGTGCTGAAGGCCTGCGCGATAACTGGCCTAGTAAATGATGCATTCAGGTTTTTTGAGTCCATGACGGAGGTTTACAAGATACAGCCCTCGGAGGAGCATTATTCCCACATGATTGAAGTCTTGAGTCGTGCGGGGATGTTCAAGGAGGCAGAGCATTTCATCGACAGTGTCGTTCCTTCTGAATCTGGTGCATCGGCCTGGAGTTTGCTTTGTGCTGCTGCGAAACGGAACGGAAATGATAAGACGGTAGAGCTTGCAGGAGACAGACTAGCAAGGCTTCCTGGTGGGTGCTGAGTGTTGAGCAGTGCTTCACTTTGTATGATGAACCTGTCCATCATTTACATGTAAAACTCTAGCACTACGAAAACTCAAGGAGTATAGAGTACTAGTAGAAAGTGCGCGCCCTGCGCGCGTTGGCAGATATAGGGTAAATTTATGTAGATAGATATATAAGTATTAAGTACAAATTACTGAGGTTGTGATCTGTAGCACTATCATCTTGAAAGAGCACGGTAATGTCGAGATAACAAGGTAGTTTATGTCCTCAGGTACACACTTTTTGCAAAGTAAAGAGCAGGATAATGTCAAGATAATAAAGGATATGCCATACATCGGAAAGTAGCTGAGAGCACTATATGAATTTATACATAGGTTTAATCTCGCAGGAGGTAAACGGTAGGAAATAGGGAATATGTCATATACGTTGGAAAGTAGCTGAGAGTAAAATATGAATTTGTACATAGGCCTAATTTTGCAGGAGATAAAGAGTAGCATATAGGGATATATTACATGCGGTGTTATTTTACAAAGCGGATATGATGAAGTTGATCCTCAGTCTGGGGTTATCATCGTATCTATTGCTCTGTTTGTAGCTTTTCTTTTGATCAGAATGGCTATTGTTCATGGAGGATGTGTTTCATGTATTTGTTCCTGCAAAGAGAGTTGTGCCTAGTTTTAGTAAGAATAGGATTTTTAAAAGATACATATGTGTGGTGGAGAAAGAATGATGTGTGGTGTACAACTGTACATGAATAAAAATGAAGTCTATACTGGTTTAGCTATAACAATGTGTTGTGTTGCTTAAGTCTGAAACAAGGTTAGATGACCGTGTATGGTCAGTGGAGATAGAAACCAAGGAGGCATTGCACTCTTTGGTGCATGACACTCAAGTGTAGATAAACTCCTCAACGAAACATTTTTGTCTGGCTACAACTTCCAATATAAAACACATTATAAGCTTGAAAGATCATATTGACCTAATTGATGTTTCTGAATGGTGTATTACCTGAATACAAATGATGTTGAGACCTGGGTTTTGCATCTTCAGAGACTTTTCAATACCAGATACCGTCCCTCCTGACCTCTGTGTCTGTACCATAAACAAATATGTCCACCTTAGCAGCAGTTTCTTTATAAATTTGGGGTCTTATATATTAATATATGCACATAATAGGCAATGTGTTATGGTAGCAGGTATAATATAAATTCCAGCACCAGTGCTATTATGAACGTTAGTTATCGTATTTGATACCATGTACCAAGTCCACAAAACATATTAGGTAGCATAGATATCACTCGTACCTATCATTACTACTCAACACATAGTTTAATAGTGTGACATAGCCAGCTATAAATATAGATTATATAATGGTGGGACAGTTTTTGTAGACATATCCAAAAAGGCACACCTGCTCCATTGCAGGCCACCAGTATATGAAGAATGAAATAGTTGTGGCAGTAGGGTCGCCATTGTTTTCCCTCATAGTATCTCCGATCTCTGAGCATATTTTTTGAAAAACCTACCTGCAAATCAAATAGCTAACAGAGCAATTAAAGAGATTTAAGAAAACAAATCAGAACCATCAAAATAAGTCAAGTCGACTTAGTTCAGTCATTTTCTGAGCATGCAGCAGGTGGCAAGCAGGCTTACATGGATGAGCAGAGAAAACTGTTGCGTGTGGAGGGGCTGACCCAGCAATCCAGCATGGTTTCCATGCTACGCATATCAGAATGAAACACCTCAAATGTAGATGATGCATACCTGCAAGCAGGAAGAGAAGCATTGTGAGCATATAAAGGACAACCTGGTTTGGTCTTACCATTCACAAAGGCTGCAGACACTTAAATGCCTCCTTTTTTACTGTCATTAGATAGAATGGAAGTTTCCAATAATTTATTCCTTAAAAACAAGGAAGGAGTCTCTTAGGCTCTTAGCAGGCAGGTCTTATGGCCAAGAGAACTATCGAAAGTATATCACATATGTGTTAGATTCTTTTAAAGTGTACCATGTGGCCTTTTATTAGGAAAAAGGTGCATCTTAGATGGGAAAAGGCACTTGGTATACAAATATAAGCAAACATTATATAGAGAAAGAGTTGTACAAATACTGATCATCACTGTACATAGGTCAATAGATTTATATAGGCATAGTAGTGGTCTTAGGAGAGTACCTTAGTCTTGGAGTACATATATATTACAAACACGTTGGTGGAACAGCAAAAATTTTACCTTGCAGTGCATAATATGCCATCAAATTAGATTTAATCTGTATAACGACTAATAGCAGTTCATAAACATACATCATACAATGTGACACTGGTATGTTTTTTAGCAGCTATAGACCATTGTAAATAATGTAATACATGTACAACTTTATTAGTATACCTAAACTTTAGGCAGGAGCTGTCAACTAAATATGGCAGATAGCAGGCAATGTTTACATGGAAACAAATCAACAATTGTCTGTGTCAATATAAACCGGGAAGTATCGATCATAGGTTGAAAAAAAGAAAGAATTTTAGGTTCGCAAGAACCAAGAACATGCAAGATTACACCATCAATCTATTTGTCAGCATGGCTGGTGCGGCCTAGTTACCTTCCACAGGCGAAGTTTGGACATTTGTTGTCGAAGGCTCATATCTTGCACGTTGAATGATCATCCTGAGCCTATTGCTCTCACCCATCACCCTAGTTATCACCTAGACACCGGTAACTATAGCACATCTGAAACTCCTACCTGGCCGTAAAAATGAAAATTAAGTTGTAGGTGTTTTCAGTTAGGTGGCAAAGTTGTTTCCTATTCTGCAACAAATAAGAAGACACAGTAATACATGACATGAGAACATTGAACTGGAAGTGAAACTCCAAAGCAGATTTAGCTCTCTAAGTTAATACATTCCATAATGAAGAATGATTGCATTTTCCCCTTCAATTCCAATAACTAAATTGTGCATAAGTTCAATTTAATGTTATTTTGCCAAAATAGTTATAGTATGGCAGCATGTAAGGGTAGTATAAATAAATTATAAATGTCGTTATAGCAAAGGGCAATTCGAGCGGCACGGAAATGGGCCTATAAAAAGACAAAGCTATAACAAATCAGTCAAGACACAAGATTAGAAGACAGCAACCTCACAAACGCAGGGTAACTGAAAGGCTGTGTTGGCTGAACTGGGAAAACAAGAATCAGAGAATTGGCCAGTTTCAGGTGGGTTCGCTCAACTGAACAAATGCATAAGTCCAAAAATTTTATTAAAGGCAAGACATACAATGACCTGGTTGTTGTGGAGGCAGCCATGATGGTAAATCTTCGACGCGCCCTTTCCGAAGCAAGAAGCATGAACAGCAGTCTGAACTTCTTGAACGGTAACCACCAATGGGAAATGCAAAGGACAACCAAAGAAATAAAGTCTACTTAAAAGCTAGAAGGCTGATATTGATAATCAAAAGTAAATTGATAAGAACCAGCATGGCTACGTCATAGCCCTACAAAGTATGCAAGTATTTAATTTGATTAGGAGCAACAAGATTAGAAAGAAATAACCCTAAGGACTCAAAGAAGAAAATGGAATGATGTATACTCAATCTGTGGGCGACGCCGCAGGAGATAGCCGAGCAGTGCTGATGACCAGCAACACCAAATATGCTCCATTAAGAACAGTGAATGGAATATGAAAGAAATAATCAAAGCATCAGTGCGGCACTGAATATGGAACCTGAAAGAAATAATCAAAGCATCAGCTTGAACGTGCAAGATAGTAAAGGAACAACAAACAATGCATAATAATAAAAAGATATATCACCAAGCCATGAAGGCATGGACAGAGCATGATTATAGCAGTCCCACTTGAACCATGTAGTCTAGAAATAGAAACTGGACATTGTACTGAACACAAAACATGTAGAAAAACATATATGCATGTGCTGATATAATTGCCGGATGTCGGTCAGAGGCAGAAAGCAAGGCAGCCAAACTATTAGCCCTCCTGGGCTGGAAGGTAGACCAGCAGTGTCATACACTCGATCCAAAACTGTCAATTTATATAAACAGAGAGTAGGTTGCTAAAACCAAGAAAAATATACCATATGTCGTTGATAGGTCCTAGCAATTTATATTGTTTTTTAGACTATATATGGATCACACAAATGAAGATGCACGAACCAGCAAGATTGGTGTCAGCCTCCACCTATTCCACTCATTTGTCCCCATCAGCTATGGGCCCCTTTCCCTCTCTTCTGCTTCGTTGATAAGACATAGCTCTTGTTTCACCAATACTAATACAGAGGACCAAGCAATTTCAACGAAGATCAGAATTAGATCCGGTGGGGGAATGAACGGATCTGGCCATGGGGCCCTGGATCCGGTCGTGGAGGCCCCGGATCGACCCCAGCAAAGACCGACACCCTCGCCCAGCACCCGCGGCTGGAGCAACGAGAGAGGAGGGAACTGGGAGAGGCAGGCGCGCTCGCCTTGCACCGGCGGCCGCCGCTGGAGTGTACCCGCACCGGGGCGTTGCGCCGTCGCTGCGGCATGCGGGGGCGGGGGGCGTGCCGAGCCACCACGCCGGCGCCCTTCGTCGCTGGGGGTCCTGCCACGCCGCCGCCGCTTGCCCCCGCCGCCGTCGGTGGAGGGAAGGGGAGGGAGGAGGATAAGGAGGAGGGGGAAAAGGAGGAGGAGGATGTGGTGGTGGAGGAGGAGGAGGACGGCCGGCGCGGCGCGCCGGTGACGGGCGTCGCCGTCGCGGTCGCCCTTGGTGGAGGCGTCGGAAAGAGCGAGAGAAGGTTCTCGTTGCCGTCGTCTTTTTGGTTTTTCTTGGAGTGGATAAGACCGGGCTGCTGCTGGCCACACAAAGAGAGCGAAGGAAGGCAAGCCGAGGTGGACCAATGGGAGGGGCAGCGATCGACGTGTATGCGCTGGGTGATTTCGGGCGACGTGGCCCAAAAACGTACGCGGAAGTTGCCTCCGGCTTGTAGGGTTAAATACTCTTGGCACCGAGCCACTGACATGTGAAGTGAATACTGTAATTGGAGGTGGGTCTTGTACTCTTGTACATCCAATACAGATTCATACAAGATTTACTGGAGTAAAGCTCTTAGAGCAATCCACTTATTCCATAGTCTAAACGAACCTTGGTGTGCATGATTGACGTTTATAAGAAGTGAGTCCAATTCAACCAGTTGGGTGGAACGTGCGGGTACTTGTTCTCTTAATAAAAAACTGTCTAATTTTTTTTCTAGATTTGATCTTTTTTTTATTGACGTTTACGGGAGTACGTTAACTCACATGCTACTAGTGTTTATCTATGAGTAGCTAAATCATTGCTCCCTTTAACCTAAAAAGACAGAAATTGAGCTTCTCGAGAGGTGAGCCAATTCTAAATTCGACAAGGCTTAGAGCATCTTTCTTAATTAAACTTGCTCTTTAAATCCTCGTTTGAAGAGTTATTTGAATAAAAACCGCTCTATTCTTAAACTCGCTCTATAAATACTCGTTTTGAAAGGATCAAGATGCCCAAGAGGGGGGTGAATTGGGCTTTTCTAAAAATTAGATGCAAGAAATAAATCCTACAAGCCGGAATTCACCCCTAGTGTCTACTTGTGTTCCTAGAGAGTCTACCGATACAAAGTTTTGCACCCTAGTTTCCAATCCTAGTCTAGCATGGCAAGTCTAGGAATGTAAACAAGCAATGAAAGTAAATACGAGAATGTAAATGCTTGAATGTAAAGGGGCAAGGAACACGGCGATGTTTTCCCGAGGCATCGGAGAGTCGCCACTCCCCACTAGTCCTCGTTGGAGCACCCGCGCAAGGGTGTAGCTCCCCCTTGATCCGCGCAAGGATCAAGTGCTCTCTACGGGTTGATTCTTTGACACTCCGTCGCGGTGAATTACCCACAACCGCTCACAAGATGAGTTGGGTCATCCACAAGCTCCGCCGGATGATCACCGAACTCCCAATCACCACCAAGCCGTCTAGGTGATGGCGATCACCAAGAGTAACAAGCTAGAACTCTCACTTGACCACTACGAGCCCAAATGAGAAAGTGGATGCACACTTGCTACTCTCTAATCGCTAGTGAGGAACTCTCAAGCTTTGATTCTCAAATCTCTATCCTCACTAGTGCTCTTGCACTCCCTTGCACTCCAAAGGTGTTTATCAGCTGATCAAATGAGCAAGAGACCTCTAAAAGAGGTGGTGGGGATGTATTTATACACCCCACAGACAAAACGAACCGTTACCTGCTGACTCAGCAAAACTCGAGCTGACCGGACGCGCCGGTCGTACTGACCGGATGCGCCGGTCGCTCGTAACGGTCGAAAACCGAAAAACCACTGAGTGACCGGACGCACCGGTCAGGGGTGACCGGACGCGTCCGATCGTGCAGGGAGCATACTGTACTAGCACCGGACGCGCGACCGCGTCCGATCGGTGATGACCGGACGCGTCCGGTCGTCTCTGGACCTTACTGGACTATGACCGGACGCGCCGATCATACCTAGGTCGCGTCCGATCGGGTGTTTTCCTCAAGTGACACGTGTTGACTTCTGACCACCGCGTCCGATCCTCGCGAGGACCGCGTCCGGTGTTCAGAGCTGAAACCCTAGCTGCGGAACTGAACTGACCGGACGCGTCCGGTCATGCCGAGGACCGCGTCCGGTCAAGGGAAAACAACCCGAAACACTCCGAAACGCGTCACAACTTGAACCAAGTTGCTTTCAACTGAACTTTGAGCTAATCTAGAGCTGCCTAGCGCCAAGTTTAACAAGTGTGCACCACACCTAAACATAGGACTCGCCTAGGTCAAGCTACCCGCTCATGCCCCCCTTTATAGTACGGCCAAAAGAGAAAAACGAAGATCCTAACGACTATTCCAAATGTCTCTCAACACCTCGACATCCGGAACTAACCGTCCTTAATCTTGACGTCACTCTTTTGAAAACCGAAATGATTTCCATCAAGGGGCATGAATACCATGGTGCCCAAAGCAGTTAAAACCTCCATGACCTAACTTACCAAAGTTTCTGCAAAACACAAGTTAGTCATGATAATAAAGCGTTGTCATCAATTGCCGAAACCAAACCTCGGGGCCTAGATGCTTTCAATCTCCCCCTTTTTGGTGATTGATGACAACACTAAGATATGAAAGATTGGAGTTAAGGTTTTCGAACATGCATGGTTCACATAAGCAAAAAGCAATAAGCATAGAAGGGTTAGGAATTGCTTATGTATCCCAAGCCAAAAGAGTGTACACATAAGATAAGACAAAAAGCGTTAGTACACAAACAGATATAGCTCATAAGTAATCGGAGTAAGGCACGGAAGCACAACCTTAGAGCTATAATTAACAACGGTGACAAGAGATAACAATGTGACAGGATAAACCATTAAGACTCAAGGTTTTATCTCACAACGACATGTCACACGAATGCAATGACTGAAAAGTAAACATGATGCATGAATGTAGCACACAGGAGAAAAAACGAAAACCCTCTCTCAAAACTCCCCCTGAAACTACTCTCTCTCCCCCTTTGGCATCAAGCGCCAAAAAAGCTAATCTAAGGATCTGATGGGGGGACAGACGGAGTCGTGTCGGGTGCCGAGGTGCGCGGAGTAATCATGAAGTGTAGAGAATCGCCCTCGGAATCTGAACTATCTGGCTGACCCTCTGAAGAAGCATGTGGCTGTGTAACTGTCTGGGTCTGAACGGCAGGAACAGGTACTGTCGTAGTAGTAATAATAGGATCCGTCTGAGTGACCTGAGCCTGTAGCGAGCCAATAGCAGGAGGATCTGTGGAGGCAACTGACGAAGGTAGAGTCTCTGTAGTACCAGTCCCTGTCACTGGAGGAATAGCTGCCTCTGAAGCTGACAACCCTGAAGAAGTAGCAAATGTAGTGTGCGAGGGCGTCGGCTGACCAGTCAACTCGCTGTAGGTAGCACTGAAATCACCGAAAGGTGTGTCTGTCAGGAGGTGAGGGCGAGGCTGGTCTGATGGTGTAAACCCCATGTGAATAGGCGTGAAGCTCGGGGACTGGAAAGACTGGGGAACCTGCTGCTGTGGAGATGTGAACTGGAAACCCGGCTGTCCCTGACTCGATGGATCAGTAGATGGTAAAGCAGAAGTCAGGACGGAAGCAGGCGGAGGAACCCCAACAGTGACCAGGTGGCGCAGGAGGTCCAAGTACTGCTGCTGACTAGCTGCAGTCTGTCGCTGAATCTCATACTGTTGTCGCTGCATCTCAACCTGCTGCCTCTGGATCTCAAGCTGCTGACGCTGAAACTCGTCCTGACGAGCCTGAATCTGTGCAAGTGCTGCAGCTGTGTCCTGAGCCTGTCGCTGTATCTGCTGTTGCTGCTGCTCCTGTGCCTGGGTCAACCTCTCAAGTATTGCCACCATGGCTGGGTCTGTGCGGGAGGCTGAACCAGAGCCACCGGCCTCGTGGTCGTGAGACCGAGGAGACCGGTACCTGGGGATGGGCTGGTAGTCCTCATCAGTGCTGTCAGATGTCCCATCCTTAGGAAGATCAGCAGGCTGAGCGTCAAGATCTGCAAGCTCTGCCTCTGCAAGCTCATCAACTGTGGCATCCTGCTCAGCTGCTGTCTCAGGAACCTCAGGTCGCACACGCTGTCCTGGCACTGGGGCCTGATCTCTGGTGACTGACGCCCAAAGCTGACAGATATCATACTCAGGAAAAGCAGTGGTAGTATCTGATATCTCAGCTCGGATCTCTGCTGGTAACTGGATGGATGATCTAATAATGAAGCAGATCCAGTGTGCATAGGGCAGCTGACGATTACCCTTGAAGCCCTCAGCTATGGTGTCCTCCATCTCACTAAGTATGAGATCCCAAATGTCAAACTGAGTCTGTGAGAGGAGGTGGTGAACAACCCATAGCTGCATCCGAGTCAGTCCCTCTCTGTAGCCAAGTCTGGGAAGTAGAGTGCGTCTGACTATAGCATCCAAAACTCTGGCAAGTGGTGTCAAACTGGCAGGCGTGCGTCGAGACCCTTCGCCAAAAGGCTCACGGAAGCAGGGTCGAACCAGGTCTGTAGGTGGCACTGCACCGCCATGAGGGCGTCTCGGTGGAGGAGTCTGACCAAAGCACAGCTGATGTATCTTCGTGTTGGAAGCTGGGAGTCTGAGAATCTCCCGCACTCTGGTGCTGTATAGGCGGTGATCGCGGCCTCGGAATGCAAAGTGAATGAAATCATGGGCAGGATCAATCCATAGTGAAGCATAAAACTCTCTGACCCATGTGCCGCAGTATGCACCTGTCCGTCCAAGAAGATCTGACAAGCCTGGCAGAAAGGACAGGTGCGGACGTAGCTGCTCTCCCACAACCTCAACTAGTGACTCAAGTCGACAGACCCTCTGTGGTCGGAAAGCAATACCACTGTCAACTAGAGCTCTGTAGAAATCCTCCTGAAGTGGGGTATAGAATCCTTCTGAAGCTCTGGGATCCCTCACAGGCGGAAACCACCGACTGACCTCCACGAACCTCAATCCCTGCACCTGACGTGCTGTAGCACCCCTCAAGTCAAAGTGCTCGACCGGGGGTGAACCTCTAGCTCTGGGAGGAGGACGTGCTCCACAACGCTGGCCCTCTGGCCTAGGAGACACCTGAGTACGTGCGCGTGTGGAGCGGCGACGTGGTGGAGACTGAGCTGGCTGCTCCTCTGTGTCCTCTGTAGCCTCTGGAGCCTCTGGAGCCTCTAGAGGTGGATCAACTGACATACTCTCTGCAGCTCCAGTATCCTCAGTACCCTCAGTGGCCTCTGTGCCGAGCTGTCGACCTTCAAGATGAAAGCGACGCTCGCCTATGCGTATGCCACTGCTTCTGCCACCTCTCTCTGCCTGCTCTGCTGCATCTGCCACGGCCTGAGCAATCTCTGCCTCTGTGAGTGTCTTCTTCTTCTTTCTGGCCAAGATCTTGACACGCTTCCCACGTGCAATCTCAGACCGATGAGGAGGACTGTCGTCCCCGTCACCAGGAGCACCACCGGCGTTCTTGCAACGCACCATGCTGACAAGCTGACTGAAAACCTCTGAAAGATGATGAACTGTCACTCAAGAGGCTTGGCCTCAATCCGTATCCGCAGGCTTGGCCTCGGATTCAGCAAACTGATCTCACCCGACACACGACAGACTCGCTGCAAAGACGGAATAGAGAGATCTACTATAAACACATATATAACTAAAAGGTACGAATCCTAGAGATAGCAAGCATATGAGATACGATATGAATCGAAACGTGAAGCTACCTCGGATCGTCGAGATGACTGACAGGGTGAGGTGACCTAGATTGCGAGATTCCCGAAATCGCCGAACGAGCACTGATTTGCCGAAACAAGGTATAATTAGGATTGAAAAGAAACAGTTACGGCAAACCCTAGTAAGGAGGTCAAGGTGACGCGAAACAACCTCGCGAAGAAGACGACGCGCGACGAATCTCGTCGACGAACGACGAACCCTAGGGTTAGGGTTAGGGCGAATCGACGAAAATTGATTGGAGGCGAGGACGAGTCGGTCCACCATCGGAGGAGAGGCTGACTGCAGGAACTTGGCTCACCGGCGGAGATCCACGGACGGCGGTGGCGCGGCGGTGGCGCAAGGGTGGTGGCGCAAGGGCGGTGGCGTAAGGGCGGCGGCGGCGCGAAGAGCTCGGGCGGATGAGAAGGTACGGCCGAAAACGAACCGTTTTATGAAGGGTTAGATCCGCTCGACGCGTGATGACCGGACGCGGTGGTCGTTATGATCGGACGCGGTGGTGCAGCGTCCGGTCACACTCCAGTAAGCTCCTGGAGTGACCGGACGCGTCCGGTGAGGACTGACCGGACGCGGTCAGAGTCCGGTCGAGGGGCGCTCGGGAAATTATCGCGAATGACCGGACGCGGTGGTGGTAACCGGGACCGGACGCGGTGGTCAACAGAGGCGCGTCTGGTGCAGCGTCCGATCACTAGATCTGGAGTTGGTCTTCTGGATGACCGGACGCGCTGCTGGACGCCGGGACCGGACGCGGTGGTGAAGCATCACTGCGTCCGGTGCAGCGTCCGGTGCAGCGTCCGGTGACTATTCTTCGCCCTTCTTTGTTCCGAACTACGACGCGACTTCTCCCAATCAGGTTCCAATTCAAAGAGACACAAATAAACACCAATTGGAACACGATATGAGAGATCTCACTCAAACCCTCAAATTTTTAATATAGATTGCCTTAGGCTAGTATTATTTTTAAGAAAATAGGCAATAAACACCCAAGGAGCAATGTATGGCCACGCAATAGAGTTTTTGAACCTTTAGGAGCGTCAAAATGCTCTCTCTATCCATGGACGAACACAGAGGTTGCTCAAAGCTTAACCGAAAAGAAACGACAAGAACAACAACCATGCATATGCAATGCAATACAAGAAGGTAAAACTAGAATGCTTGTCAAGTTTGATCCACGGTTAGGCTTTTTCACTCCTCCAAAGAAGGGTTATCGTAACCGTGTTAGCCAAGCCCTAAAAACATTGCGATAAAAATAAACATGGCATATTATACAATGCAATGCAAGGGACAACACACGCTCATTTTTTAAAGTTACTAGAATCAAGCACATTGAGTTCACTTCTTAACCTACAAAAGGTTGCCTCATCCAAAGGTTTAGTGAAGATATCCGCTAATTGATTTTCACTTCTTACACCTTCTAGTGATATGTCATTTTTAGCAACGTGATCTCTTAGAAAGTGATGGCGGATATCAATGTGCTTGGTGCGAGAGTGTTGAACCGGATTGTTAGCAATTTTAACGGCACTTTCATTATCACATAAAAGTGGCACCTTTTCAAGAACAATTCCATAGTCTAGGAGGGTTTGTTTCATATATAATATTTGTGCACAACAAGCCCCCGCGGTAATGTATTCCGCCTCGGCGGTGGACAAAGCCACACTATTTTGCTTTTTAGATGACCAAGATACTAAAGATCTACCAAGCAAATGGCACCCTTCGGATGTGCTTTTTCTATCAATTTTGCAACCGGCATAGTCCGAATCGGAATAGCCAACTAGTTGGAATCTAGCTCCTTTGGGATACCAAAGACCAATGCTTGGGGTGAGCTTAAGATATCTTAGGATTCTTTTTACGGCACTTAGGTGAGGTTCTTTAGGACACGCTTGAAAGCGAGCACACATACACACACTAAACATGATATCGGGCCTAGATGCGGTAAGGTACAACAAGCTACCAATCATAGAACGGTAGAGAGTTTGATCAACCGGTTTACCTCCCTCATCTAGGTCGAGATGTCCATTTGATGGCATTGGGGTCTTGATTGGTTTGCATTCTTCCATCTTGAATCTTTTGAGAAGATCCTTGGTATACTTTTCTTGAGAGATGAAAATCCCTTCTCTCATTTGCTTTACTTGAAATCCAAGGAAGAATGTGAGCTCACCAATCATTGACATCTCGAATTTCTTCGACATCAATTCACCAAATTCCTTGCAATAATCTTCATTTGTTGATCCGAAGATGATATCATCAACATATACTTGACAAATGAAGATCTCCCCATTAAACTTCTTGGTGAATAGTGTGGTGTCGACCTTCCCAATGGTAAAGCCCTTCTCAATGAGGAAGTCCCGGAGGCGTTCATACCACGCTCTAGGGGCTTGCTTGAGCCCATATAACGCCTTGGACAACCTATAAACATGATTAGGATATCTAAGGTCTTCAAACCCGGGAGGTTGATTAACATAGACTAGTTCATTTATAAAGCCATTTAAGAATGCACTTTTCACATCCATTTGATATAGTTTCATATCATGATGTGATGCATATGCAAGGAGGATACGAATGGCTTCAAGTCTTGCAACGGGTGCAAAGGTCTCTCCAAAATCAAGACCTTCAACTTGAGAGAACCACTTTGCAACTAGTCTTGCCTTGTTCCTCACCACTATGCCTTGGTCATCTTACTTGTTTCGGAACACCCACTTGGTTCCAATGACTCTTGCACCTTTAGGATGCTCTTCAAGTGTCCATACTTGATTGCGGGTGAAGTTGTTCAATTCTTCATGCATTGCATTCACCCAATCCGGATCTTGAAGAGCTTCTTCTACATTCTTAGGTTCAACGCAAGAGACAAAAGAGTGATGTTCAACAAAAGAAGCTAGCTTTTGGGATCGAGTCATTACTCCCTTTGTAGGACTTCCTATGATGAGATCTTGTGGATGTGCTTGAAGTAGTGGTGAGTTTCTTCTATCAACCACTTGAGGAGGTGGATGGGGAGCATCAACATCTTGATTTTGTGCCTCGGCTTGTTCATGAGAGACATAAGTGTCTTTATTTTCAACTCTCTCATTCTTGTCATCATCTTGAGGCACACGTGATGAAGATGGTGGATCAACAATTTGTACATCATCATCATCATCTTTTGGCTTGATGTCTCCCACCGGCATGTTCTTCATGGCCTCCCTCAAGGGTTCATCACCTACATCATCACAATTCTCAATTGCTCCTTGGGAGCCGTTAGATTCATCAAATTCCACATCATATGTTTCTTCAACCAAACCGGTGGCATGGTTAAATACTCTATATGCTTTGGACTTTGATGAGTAACCAACAAGAAAACCAATATCACAACGTCTTTGAAACTTCCCTAGGTGTTGACGCTTCTTGTAGATGTAACATTTGCAACCAAATACCCGGAAGAAAGAGACGTCCGGCTTCTTCCCATTAAGCAACTCATAGGGGGTCTTGCCAAGAAACTTTTGTAGGAAGAGGCGATTTGAAGCATAGCATGCGGTATTGATTGCCTCGGCCCACAACTTCTCCGGAGTGTTGTACTCATCTAGCATTATTCTTGCAAGGGTGATCAATGTTCGGTTCTTTCTCTCAACTACACCATTTTGTTGAGGAGTGTAGGTTGAAGAGACCTCATGCTTGATTCCAATTTCATCACAATAAGCTTCAATGTTGGTGTTGTCAAACTCTTTGCCATTGTCACTTCTAATCTTCTTTATCTTGACTTCAAATTCATTTTGAGCTCTCTTTGCAAACTTCTTGAAGCAATTTGCCACTTCGGATTTGTCATGAAGGAAGAAAGTCCAAGTATACCTTGAGTAGTCGTCCACTATCACAAGACAATAGAGATTACCACCCAAGCTCTTGTATGTTGTAGGCCCAAACAAATCCATGTGTAGAAGTTCTAGCACTCTTGAAGTTGACATGAAAGCTTTGGTTGGATGAGTGTTTGCAACTTGTTTGCCCACTTGACATGCACTACAAGGTTTGTCCTTTTCAAACTTCACATCCTTCAATCCTCTCACTAGTTCTTTCTTCAATAGCTTGTTGAGAGTGTTCATTCCAACATGAGCAAGCCTCCTATGCCAAAGCCAACCAAGTGAGATCTTGGTGAACAAACATGTCATCAAATTTGCATCTTCGGAGGTGAAGTCAACAAGATAAAGATTGTTGTATCTAAAGCCTTTGAATATCACTTGCTTGTCATCTATCTTTGAAACTTCCACTTCATTTGGTGTGAACAAGCATTGGAAGCCAAGGTCACAAAGTTGCCCAACGGATAACAAGTTGAAACTCAATGAAGCAACATAGAGCACATTTGAGAGTGAGTGATCATGTGATATTGCAATCTTGCCTATACCCTTGACTTTGCTCTTTGAATTATCCCCAAATGTGATCTTCTCTTGACATATTCCATTCTCTTCAATGGTGGTGAACATACGAGGATCATCGGTCATATGTTGAGTGCAACCACTATCAATAACCCAATGAGATCCACCGGTCTTGTAGTTCACCTACACACAAGAGATCAAGCTTTTTGTTTAGGGACCCAAACTTGAGAGGGGCCCTTGACTTTATCCACTAGTGACTTGGCAACCCAAATTTTCTTTGGCCTATTCTTGTTTGGGGGACCCAAAAACATGACTTTCATCTTTCCATTTGAATCTTTTCTTAGCATATAATGAGCATTGAAAGCGAAAGGTCTAGCATGCTTGGGCAAGGGTTGTGGTGGTGGAGTTTTGCATTCATGAGCAAAATGACCTTCTTGACCACACTCAACACATCTCTTTGGCTTGGGCTTTGACTTGCTTTGTTGTTGTTGAGCTTTTGCTTTCTTCTCTTGATTTGCCAAGTACCCAATACCACTTCTATCCATCTTCATTACGGTGTTCATGAGGAGCTCACTTTGCAAATGTTGGCCTCTTGTGAACTTGCTTAGGCCGGTCTTGAGATGCTCTTTTTCTTGCTTGAGCTTTTTGTTTTCTTCAATGAGTGACTCATTTGTTGGTTGCTTCTCAAGAGCCATCAAACCTTTTAGCTTCTTGTTCTCATTTGCAAGCTTCTCATTCTCACTCTTAATCTTGGCATAATCATCATGGTTGCTTGACTCAACCACACTCTTGCCTTTGCTACTAGAACCTTGCTCAATGCTTTCAATGATCAAGTCATCACATGATGTAGCTATATCACACTTAACAACATGGTTAGTAGCATCATGTGTCTCAAGAGCAAGTTCATTAGCAACCACAAGACTATCATAGTCAATTTTTAATGTGGTGTATTTGTCCTTTAGAGAATTATGTCTAGTGATGAGCTCATCATGCTTCTTCTCAAGTTTATCATGTTGATCTTTAAGCTCTTTATTAGAGGTTTTGAGCTCCTTGAGAGTGGAAGACATCACTTCATTTTGAACTCTAAGCTCACCACTAGTCTTTTGAATATTTTCAAGCTTGGATGAGAGTGATTCATTTTCATTTTGAAGATCATCATTTTCACTTCTAGTCCTTCTTATGATTTTAGTGTATTTGTTTAGCAATTTTACAAGTTCATCATAAGAAGGTGAATCATATTCATCATCACTATCACTATCATCATCATCATCACTATCATGGTTTTGTACCTTTCATTCACCCTTGGCCATAAGGCATAAGTGAGTAGTGGACGATGATGGTGAAGGAGGCGGTGAAGGTGGTGATGAAGATGTTGGTGAAGATGATGGCCCCATCACAAAAGCGGCAACCTTCTCTTTTTCATCATCGCTCTCATCTTCGGAGGACTCACAAGATGATTCAATGTCGGTGAGCCAATCACCAACAATGTATGCCTTTCCTCCCTTCTTCTTCTTGTGAAACTCCTTCTTCTTGCCATCCTTCTTCTTGTATGGCTTGTTCTTCTTCTTCTCTTCTTCTTCATCACTTGAATCACTTTTCTTGCCCTTGTTCTTGTTCTTGTACTTGTCTTTTGGTGGTCTAGGGCATTGATGAGCTAAGTGGCCAAGTTCACCACAATTGTAGCAATCCATCTCCGAGATTGGCTTTCTCTTGCTACTTGTGAAGAATTTCTTCTTCTTGCCATCGAACTTGATGCCACTCTTGTTGAGCTTCTTTAGCATCTTGGTGGTCTTTCTCACCATGAGTGCAAGTGATTCATCATCAACATCACTTTCACTTGAGCTTTCTTGCACCATCATGGCTTGGCCCTTCTTCTTCTTCTTGTCATGACTAGCTTTGAAGGCCAAGTCTTTCTTCTTGGAAGATGATGAGCCCTCTTCCGGAGTGATATGCATGTACATCTCATGAGCATTGATTTTCCCCAAAACTTGAGTTGGTGTTGCGGTGGAAAGATCACTTTGGTGAAGCACGGTGACAATATGTCCATACTTCTCAACGGGAAGCACACTCAAGATCTTCCTTGCAACATCCGATTGGCTCATTTTGGTGAGCCCAAGAGCATTGAGGTCCTCTACAAGAACATTCAAGCGAGTGTACATGTCATTAGCACTTTCTTTGGGAAGCATCTCAAAAGAATTAATTTTCTTTAAGGCTATGTGATAGCGTTCCTCACGCTCACTCTTAGTTCCCTCATGGAGAGCACAAAGATTTTCCCACAATTCATGAGCGTTCTTTGCATTACGCACGCGATTGAAGATATCTTTGCCTAAGCCCCGGTAGAGTGCATTTTTGGCCTTTGCATTCCACCGGTCGTACTTCTCCTCGTCACCACTTGGGTTAGCGGGATCCCTTATGGGGGGAAGCCCTTCGGTTGCGGCTCTAAGGCACCCAACATCTATGGCTTCGAGGTACGCCTCCATACGAATTTTCCAATATGGAAAATCGTCTCCCTCAAAAGTGGGAGGTGGTCCTTCCCCATTAGACATCTTGCTCTAGGCGGTAAAGCCTAAAAATAGAGCAACACGGCTCCGATACCAATTGAAATGATCAAGATGCCCAAGAGGGGGGGTGAATTGGGCTTTTCTAAAAATTAGATGCAAGAAATAAATCCTACAAGCCGGAATTCACCCCTAGTGTCTACTTGTGTTCCTAGAGAGTCTACCGATACAAAGTTTTGCACCCTAGTTTCCAATCCTAGTCTAGCATGGCAAGTCTAGGAATATAAACAAGCAATGAAAGTAAATACGAGAATGTAAATGCTTGAATGTAAAGGGGCAAGGAACACGGCGATGTTTTTCCGAGGTATCGGAGAGTCGCCACTCCCCACTAGTCCTCGTTGGAGCACCCGCGCAAGGGTGTAGCTCCCCCTTGATCCGCGCAAGGATCAAGTGCTCTCTACGGGTTGATTCTTTGACACTCCGTCGCGGTGAATCACCCACAACCGCTCACAAGATGAGTTGGGTCATCCACAAGCTCCGCCGGATGATCACCGAACTCCCAATCACCACCAAGCCGTCTAGGTGATGGCGATCACCAAGAGTAACAAGCTAGAACTCTCACTTGACCACTACGAGCCCAAATGAGAAAGTGGATGCACACTTGCTACTCTCTAATCGCTAGTGAGGAACTCTCAAGCTTTGATTCTCAAATCTCTATCCTCACTAGTGCTCTTGCACTCCCTTGCACTTCAAAGGTGTTTATCAGCTGATCAAATGAGCAAGAGACCTCTAAAAGAGGTGGTGGGGATGTATTTATACACCCCACAGACAAAACGAACCGTTACCTGCTGACTCAGCAAAACTCGAGTTGACCGGACGCGCCGGTCGTACTGACCGGACGCGCCGGTCGCTCGTAACGGTCGAAAACCGAAAAACCACTGAGTGACCGGACGCACCGGTCAGGGGTGACCGGACGCGTCCGATCGTGCAGGGAGCATACTGTACTAGCACCGGACGCGCGACCACGTCCGATCGGTGATGACCGGACGCGTCCGGTCGTCTCTGGACCTTACTGGACTATGACCGGACGCGCCGATCATACCCAGGTCGCGTCCGATCGGGTGTTTTCCTCAAGTGACACGTGTTGACTTCTGACCACCGCGTCCGGTCCTCGCGAGGACCGCGTCCGGTGTTCAGAGCTGAAACCCTAGCTGCGGAACTGAACTGACCGGACGCGTCCGGTCATGCCGAGGACCGCGTCCGGTCAAGGGAAAACAACCCGAAACACTCCGAAACGCGTCACAACTTGAACCAAGTTGCTTTCAACTGAACTTTGAGCTAATCTAGAGCTGCCTAGCGCTAAGTTTAACAAGTGTGCACCACACCTAAACATAGGACTCGCCTAGGTCAAGCTACCCGCTCATGCCCCCTTTATAGTACGGCCAAAAGAGAAAAACGAAGATCCTAACGACTATTCCAAATGTCTCTCAACACCTCGACATCCGGAACTAACCGTCCTTAATCTTGACGTCACTCTTTTGAAAACCGAAACGATTTCCATCAAGGGGCATGAATACCATGGTGCCCAAAGCAGTTAAAACCTCCATGACCTAACTTACCAAAGTTTCTGCAAAACACACATTAGTCATGGTAATAAAGCGTTGTCATCAGTTGCCGAAACCAAACCTCGGGGCCTAGATGCTTTCACGTTTGAAGAGTGATTTGAATAAAAATCACTCTATATATCTTTTCACCCTTTAATAGTTTCTCTATATCTTGTGCGTACTTTGGATAAATAGCCCACTCGTTGTCTTTAGCTAGCGATAAACCACTAATAAAAGATGGCAATATTTGGAGAACTAATTGAAGAAGCTCTTGGAGGACTCTTTTTTACCAAAATTCTATTTCTACCTGTACAAAAGAATATATAAGAGGCTCTTGGTTCTTATAAAAATTAGTATCAACATTTGTCGTCCTATTATGCAGCACTAGTTGAACAGTACTTTTCAGCAAATGAACATTGTTTTTCTCTCACAATAAATCAGCATAAGCAGTAGCATAAGCCAAATTTCAGCAGAACGAACAGGGCAAGTCTATTATGAAAATATATTCCATAATTAATTAATCTAGTGGTATTAAATATCATAATTATTATTATTTTTTATATATATTTGATTAAATTTGAAATAATTTGACTCCTCCAGAAATAAGATTTACGTTCTTTTTTGGACTAGAGGTAACTTTTACGAAACCAATACTATTGATCCTACCAAAAAGTTGGTGTACCAAAGAAAACCGTTGCCATGGTCTTTGTTTTTTCCTTAGAATTAGTTACTCGGTGCTTGAAATTTGTGTTTATACATGGATCACCAAAACTTATTCTACAAATTCGAATTTAAGGAATGGAGGATCATAGGGTATTAGGCTTAACAATTGTCATGGAGCTTCGAAGGATCACTAGGTAGGTCACCAACCGACAACAGTGGTAGCGAACGGGAAGGCACCCTACCGTGGTGGGGGACGACTGTTGGGTGGTGGTGGCGGCATTGATAGCATTGAAGTCCAATGAGTTTGCCTCAGTGTTGGAGGTAGCATTAAGCTAGGGCTGGTTTAGATGCAAAAAATTTTGCAAAATAATACTGTAGCTATTTTCGTTGTTATTTGGCAAATATTGTCCAATCATGGTCTAATTAGGCTGAAAAGATTCGTCTCGTCCATTTTGTCTAAACTGTGTAATTAGTTTTATTTTTTATCTATATTTAATGCTTCATGCATGTGTCTAAAGATTCGATGTGACGGGGAATCTGAAAAATTTTGCAAAATTTTCTGGGAACTAAACAGTGCCCTATTCGATCTGGCAAGGAGGAGATAGGGAGAGGGAGCTAAGGCTAAAGTAGTTGGCTAAGGCCAGTCTCAATGGGGTTTCATCAGAGTTTTATGGGTATTAATTATGCTGATGTGGCACCATATTAATGAAGAAAGAAATGATAAGAGTTTTATAGGAGTAGAGAGAGTTTCATGGGATGAAACTCTTCTGCACTGTTTCTAAAATATAGATGTGTTGGAAACGGTGACATGAAATCTCCACTGAGACTGGCCTAAAAGCAAGGTTAATGGTTTAGCCGGCTAAATGCTGTAACAGTCGTCATGTCATGTAAAGCTAGCAACATATAGCCAACTAGTATTATGGAATAACTCGTGAACGGGTTGCACTAGCATGCAAGCATTTAATGCCTAGGACACGTGTGCACACGAGATTTGGGAGGTGCAGCAAAGCGCCAGCTCTTTCTCCTGCCAAGGACTGCATGCCGACGTTTTGTCCTCGATCAATGCGTTCAGCTCGGCGAAGAGATAAGCGTCGTCTCTCTTCTCTCTTATTTTCTCCCTCCTCCACGTAGGCGTGTTCTGACGTGTCGTTCCTTTTCGCCGGCTGAATCAGCTTTACTATACTTGCTCTAAGACTGGTTGCACTGGCTCCGCTATCGCGTCCGCTACGCGTGAATAGAGGATGAAAATCGCTGCAGCGGTATACTGTAAAGCTGCTGGAGAGAGGCTTCATCCGCCAAACATAGCGAGATAGAGGGCATCCGGTACCAGCCATGTGGCCCACCACGAGTGAGGCAGAGCATGCGCGCCTAAGAGTGAGAGGAGAGAGGTAAAGCATGTAGTGGTGGGTCCTGTGATTTTAACTAGCTAAAAAATATTATAACTCACAAACCAAAACACCAAATTAAAAATCCGATTGCACCATTGAATTTGTTTCAATAAATCCATCATAACTAGATCTCACATGGATATATTTAGATAAAGTGACAAGTGGGCCCTACAGTGGATAAATGATGATATAGAAGATGGATGGGTGCGAGAGAAATAAGTATAGAGGAGAGAATCTTGATGACCAGGATGTATAGAGGATGAAAATAGAAGATCATGAATGCGGATAGCCTAAGGAGGGAGAGGCGGCAAATAGGACGATTACGATGAATTGCGCCATGACTGGCTAACGAAGCTAGAGCGAGAAGAGAGACCGTCATCTGTTGTGGACATTCAACCATACTCATAGCCATGGGATTCCATGAGTTGCTTTATTCATGGGTGTCAAGAATTCAAGAGACTCTACTACTCTTAAGAGCAAGATCAATAACAGAGCCAAGTTGCTTAGCTATAAGATAAGCTATAAGAACCAAGTTATATAATAAATGTCTCCTATTTGTTTTTAAAAGTCTCTCTCCTATTTATCCTCACAACACTTGCTACTTGGGCCTCACTAATACATATGCTTCCGTGCCCAGCTTGATTCTTGCATGGTCTCACTCTCCTATTTCTTCTCACAACACTTGCTACTTGGGCCCCACTAATACCTATGCTTCCGTGCCCAGCTTGGTGCTTGCATGAGAGTCAATCTCTCATCTCTCTCCTCTCTTCTCTCCTCCACATCAGCATTAGCTTGGCTATAAGCCCATTATTGTACCTGCTCTAAGGCAATCCAACATACAAACACAGGTACTATGTAAAAAAAATTTCATAAGCATAAGTACATAATTTTATTTGTTAGACAATGTGTCATGAGCAGGGATGAAAACGGATCGGATACGGACGGATATGACTGATATTACATTTGTTTTCATATTTCTGGTCGGATTCGGATTCGAATACGGATAGTGTCAACCATGCCGGATAGGATACGATTGGATGTCGACATCATAAATATACGATTTAAGTATTCGGATACGGATACGGTATCGGATGTTGGATATCCGGACTCGGATACGGAGAGATCTGAACCCCTCTAAACGGATTCGGTCTCAAATACGGTCGGAAAATATCCGTACCGTTTTCATCCCTAGTCATGAGTGAATATTTACTCTACCTAAAACTCATCCGATCATTGATATTCCTACTATATTGGGGAGAGGAAGGAGACAAATTAAGAAGAAGAAAAAGAAAAGAAAGCCGAAGTGAGAGAGAAGAGGCAAGGTCCATCCATCCTTAAAAAAGTTACTAATAAGGCCAGTTTAGGATATTTTACAAGAGTTTCATAAGTAAATAAGATATTAATTTAGCAAAATATGCTTACCTGGCACAATACTATTGAAGAGAGATAATCAAAATTTTATAGGAACAAAATAAATTTATAGGATAGAATCATTCCACATATTTTTTTTAGATAATGAAAAATTTTTGGCTTCAGCTTTCTTCTAAGAAGAAGAAGCATCAATCCAAACTTATTACAGTAGCACACCCATAATTAAAACTTATTACAGGTTCAAAACTAAAGTCCAAGACGGTAAATGAAAGAACATCCATGCGATGCGAAGAACTCTATGGCTCTCGATTCTAGTAGCTTGCAAGCGTCAATAATCCGTTCATTGCCATCATCTGAGCGCTGCAATAGAGCCCAAAACCGTAACCAGTGTGTCCCCCTGAAAAGAATATGTAAAAAAGTTTTTGGATGGCCTTTATAAAAACCACATCGTTTTCTTGTGATCCATAATGCTCAGCAAAACGCCGCAGTCCCAGTCAATAAAAGATGATTATGGTTGAAACCTCTTAGTTTAGACCAACTATTGAAGAGATAGTTTGTGTTCCGTGGAGGATTAATGTCAAACAAAACAAACACAACACGTAAAACAAAACTGGCATGATGGCAATAAAAAAACAAATGTTGGATAGTTTCAGGTGTGCTACAAAAACAACAAGCCTTACTACCATTCCAATTTTTTTAGCAAGATTGTCTTTTGTTAGTATCACCTCCTTGTTTAAGAACCAAAGAAAAATCTTAATCTTCAGGGGCACTTTCATATGCCAGATTTTCTGGGTAACCTTAATCTCGTTATTGACTAGGTATTTGTACATGGATTTAACATAAAACAAGCAATTATTATTTAAGTTCCAGATGAAAGTATCCCGACCCTCATTTAAGTTAATAAAAGCAACTCTCGCAACTAGACTTTGCCATTCCAACAGCTTGTTCCCAACTAGTGCCCTTCTAAAAAACACATTAAGAGGGGTGGAATTAAGTACATCAACCACCGTTGCTTGTTTCTTCCGCACTCTATTAAATAAATTCGGGTATTGGATTTTCAAGGGTTGGGAGTCCAACTATTTATCTTCCCAAAATCTAATTTGAGTTCCATTATCTAGTTTAAACTTCCCAAGACTTAAGAAAATATCTTTGACTCCCAGACTTAGCAAACCTAATACTCTCTTTGTCTCAGTTTATTTGTCGTTTTCGGTTTTCGTGTCACAAGTTTGACTCGATTTGTAGAAAATACGTGCAATATTTATATATCTAAATAAATTTATTAAAAAACTAGATTCAAAAATCTTTTCAATAATACTAATTATGTATCATAAATATTAATATTTTTTAATATATATTTTGTCAAAGTTATTTTTCAAGAAGCGGGAGTGGCGGATATTTTGGGACGGAGAAAGTACGTGATAACAGATTACTCCAGCGATGACGTCAGTCTCGCGCTTTCTCTCATGCAAAGACAACCACAGCAAAAGCCAAACGAGACATTTGTTGTTGGGGGAAAAAAAGAAGGCTTTATAACACATGAGTTTTAGAAACTGCAAAAGTGGGGCACGAAATTTCAACTAAAAGCCTCAAACACAAAATTTTAACCGAGAAGAGGCTACTGACCTTTTCTTTTTCTATAATTGTTGTCATGGCTTAATCTCGTCCACGTGGACAGTAGTGCCACGAGTAATTAATAATCAAAAGTAAACTATTCGTGCCGTGAAACCCGTCGAGTCTCCGACGAGGGCGACGAGGAGGAGGTCGCTGGACTTAGGAAAACACGCCGTCTCACATTTATCTCGGTCTCGTATCCCAAGAATCAACAGTGGAGAGTAGTAGTGTTTTTTTTTTGAGAAATAGTAGTAGTGTGTATTATTGGAATAAAGAATACTGGCAAGGTTAGACGCTGGGCCTGGCGGCCGAGAACGAGATGGCCGTCCGGCTTGCCGGCCCGGAAGACGTGCACGCACGCACGGTCCAGGCCTCCAACCACCGCAGGCAGAGTGGCAGACGCGACGCCCGCACGCCAAACGGCACCGCACCGCACGTCCGCACCATTTCTCCACCACAGCCGTACAACTCCGGCCGGGCAGCCGGCCGGCGGAAGCCGCGAAACCAAACCCGGGTCAACGGCCGACAGCCCACTGTCCCAGAAGAGAGACGAAGCCCATAAGGCCACCCCCAACGCGCCACCCTGTCATGCTGCCCCGTGCTCCAAATCAGACCGCAAGTGCCACGTTAAATGGATAAGCTGCCTCGCAGAGGGTTGTAGTGGCCTGCAGAGGAAGCACAGCCTCATCTGACATTTTTACAGAAGCTAACAATAGAGTATGCATTGCAGGAACGGAGCAGCCGTTTGTGAAGAGAGAGAGAGAGTTGGAGTGAGGAAAAGGTAGTTGTATGATGTCTTTTTTACACTGCAAAAGCTGTAAAAGACTGCACTAGACTTTAGTTGATGGTTGATGGGTAAACAGCTTGAGGCCACGTTTAGATGCTGAAAAAATTTCAACCCGATGAATAGTACCACGTTCGTCTTATTTGACAAATATTATCCAATTGTGGACCAACTAGGCTCAAAAGATTCATCTCGTGATTTCCAACTAAACTGTGTAATTAGTTATTTTTTTTACCTACATTTAATATTCCATGCAAGCGACTAAAAATTGATGTGATGGAGAGAGAGTGAAAAAACTTGGAATTTGGATGACATCTAAACGAGGCCTGAAGTTGTTTGCTGAACATGTGGCACGTATTTTTTTGCCAAGGCTAACATGCCTGTACGCCTGCGTTGGGGCTGCCCTAAAAGAAAGAAGAGGGGCTCACCGCTCACACACCGCTTCCCCCTCCTCCTTCCCCCATCCCCGACCCGACCCCACCCACACCCTCGCATCCTCCGATCCCATCTCAGTTCCCATTCCCACTCGCCGTCGCCGCGGGTCGCACACTCCAGCTCCAGCGCGCCGCGCGGTGCTGCTCTCCCCGCCCATGTGACGCGCCCCCGAGTCAGCAGTCCCAGACCCCAATCGGCGGCGCCGGGCGGGGAACCCGGAGCGGGCAATAAAAATCCGGGGATTCCGTCCTCCGTGGCGGGGATGGGGCAGGAGGGGATGGGGTACAACAGCAAGGGAGGAGGAGGAGGAGGCGGCGGCGGCGGAGGGCTGCCGATGACGGCGCCGCGGCCGCGGGGCGCATCGCCGCTCCACCACCACAGCCGGTCGCGCAAGATCCACCGCACTTTCAACAACCTCAAGATCACCGTGCTCTGCGGCCTCGTCACCATCCTCGTCCTCCGGGGCACCATCGGCCTCAACCTCTCCCTCCCCTCGCAACCCTCCGACGCCGACGCGCTCGCCGACGCCAAGGCCGTCGAGGACATCGACCGCATCCTCCGCGAGATCCGCTCCGACTCCGGCCCCGACCCCGACGACGGGGGCGACTTCAGCGCCTCCTCCGGGTTCAACGCCACCGCGCTCAGCGCCACCGAGGCCGCCGCGGCGTACGCGGCCGCGGTCGGCAAATACGCGCTCGGCCCCAAGATCTCCGACTGGGACGCGCAGCGGCGACGGTGGCTAGCACAGAACCCGGGCTTCCCGGCCACCGTTGCCGGGGGCAAGCCCAGGATTATGCTCGTCACTGGCTCGCAGCCGGGGCCCTGCGACAACCCGCTCGGCGACCACTACCTGCTCAAGACTACCAAGAACAAGATCGATTACTGCCGTCTCCATGGCATCGAGATTGTCCACAACCTCGCGCACCTTGACAACGAGCTCGCCGGATACTGGGCCAAATTGCCGCTGCTCCGCCGCCTCATGCTCTCCCACCCGGAGGTCGAGTGGATCTGGTGGATGGACAGCGACGCGCTCTTCACCGACATGGCGTTCGAGCTGCCCCTGGCGCGCTACGACGGCCACAACCTCATCATCCACGGCTACCAGGACCTCCTCTTCGAGAAGCACTCCTGGATTGCTCTTAACACCGGCAGCTTCCTCTTCAGGAATTGCCAGTGGTCGCTTGACCTCCTGGACGCGTGGGCGCCCATGGGCCCCAAGGGCTTCATCCGCGACCAGGCCGGCAAGGTACTCACGGCGAACCTCAAGGGCCGGCCAGCATTCGAGGCCGATGACCAGTCGGCACTGATTTACCTCTTGCTCTCGCAAAAGGACAAGTGGATGGACAAGGTGTTCATTGAGAATTCTTACTACTTACATGGCTTCTGGGCTGGGCTGGTGGACAAGTATGAGGAGATGATGGAGAATCACCACCCAGGCCTCGGTGACGAGCGGTGGCCTTTTGTGACTCACTTTGTTGGGTGCAAGCCATGTGGGAGCTATGGAGATTACCCAGTGGAGCGCTGCCTCAGGAGCATGGAGCGAGCGTTTAATTTTGCCGACAACCAGGTGCTTCGGCTATATGGTTTCTCACACAAGGGGCTGGAAAGCCCCAAGATCAAGAGAACCAGGGACCAGACAACCAGACCGATTAATGATGTGGAGAACTTAGATATGAAGGCTAAAATATCCACAATTTCCTGAAAGTTCAGATGAGAGTTGGTGGCTTGGCAATTGCATACCTGCTTTGGCTATCAACAAGGTCAGAGCATTTTGTGATATGGGGGATATTGTTGTTCTAGTTTCCACTCTCTTGCTCTCTCTTTCCTTTTTGTTCACTAATCTTTATTGTTATGTGACAGCTAGAGATTGCAAGCTTTGTTTATTATGGAGTTAAACACGATAGGAGCTCAAATCTGATGGAAATAGTCTCACTTTTGTACTCTATGCCATGTCATTTTTTGTGCTAGGTTCTTGCGGAACATGCATCACTGATATGTGGAGTTTGTGCATGCTAGTGGACTAGTTGTTCTAGTCGTTACCTTTCTTATCTTCCATGGTTGAATTTATGAAGCCTATTGCTAACTAAATGTACCTAAGCATACATTAAGATTTTTCTGTCTACTTTCTGCCATGTGATTCAAACTTTACTGATTATTGCAATGTGTCAAGTACTCCACGATGTATCCTGATTTAGTGTTGCATTTTCATTTGGAGGTATTATTGCAATGTGTCAAGTACTCCACGGTGTTACAGGCTCGCTTAGCACCGCGGTTGAGATCTAAAAGAAATTAAGTAAACAAGTTTTTGGGTTTTAAAAATTTGACCTAGCAGGAAAGGATAAACAATTAATGTTGGTAATTGGTTTTATGAGAAAAACCCGCTAATGAGACCCTAATTAGAAAAATAGAACAATATGTTGTTTGAATTATTTTGGCGGGAGAAACGATTTTTTTAAACAAAAATAAAAATACCATCGTATGTAGTACTTAATAAAATTTTGAAGTGCAAGTCGAGCAGATGAAAATACAACTTTTATTTTTGAAAATAAATATTGTTAACTAGTATTTTGCAACTCAAAATCAAACTCGAAATTCAATCCGGACTCAACTCCAGATCTCGTCTAAGACCGGAAGAGGCGTTGGCAGTGCCGTTTTGGCATTTAAATTCTAACAAAAATGGTTAAGCACTAACATCACGTTTTCGCACAGTTGGTTGCGTCTAAGCGAGCACGTGGTTTTGGTTTCGGTGGCAGGCATGTTGGGTGTCACGTTGCCTTCGTAAAAATTGCCCTAACTGCCTAGAACCCGTGTTGCGCCGTGTCTCGGGTTCGATTCACGAACTGACGTTCGGCACGACAAACCCAGGTTGGCGTACTCCTAGTTTCCGATCTGGTGACCCTCTGGGCGAATGTGTTGTCTCCTTAGCACGGTGATAGTGTCGACTGGGGGTTCTTGGAGTTGAGTGGGCATAGTCGAGCTTGTTTGTGGCCTTTTGTTCCGCTTTAATTTTCGTGCACGTCAACGCTCGCTAGTGCTCGGCCTGTGACTGTCGTCACCGTGGCGTGCACGCGGCCGTGGCGGGGACCGCGCCTGGTCATGTCATCGAGGCTGCGCCACTGCGACCTTGCCGCCCTGCCCCCCTTCGAGCACGTTCAAGTGGAGGCCGGGGCTCCGCTCACCCTCGCGCCCTCTGCTCGCCTTGCTCTTGACCTATCCCTCGCTCTGCTCTCTGACACGGCCGGCCAGGGCCTCACCGTCGGTCCCGTGTTTTAGCACCTTGCTTCCATCGTCGCAAGCCTCCACCTGCTCCGCTTTGGGCCGCTGTGCCTTCCCGCTAAGCCGCGTCGCCAGGAGTTGTCGCGGCCCTGCTCGGACCGCCGCCGCGCGCGCACGCGGTCAGGCCGCTGGCCGTCCACGCGCCGCCGCAGCTTGTGCGTCCGAGCCGCCCCGGGCCGAGCCGTCACCGCCACCGCCGTTCCCGGCTCTCCGTCCCTCCCCGCGCCTAGCGAGTACCCCTTCACCTACGCCTCGTTACCTTCTCCGCCTGAGGCGCCTCAGCCAAGCCGGGAGCCGCCGGCTACACGGTCGCCGCTGTGCAGCCACCTGTGGTGGCGGTCGCGTGCGTGGCCATGCCGCCACCGGTTGCGCCAGGCTGAGTCGCTACCGCCGCTACCTTCCCCTACGCGCACTATCCCTTCCGTACTCCTCCCTCGGCTCCGTCACGCCCCGCAGCGCCGTTTCCGCCTGCCGTCGTTGCTCTGGCCGCCGGCGGCCGCGGCTGGACAGCACCGAGCCGTCTCCGGCGAGGCCATGGCCACCCCCCCCGGTGCGCCCTGGCCCCTCTCAGGTCGTCGGCCTGTCCTCCGCCTTCGCCAAGCCCCATCCTGCCGGGAGTTGGCCGGCGGGCTGCCTCCCCGCCGCATCCTCTGCTTCGCTTCTATGAACGGGGAGAGGAAAAAGGGGTGAGAAAGGTAAATAGAAGTTTTACAGGGTTCTCAATGCATGTTTCGTGACTCACCGGAATAGTGTGCGTAGGACTGTGGGTTCATTTAGCGAAATCGGAGGTTCTTTTTGCAAAACGCACAGCTCGCGTCCGGATCGGGCCTAGTTGGGCCGGCCTGCTGGCGCGGCTGCGCCGCGTGGGCCACGTTTGCTGTCGGGCCGGCTCACCGGGGGTAGGCCGTAGCCGGGCCGCTGCGCCTTGCGCTCCCGCGCGGGCCGCAGGGTGTCGCTGGGCCGTTTTGTGGCCACTGGCCTTTTATTTCTTAAGTTTTTCTAATTAGTTCCTGACGTAAACTTGTATGATCAATATAAAATAGTATAAGGATCCAAAAATAGTGAAACCAGTCTTGTTAGTCTCCTAAGATCATGATCTACCTGTTAGTACTTTTGGTTCACATTGTGTGATAATATTCTTGGAAGCTATATAATTAATTTAAGGTAATTGATATTGTAAAATGGCTAGTGGGGGAAATTCCATGATAAATTGCTAATACTATTGAATCTGAAATTTGTACAGTAGGCTCCATGCAATATTAGGTACTCACTGTGATTGTGTAGCTTCAGGATAATTAGTGGCTAAGGTCGCTAATGAGCCTTAGTTCTAATAAATATTAAACCAACAATATAAGTAAAGTGAAACTTTGGGTGGGTAGAACTAGGATACCCTTTGGAAAATAGCTCATTACTTGGTAACGTAGATACGTGGCCTAGTGCGTTAGTCGATGAGCTAGTTCGTTAGCCCGAGAGGCGTACTCGTATCTTAAGTACTTCAGTAGCCGTTGATTATTTACGTTTCCGTTGCACCACATTGCATATCATATAGGGACGACGATGGATCGTGGAGTCGACTGGAGTAGCAGAAAGGTGGTGTCTTGATGATCGCGCCGTGATGGTGTGCTAACTTGGTTATTTTCTTACCCAGGCAAGCCCCGGTGCATAACCCCTATTATTCTGCACTTTATTCTATGCTTGTGCATTAAGTTTTAAGGAGTTGAATGAAACCCACTTACATATATATCTTGATCCCATGAGTCTTACTAGTATGACAGGATCGTGTAGAATGCTATGCTACAGGACTCCGGTAGAAGTCGAGTGATTGCCTGTCACTCGCGAGAGATAGGAATTATAATATTGTTACTATTAGTATCATGTTACTATCACATGGAATATAAATGTATATGAATAATTGGAGACCAAGCGGAACGGGTTGGATGGACTTGGACCTGGTTGGGCAACAGAGCGGGGCTCTGGTTGCATTTGTTCCGCCTGTGTCAATTAAGGACCGTTCGTTGCATGGACCCTGGTCAAGTCACAGATTTATTGTCCCGAGCATATACTAGCGGATGGGAGCTAGGAAGACTTGTTTCTCTCTTGTCATGGGTTCCGGCTCTTTCCGGACCGGCTTCTTAGGGTGGTTATATATATTGGGTTGAGGAGGTCTAAGCACCATACTGAGGCCGGGCCTGCAGTGTTGGGGGCTTAGAGTCCGAGCTTGGACGGGGACCTGGACCCCTTGACAGGAGTGGAACGGGTTGGTCTTGCTTGTGCCCGGGGTATAAGCAAGACGTGTGTTTTTGGGGCACCCAGCTGGGCATATTGATTCGCGAATCGCCGTTTCTGCGTGATGGTACGGCTTGACTACGCTCTGGCATCGTAGTAAGAACTGGCAGTGGAAAGATGAAGAAATGGTTTCTGATTGCTCAACTCTACTTGATTATAGCCTAGGTGCTTACATAGAAGATTGAATAAGAACAAAATACGGCTATTAAAAGTAACAAATTAAGGATACACCTTTAGCGCTGCTTCTTGCAAACAAGAAACCCACAAGCCAGAAAGTCTTGCATAATCCTTGAAGTCTTTTTCTTTCCTTCTGACGGGTAAGTCTTGCGGAGTACAATTGAGTACTCAGGGTTTGATCTACCCTGTTGCAGGTGACAGGTGCTGATAAGCTGACACTTGTGTGTAGAAACCTCCTGGTGGGCTCAGCGATGATTTCCTTTGCGATGCGGAGTAGAGTTATTTATTGAAACTCTCACTAAAAGTTTTACAAGGAAAATATTAGTAATCTGTTATCATTCATGCATTTAAGCGTTCTTCACGTTAATGTTTAACTATCATTAAATGATTTTATTTCCGCTGAACTCTGATAATGTTTTATATTCCGCTGTTATAACTACTTAATGGTTTACTCTGTTGTTGTACTAAAAGTGATGTAAGAAATGGTAAGGATGTTGTAAGCTTTACTCTCTCATTTGTGATCCTGATGTAAAATGTGGATCTTCGAGTTCTCCCTCGCGGTGTGCTCGACAGAATCGCGTAGTTTAGTGTTCTCCCTGGGGTACTTAGTGTCTAATGGAAGACGAGTACCCTTGGGAGGGCATTAGATTAGGCGGTTCTGCCACAATTACCAATGAATCTATTGTTCCACCAAGCAGGCATACATACACACGTATACTCCTTTTCAAATTATAAGACATTTTGACTTTTCTAGATACATAGTTTTTGCTGTGTATCTTGACTACATACACACATATACTCTTTTTTAAATTATAAGACATTTTGACTTTTCTAGATACATAGTTTTTGCTATGTATTTAGACATTGTATATCTAAGTGTATAGCAAAAGTGACATCTAGAAAAGCTAAAATATCCAATAATTTGAAATGGGGGAAGTACTAATTAATAGTTAAAGTTTAGAATGTTCGACTTACATTTTAAAAATGGAGGACTCCATAAACAAACAGGAAGCATATGAAGATACGAAATTTGTTATACTCGGATCAAGGATCCAAAATTCAAGTTTTCCAAGCATATAGATGAATTGGCTAGGGTTTTGAAAACTGAGAGCGCTGCAGTTTGTTGTTGCTGCTGCTGCTGATCCTGTCTCTGAAGCTGCTTCCTCATCGCAACTGTATCAAGCTTGATCAGGACTGCAGGCCACCCGTTTCTTTGGATTGATCAGGTAAATTAATCGACCAGGGGGGCTGACCTGATCATGGACGCAACGTGGACTGAACGATCACGCACATTTCTGATAACAACGGAAAATTAATGGATTAATCAAATGAACCGGATCAAGATCTGGCCATCCGCTGCAACTACTGCTGTATGAATGTTTTGTTTTACTTGAGGGGTTTGTCCGCCTGCAGGTATATATATATCTTCTTTGTCATGGAGATTTGGGACATGGATCTCAAGGAGCATTGACAGCAAGATCTGTGAAGACCTGATCATGTGCGGCTCTGCTCCTGTAACGTTGTCCTACCAAACCCGTGTACGATCTGAGAAGACGACCGAACCATGTGCGGCTCTATTAAATTCATGATTTTTCACGACCACATATTATATAAGATTACAAGAGATTAGTTTAATCTTGGTTAGTTTGTACTCCCTTTTACCTCATTTTCGGTAGGCCGAAATTCAAAAAACACTTTAAGTTTTTTTTTAATATTCTTAGAATACAATTGATCCTACAAGCTAGTTAGATAACTGTCGACAGGGGTTCAAGTGATCAACTAGCTATGGCTGCTTTATTTTTTTTTCTAGATTTATCCTAAGTTTTAACGGTATTTTCTTTCTGTGGTAGGCAACGTACTTATCTATAGCAAGATGTAGTGACTTCATCAATTTCTTTTGGACGTGTTTATAGCGGTAGAATTGCATGCTTGTATTCATAAAGATGAGTGTGTGTCCGTGACGGTGAGCGTCTACATTTAAACTATGATTCATAGGGAAGAAAAAAATATTGACCTATTTGACACAACTTGTTATTGTGTATATAGTCATTTTTGTGAAAAGCTTATAGAGAGCAATTTTTTATTATTCAATTCATTCATATTGGATTCTGCTTATAGATAAAATCATACTACTTGACACAACTTAGTATGTCAAAGTGTTGAGGAATAAGTCGTGTTAAACAACACCATCATTGTGTCTTATGTAACCTACTTCTTGTCTGTATATGCACTCGCATGTACTTCTCTCAAGGATTGTTTAGGAATTTATAAGGAATATGTTCGGTTAATCTTCAACCCGAGAGGATTGAGGGGGGATTTTGATTTGTAGGGGATACAAAATCCTTCTAATCTCCTCCTAAATCCCTAGAATTAGAGCTAACCGAATAAAATCAAAGAGGGTTTTACGAGAGTTTCGTAGATATTAAATATGCTGACATGACACTGTATTAATGAAGATAGATGATAAAAATTTATAGAAGTAGAGAGAGTTTCATGGGATGAAACTCTTTTGTACTGTTTACAAGATATGGATGCGTTGGAAACCCTCGCTACTGACCTAATACGTCCATTTGAAAATGGCATCGGTTGTTGCCGACTAAAAGTTCTCGACATGTTTTGCTCGATAAGGGTTTTCTAAAGAAAGTTAAAATTCAAAAAAGATCATTCTTTATTTACATTGATTTATTTATTTGCAAGAAAATTGCAGCTCGGCCTATGTTCAAGCAGAAGACAATCAATGTCACAACACTATGCCAGAAAAGCTAATTAGTGACGCGTCCAGAGGCTCATTAGTGACGCGGAAAATACGCGTCACTTTTGTTGCGTCTCTGATGTGGAAAATTTAGTGACGCGTAAAAACACGTCACTGATGTAAATATACTAGTGACGCGTGTTGAGAAAACACGTCACTAATGTGACATAGCAGTGACGCGTGATGAGAAAACGCGTCACTGATGTGAAAATAGCAGTGACGGGTGTTGAGAAAACGCGTCACTGATGTGAAAATAGCAGTGACGCGTGTTGAGAAAACACATCACTGATGTGAAAATAGCAGTGACGCATTTTAAGAAAACGCGTCACTGATAATAATTTACAAAAACAAAAAAAAGAAATCTAGATATACGGTGTACGTTTCTGAACCCCATGTTTTCACAAAATGGTACATTTCAGCTATTAAGACACTTTGTACAGAAAAATCTCTACTATTATCCTTTTTGCATTACACATGTTTCATCCATTTCAGCAATCAATTCTTTACAAACTTCACATACAACTTAAGCTACAAATCATCTCCTCAAGGAGCTACAAGCCTAGATGATTGCTAATAATACATGAGCAGCAACAAAGATTTCTTACATTACATAAGCTGTAACTACATTGAGTATATAGGCTGTTCTTGAGATCCTGCAAAATCATTATGCTCCAATAAATCAGCTAGCATATAACAAAACAATAATTAGTTACTGCTTGGAAAATAACTAGAGAGGAAACTTCTACTTGAACATGCATTTAGAAAGGACAAAGATACACCTTCACGTGCAAGTTGCCATTGTATTTGCAATTCATATCAGAGGAAAATCTGCTCTGAACCTACAGCAAAGTAGAAAATAACTAGCAAGAAGGCTAGCGCACCTGCGCGGGCTAGCAAGCATATATCTTTGTCCTTTCTAAATGCCTAGTCCAATGAATTTACACCAAAGGATGTCAGAAAAGCAATTTGCAATCCCAAACGACACTAAGACATTTTATATAACCATACAATGCATCATCATAATAACACACTAAACCTCACAGTTGAAAATGCAGTATCGGCAGCCATACTACTAACTAGCCAGTTCCCCCGCGCGTTGCGCGGGCATGAGCAAGCATGGTTGTTGATTGGGACACAAAAAATTATAGAAGCTTCAAGTTATGTCTGTTGTAATCATACACGGGGAAAGGTTGGAAATTGGACAATTTACAGAACCTGCTGTTTTGTACTTTGCAAAAAATTCTAAGCGAAGCAATTGGTCTTGGACTCCATGTGCTTTGCCATGTACCTGAGTTTGGAGCAAAAGGTAAAGATCAGCACACACATTGGCAGAAGATGAGCACATATGGGACTTACATCATCAGGTAGCACGCTTAGATGTATTTGAAAACTTTTTAATTTGGACCTGTTTTAGGTTTGCAAGAAAAAAGAGGAAAAAATCTATCTGTAGTGAAATGGCTCATAAGCCCAACAACATGTGATGATTCCAGCAACCGAATACGGAAATGAGTTCAAAAAAGGGCAAACAAAGAGTCCAGTGTGCACTGATTGTTTTGGCATGGAACACATGAATATTTTAACATGGAACACATGAGCTTGTTTCAATTTCTCTGAATGTTGATACCACATTTTGGTAGTGTGTTTAATCTATTGGCAGTTATTTTGTGAGAGCCAACCTCTGGAGAACTAACAGCGCAGTTGAACTGTATAAAACAAAAGTAAATGCAGGACATTGTAGATAATTTACCTTGGAGTGTTGCGACGTGTTTGGATGATCACACTTTGCCGTAACTGGAGACGGGACCTTCAATAAGCATACTTCTGAAAATAAAAGCAAAAGCCTAAGCTTAAGAATGGATAAAACTGAACCTTTGAAATTGTGTGCATCTTTAAACCCTAAAAGTAACATACTGATGGAACAATGCTCTGCTTGCATCAGAGTGGAAACAAATTTTATGAAGTAGATGAAGGGAACAAAAGTGGGATGCCTCACCTAGCACTGATGTTTCTTTTGCTGACTGGCAGCACCCAATACATATGCATCATCTCCATTTGTTGTTGGCACATGAGGATCGATCAATTGGGGCAGAGGCTATTCACAAATTAATTGAGAAGTATGGTTATTTATTTGGCAAAGGAAGGAAGACATGGCATGGCCTGAAAGGAATATGTAAACGTATCGGATTGCAGTGACTGATCGAAATCTGAATTATTTTTTAATAGAGTTAGCTGAAGAAACCCCTGGAAACCATTTTTTTTGTTGAGGGCAGGCAGAGGCTCGATGTGGATCGAGGTTGAGGAACCCTGAAATCCCAATCCTGGGTGAATCATGGATAAACACTTAATCGCAGTGACGCTATACAGCAGTTAAAAGGGGAGAAAACAGCAATGGAAGAACACATAACCTTAAACAATCCTCCAGCCGGGCTGCGCTGCTATGGTCTGGCCACGCCCGGGGCTCCCGTGCTGGATCGACGCAGCCCTGGAATCAAATCGATGTCGCCAATAACAGATTCTGCACATATACATGAGCACATATAAGTGAACGTGATTTTGTTTTTTCAAGCAAGGATGATTGAAGCATGACGCCTATGCCATACCTCTGCTGCTGTAGAGAATAAAAACTCAGATTAAAAAAATGGTTTCCATGGTCTGCATGTGTCTTAAGTTTCGATGCCGTACCTTCATCCTAGCATCATCGTTGGGGATTCTCGGTTGAGCAGACCTGGTTAATGGATCTGTAGAAGAATCATGAGCACACAAACAGAGAACGCGGCATACAGGGAAAGAGGACCTCTGAGAGGGGGAGTGCGATGGTACGCCGGCGGTGCACCAAGCGCTGGGGCATGGGGAGCGGATGGTGCGGCCACCCTGCGGCGAAGGCATGGTGGGGGGCGCAGGAGACGGCGCCATGGATCTGGCCGCCCTCGCCTGAGCTGTCGTAGATCTAGCCACCCACACGTGAGCACGAGCCGTTGGAGCACATCGTTGTGGCAAGCATGGAGGAGCCCATCCTGGCGGCGCAAATGGAGGCACCCGTCGGAGCGGAGAGAGAGGAGAAGAGACAACAAAGGTGGAGGGGGGGTTGGGGCGGGGTTCCGTGGCCTCCACGGATCTTCAGCATGGAGATCTAGCGGCGGCTGTGGAGGAGGAGGGGCTGTGTTGGCGGCGACGGCGGCGGCGGCGGACGGGGGGTCGCAGTGGCGGAGATGAGATGAGAGATTGGGGTGTTCGGATTTGGGAGAGAGCGGAGAGATCGCAGGATGGGGGCGATGGGATCCGGACTTGAGTTGCGTATCTGCTGCAATGAATGATTTTTTCGGGTCCGAGCCCTTACTCAGTGACGAGAGTTTGTTTCCGAGTCACTCGTATCATATCTCGGTTTCACAGCCATGTACCAGTGACGCGTTTTGTAAAGCCACGTCTATCGTATATGCCCAGATAACACACCAGTGACTCGTCTCCACTAAACACGTCGCAGATTTCGCGTTAGTGACGCGTTTTGTTTACGAGTCACTGAAATTGGTGTCTCCTTTGTGCTGTTTTGGCATAGTGACTGGAGGTGGTGTACTGGTGCCTAATACTAGTGTGCTAGGGAGTAGAAAACCTATCACATGCTCTGAAGTCTTGAATAAGAAAACTGTAGAAAAAACGACAACAGAAATCCAAGAAAAAGAGAAACTAGAGCTAAGTAGGTTCTTCTACACGGGTTAAATGTTATTTAAAAAAAACAAGTTTTTAGTGGCTTTGATGAGCTGGCACGGCTTTGGAAAGTGAAAGAACTGCATTTCCATCTTGCCGTTATTGATCCACGAATCTCCGTGTTGATTATTAGATCTGTGCGTGCAGCTGTTTCCTTGGATGGTGCACATGTCTAATCCCATGTCCGGGACTCAAACTCAGGCGTGGAACCGCGGACGAGCACTCAGCTGTTTCATTAGACTGTTTTGACATATTTAATCAATGAAAAGCCTGATTTCATTATGGACATGACGTGATGCCAACGATGCCTCACATCTTAACTGAAACGGAAAATTCCACAACTTAATTCTGTGTTGCGGATCAGAATCTCACACTACACTGCTTGCTCAGGATTTAACATGCACTGATGCACGTTTTGTTGACATGATGATGACTTTGTCCCCCTGTAGCCGCAGAAACCACCAGCCGAACAGGATAAATTTGGAGACCTGAGGCATGGGTATCAAGGAACATAAAAAAAAGACGCTAACATGGATGTGACTGCAATTTATAGAGAAATGAACATAAAAATACGCTAAATCCTCGCTGTCATGAATCCTATCTTGATGCTTGTTATGTATATGTTCACTTTGAAGTTGTTCGGCTGATGGTTTCTGCGGCTGATAAGCCGGTTGATACTATTTTGTTGTGAGAGAAAAACATTATACCATGTCTAATAAGCCGGGTTAATAAGTTCAAGTGAATAGGGCGCTAGCAACAGAATTATTTTTATTCATACCATATGTGCTACCTGCAATCTAGCATTGACCTTGTATACAAAGTATGCCAATGCAGTACCATCTTACTATTTTGCTTCGGAAATACTTCATGAGGGTGGCCGGTGCTGGTGGTGCTCACGTGCCGTGGCTTGCCGCCGACTCCCAGCCCGACTACTGGAATCGACTGGCCCGGCCTCCCCCCATGTTGCATATGTATGTTTCAAGTGTTTCAGACATTTCATATGTATGTTGCAATTATTTCATCTTGATGTTACAAAAGTAGATCGGGGAATGTTACACATGTTGCATATGTTGTAAGTGTTTCAGAGGCATGTTGCAAGGTTTGTTCAAATTGTTTCATCTGTTTTCAGACGTCTGTTGTAATCTTTGTTTATCTGGTATGTTGCAACAGTATATTCCAAATGTTTCAACTGTTTTAGTCTTATGTTGCAGCAAGTGGTTTCATGTTGCAAGTTGCAAATCTGGATGTTTTATGCGTTTCACACACATGTTGCAAGTGTGTGTTCCAGATATTTCATCACTTTTAGACATATGTTGCATTCAAATGTTTTTCATGTTGCAAGTGTTTTATGTTGTACGACCGAGGGCAAGCCAGGGGCGAGCGGACTGGGCGTGCGGTGCGCCGAGGCCGGCGGACGAAGGTGCTGCGGTCGGGGGCGTTGGGGGCGTGCTCGTCCTCAGCAGCTCATCCTGGCTCCTGAGTGCTGCTCCTGCAGAGAGAGAGGAGGGGGTCAAGGGCGATCGGCTGAAAGCCCAAGTTTGGTTTTGGTAATTAATGACACCAAGTTGCTAATGCCATGTGTTAAGTGGTTTAAGTTAGGCATAAGCAACACATGTGATGAAGGTGCATGTGGCATGGAGTGGTGGCCACAAGCTCACAAAGAGATGGTGCATGGATATGAAATGATGGTCATGGTGATCAAGCATGAGGAGATGGACACCGAACTAAGTGATCAAGACAAAGGTATAATCGTAGGGTTCACTTTTGCCAGTCTAAGATGAGTAGAGAAGTGATTGACCGGGTTTAGGATTGATAGCCGACTATCAAGAGGGGCAATCACGGTTAGCTCGTGGATCAAGTGCTACTAGGTTATTTTCTTGAGCATATGCATTAGAATCTAGTAGAGAGCTAACATATCGCCTTGGAAAATGATCGTGAAAATGCTAACATACATGCACATGGTGATTTTCACATGATGGTGTTGGCACATTTACGAAGGCAGCGGTGTTTGAGCGGTAGAGAGGGGTTTGGGGTTCGCTCTCCCTCCCGCCGAGCTGTGAGCGCGGGATTCAGACGTTTTCGGGAAATAAAATGCCTATTTTCTATTGCGCCGGAGGTTGAAAAAGTGGTGAAAGCACGGAGGTGTTTCATGAGCTAAAACATATGTTTTAGTGATACACATATGAAGTGTAGCTCATAAGGAACAAGGGTGATCAAGCGGAACGAGAAAATGACGAAGTATCGCCGAGATACACGCGACAGACGCACGATCCGGGAGCAACAGACGCTGACGTTAGTGTCTGTCGGACTACCCTAGCTCGGCCTGTGCGCGCGGGCGCGATAGACGCGGCCTCGCGCACTATTCTAGCGTCTGACGCTATGGAACTGCGCGGGCGCGCGCGAGTGTGAGCGACTGACGCTCATCGCTGCATCTGTCGGCCTAGTAGCGTACGCGTCCGATGGCTCAGCGCGAAAACATGGCTTCTGGACCGCGTCTGACGGTGGCGAGGCGGCGTCTGTCGGTCGCGACAGACGCGTCTGTCGCGTTTGAGCGCGGCGCGGGGCGTACTGGACCGCGTCTGTCGGTGCGACAAACGCGCGCCCTCGAAGCATCGAACGCGTCTGTTGCTGAGGAAGTCGATCGTTGGATTTCGGTTGCTGGGACACATGGCACGCTAAGAGCGACGGACGCTACTGTGCAGCGTCTGTCGGCTTGGCGACAGACGCTACTGTGCAGCGTCTGTCGCCCCCGAAAATCGTCCAGTGAAGTTGATAACGTCTAGCTCTTGAGTGAAACGTTATAAATAAGAGGTGGCCGGCCCTTGGGGGTTCTCTCTTGCACATTTGAGATATTGAGGCACACTTTGAGCTAGAGAACACTCCCTTCACTCATCTCCTTGCTTGGTTGCATACTCTAGAGAGATTGAGTGAGATTCAAGTGCATTGCATTGATAGTTGCATCTAGTGGCACTTGATCTTTGTGTTTGCTGCGGATTGCTTGTTACTCTTGGGTGTTTCCCGACACCCTAGATGGCTTGGAGCAGCGGTGATGTTGAGCTCGACCTTGGAGGTTGTTTCAAGCCTCACCAAGTTGATTGTGAGGGGTTCTTGAGTCTTCCCCGCGGGAGTTCACGAATTGGCTACTCTAGTGGAGCTCGTGGCTTGGAGGATCCCCATCTTATGAGTGGATGTGCGGCACCCGCTGAGGGTTCAACTCTTGATAGTTGATTAGCTCGTGATCCATCAAGTGGGTGCATCACCACAACGAGGAGTAGCTTGCCGGAAAACAAGTGAATCTCGGTAAAAAATCTTGTGTCATCTCTTTGTCGATGATTTCTCTTGTGATAGCTCGTTGTGATTGATTCTTCGAGTGCATTGCTTCTCTACATCGTTGGTATAAGAATCAAGTCACTTACTCTTTACTTTATTGTAATAGTCCTTATGTAGTTTGCTTAGTGTAGCCTTTATCACATAGGAGTAAGTAGCTTAGTGACTTAGCCTTGTTGGTGTGTATTAGAGATCATAGCATTGTTTCACTAGAATTGTATAGGTGGCTTGCATAGTGTAGTTGAGCTAGTGCTAGAATTAGCTTAGCCATCTTTTATACTAACGTGGTTGTTTAGTGAAGCTTGTAGATTTTTAAATAGGCTATTCACCTCCCTATAGTCATTTGGACCTTACACAGGCGGGCACAGAAACGAGACGAAGTGCGCGCGTGGGGCAGGGCGAAGACGAACGGGGGTAGGCTACGCAGGCGGACGGACGCATGTCCGGGCGCTAGCCACGCCCATTTTGCTTGGGATTTGTTACTAGTGTCCCGATAGTCATCTTGTTCACCATCATAGATATCTAGAGATGGAGTATGAGTTTGTTTCCTTTTTCTATAACAACAATAAGTAGGAAATCTATTTGTGAAATAAAACACTTCTGCATGGAAGGATTTTTTTATGCTTTTGCTTTTATGTGATGCATGTAAATTGAACTTCTTTGTATTTGGTGAAGAATCCATCCCTACCGTCTTTTGAACGTGTGACATTATCTTGTTTTAATTCTAAAACTCGAATTTTGCAGGACACTTATTTAGGTGCACATGGTGCCATTTCAGTTGTATTAGAAATTACTATGTGCGTGTTGACTTAATTTGGATCTTTAAAATTCATGCGAGTCCATTTCTCCCTAAAGTAGCTTCACAAAAGAATATTCTTGCTATATTTTTATACATATAATTAATGTAATAAAATTAATGGTCAAAGTTGTTATTGGGAGTCATGTGAGTCATTTTGTGGCCTAAATGGAGTGGTGGTTTAATCTCTTGATATGCTCGTGACGATACTAGCAGCTTCCCTTTGACATTGTACATACATACATACATACATACATACATACATACATACATACATACATACATACAACTTTGGTCAACAAGGAAAAAGAACATTTTCTGTGTTGAACAAAAAGACGCTCTCTATGTAATGGAGAGCAATACACGTTACAAGCAATTAAACCCCGTGCCGGCCGCGAGGGCGATTCGTGACGCAGACCATGCAAACCCAAGAAATGCAAGCTCCCCGACCCCCTTCGTTCCCACGTCTGAGGCGGCCTACTTGGCAACCAGCTTGCGCGCACGTTGGTTGGCTCCCTTCACCCTGGAGTTGAGCTCGTCCACGTCGCCTTGCAGATTATCCAGCGCTTCGTTTTGCCTGAAATGTTGGGCAGAACAAATTACTTCGACAGTACTAGCAGTAGCATTGCCATCCAAATCCAAGATCCAAAGATTGCTGATCGAGAATGTTGAGCTACTCGATCTGGTTCGGCAACTCCATCAAGGAGGAGGCCACATGCTCACCTGTCAAGCTCGGAGCCCATGTCAACGGCCATGCCCTTGAGCTGGCCCAGCACGCCGCTGAGGTCATCGAGGGCGTCGTCCTGCTTCTTCTTCTCGATCTGCAAGATTCACAAATTAACAGGGCTTAATAGCTAGCTGCCGGGTCGCAATTATTCGATTTCGTCTTGCAGCCTGTTCGCTTGGGCTGATCTGGCCGGTTGAAAGTACTGCTGGCTGTTTTTTTTAGAGAAAAACATTGCTGGTTGGTTGGCTGGCTGATTTGACTAATAATCTCAATATTAATTAGTGAGCAGAGAGCAATCACGAGGAACCTGGACTTTGTCCATGGCATCGGTGGCCTCGGCGTAGTGGCGAGGATCGCGCTTCCCTCGCGGGCTCAGCCCGAGCTTGTCCCTCTGCTCCATGCGGCTGGCCTTCTTCTTGAAGGAGTCATCTGTTTCATTTCATTATTCAGTTTGTTTCAGTTTCAGTGTATGTAGATAGGACACGATCGTCGTCGTACTCGTAGGTAGGGTACCTCGTGACATCTGTGCCGGTCCCTTGATCTGCTTCGTTTTCTTGGGCTTCCATGGCTTGGAGAAGAACCCTCCAAGGCTGCCGAGAAGCGACTCGCTCTTGGTGAGGTCCTGGTCGATCTCGACGGCCTTCTCGTGCGTCCGGCTGATCTGCTCCCCCTGCTTGTGCAGCGTGATGAGCGTGTCGGACGCGTCCTGCTTGATGTCCTCGGCGATGCGCAGGCAGCCGGCGAGCGCGTCGGTGGTCTCCTCGGCCTTGTACGCGGCGTAGTGCTCCAGCTCCTGCACCGACTGGTTCTCCAGCCCGCCCGAGTCGCGGAACCCGTCCTTGTACCGCTTCTTGGCGTCGGCGGGGGCCTGGTACGCCCCGGACTTCTTCGCCGCCGGCTTATTGTTAGACTCGGAGTCCGAGTCGGAGTCGAAGGGGTTCGGCTTCGACGAAGCCGCGGGCTTGCCGCCGCGTGGCATTTTGATTTTGTCGTCCGCTCCCTATTATTTCGCTGGTCAATACAAAAATAGCTAATTACTCATAAATTCATCTAATAATTCTAACGCAAACATTCCTTAATCCGATGGACATCTCTACATCGCTCAATGCCCATATAATTTATACATCAAATGGTGTTATTATGCACCAAGACAAAATTAATATAGGATTGAGAAAGCGAGCATGCATGTTTTTTTTATTATTTACAATTAACAAGAAGCCATAGCATGATAAAATTGAACACGAATCTACATTTCATCTGATTCAACATCTAATTAATTGGTAGATGGAACTAATACACTAGGAATCATCGGAAAAGAACGAAAAGGAACTCAAGAAAGATAGATCAATGATCTAACCAGTTAGTTTTGGTGCGGCCTCCTCCTTCTTCTCCTCCTCTTCGGACAGCCAAAGAGGAGGCAACAAATGTGCCTTTATTTGGAAGCAAACTTCGTTTGTTTGCCGTGCCTTCCGTCTATATATATAGGTGCTATTTATCATTCACTGTAAAAAAAACCTACTGAAATTGCTATTATTTTTGGCAACTTATGCGATCCACTCAATGGCTGTGACACGAAGGTCGGGATAATCTATCATCCTGCAATTTCCCACATGCTGTCACATCATGCAAAGACGCATGGAAACCGCACTGATATTCCACAAGAGCTACGGATTCTCTCTTTTCTTTGTTTCTTTAATTCAACGGCAGTCTGTTTACTACCCCTCTAAAAATAGATATACAGAAGGAAGGATATCCCATTTTATCTTTGTCCCGTCTCTAAATAAAGCACACCAGAGTACATGACATGCTTCTACCGTATTTAAACAAATTAATATTCTAACTCGGTTTTTTCATAGAACAAGAGGGGTGTGAGCCCCTACTAAAATTTTATTAAAACGAAAAGTAACAAAAGGAGGTACAATTGTTTAAGAGACAAAGAAAGTGTAGAAAAAATCAACATTTTCACATGTGCTAGTAATCTTGCTTCAAAATTTTAGTTTTCATCTTACCTTGCAAATAATCAACACGTTTCAGAACGGTAGCACAATTTTCACATGCATCATTCTTAGATTTATCATTTTTTACCACAATTAGAGCATGAAAAAACCTTGTGAGTAGCTAGATTTTCTTGTAGCTGAGCTATTTTAACATCAGCATCTTTCAACTTCAACTTAAGCAATTCATATTTATTACAAGAAGTTGGTTTTCAATAGTAGCACAAACATGTTTCTCATTTTTATCTTTTTCATGCTCAAGTTGCTCTGAAGTAGAAACATGCACTTTCCTTAATGAAGTAAGCTAAGCATACACTAATTCACAAGATTTGCAAGAATCATCACCAGGAATCAATGTTTTAAGTCTGGCAATTTCAACATGTAAAAATTCAATCAAAACATCATGTCTCTTAATCTTTTTATTTCATCTAGTAAAGCACCAAGATTTTCAACAGCATAAGCTAGATCATTATAAGAAGGTTTTGATTCGTTACCTTCACTGTCGCTATAAATGTCACTGTTGATGGAACTTTTATTTGTTGCTTGCAATTAGACAACCCAATTAAATTGCCTCTTGTGAGGCCTGATGAATGGTGATGAACATTGTTGGTGAATACTATGAAGTACAATATGATATGGTGTTTAAGTATTATGATCTGGTTCTATCTGCTTCAATTCCAATCTTCTATTTGATGAATTAATTTTGGTTTTTTAATGTTTCTTGCCTACTGCCCTCAAATGATGGTTCATGTTCAAGTTCTTTCAAGTTTTCTGTTGTCTTTATCATTTTGTATGCTAAGTTGTCAAAGAAATTGATGCAAGTCTCAAGTAGGCATGAATGTCAAACACAATCATAGCTTGGGCTTAGTTTCCAATTTTATACTAGTTCATACACGATTCATTGTTCAACGGTAAAGTTAGTTCTTGATCATGAACCAGGACGCTTCAGTACTAGTAACACAACGTCCAGTAACAACATTAGAATTGCTAAGCCCCTATAATTGCATTGAATGTTGGTAGCAGTTGTTGCTTTGTGATTGTCCTTTGTGTTTGTTTCCACCCTTCCTTGATCTTCCTATGCGCCATCTTAGGAAACATAAGCATGCTAGGCCTCGATTGCCTCTTCATCTGTCCTATATCCCAAGTAGAGGTTCGATGGAAACCATCCACCTATCACTTGGTAGTTAGCCAATCATAGTAAACCATAGGCTTTTCTCCATGAAAGACAACATACCACCTCATGAACTTACTACAAACATGGAGAAAAAATTTGTAGAAGAGAGTATCAATAACAAGTTACTTCAAACCATTGATCAAGTACTAGTACTCGAAGGACTTACTTGCATTAAAGGGGTGATAGGTAATGCTAGTCCTACTTAGAGCATGACACCTAAACATACAACCAACGAGTCACTAAAGAGGAAAATGTAGCCAAAGAACGGTGATAAATTGGGGTGATCACTTGGGGTGAAAATGTAGCCAACAAGTCACTAATGAGTTAGTAATACCACGAGTGTGACACTTGGGGTGATCAATTGGCGATGATAAATAGCAGGATCCATGTCTAAAGAGGAAAATGTAGCCAAAGACAAAATTCATATGAGAAATAAAGTCCCTAGGTATTGTAACAAATCAAAACATCACATAAACCATAGCCATAGTTGCGACACCGACAAGGTGGCCACCCAATGGCATCATCTTGGACCCTCTACATACTACTTATGATTGAAGAGGAAAAATCATCGTTGGCCATGGCCTAATGTTTAGAAGGGTTCACTACCAAGATATTCATCATCCACATATGTAAATAAACAACCAAAATGCTTCAAAACACCACCAACATTGACAAATTGACGAACTTGATAGACCCTAGCACATCACACAAGTAAATCTATGTTCAATACTGATGAGTATTGCTTCAACTAGCACGCTACCACAACAATGTTTCAGATCATCTCTGAACCAGTGCACAACAGGAATCACAAAAGCACTCAATGACAAACAAGATCAAAGAGAGGACGGGGAAGGGTGAGCGAATCCACAATAAACATCTGAAATATTTTGCTCTGGGGTTCAAGTTGGCATAGACATACAGAATCTGACGAGGTAACCCTCGAACTTTAGTGAAAATAGAGTGGGAATGGTGAAGAGATCTCAAGTGAACCTAGTCAGAACAGAAGGCGGCAACGAGGCACGATCGACAATGGCCAAATGGAGCTAGCGCAGAATGGGCTCCACGAGAGCAGCAAATTTATCAAGCACCCCACAGAGCCGGAGTGGGCCAGTAGGGACCAACTAACAACCCTGGCCAGGCATCCAAATATAATGAGAGTGGCCCAACAAGGCTAGCTAGGCACCCAATCATTATAGCTTTCTTAAGGTCGATGACACAAAGAACTCACCTACTTTATGATTTTGTCTAACTCAACGATACGTGTGCTTAAGACAATAAGACTTGTTTTGACGAAATGATGTACTCATTCGATTGCGAGGATGTAAGGCATCGGTAGTTAAAATGATAATGATACCCTTAGGGCGTCCTTCCTTCCGGACGGAATCGGCCTGCTTGCCCCCACGCTTCGCGCCGCGCGCCTCCTGCTGCGATCGCGATCCATCTGCCTGTCGCAGCCACTGCCGAGGTCTGTGGGCCGTGGACGGCCTCTGTGCCACTCCATGGCATCAAGCTCCGCGTCAACGAGCCTCTATGGGCGGCAGCAAATAGATGAGCACATGTTGCAACCGTATGTTCCATGTGTTTCAGATGTATGTTGCATATGTTTCATCTGGATTTTGAAAAGGTAGATTTGTTTCATATGTCGCAGTGGCTATACACGTATGTTGCAAGTGTACATTTCAAATGTTTCAACTATTTCAAATGTATATTGCAAGTGTTTTATCTGGATGTTGTATATGTTGCACTGGCTATACACGTATGTTGCAAGTATATGTTTCAAATGTTTTAGCTGTTTTAAACGTATGTTGCAAGTGTTTATGTGGATGTTGTATATGTTACACTGGCTATGCACGTATGTTGTAAGTGTATGTTTCAAATGTTTCAGCTGTTTCAAACGTATGTTGCAAGTGTTTTATTTGAATGTTGCATATGTTGCAGTACACATACACATATGTTGTAAGCGTATGTTCTAAACATTTTCGACGTATGTTGCAGCAAGTACTTGATGTTACAAGTGTTCCATAAGCATGTGCGGGAAGTGAGCGTGGGCGGAGGTGGTCCCGTGGGCACAGCGGTCCCCGCGTGCACGTAGGAAGCGAAGCGGGCACAACGGCCCCCACGTGTATGCGTAGCAGGAGGCGGGGCTAGGCTGGCAGGCGCAGCAACAGCAGTGCATAGCAACAACAACAGCACCACGCAGGCAGGTGCGGCAGCAGTAGCAGCGGGCGGGCAGGAGCACATGCATACGCATGGGCGGGCAGCAGGCACGAACGTCCGGACACAGCGTCCGTTCGGACATCCGAGGCACTAGCAGCGCCCTAGTTAAAATAACAACTGCAGTTTATCGTTGACTTCATGGGGATATTTGGGGTTAGTAGAAATATCGAAGCGAAGTTCATTATGAAAGTTTATTTCAGGAATTTGCTTGAAAGAGTTTCGTCAGATGAAATGGAAATTGAAATGAACTCTTTTATTGTTAGCAGCTCTGACAATTCATAGGTTTCAAATATGTCCGTAATAGTATCTGCCAGAGAAACGAGGTAATTCCAGGAACCAAAAATTTAAAGTTCGGTAATGAGACTCCAGAAAACTTGTCATGCCAAATGAAGTGTATAGCAAACTACACCAAGAGCTTTGTTGCAAAGCCAGATGCATCCATAATAACAGCATCCAACAGAAGGCACCCTCCCCATCAAAAATGCAACCTCATGTAAAGTTTATATACAGGAACGACACTTCCTATAACTTAAAAATGCTAACTTAGGTTATTTGATGGAACTTGCTGCGAGAACTCACACAATGTATGTTTTCTTCAACACTTTCTTGCCCCGTTTTCTGTTTGTGCTCAAAGCATTAAGGATTTCTGCATCCTCGTCGTTCCACAGAATCCTAGCAGCGTCTGGTTTTTCTATCAGTAGCTTGGCTACTAGGAACCCAGCAATAGACCACGTTTGGTACAGCCGTGCCTGTTTCCCAATGAAGCGTGCTTTCTTGGTGTCGTAGTATTCAGGCCATTTGTCTGTAGCAATACGCCTCTCAGCTACCTCTATAGCTTTGGCTGCAAGCTCTGGTCTGTTCATCTTGATGCATGCCACAGTGAGCTGCACAAAATGATAGCAACTGCTCAACAACATTCAATATGCGCATGATAGAGGAGCAACAAAATGTGAGCAGACAGATTGCCAGTAAATCTCAGCAAGTTTGGCTAAATGCAACAGTGTATCAAAATGACAACATATGGACAAATAAAAACCAATTCAACATCAAGAGACAGTAAATCTACAGTAATAGGAAAACAGTTTAGAGAATGCAAACCTGCCACAGTAATGTTGGCCAGGATCCTCCATTGTGGTACGACCAAGGCCTGTATCAAAAGAAATCGCCAAGTATGTCAGAAGGAACTGCAACATGATCCCAGGTAGAGGGTAAAAATTGAGAATTATCTAAGGCTCACGTGTTTTTAGGGTCACTCCCAGTGATGATTTTCCATTCCTGGTTCTCAAGAGCAGGATAGCATATCTTTAGTGGCATCTCTGCCACTAAATCAGACCATTTAGACTCAATAAGATCTAAAATGGCATGCGACTGCTGAGTTGTTGCCAAGCTGCTTACTATTGACCATAAATTTCCCAGTGAAAAGAATCGGAAGTCCATATGAGCTGGCTGGAGGTTTCCAATAAAGTAACCCCCCTTAGGAGGTATCCACTCAACAAGCCATGGAGAAATCTGATCGGGGTATATGTTGAACTTGTTGACAGCATCATAAGAATATTCTTCTGTTTTATATCGATATATCTCATTCAATTTTTGCATGTCAAGCCAGTAGTACTCCCTGATATGAAAGGACAATGCAATAAGTCTATTGTTCAGGGCACGGATTAAGTCAGCTGATCCGTCTTCTGGAGTCAACATCTCACGCGCACACAAGAGGGCTGAATAGAAGAGTGCCTGCACACAAAACAATGTGCATGAGCTAACTTATAATATACAGAAAAGTTGTGCGTCATTTTATCTTTTTTTTAGCCCATAGAGCTTGGATTGAGTTTTTCATGGTTATTATCCTTGTAAACTTGTGTCTGCACTAGTAATTATTATGCCATCACTATCCTAATCACAAATGTTGTCTCTGGAATCCTTGTTTCTTCTCTGCAGTACCATCCTCACCACTACTGATGATCAACTTATCTATATATGCCAATCAATCCAGAAAACTCATTGTTTCAGGTCATTTTCCAATACAAACTCATTCCCCACAAAAAAAAACCCAATAATATCCATGTTTTGTTGCAACATGCTTTGAACATTAAATAGTTCGATTCAAATGTTTTCATTTAGATTACGACAATTGCAAGTGATGTTAACTTTCTGGTAGAAAATACTTCACAATCAGCCCAACAATAACATCAGTTCAGGATTAGAACAAGACTTGTACAAACTCCCGACATACAATCTGCTATTTCAATATATTAAAAGTTCAAACTAAAAAGAAACTACTCTTTGCAACCCCTGCATACTAGGATGCTGGAATTTTTTCCAGTAGATGTCTAGAAGAGTCTTGCTCTAGTCTTAATAGGAGTAAAATGCATCAGCAGTCCCTAAAACTTGTACAAGTGTGTTATGTAGGTCCCCGAACTATTAATTTGCAATTTCATGTCCCTCAACTTACTGAGTGGTTCACCCAAGGTGCAAACCCTGTGGGTAAACCCTTTGGCTGGTGACGTGGACGCTAACAAGACTCTGCTGAGAGAGAGAGAGAGAGGGACGGAGGGAGGGAGGAAAGACTTGGGGGGGGGGGGGTTGTTGGGGAAGAGGGAGAACATGAAAGAATATGATGTCAGGAGCTGCCAAGTAGGCTGCCCATGGACTAACTGATTATGAAGGATAGGATCCCGAGTGAACCATTTAGGAAGATCAGAGATGTGAAACTCCAAATTAATGGCTAGGGAACCTAGATGGCATCCCCAGACAATTTTAAGGATGGTTTGTGTGTTACATTCTTTTATAAAGTTGCCTCGAAAAATCACAACAAAAATCAACTCGAGAAACAAGGACCCATATGAAACAGAAAATATAACTAGGCGTAGCAAAAAGGAAACCTGAATTTCAAGTGGATGCCCATGGATTCCCATTCGACGATCAATCATGCATGAACCATCAGTTACAAGTAATGTAGGGAACATGTCGAAACCATCAGCTAAACAAAGCTTCAGAATCATTTTCATTCCAGTCTGGACATCAATTCTCTCCTGTACTGACATATCCCCTGAACATTTTCCATATGCCCTAAGCAATATGATCCACCATAGACCTGAAACTCATTTTTTATCAGGTACCCAATTAAAGTAGGGAATGCAGAGTAACCAAAACAAAAACAACTAACCCCATTATCAACAGTACCTGAATCAACAGGTGCCACGCGGCCTATTGCGGCCTCCCCAAAATCAGGATCCAAGACCTCCTCAGTTGCATCCTCATCACCATCAAGCGGAATTGTCCGCACTTTGAAGCTGGCAGGCATTAAACCTTGACCTGGACTATGGCAGTCCATTGTCTTCTCCCAGCTCTATAGACCAGTTCAAGGTGTCAGACAAACTGTCACATCCAGAGGAATAATTCAGGACATGTCACTCAATTTAGTGGCAATTCAGGATTTTGTAGTTTTATGTCTCACTGGTATGTGAAGTTCAGCCACATGTTAGTGAGACATAAAGTCAGAAAACATGAATGTCATTTAATTGAGCGTCATATCCCAAAATATCACATCTTAGGAAGTGCATACAGTTATGGTATTTTTTTTCCTTCCGAAACAATTTATATATATTTAAAAGCAACAAACTGCTTGAGCTATAGGATGCCAATTTTCAAAGACAATAAAATAACAAGTACGCGTGTCACTGTACATCAACTTTTACCAAGGCATGTGTGTAACCATATTTCCTGACAACATATTCTGTAGCTCCTAGGTGATAGTCTTAACCGCTCGTGTACTTGCTGAAATTTGGAAGCGTCAAGACAAATTTGTATGCCAAAAAACAAAAACCGACAATGCGAAGAAGGCATCCTCTGGCATTGTCTTAAGAGAGGAGAGTACCATTCATTTTAAGGAGATACTCACATGACCATGTGAGCACCTGGGTTCCAGACTTAGTGAGAGGCCTCTCTACTGGAGGTTCCACCAACTGAGCCATTGCTCATTTTTCATTTATATGCCAAGTCAAATACATATAAAGCAACATGCCAAAGTGATAATAAGTTCACAAAGATTAAATTACCATAGTTAGATTAAACTCTACTCCCTCCGTTCCAAATTTTAAGTTGTTTTAGCTTTGTTCTATGTCAAACTTGTCTAACTTTGACCAAGTTTATACAAAAATATATTAATATCTGCAATATCAAATAAATGCACTATCAAAGTATATTTCATGATGTATCTAATAAATGTAGTTTGATGTTGTAGATGTTTGTGCATTTTTATAAACTTGTCCAAAACTAAAGAAATTTGACTTAGGACAACTAAATGACTTACAATTTGGAATAGAGGGAGTATAATTCTTTTGATAGTTAAATGCATATTTTTTTTCTCGAACATTAGTTAAATGCATATTACATATGACGGAGGCCAACTTTGGTTGGTTAATCCAATCGGTTCATCGATGGTCAGCAAGTATGATGGTTATAATGATGATCCTGCACGTATTTCGTGTGTATCTCACAGGTAGATTTAAAAAACCCCGTGAATTAACTTGGGTCACATGCGTGGTTTTGGCTGTATTGACTGCATCATTTGGTGTAACTGGTTATTCTTTGCCTTGGGATCAAATTGGTTATTGGGCAGTCAAAATTGGCACTGACATTATCGTAATTCATATGATAGGCATAAGGCCCTAAACCTAAACAACATAAAAATAATATTTAAATGGCAAGATAAGAACAGTACCTGAAGCTGAAGGGTGTGTAGAATGAAATTGCGCACAATTTCATATTCCCCCTTCAGTAGAAAAGCAATGCCGGATGGTATGAAGTCCCGAATAAATACCTGATCGTAGTTCACCGGATCACTGTCATTTGGATCGTTTGCAGCAATCGTCCCAACAGGACTACCACAATAGTAAACCATTGACTCCTGCAGAAGTTCCCAGGCCTCATCCTCAACCGATGAGGACTTCCGCCTCTGAGGTGGAGGCTTGGCAGCACTCCCATTTAGACCACCATTGCCACCTACAACCTGACCAGGCACGCTGATGTCGCCAAGAACCTGGCCGGCCTTATTCATGGCATCCTTTACCCAAGTCCCGTTCCCCTCTGTGACCCTCGCAAGGTCATCGATCCGCTGGCACAGCCGCCTGACGGACCTCAGCCTCGGGATCCTTAGGAGGCCTTGCAGTGCCCTGGCGTTGGGCACCGAATTGGTGTTCCTGTTCCTCCTCCTAGCGACTGCCCCAGGGGACAGAATGGATGCCGGGGAGTGGGTGGTGAACGCCCCCGCCATGGTGTGGAGAGCCACCTCCGCGATCCCCATTGGCGCCTTGTTCCCCAACCCGCCGAGCGTCTGCAAGAAGCGTGACGGCTACAATTGGCAGCAGTTGGATACCATTCATACCAAAAAAAAAAAATCTAATCAGAGCAACCCAGCAAGAATCGAACGAATTTGAAGTAAGACGAAGCGTGGCAAGTCATTAATCCAAAATTTCCAATGGAGGGCAAAACCGGAGTTTCTATGCAGGAACACATGAACAAAAGGCAGCAACTTTTTTCTCATCTCGTCCAACGAGGAGGGGATCAAACAAAGCTTGCGGAACGGCAGGAGCAGCGCGTGGAGGAAAGCAAGGAGCTCTTACCGGCCGACCACGACGCTTTCGTTGGGCCGCGCTCGCCGCCTATCGCCAGGGGAGGCGGAGCGCGGGCGGGGATGGAGCGTGGCCTCTCGAGAAGGGAGAAGGCCAGGCGCGGCGGAGGGCGGAAGGAGGAAAGGGGTGCGACGGAGGAGAGCAAGGGCGAGGAGCCGAGGAGATAAAAGGAGGACCGGAGACGAAACGGGGAAGGCTACGGTCGTCCACCCCAACCAACCACCTCTCTCTCGCCTCTCCCCACGCCACTTTCTAGTACTATTTTTGTTTTCCCACTCTTTCTATTTTTCTTGTTTCCATCAACTTGTTATCACGATTTTAGTCCTATATACAGTATTTAGTTGATATAAAATCTGGTCAAATATTTTCAAACTTTGACTGCCAACGAATGTCAATTTTACTGGAGGGAATATTGGACTTAAAGAAAACTATGGATATGGATATGGATACTCTTTATGCAGTTTTGCTAGAGTGCTATATTGTTAAGGACGGCTATAAATATGATGTTGCTAATATGGTAAGTAAAAATGCCTAATATAGATATATAGTCTTGCTGATAGTATTCACCATTCAAGATACCATTGTAATACAATAGTATAGCACCATTACTCTCAGAGGCGGAGCCACCTATATGGCGAGCTAGGGCGGCCACCCTACCTCCCCTTCGGCGAGCACTGCACCTAGGACCCGGTCTCTGCCAGTCTGGGCGTCCGGCCATCGACTGCGTCCGTGCCGCAGCCGAGCGAAGCAGAGACCGACAGCCAAAGATTGAAGATGGGAGCAACTGCGTGCTTTTGGGCCGTCTTGGCAACCAGGCCCCCATCCCATCACGCAGCCTAGAGGCCTTAGGGAAAGTCAGAGAGGACTGAGCAAGCAGGCTCGACACTTCGATAGCGCCGCTCCCTCCGGCCTCCGGTCCTCCACGCTCCGCCTCCAGCCCTCGGCACCTACACTCCAAGCCACCGCGCCGCCAGCCTCCGCCTCCACGGTTTCGCTGACCGCCCCGCCGCGCGCAGGCTGCGCCCAAGCCACCAAGCGGCCACCGGCCGGCCTGGAGGCCGGACTGTCGGTGCTGATGGATGGGGGGCGAGGAGATGAAGCCGCAGAAGGGTCTAATAGATGCACAAGTAGGCTGGCAGCTCCAACTCCATTGACCCAGAAGCAGTATAAGAAACTAGTTGTTCAACCTGATTCGTGAAAGCAATTACTAAATTTATTTTATAGCCCTGTTCGATTGTTTTATAAGCCGTACTTTTTAGCTAACAAATAGTATTTTTCTCTCACAACAAATCAGCGAACAGTACTTTCAGCTATGACTTTTCAGCCAAGCGAACAGGGCAATATAGGAATTAAATTAGTTGTTCAACCTGATTCGTAAAAGCAATTACTAAATTTATTTTAATTGCAGGTTGTTTATGCTTTTTTATCATTTAATGTATGGACGTGGTTAATTATCTGCTCTATGGAACAAAAACTGGTTATGTCCTTTTCATGTGAAAGGTAATCATGTTCAAACTTCTACCTTACCAATTGTTTGTTGAATTGCATGTTAGAGTATAATTGTTACGTGATACATCAGTATATATATACGGTATAGTGGTATACATATATAGTTAGACTAATATATTGGTGAAGTTCTACGTATGTATATAGTAGTCCGCCCTACCTCATTTTTTCGGCTGGCTCTGCCACTAATTACTCTAGCTTTTGCCTTGGTCATGCATGTCCTGCGCTTACATTGATTGTGTTTTTTAGTTTATACCTAAATCAGGAAAGCAATAGGGATGGCATCCACTATGACCATCATAAGCACAACACTAGTGACGCTGCACGAGTATGACCAATGTCCACCTAAACTAAAGATGATGTGCACAAGAGATCGTCAAAGGGGGATGGATGGTGTGTCTATTTTCATCCTATATATGTGTGTGTGTTTTTTTCGACATCCTATATATGTGTGTTGTGCAAATAGTGCCAAAGCAAATCCTTTGTTGTTGGAGGGTAGCATAGTTTTAAGCTACATGTTTGGATTTGGGACTCCACGTTGCTTTGTGCACATCAAAATTATTTGTATTTTTCTACTTTGTTTCCATTTTCCATTATTCTTGCGTGTAATGCAAGTTTTATCATACAAAAATATAGCTCTTTGACACTTAACACGTGTCTATTGTTAACAGATTTAGAGCAAAGTAAATCTTTTGCTGAAAGTTCCTAATTTCATGATTCAAAGCTATAATGTTATAAAGGGAAGTAATAGTTTTATAAAACATTTGGTTCTAAGATTGTTCTAACATAAAACCATGGGCGTCGTTTGTGTTATTAGTATTTACTCCATACAATATGATTGTATCACACCTTAGCCCACCTTTAACATTATATTTTTAACCCGTGGATCCCATTTACGTGCCGATGTGGCACGCATGTTAGGTTCGCATTAGATTGTGACACTAGAGGGACATGTTGGTAGGGACCAATAATGCCTCAACCAATCGGATACATGGCATGATGTAGCCCTATTGATCACGATCAATAATTGAATCTTAATATGACTTTCTCCATCTATAAATTGCTCAGACGATGACAAAGAAGCCCAAGTTGATTGCAGTGTCAAAAAGATAGATAGGTTAGCATAGACCCACATACGGTTGACAACAAGGATAGAGAGGAGGTAGTGACACATCAAAGATGCACACTGGAATGGAGAAATGTAGTAAAGTTATGTAATATGATACTACTCAATCTTGCTGCTGCATGAATAGTCCCTTGATACTATTGATTTTAGACATATCCACACACATAGCAGTTTGATATATATGGACAAGAGTACGAGACATATGTGCTATAGGGCCTACAAAATGGGGTTGTATGTGACAAATAACTCTTCTTGCAATGATGTGAGAAATATCTTGTTAAAAGTAATTGTAGGTTTCTGTGCAAAGGTGGATTCAATGTGAGGCTGAGGCTCGAGGCCTTGTACCCCATGTGGCGATGTAGTCGTTTCCATTCGTATGTGCGATAATGTACCATACATATATATTGGTAGCCCAATATTGTTTTTTAATAGGGCGAGTGTTTCAATAGTAGGAAAAGATGTTTGACAAGTGATGGTTAGAATGAGCTCTATGCTATTGGGTAAGATGCAACTCTCCATTTATTTAAGGAGATATAAGAAAAATATAGCCACCAAAAAAGGAAAGTTATTGGAGGTTGCTAAAACAAAAAAAAACATTAATATCCCTAATATAGTTATATAAATAAGAGGAGCTATTGAGGAACTGCTAAAGACGCTAGCTTGTTAGTTTTTATGTGCCTAAAGCTGCCAATGCACACAAAAGCGCATCTGAATCAAGATGAACAACGATGAGTTGAGTCTCATCCTAAATCCCATGAGTCCCATCCTAAATTGTAACATGCTTAAACTTTTAGATATATAACTTTTGTTATACACTAAGATCACAGTATGTCTAGATATATAATAAAAATAATATATTAAAAAATAAAACGTCATATATAATTTTAAATAGAGGGGAAAACAGAGATAACTAAGACATTTGAGCTTCACGGAATTCATGCATGGACGTTGTGGTGCCACATCTTTATCCAAAAAGGTTGACAGGGAACTTCACTTCTCTTGTGCCCTCTTAACGTCAGGACATGAGGCCAGGACCGCAGGGCGTCGTCACCACTCACCAGGGCCAGGCCATCCAGATTGTGCCGGATGCCTCGTCTCGTTCCACAACTCATGAGAAGCACGCCGGGATGTGGGCCTCCGTTAACTGCATCCTCCTCATCCGTCCGATCGAGAGCGGTGGAAATGATTTTTTTCTGCTGCGACGGAGACACACTTGTCTTTCCATGTCCTTTGCTCCTTGTAGCGGCACAGGTGATTGATTTGCAACAGCACATCTAGCCGGGTGCTAGAGTTTGTGCCCAAGGACGATCCATGGGAGCTGGAGCCTAGCGAGCATCAGACGTACGTTCCTAGAGCTAGCTAAAGTGAGGAAGGATTTGAAATCATGCACAAAGAACAAGGCCATCCACGTTCTAAGCGATCGTTTTAATTGTCACGGCAGATGCAGAGATGCTGGTATCCAATACCTTCACTGCTATACACTCAATAATTCTTCTTGAATGCTTATTGTCCCATTTAGAAGCCTGGAAAGAAAGCCATGCCAGTCCAGCCCATTCCACGGTCCCGGGCATGTGGCCCATCGAAGCTTTTAGGGCCGGCGCCCACTTCGCAATTTAAAAACAAGAGAACAGCAGGAGCCGGCCCGGCCTCCGTCTTTTTTATTTTTTAGCCCTTTTTTCAAAAGATTCTCTCAAATATGCCACTGACGAAAAGATTTCAAAAAATATACCCTTGTCTTGGCGTCATAGTCGTCGACGCCAAGATATAACGGCATGGCGCCAGGGTCACTGGCGCCATGACCCTGCCGTCGTGGCGTCGACGTGGCAGGGAGCATGGCGCCATGCATGGCCGCATAACGCCATGGATCTTGGCGCCAAGCTCCCAGTAAAAACGTATTCTTCTTCCTCTTCCTTTCTCTCTCTCTTTCTTTCTCTTTCTTCTTCGTTGCCCGCAAGGCCGTCCGCCCGAACGCCGCCGCCGGTCGCCGGCCCGCCCGCGCCACCGACCGCGTCCGACCGCCCGCGCCGGCAGCCGCCTGCACGAGCGTCGCCGCCCGAGCGCCCGAGCGCCGCCGCCCACGCACGCCTGAGCGCCGCGCGCCCGAGCCGTGCCGCGTGCCCGGCCGCGCGTCCCCGGCCGCGCGCGCCCGCGCCACCGGCCGCCGGCCCGCGCCCCCGGCCGCACGCGCCCCCGCGCCCACGATTTGAGGATACTCATATATATTGTTTAAGGTGATTGTCATATATAATTGTTGATGACATATGTTACTGTGATATTTGTGTTTGGATTGAATAAAAAACAGGGAAAACTCTGCCAAAATTTCCTGCAACATGTCAAGTCGTGCAGTACACCGATAGCAAGTAGCCTTTTCAGTGATTTATCATGTCACTATCCTATCGTACATCCTCTTTTACAGATGAATTGATTGATCAATGAATCTAGCCTTTACAGATGAGTTTTCAAATAGACTTTTCAGGGATGGCATCTAACCTTTTCAGGAGCATTAAAGCCATAATACAACGGCTCTCAACACCACTGCTGGCTATATATACACCTTCCTCCATACAATGGTAGTCACTTGAAACCAGAAGTTGATTATCTACGAGTAGTAATGTCTGGAGGGTCATCTAGAGGGAAGGGAACGGGGGGCTAAGGGTACTGTCGGTACCAACAGTACGGGGGTACCCGCACCTATCACCAAAAAACTAACACGACCGAAACCGCAATAAAAGATAGCCCGCCTCGACCGCGTATCCAGTCAGTCTCGTACGAGGCCCGCTCGACGGGGCGCCTCGACCGCGCCCCGGCTCCGACTCGTACGAGGCCCGCTCGACGGGGCGCCTCGACCACGTCCCGGCTCCGACTCGTACGAGGCCCGCTCGACGGGGCGCCTCGACCACGCCCCGGCTCCGACTCGTACGAGGCCCGCTCAACGGGGCGCCTCGACCGCGCCCCGGCTCCGACTCGTACGAGGCCCGCTCAACGGGGCGCCTCGACCGCGCCCCATCCCGTGCCGCAAGGTACCTCGACAGCGCTCCGACCCGCGCGAGGCTCGACCACCCACTGGGGAGAACTTCGACTCGCGTGAGCCCGGACCGAGCACCTCGACACCTTTTCTTTACCTACCCCAGGACAAAAGCCATAGCATTCAATGTGGTTACCTACTACCACCTACCGGCATGGCTGCGGCCAGGATCGACGTGGGAACAATACCCGTGTCAGATCTCACTGTTTTACCGCCCATCCCGTGATGGGAGGTGAAACCCGTCACTATACCCACCTTACCGCGCACTGTTCACCATCAATCACCCTCGAGGGAGGATAAGACAAGGCCCGTTCTCCGCGATATCGGGGATTCGGCCTTATCCATCCGGCCTCGACCCAGCCTCGACCTAGCCTCGACGCTCGACTTAGTTCAAAGGACGGTATGGCATGGCGCTCTGGGTCATTTCGCCATCTTGTCTCCCACAACGTCAGGGTGTCCAGGGATGGCCGGCCATTCCCAAGGCACGTCGCTACAGTCAACTCAACAGGAATCGACAAAATATCACCTCAAGGCTCCCCGTCGTCTTGGCCTCCTCTCACCCTATAAAAGGGCAGGCCAGGGTTCAACGGAGGAAAGAGACGAAGACGGAACAAAAAAACAAAACAAGAGATCGACATCTCAAGCAACCACCTTTTTCCTCTTTTCTCTTTGAGACTTGGGCTCGACACCCTCTCTTGCATGCTTGTAACCCCTACACGAGCACCTCGGTGCAAGGAAATACAAACCTCTCCCCCCCGCTAGACGTAGGGCCTTCTTTTGCCCGAACCAGGATAAACCCCCGTGTGTTCTCCTTGCGTCACCATCCAGGAAAGAGACACGCAGCATTTACTCGTTGGTTTAGGACCCCCTCGGTCCGAACACCGACAGTTGGCGCGCCAGGTAGGGGAACGCTGCGTGCAAACGTCGCTTTCTCGCCTTTCTTCCTGGATGGCTAACCCCGAACGCCCTATCCCGTTGGCCACGGTGATCTGGTTCGGGAGTTTGGAGTTCATGTCGCTCGGCTCTGGCTACGACATGGTCCTACTTCCGCCCATGCACCCAACCGACGAGGACTACGAGCTCTCCCAGCCCGGGGGAGCAATCCACCGGCACCGTCGCTCCAGGCGGGCACGGGCCGCCCGACGACGACGAGCCCGGCACAACCACCGTTTTCACCTCGCGGAGGGCGATGGGGTCCCTCGGTCCGGCACCTCCCAGCCAGGCGCCAGCCTAGATCTCCTTTTGGAAGGTTTGGGAAGAACGAGCTTGGCTGAGGGTGACATGCCGACGGAGAATCCCGCCGCTCCCCCGTCCGGTGAGACACCACTGTCCGGAGCATCCATTTTAGCACGGGCAACGACCTCTTCATCACCATTCCCGTTTGGGCTAGACTCGGCTGCCCGGGTGTACACATCCTCCGTGAGCACCCGCATGAGTGCTTATGAGGAACTCCCCGGGCACCATCTACGCTCTACTCTGGACCTCGTTGCATCCACACCGGCTTCTGATTATCGGGACTCTACGGAGACACCGGAAACAGAGCCCCGTGTGACTGCTTCTTTACGTCGCCGCCTCAGTGACGATTGGCAACGGCCACACATTCCCCCGTCATATTACTACTTTGGCGCTCCTGACTCCGACTCGGCTGACGACACCTATGATCCGACCCGTGAGTGCTTCAACATCGACGTTGAAAGCACTTCGGAATCAGAGGACGAAGAGCCAGTCGAAGGAAGGCACACGCCACCTCATGAAGAGCTTCCTGCCGAGCGAGACGAGCCTCAGTTCCTTGCGGATCAAGGAGCGTAGCTCGAACAGATTCGCGAGTTGTAGGACAGGCTTGACGAGGAACGGGAAAACCTGGATCTACTCCAACAAACCCTCGAGCGTGAGCGTGCGGAACACGCACTTGGCGGAAGAGCTCGCGAGAGAGCTCGCGACGTCAACCGTCGCATCGACGAGGACCGGGCGGTCGACCCCTCGGTTTTCGCCCGAGCCAGCCAGAACGTCGTCGCCGCCGCCATGCTCCTCCGCAACATGCTCGAGCCGTCAAACCCCGACGCCTGTCGGGCTCGAGATGAAATCTGAGAACTCCTCGAGACCGCCGCCATGCAGTAGGCCGAGAGCTCTGCCTCGAGGCGACACGAGGCAGCCTCGGAGCGGATCCTCGAGCCTTCCCGACAGGAGAGAGAAGCCTCGGTTCACCCCGAGCCTGCCCGGTGAAACCGGGTAGCACCGGCCCCTGAGCCCACCGGCAACGACCGCGAACCTCGAGACACCTGTGGCAACATCGTCGAGCGCCGCACGCGCAAGCACGGTGACGGTGTGGCTCGAGGCTACCACGTCCACAGGGGCGGACGCTACGACAGCTCGGAAGATCGTAGCCCTTCACCTGAGCCCCCGGGTCCTCGGGTCTTCAGTAAGGCAATCCGTGAGATGGTGCCCCCGGCTCAGTTCCGCCCCCCCACGACTCTCACCAAGTACAATGGCGAAACCAAACCCGAACTTTGGCTCGCCGATTTCCGCTTGGCGTGTCAGTTGGGCGGGGCCACCGACGACCGGGTCATCATTCGACAACTCTCCCTGTTCCTCTCCGACACCGCCCGAGCCTGGCTCGAGGATCTCCCACCTCGGCAGATCCACGACTGGGACGATCTCGTGAGGGTGTTCGAGGAAATTTTCAAGGGGACCTACATGCGCCCCAGCAACTCGTGGGACCTCCAGAGCTGCAAGCAGAAACCAGATGAATCCCTCCGAGACTACATCCGACGCTTCTCCCGGCAGCGTACCGAGCTCCCCAACATCACCGACTCCGACGTAATTACGGCCTTCCTCTCCGGCACCACCTGTAAGGAGTTGGTCTAAGAATTGGGCCGTAACACCCCACTCACTGCCAACGGATTGATGGACATCGTCTCCAACTTCGCCGCCGGCGAGGAGGCGGTTGGTGCAATCTTTGGCGGCGACCCGGAAAGGGGGGAGCAGAAGGTCGACGATCCCGCGAGTTCCACCCGGGGCCCCAAGAGGAACAACCGCAAGAAGAAGAAAGGCCAGCAGGGCAAGCTCGAGGCCCCGGCCGACGAGCTCGTCGCTGCTACCGAGCATAAGAAACCTCGAGGCCCCCCCGGCGGGGGCATCTTCGACAAAATGCTCAAAGAGCCGTGTCCCTACCACAAGGGACTCACTAACCATAACCTCGAGGATTGTCACATGCTGCGTAGGTACTTCGGGGGTGCCGGCGCCAAGAAGGACGACAAGAAGGAGGACCCTAAGGGTGATGATAAGGACGGGGAATTTCCCGAGATCCACGACTGCTTCATGATCTACGGAGGGCCCTCGACCTGCCTCTCTGCGCGCCAGCGCAAGCGAGAACGGCGTGAGGTCTTCTCCGTACAATCGGCAGTACCCCGCTTCCTTGATTGGTCCGCGGTGGCCATCACTTTCGACCGTGACGACCACCCAGACTACGTCCCCAACCTAGGGGTCTATCCGCTCGTTGTTGACCCCGTCATCGCCAACACACGCCTCACCAAGGTGCTCATGGACGGCGGAAGCAGCCTTAACATCATCTACTCCCAGACCCTCGACCTCCTAGGGGTCGACAGAGCGCGCCTCCAACCTAGCGTCGGGGGCTTCCACGGAGTTGTGCCAGGGAAACGGGCGGAACCCCTCGGGCGGGTCGATCTGCCTATTTGTTTTGGCACACCGGCCAACTTCCGAAAGGAAATTCTCACTTTCGAAGTGGTCGGGTTCCGTGGAACGTACCACGCTATCCTGGGGCGCCCATGCTACGCCAGGTTCATGGCAATCCCGAACTACACCTACCTCAAGCTCAAGATGCCAGGCCCAAACGGTGTCATCACTGTAGGGCCCTCATATGAACATGCCTACGAGTGCGACGTCGAGTGCGTCGAGCACGGCGAGGCTGTTTTGGAGTCGGCGATCTTGGCTGCAGACCTCGACGGTCTCGCCAATACGATTCCTGACCCAAAATGCCATGCCGGTAGCTTCAAGCCCGCCGAAGATGTCAAACTCGTACCCCTCGACCCCGCTGATCCCAAGGGAAAGGCACTGAGCATCAGTGCCACCCTCGATCCTAAATAGGAAGCAGTGCTCGTCGACTTTCTCCGCGCAAACGTCGACATCTTTGCGTGGAGTCCCTCGGATATGCCGGGCATACCTAGGGAAGTCACTGAGCATGCCTTGGAGATCCGGGCCGGATCCAAACCGGTGAAGCAACGCCTGCGTCGCTTCGATGAGGAGAAGCGCAGGGTCATCGGTGAGGAGATACACAAACTGTTGGAGGCCGGGTTCATCAAGGAGGTTCATCATCCCGAGTGGATAGCTAATCCTGTATTAGTTAGGAAAAAGAGTGGGAAATGGAGGATGTGCGTAGACTATACCGGTTTAAATAAAGCATGTCCAAAAGTTCCCTTTCCTTTGCCACGCATTGACCAAATCGTTGATTCCACTGCGGGATGTGAAACTCTCTCATTCTTAGATGCATACTCCGGCTACCACCAAATCAAAATGAAGGAGTCCGACCAGCTCACGACTTCATTCATCACCCCATTCGACATGTATTGCTACGTTACGATGCCCTTCGGTCTCCAGAACGCGGGGGCAACGTACCAGCGATGCATGCAACATGTTTTCGGAAAGCACATTGGGTCGACCGTCGAAGCTTACGTCGACGACATCGTGGTCAAAACCCAACAAGCCGATGATCTGGTCAGCGACCTCGACGTTGCATTCAAGTGCCTCAGGGCAAAAAACATCAGACTCATTCTAGAAAAATGCGTCTTCGACGTCCCACGAGGTATGCTTTTAGGGTTCATCGTATCTAAACGTGGCATCGAGGCCAACCCTGAAAAAATCTCTGCAATAACCAAGATGGGCCCCATCCGAGATCTAAAAGGCATACAGAGGGTCACAGGTTGCTTGGCGGCACTCAGCTGTTTCATTTCGCGCCTCGGCAAAAAAGCACTCCCTCTGTACCGTCTCTTGAAGAAATCGGACCATTTTTCCTAGAACCTTGAGGCTGAGGAGGCTCTCACGAAACTCAAAGCCACCCTCTCTAACTCACCGATCCTCGTCCCTCCAACCCCGGGGAACCACTCCTACTCTACGTCGCCGCGACATCACAAGTAGTCAGTGCTGCCCTGGTTGTCGAGCGGGCCAAGGAGGCACATACCTTGCTCGTCCAAAGGCCGGTCTATTTCATTAGCGAAGTGCTCTCAGAAACAAAGTGTCGATACCCACAGATCCAGAAACTGCTATATGCTATCATCTTGACGCGGCGCAAGCTCCGACACTACTTCGAGGGTCACCCGATTACTGTGGTTTCTTCTTTCCCCTTAGGAGAGATAGCCCAGAACCGGGAAGCCTCGGGTAGGGTTGCCAAATGGGCGGTCGAACTCATGGGCGAGGCATTGTCCTATGCGCCGCGAAAGGCTATCAAGTCGCAGGTGTTAGCGGATTTTCTGGCTGAGTGGACTGACACACAACTCCCCCCTGCACAGCTTCAGGCGGAGCTGTGGACCATGTACTTCGATGGGTCATTAATGAAAACGGGAGCAGGCGCAGGCTTGCTCTTCGTCTCACCCCTTGGGATTCACATGCGCTACGTCGTCCGGCTTCATTTCCCTGCGTCTAACAACGTCGCCGAGTACGAGGCACTCGTCACGGGGTTGAGAATCGCCGTCGAGCTCAGGGTCCGACACCTTGACGTCCGAGGCGACTCCCAACTCGTGATCGATCAGGTCATGAAGAACTCGAGCTGCCGTGACCCCAAGATGGAAGCCTACTGCCAAGAAGTACGGCGCCTCGAGGACAAGTTTCACGGCCTCGAGCTCAACCACATTGCACGCAGGTATAATGAGGCCACCGATGAACTGGCAAAAATCGCGTCCAGTCGAGCCACGGTTCCACCGGACGTCTTCGCGAAAGACCTTCAGCAGCCATCCGTCGACCTCAGCCCCGACGGGGGGGTCGACGGGGCGTCGCTCGACCCTCCACCTGAGGCAGAAGCCCCCTCGACCAGGGCTGAAGCCATGCAGGTGGAAGACCTAACGCCACCGTCCGACCTCGAGCCTGACTGGCGCGTCTCGTACCTCGACTACCTCAGCCAAGAGGACCTCCCCTCGGATAAGACTGAGGCTCGACGGATCGCACGCCGGGCCAAAACTTTTGTGATCATGGGCGACAGCAGAGAGCTCTACCGTCGTAGCCCTACCGGTATCCTCCAACGTTGCATCACAAAAGAGCAAGACAGGAATCTGCTCGGCGATCTTCACTCGGGGGCTTGCGATCACCACGCAGCACCTCGAACCCTCGTCGGAAACGCCTTTCGACAAGGATTCTATTGGCCGACCTCGGTCTCCGACGCTGTCAAGCTAGTACGCTCTTGCGAGGGTTGTCAGTACTATGCGAGACAAACCCATCTTCCGGCACATGCCCTGCAAACTATCCCCATCACATGGCCGTTTGCTGTTTGGGGGCTCGACCTTGTCGGACCACTGAAAAGGACAACTGGCGGCTTCACCCACTTGCTCGTCGCAATCGACAAATTCTCCAAGTGGATCGAGGCCCGCCCTATCACCAGCATCAGGTCCGAGCAAGTTGTGCTCTTCTTCACTGACATTATTCATCGCTTTGGGGTCCCCAACTGCATCATCACAGACAATGGCACCCAGTTCACTGGCCGAAAGTTTTTGGATTTCTACGACAACCACCACATCCGAGTGCTCTAGTCAGCCGTGGCTCATCCAAAAACAAACGGTCAGGTGGAACATGCCAACGACATGGTCCTACAAGGCCTGAAGCCCAGAATCTTTGACAAATTAAATAAACATGGCAAAAGATGGGCTGCCGAGCTACCCTCGGTCCTGTGGAGCCTAAGAACAATGCCGAGTCGAGCCACGGGGTTCACTCCGTTCTTCTTAGTCTACGGGTCTGAGGCTATGCTACCAACCGATATAGAATACGGATCCCCAAGGTTGAAGGCATACAACGAAAGATATAACGACGCCACAAGACAGGACGCCCTCGACCAGCTCGAGGAAGCCCAAGATGTGGCTCTGTTGCATTCTGCCAGGTACCAGCAGGGTCTCCGACGCTACCACGACAGACACGTCCGCAAGCGTGACCTCAACGTTGGCGACTTGGTGCTACGGCGGAACCAGAACACCAAGGGACGGCACAAGCTCACACCACCATGGGAAGGGCCGTACATCATCGCAGAAGTACTAAAGCCAGGCACCTACAAGCTATCCAACGAGAAGGGCGAAATCCTCACCAACGCTTGGAACATTGAACAGCTACGTCGCTTCTTTCCTTAAAAAGCCTCGAGGCTCTGTATTTTCTTTTTCGTCAATAAAGAATACAGTGATGTTCAAACTTTCATTTCGTAATGAGGAAGGATCGACCCTGCACTCCTAGAGTCGACCCTCCCTCGGGGGCTGCAAGGGGGGAACCCCCGGTCCCCGAAAAAACTTATGCTCTTTTTAAAAATTTAAGAACCGCTTCTTAGATCGACTTCACTGAAAGAGCACCCTAAGGTTCGAGAGGGCTCTCGAGTCTGGAGCATCACCTATGCCTCCGAGGCTACGGTACCTCCACTCACCCCTTACACCTTTTAGAGGTACGCCTTCACGATAGGAAGATCTAAACAACGGTTCCTAAATTTAAAAAAGAACATACCCCCTGTCGCTTAGATCAGGCTCTCACACGATTTACAAGGCCGCAACATCACCCTGAAGCTCGAGGGCAGTTGAGCCACGAGATCACATACGCCTCTGAGGCTACGGTACCTCCACTCGCTCCCTTACGCCAAAGGATGCAGCTGCGTGCTAAGTAAATCACGCGAGAACACGGTCCGAGCGATAAAGGGAAGAAAGGCTCGAGTAAAACTAAATCAACCACGAACCGGTTTATGTTTCGAGTTTTTAAGGCCTCCGCGGCCACCACGACCAAAATTCGAAATACTAACTCATTACATGGGCCTTCATGCCCAGATTTGGCTCACAGGCCCTCGTCGTCGGTAGGCAGAACCACCTCGGCTTCAAAAAGCGAGGCCAGACGGCTTCCAGGCTCTTCGGCGGCTTCGATCAGCTCCACGCAAGCATCCTCGTTCTCCTCGTCTATCCGAACTGGGTCTGTGATGAAACCCTCGGCGTCGAGCTTCATGTCAAACACAAACCCTGAACGGACGACGACCAGCGCCCTCTTCACGCTGTGATGGAGGCCGTCCCATATCTTTTCCCGGGCAAGGCGGCCCAGCGCCACCATCCGGTGGATGAAGGAGTTCCCCGGAACATCTTCCCCGGTGTCGGCGTCGGGCTCGACCCCCAGGCCATCACACACGGTGGTGATCGTGCCCTGGAGAAGTTGGGTCCTCCAGATCTTGGCTTTGAGGAGGCTCTGGAAGGAGTTGGCAGAAGATTGGGCCTCTCGATTCTCTCTCTCCAGCTCTGAAACACGACAAACAAATTAATACCCAACGCGGGGCCTTCAACGTCGTGGCCGTAACAATCACACTTACCCTCGATGTGGGTCTGCAGGCCCACGACCTCGTCATGAAGCCCCCCGCACGTTCGCTCGAGCCCCAGGAAGGCGCTGTCCTTGTCACTGATGGCTGCCTTTAGCGCCTCGATCTCCTGTCGAGCAGACTCGAGAGCTGCGTCCTTCTCTTGGACGGCTCCCTTCAGCGTCGTGACCTCGACGTTGAGGGTGTCGCGCTGAAGGCTAACCTGGGAAACATTCTCCTCGAGCTCCTTCACCCGCATGGACAGGGGCTCGAGATCCCTGCGGGCCTGGGTAGCCTCCTCCCGAGCCTTGTCCATGCCAGTGCGCATCACGGCCTCGGCCGCCCATGCCTACGTCGCTTCTTCTTTCACCACCGCGTACGCGACGCGCAGCTCAGCCATCTCGGCGTTCCGATCGGATAGCCATTTCTGGGCCTCCTCGACCAGAACCCGTTGCTGGAACAGCGCGCCCCACACGCCACTCTCATCCCGAATGAAGAGCGACTTGCGGCGGGAGTACTCCTTCAGCTCCTGAACGCAATCCGAAAAGGTCACAAATCCGAGGAAAAAGACATCAAGAAAACCACGAAGAAAGCCGACGGGTCGATCATACCTCGGTGGCATCCCCCATACTCCGCACAGCACCAGACGCCACTCGGAGCAACCGATCAAGGTGCCGGCGGACGCCCTCGAGGTATTCCCATTGGTGCACTTCATCTTTGTCGCTCAGGACAAAGATGGGCTCGGCTTTGGGGTTCGTAGCGTCCCTAAACTGAAGGGACGGCCCCCCCACCTCGGTAGCTCCGTCTCTGCCCGCGCTATTGCCAGCGCGGCGATGTCGGGCCACGACGAGGACGACCCGGCCGGGGCGTCTCCCGGTCCCGCGGAAGGACTGGCCTCGCCCGCAGTATCCACCTCTCCAACGGCCGTTGAGGCACCGGCCTGATCCGCGACCTCACCCCCCTCGACCCCCATCGCTTGTTTTCCCTTGTCCAGGGGGATGTCGTCGAGGGTAAGGTGAGGGCGGGCACCAACGACCGCCGGCGCCTCTGGAGCCGGCGCCTCGACCGACGACGGCTCCGGTACCCGCGCCTCGACCGTTGGCACCTCCGGAGCCGGCGCCTCTTCTTCCGATGCTCCGGATAGGGGCTCGACCGCCCCGCCCTCCACCATGCCCGCTGGCTCTGCCAACGGGTCTTGTTGCGGCCACGACCCCCTCGCCAGGGCCACCTCTTGCCCTGACGCCGACGCGACCTCCTCCATGGTCACGTCAGCACCCGCCCGCTCCGCGTCGTGGACGGGTGCCTCGCCCGTCGCGACCGCAACAGCAGCCTCGGCCGTCCCCGACGACCTGGGCCCCATCTCGACCGTATCGAGCGCCGCTACCTCTGCCGATTCAAACCCCTCAACAGCAGGCTCTGGGCCAGCAACCACCGCGGCGTCGGCTGACCCCTGCCGTTGTCGCAGGCGCCCCTTCGCGGCCTCGACCTCCCGGACCCAGGCCGCATCCTGCTCCGCCGTCTGGTTGAGGACAACGGCGCTGGCCCGCAGCGACTTCACGGGGGTAAACCCCATCGGCTCCGCCTTCCGCTTTAGCCTGCAAAGTGAGAAGAAACGTCAGCCAACGGATCCAGAGAAAGGCAGGACAACCGAGCAGAAATGCTTACCCGGAAATCGGCACCAAGGGCCTCAACCCCGCGTGACCCGAGCCTCCCGGGATGGCCGATGGTGGCCTCGCAGCGGCCTCACCAGCAGGCCGAGTGCTCCTAGGAGCCCTGGCCGACGCATCACCCTGCGCCTTCTGTGCCTCCGAGGCTAGCTGGCCTCGGGTTCTTACGCCTACCGACGCCGCCGCCGATGACGACGCTGGTACTGCCGTCCCAGCCCCTGCCCGAGCCTGCGGGGCCTGGGCTGGTGCGGACGTCCCTGTTGACCCCTCTCGCCGGGTCCGGGGTAAAGCGGCCCCTCCCGTCGAGGGCCCCGTCTCCTTCTCCGCCTTCTTCCCCTCGGGCTCCTCGACCACGACGACCGAGGAGGACGCCCCCCTGATGGGCTCCAGCAGGGGGCGAATGTCGGGAAGGTCCCCTAGCCCAGTCGAGATCTCATACCACGACAGGGCATCGTCGTCTTCACCGCTGCTGTCGTCGTCCTCCCCTGAGACCGTCTCGGAAGGCGACAGCGCCAGGGGGACCCCGTCGATGGTCTGCTGGCGCCGAAGCTTCTTCAACGCCTCCGCCTCTTTGGCCTTGCGGATCGCCCGCTTCTTGGCCGTCTCCTTGGTCTGCTTCTTCTTGGAAGCATGCTGGCGTCGAGCCTCCTGGGCGGGCCAGTCCTCCGGGACTGGCAGACGCGTTTCCCGCAACGCCGACAAATCCTACACGTCGGTCTTGACCACATCAGCGAAATCCACAGATAAACAAAAATAGCAACACCTCATCCCCGGGATACGTACCACGGACTCGAACCCTTCGGTAGGCCTCATGGGAACCCGGTTGGCCTCCTCCACCTTGAAGTTCCCAACCATCCGGTGCGCTCGCCGGAGGACCTCCTCGAGGGCGAGGGATTCGTGGGACATCCGGGTCCCCTCCAGATTTGCCTCCGGAGTCATCTGGTCCAGACGGAGACGACGCCGGCACAGCGGCATCACTCTGCGGCGATGGAAGGCCGCGGCCACCGCCGTAGCCGTCAAGCCCCGAAGGCGAAGCTGCTGCAGCGCCGCCAGCAGCGGGTCTAGGCGCGGCTTCTTGGCCTCCGGCACTCCGTACGACCAGCGCTCCTCTCGAGCGGTCAACACGCGGCCGGTGTACCTCGGCAACTGATTTTCATCATTGCGGAGGTAGAACCAACCTTCGTGCCACCCACTGTTCGAAGAGATGAGGCGGGCCGGGATGTACAGATCCGCCCGACCCGACCTCACCTGCAGCACGCAGCTCCCCACTCGAGCCGCGCACAGGACGCCCTTCTCCCCTGCCTTCTTGGCAAAGAGCTCGGCCTTGAAAAGGTGAAGCCACAGGTTCCACTGCGGCTCCACCCCAAGGTAGCCCTCGCAGACCGCCGCGAAGATGGTGGCCTGTGCGACGGCGTTGGGGGAAAGATGGTGAAGCTCCACCCGGTAGTGGTGGAGGAGCGTGCGCATGAAGACCGACGCTGGCACGCCAAACCCCTGCTCGTGGAAGCAGACGAAGCTCACCACGTACCCTTCAGGGGGCACCGGCTCCCGGTGGGCAGGGGGCGGCGCCATCCACTCCGGCTGCGACCGGCTCGTCCTTGGCCGCAGCAGCCCGTCCTCGACCAACTCTTCCAACCTCCTCTCCGTCACCGAGGAGGCGGCCCAGTCGTCGGCGGGAAGGATCTGGCTCTTTCCTGCCATCGGTGCTGTCGGAGGGGGATGGATGGAAAGGATGCGGTGGCGGCGATGACGCGGGCGGAGAACGCGATAAGGCAAAGATTGTCTGAGGCAGAAGATTGCAGGAACGCAAGGGACCGGTGGGGAACGTAGACCCCTAGGCCTTAACTTTATATACCCAGGCAGAAGCCCAACGGCCGCGCGAGAAGGTAGGAACAGTTTCCCGCATTAAATGTGCCCACCTAACCGTTTCCTTACATCTCGCAGGAGTCGGGCACGTGGCCGTCCCCCACGTCGTGACCACACGCCACATCGCCTACTACCACGCCGATCTCGCCTCCCCAAAAGACGCGCCCGGCTAACGGACGAGGGAGGGATCCGCGGACGAATATCCCCAGGTATGTGGAAAATGGGCCTGAAGCCCGCAATAAGTCTCGAGGGAGCGAAAGCTGGCCCTCGAACAGGGTTCGACAGCTGCCCTCGAGCAACAGAGTTAGGGACAACCCAGGGTGCGCCCATACATGGCCAAGGGCTCGAGCCACGCTCTCGAGGCACCCCAGGACGTATTCGAGGCCGAAGGAGAAGGTCGTCGTAGGAATCCCTCCGGGGGAGGCATCGAGCCCTCGAATCCTGTCGAAGGGAATCGAGATCCACACGACCACTTCTTGGCATCTTTGAGGGCACCTCTGGGCCACTAGCCGACCCCTAACGAACGTGGCACGGGCACTCACTCGAATTTCCCCGCTAGCAGCTCACCGGAGATCGTCGAAACTCGCGCCCAAACGAGGGTAGTACGGCGTTCTCCACCCCTCCTCCTTTTTTCGGAAAAGGAGTGTGAGGGTCGCAAAAGACGACCGGGACTCTGATCGACCTCGTGCGCGTGAGGCTCGGGGTCCCGACCGCAGAAACAGGCCCCGAGCCTGGAATAAGCCTCGAGGGAGCGAAAGCTGGCTCTCGAACAGGGTTCGATAGCTGCCCTCGAGCAACAGAGTTAGGGACAACCCAGGGTGCGCCCGTACATGGCCAAGGGCTCGAGCCACGCTCTCGAGGCAGCCCAGGACGTATTCGAGGCCGAAGGAGAAGGTCGTCGTAGGAATCCCTCCGGGGGAGGCATCGAGCCCTCGAATCCTGTCGAAGGGAATCGAGATCCACACGACCACTTCTTGGCATCTTTGAGGGCGCCTCCGGGCCACTAGCCGACCCCTAACGAATGGGGCACGGGCTCTCACTCGAATTCCCCCGCTAGCAGCTCACCAGAGATCGTCGGAACTCGCGCCCAAACGAGGGTAGTACGGCGTTCTCCACCCCTCCTCCTTTTTTCGGAAAAGGAGCGTGAGGGTCGCGTAGCAAAAGACGGCCGGGACCCTGATCGACCTCACGCGCGCGAGGCTCGAGGGCTTGACCGCAACGAATTGTTCCCCAATCAAACGCGTACAAGACCTCGGAGGAGTCTCAATACTCCACTGAGGCCTCGGGGGCTACACCCGGCGGGTGCGCTCGCGCGCCCCCGCCGGAAAAAATCATGGCGCTACGACTCCAGTTCTGACCAACCTCTAGGAGAGTGATCACACACTCACCCAAAGGCTCGGGGGCTACTGTCGGTACCAACAGTATGGGGGTACCCGCACCTATCGCCAAAAAACTAACACGACCGAAACCGCAATAAAAGATAGCCCGCCTCGACCGCGTATCCAGTCAGTCTCGTACGAGGCCCGCTCGACGGGGCGCCTCGACCGCGCCCCGGCTCCGACTCGTACGAGGCCCGCTCGACGGGGCGCCTCGACCACGCCCCGGCTCCGACTCGTACGAGGCCCGCTCAACGGGGCGCCTCGACCGTGCCCCGGCTCCGACTCGTACGAGGCCCGCTCAACGGGGCGCCTCGACCATGCCCCATCCCGTGCCGCAAGGTACCTCGACAGCGCTCTGACCCGCACGAGGCTCGACCGCCCGCTGGGGAGAACTCCGACTCGCGTGAGCCTGGACCGAGCACCTCGACACCTTTTCTTTACCTACCCCAGGACAAAAGCCATAGCATTCAATGCGGTTACCTACTACCACCTACCGGCATGGCTGCGGCCAGGATCGACGTGGGAACAATACCCGTGTCAGATCTCACTGTTTTACCGCCCATCCCGTGATGGGAGGTGAAACCCGTCACTATACCCACCTTACCGCGCACTGTTCACCATCAATCACCCTCGAGGGAGGATAAGACAAGGCCTGTTCTCCGCGATATCGGGGATTCGGCCTTATCCATCCGGCCTCGACCCGGCCTCGACCCAGCCTCGACGCTCGACTTAGTTCAAAGGACGGTATGGCATGACGCTCTGGGTCATTTCGCCATCTTGTCTCCCACAACGTCAGGGTGTCCAGGGATGGCCGGCCATTCCCAAGGCACGTCGCTACAGTCAACTCAACAGGAATTGACAAAATATCACCTCAAGGCTCCCCGTCGTCTTGGCCTCCTCTCACCCTATAAAAGGGCAGGCCAGGGTTCAACGGAGGAAAGAGACGAAGACGGAACGAAAAAACAAAACAAGAGATTGATATCTCAAGCAACCACCTTTTTCCTCTTTTCTCTTTGAGACTTGGGCTCGACACCCTCTCTCGCATGCTTGTAACCCCTACACGAGCACCTCGGTGCAAGGAAATACAAACCTCTCCCCCCCGCTGGACGTAGGGCCTTATTTTGCCCGAACCAGGATAAACCCCCGTGTGTTCTCCTTGTGTCACCATCCAGGAAAGAGACACGCAGCATTTACTCGTTGGTTTAGGACCCCCTCGGTCCGAACACCGATAGGTACTCTCATCGTGTGGGAGGGGTCTCTGGGTCCGGAAGACTTTGATGAACCAGTGTATTATTTTCCTGTCAATACCAAGAGAGATTTCACCAAAGAGTGTCCACTCCGAGGATATGATAACTGGAAAGAAGATTGGCCAAAATGTAGGCATGGTGAGGACTGCTTAGTGCAGATGTTCGTGAAGGGTTTGGATGGAGGTCGCCGATTCTTCAAATGTCCGCGAGCAGAGGTAATTGGTTTTAAAATTTATTACTCAAATTTTTTTCTCTCTATTATTTTGCATCTCATAGGCGAAACTAACTGCATGTTCAATAAAATCTTTGAAATGCAGTGTTCAGAGTCCAAAGAAAAATGTGACTTCACTAGATGGGTCGATCCTAGACCAATCTATCCGCACGCACAGTACATCTACTACTTGCAAGACCATATCTTCGAACTAGAAAGGAAAGTTAGCAACGGTTACAAGGACGACGAAGCAGACGATACCAGTAGTGGTGCCGTTTCATAGGACGGACCATGCCATGATCCATATTGCACCTGCCCTAACCACAAGAACAACGGGCCTCCGCCACCACCCCCGCCACCGCCACCATCAACAATGGGAGGGTACTGTGGAGAAGGGGCTACACAGTTTGCTATGTGGCCGCACTACTAGATAGAACAAATCTATCGTGTACACATGCCATGTAATTTGCTGTTGTTCGCTCTAATTACCTAAGGCATGTTAGGTTTAGTCCAGGACATATGTGTCCTAGTTTGGTACAAGTTCTGACATGCCATGTCCTATGTTACGCGTGTTAAATTATGAAATCCAGTACTTCCTTATGTTTTATGTGCACCTCGAGAACTAGTTTCAGTAACTCAGTAACATTAAACCTGATATATGACAATACTATGTAAGGTCCAAAAACTTAAAGTGCATATGAAGTACATGACGACGAAATAAATAACACAGAACATGCTCTAGGTACATGATTTACCTAAAGTACATTAGATTAAACACATTGCATACTAGATTGACCACATTGTTTATGATTAAACCATACAACTAGCATACTATTGAGTACAACGAGACCACTTTTTTTTTTCTGGGCATCGGGATTCTCCTCCATCGCTGCCTTCGCTCTGCGCACGCGCTCAAGCTTCTTCTCCCTCTCCTCCCTACACGTAGCAACACGCCTCCTTTCCTCCTCTTCCTTGTGCTCCTTTGCTGCTGCCTCCTCTCTGCGTCTCTTCTCTAATATCTCCAGGTGCTCCGCATCCCACTCATTTAGGCCTTGTAGAAGCCGCATGTCAGCCTCCTTGATCTCAGTGTCGATCCACTATTCAAAATCACATAGCGGTGGAGGGGTCTGCAACAAATGCAATTGTTTCATTACCAATTAATATGCAAAACTTCATTAGACACAAATTAATTAATAAACAAAAGCAATTTCTCACAATAAATGTACTGCGACGTTGACGCTCTATAGACTCCCATGCAAAATTGGAACACATCTAATATCTATGCTTATATGTTGCCTCATCTTCAGAAATATATACCTTGCAAGGATCGCCATAAAAGCACATGGGTATTGGCACACCGCTAGGGAGCGGCTTTGGGACGTACGGACTTTCGGTCATCCGTCCATAGCTACAATTCAACAAATTCTGTTCTAATATAACAAAACAAATAACAATAAACCTTAAAACTAAGGGTTTAATATATGATGAAAAAGATTTACGCATACCTTTGTTTTCTAGCTTTTCCACGCCTAGGCATCCTACGGTTGTACAATACATACGAATTTTAAAAAGCACATGAACAAATAACATGTGAAGTTCATAGGTTAAGAATATAATTTCATTTTACCAAATCGATTCGAAATAAATAACGAAGGGTGAGAGAATACCTAGCTCTCGAAGATCGACGGATAAAATCCAATTTCTCACGGTCCAATAGGTCGATTGAAGATGTTGGCCGAAGTGTACAAAGGAAAAACTCGAAGAGTGGGAGAAAGAAAACGAGAATGACTCGGGGGAAGAGGGGATGACTAAAACGTGGACTCTTTCCGCCAGGGGCATATTTGAGAGAATCTTTCGAAAAAAGGGCTAAAAAACAAAAAAGACGGGCCTGGCCTTAGGGCCGCGTCATCCAAATTAATGCTAGCTGTTGGATTCCTGACAAACAGTGGCTGTGGTGTTGGCCTGTGGACGGCACACGCAAGACCAGGGCGCAGGAGCCAGGAGGAGAGTACGTCGATTGGAAAACCGGTAACGCTCCTCTTCGGCTGTCCGTCTGTCCACACGAGCCAGCACGAGTCGCCTGCTCACGGAACGGAGGCTCGCGCCGTCCCCATCTGCATCGCCCGCTCGCGGAACAGACTGCGCCCGCACCGCCCTTGTCCGCATCGCCTGCTCGCTTCGCGGATTCTGCGCGAACCTGCTCGGGAGACGGATCCCGTCCTCCCCAGCCCCGCTGCGCGCCCTTGCTCGTGGGGCGGATCTCGCACTTACCGCCCCGCCCTCCTGCGGGTTCTTGCTCGCAGGACGGATCCCGCCCTCCCCTGCGCCGCCCTCGGCCGTACTTGCGCCTCTTGTTGCGGCCACACTCCATCTGCCTGTCGTGGCCCCTGCCGAGGTGCATGCCACCGACGAGCTCCGCGCCAACGAGCCTCCATTTTCGTCTAAACAGCAAGTAGATGTTGTGTTGAAAGTGCATGTTGCAAGCATCTCTTTCAAGTGTGTTTTAGAGGTATGTTGCAAGTGTTTCATATGGATGTTGCAAAAGTAGATTGAGATGTTACAATGGTTGTACATGTATGTTATAAGCTTTTATTTGTTCCAAATGTTTTGTCTGTTATTTTAGACGTACGTTGCAAGTATGTTTATCTGGATGTAACATATGTTTCACACATATATTTGCAAGTGTTTTATCTGAATGTTGCGTATGCAATTGTTTCAAGTGTTTTTAGGTGTTTTTGCAAGTGTTTCATATACATGTTTCAAGTGTTTCATTTGCTTTCAGACGTATGTTGCAAGTGTTGCGTCTGAATGTTTCAAAAAGTAGATTGGATGTTGCATCTCCCTCCTTGCCTTCTACTGCCTCGCCTCGGTGTTTCCTCCTCCTCCTCTCAACGCTGGCTGGGCATCCGCCGCCCCTCCATCTCTTCACGATGCTGGTAATGTTCGGGGCGACGTGGGCCATATAGGTGCGTGGAACGGTGCGGAAAAATGACTGCAGGAGCGGTCGTCCAGACGTACGGTCACTAGCAACCCCGTTGGAAAACTGAGCGAGCAAGCTATGGCAAATTTGCAATTCCCGTGAGAAAAGCGTGGGTGGATCATCATTGGACAATCACGTTGCTCAGACGGAGTGCTAAACAGAATTTTTTTTTGTATATATACATCTGCTGACATGGTTCAGCCCAGCATCTCCCGTGTGCCCGAGTGTCGAGTGAGCACAAAATGACACGGCGCCCCCGCATGCTTGAGGCTGAACCGCAAGCCCGCAACGGCGCGGCGCGCGCCAGGAAAAAGCCTCGCCCGCGACGCGAACTCCTGCATCCTTTCAAGTTTCCTCCCTTCCCCTGCAGCCTGCGCGACCCATGCGCGGCGAGCTCCACCTGGCCGCGCCTGGGCCCCACCTCGCTCGGCACCTGGCGCATTGCCCCCCCCGGACTCCGCGCGGCCGCCCGCAGGCCGCAGCCCGCTCCCCACCGAAAACCGAAGCGCGATTGCCATCCCCACGCCACCGCCAGGCGCCAAGGCACGATCAGCAGGACCTCGCCACGCCGCCGCTGGCGCTGCGCGTGCGCGCTTGGACCGACGCGCAACGGCCTGCCTCGACCCCCGCACTGCCGCGCTCGCGTGAACGCTCACTCCCCTCACCGCTCTCCTCGCCGTGCTATATAGGCAGCAGCCCCGCCTCCTAATTGTAGCCCTGCAGTCACCCAGAGCAGACCCGGATTTCGCTCTCGCTGTCGCTGGGTTTAAGCATTGGCTGGTCAGTTCGATCCGATCCGGCTGCGGAGGCGAGATGGCGTTCGCGGTGTCTGGGGCAGCGCTCGGTGGGGCCGTAAGGGCTCCTCGACTCACCGGCGGCGAGGAGGGGAGTCTGGTCTTCCGGCGCACCGGCCCCTTCTTAACTCGTAACGATCCCGCAACTCCCTCCTCCCCCTCCGATCAAGTGTGGGCCTGCCTCGGGTCTGTATGTGAGTGATGTGGTGCTGAACTGGTGATGCGTGCAGGGGGTGCTCGAGTTGGAGGTTCGGGGACGCACGGGGCCATGCGCGCGGCGGCCGCGTCCGGGAAGGCGGTCGTGGTTCCCGAGGGCGAGAACGACGGCCTCACATCAAAGGCTGACTCGGCTCAGTTCCAGTCGGATGAACTGGAGGTTCGTCATCCACTCATCCCTTCCCTGCAATTTATTACATAATTCACCTGAAAAAAAAAATCTGTGCACTGCTGAGGCTGCATCTTCATGCTAGTATTTGAGAACACAAGGAGACACGCGATTAGTGAGATGCCCAAACGGTTAAGGTAGTGTTTAGATGGTGTAAAAGTTGGTGTAAAGTTCCTGTAGCACTTTTCGTTGTTTTTTGGTAAAATTTATCCAATCATGGACTGACTAGGCTCAAAAGATTCGTCTCGACATCTACAGACAAACTGTGCAATTAGTTATTTTTTTACCTACATTTAATACTCCATGCATGCGTCCAAAGATTCGATGTGACGAGGAATCTTATAAATTTTTTGGAATTTTGAAGGAAGTAAACACTGCCTAAACGTTCCGTGGAGTCACAAGCCTGTACTGTACCACCATTTTGAGTTGTCCATACAGTCAAGGTGTGTTTAGTTTCTCATTTCACCTAAAAAATTTTGGGTTTTAGCCTATTATTTTGCAGAATGAAACTAAACGCCATGCAAAATTTTTGGCAAAAAAGTATCCATTCTCCATTTTGGATTTTGGCCTCGAGAGGCAAAAAAAAAAAAGCCAAAAAACCAAAAAGTCCTCACCCACCCCATGAAAAATTTGGCATTTTGAATGGAACTAAACACACCCATGAAAATTTTGGTATTTTACATTTCATCATTCCAAAGTAGTTGGTATTTTGCATTTTGCATTTCATAGGGAACTAAACACAGCCCCAGTCTTCTGAACACTTCGTCTCTTCGGCACGGTTCCACTTCCAGGTACCAGACATTACTGAAGAGACAATGTGCGGTGCCGGCGTGGCTGATGATGCTCAAGCCTTGAACAGAGTTCGAGTGGTCCCACCACCAAGCGATGGACAAAAAATATTCCAGATTGACCCCATGCTGCAAGGCTATAAGTACCATCTTGAGTATCGGTATGTATTACTTGCTTCTACTGCACATTTCAAGATGTTCCCGTCTTTCATGTTATTATATATAAATGGCTGCCTCAAGTGTCAAGATCCTCGATCGTGAAGTTTATATTAATTCTTGCATGTGTAGTACCAGTAATTCTTCATGGTTTTGCTGGAAGGTCATATGAATAATAACTAGCCAGGTTCGTTTGCACCTGCAATCTTTCATACTGTTTTGATGCCTAAAGTGTTCCATATGGTTTCACCAAACGGACTAGATCTGTTCCCTTTCAGGGGGATTTTTACATAAATGTTAGCCAGACAATATAGAGGCAACTGTGGGTTCTAATCCTTTGGCAACCTTCATTTCCATCCCTTCTGTATTCTTATATAACCCATGCGAACACCACTAGCAATCTCACTATGCTTTCATGAATAAAATTCTTCTTATAAGATTGAGTCCTATATATATAACCCATGCGAACACCACTAGCGATCTCAGTATGCTTTCAACTTTCATGAATAAATAAACAGGTACAGCCTCTATAGGAGAATCCGTTCAGACATTGATGAGCATGAAGGAGGCTTGGAAGCCTTCTCCCGTAGCTATGAGAAGTTTGGATTTAATCGCAGGTATTCTTTACCGTGAAGTGTTTATCTTTTATCCTATATACTAGCAAATAACTTTGTATCTTATCTTCCAATGTAGCGCGGAAGGTATCACCTATCGAGAATGGGCTCCTGGAGCACTCGTATGCTCTTTCTTCAGTTCTTCTAATCTTATTGCTTATCATAATACAATACAAGTTCCATGTTTCATTACAAGAACGATCAGTCTCCCAGCTACAAAGCTACTTATATTTAATATTTTTTGACCTTTCAAATGTATATATTGTTAGACTTAGCTGCTAGTGTTATTCAGAATTGACTCCTGCTTTCAATTTCAGTCTGCAGCATTGGTGGGTGACTTCAACAACTGGGATCCAAATGCAGACTGTATGAGCAAAGTATGCTTATGGCTTCAGAAAATGTTTTATATTTTACTTATTAGATTGGTTTGTTTATCTTTTTTCATAAACTCCATATATATGCACTCTATTGAATCAACTTTCCAAAGGAAAGTGTATATATTGAATTCACTAGACTCAGTTCCTACAATTGACTTTAATCAACTTTCCAAAGGAAAGTGTATATATTGAATTCACTAGACTCAGTTCCTACAGTTGACTCTTGCCATAAGTGTGCTACTAGATAAATGTGTTGCTGCTGTACTACTCTTAGAGTCAATGTTCCCAAATTGCACATGTTTTACATATATTCTAACTGTCTAGATATCTTTACAAATTGCATGTTCCTATAATAAGATGAATTGAGTACTCATACTTAGTGGTGCATGGACTTAGTAGGTGTAATTCTTAATGATTCATGAAGAGTTACTGATGTGGGCATGTTTGTTTGTATGGGTTCTTACCCCCTTTCTTTCTTCTTCTTAATATAATGACACGCCATGTTTGAGAAAAAAAAGACTTGCTGATGCTTGTATAGTCTAATCCGAGGTACTTTGTTCTTGCAGAATGAGTTTGGTGTTTGGGAGATTTTTCTGCCTAATAATGCAGATGGTACATCACCTATTCCTCATGGATCTCGTGTAAAGGTAGCTTTTCTTTTCCTCCTTGGTTATTGTTTTTGTCTCGTGAGCATCTCTCCAAAATTAACTGGTGAATTTTTTACCATATATAGGTGAGAATGGATACTCCATCAGGGATAAAGGATTCAATTCCTGCCTGGATCAAGTACTCAGTGCAGGCCCCAGGAGAAATACCATACGATGGGATTTATTATGATCCTCCTGCAGAGGTCTTCCTTTCTCATATTCTGTACTTACAAATTTTAAATAACCCTTTGTTCCTACTTTGGGCTAGAATTTTGTTTCTTGGAAAATGCCATTTATTGCTTTGTGGAACCTCTTTAGTGTATTTCAGTCAGTCCTATTTGTTGTGGGATCTGAATTTTACTTTTCTCACTTGCTACTAATTAAAATATTTCACATGCATATGCAGGTAAAGTATGTGTTCAAGCATCCTCAACCTAAACGACCAAAATCATTGCGGATATATGAAACACATGTTGGAATGAGTAGCCCGGTATGAGACCTTTTCCTTTTGATTCCTTAGACAATGCTAGCCATATGCAAAACCTTGGGGACGTTTTCCCCCCAGGGTGAGTTTTTTTTAGACAATGCTAGCCATATGCAGTTTTAGTTAATTGCAGGCTTCAATATATTTAGATACTATTACCTTCTTACATTTGTCTTCCTTATTTAAGATGTATAGCCTAAGTGTATATATATTTTTTTTTCATAAAATTTCACTTTGCTACTTTTTTAGTGAAGCCAGCAACATGTAATTCCAAGTTATTCTGGAATTCGTTAATTAATGATGTTGTCTTGGTTCAAATAGGATGTTTGAACCTCTCAAAAATGGATGTTCCAATAGTAAGAGAGAATTTTTACATTTTCTTGCAAATTACCAACAACTTAGAACTGATCAATGTAACTTTGAATGTCATTTCTGCTCTGATATATGTTTCTATAGTTCATAGCATTATATAACATTTCAAAACAATATGCATATGTTTCTCATGAACGGTCATCAATATGTTGTTATGTGTCTTATACTTTAGTTGATACATTTTGCTTAATATTAAAAATTAAATTCATATTTCCCACAATTACTTTGAGTTCATAAATATAAACATAGCCATAGCACAGGCACTTTAGATTTTTTTTTTCTAATTACCATGTGATTTCTATATACATGTTTCTTCACTATTCATTATCCTTTTTTCTGGCTATAATTTTGTTTTCTTGTTTGCACTTAGATAATTTCGTGCATCCTTTTGTGATTAGGAACCGAAGATAAACACATACGCAAACTTTAGGGATGAGGTCCTCCCAAGAATAAAAAAACTTGGATACAATGCAGTGCAAATAATGGCAATCCAAGAGCACTCATATTATGGAAGCTTTGGGTAATTTCAGGATCTAGTTTTGTTTGTCTTCTCTTCTTCTATATCCACTTTACACTTTACCTTTTAACTTTGGTACCTGTTAATTGCTTGAGAACTTCATCTTTCATCGTCCTCTTTTTTATTGTCATCTCATGCCCCTTTCCACTTTGCTTCTATTTTGATAGCATTAAATGTAATAGTTTGTTTTGGTCTTCAATAATCTATTGTATTTGGATGCATTCCTAGTAACAAGACTACACAGATATATACGGAACCCCAACTGTGTAAACATGCTCTGATTGCTCTGATTGGATGGATGGTTGCATGATACTGTCAATATGGCATTATGGCAACTCACAAGTGTCAGTATCAATGCTTACTGCCTCCTGTCATAAAAACAAGTTTTTTAGGACAAGATTTAGTCAAACCATAAAAAACTTTTAACTTTTAGTTTGAAAGCATGTAAGTTATATGTGTGGAATTGTATTGAAAAATACTTACAAATCTCATAATCTTGAAGAATTCAAATCAAAGTATATATTCTAGAAGAAATCAGTGGTCACAGATATGCATCAAAGACCATGCAATGTTGAATCAAGTATTTTGACAGTAAGAATTACATGTTTCCAACAGGATGAATTTTGAGAGGGTATCCATCTGTTCAGAGGCGGAGAAGATAGTATCCATCTCAAATTTTAGTTCTGAATGATGCTTTTTCATTTTTGGCAAACAAAATTACAGCATTGATTTTTATATTTTGTTACTTCTATTGCAGATACCATGTAACTAATTTTTTTGCACCAAGTAGTCGTTTTGGTACTCCAGAAGATTTGAAGTCTATGATTGATAGAGCACATGAGCTTGGTTTGCTAGTTCTCATGGATGTGGTCCATAGGTAATTTGATAAATTTCTTTGTTATTAACTTATCTTCAGGTCAATTGAAGGATTGTGATGCAATAACTGATCTTTTCTAGTAGTGGATGTCTAATATTTGACCATCTTGGATCACTATTCGTTTAGGTTCTTTGTATCCATAAGGTCCAAGATCCTAGAATCACAGCGCTGTTGAAACCCTTTCTTCGAGAAGCATCAACCCTTTCTTTGATTTATTGAAGCTCTTTGGTTTCATACCTTTATCTTTGCTTTTGTGTTACCTGCAGTCATGCGTCAAGTAATACTCTGGATGGGTTGAATGGTTTTGATGGTACGGATACACATTATTTTCATAGTGGTCCACGAGGCCATCACTGGATGTGGGATTCTCGCCTATTCAACTATGGGAACTGGGAAGTATGGAACAAAAAATGCTCTATCTCCAATTTATTTCATTCTCTCCTATTTTTCTGCCTGTATTCTTCAAATAATTTTATCCTTATGCAGGTTTTAAGATTTCTTCTCTCCAATGCTAGATGGTGGCTTGAGGAATATAAGTTTGATGGTTTCCGTTTTGATGGTGTGACCTCCATGATGTACACTCACCATGGATTACAAGTAATTTAAGCTTTATGCCTATTAGTTTATCTTCACTTGCTAAGTCTGACTGGAATAGTGGATTATGCCTGGGAAGCTTTGTTCAGTATCATATTTGTTATATCATTCCTTCTTCTAAAGTCATGCAATTTACTTTAGGTAACATTTACGGGGAACTTCAATGAGTATTTTGGCTTTGCCACCGATGTAGATGCAGTGGTTTACTTGATGCTGGTAAATGATCTAATTCATGGACTTTATCCTGAGGCTGTAACCATTGGTGAAGATGTAAGTGCCGAGTTTGTTTGTCATTCAGTATGCATTCTCACACATATTTGTGGCAATATTTTTTTTGTAGTCTAAGATGCTTTTTGTTTATCTTGACAAGATACTCCTATTTGGGCCCTGTTTGGATCCCATGGTCTAAAGTTTAGCCACTAAACTTGAGATCACTTTAGCTCTTGAGGCTCCAAACAAGAGGTCCAAAGTGCTGTATAAAGTTTAGCCAACCTCACAAAAACCTTTAGACCACACAAGCTAAAGTGGTCTAAAGTTTTAGTCTTTAACTTTAGCCAACTAAACTTTAGACCATAGGATTCAAACAGGCCCTTGGTTATAGAAAAGTTACTTTGGATTTTAATACGAAGTGCACACTAAGTTACTGATTAATATTATTCTTCATTTATTTGAAGTTTCAGTCTATTTCAACTCCATTTATAATAATGTGCTTAGCAAGTTACTGTTTTAATTTTACATTAATATATAATACAACAAGATCATGCTTTACAACATGTGTATATATTAGATAAGTAGTTCATGCATATAGAATGACTACTTTGTGAAGAAACATATAGAATTACTATTAAAAAACTATTTGAAATACATGAAGAAAGTTAATGGCCGAAAATAAATTATTTTTTCGCGATCGGGCCATTCACCCGTTTTTTTCCTGAATCTAAATTATAATGGAGAGAATACTAGAACTTTTGGGCTTATATGAGCCTCGACTATAAAGAATATTTCTCTTGAAGTTTAGAGAGGTTACATTCTCGACTCAGATTTCTTTCCAAACTACTGGATGGATACCAGAGGATACAAAAAAAAAAAGAAATTGTAAGCCACTCTGTTGCCCTTGTTTTGGCTCCCAGATTTAATTAAAAAAATTTAAAAAACTCAACAACGGGGAGAAGACGTCCCCTTGGATTGGCTTTAAAGAGAGCAGAGTACTGAATCCTTTAGGGAAGTAATCACCTGAGCCTGACCTGCGAGCACCTGGGTTCAAGCAGGTGGATAGGATCTCAGCTAGAGGCTCTACCAACCAAGTTATTGCTCGGTTCTCACCGAACTTTAATACAGAGATGAGCATTGCCTGATGAGGAATTAACAGGTTGCTAGGTGAATATTAGCTTCTTCATGCTAACCATCTGCAAAGTTCCAAAAAAATATCTTGAGATTTTAATCCCTTTTGAAGTAGAAGCATGTTCCATATTGACAACATTTTTCTTTCCCTGGAAGGTCCTGATTTACTGAATGTCCGATTATGTATACACATATACAAAATATTTTTGGGGCTATAATTTGACAAAAATAGGGCAAGCCCTCCACATCATTGGCTTACATAAACCAATAGGAATTTGAACGTATCTAAAATATTCTGTGACTTTTCTATTGGTTATTCAAAAAATTATATAACTTGTTCAGGTTAGTGGAATGCCTACATTTGCCCTTCCTGTTCACGATGGTGGGGTAGGTTTTGACTATCGTATGCATATGGCTGTGGCTGACAAATGGATTGAACTTCTCAAGTAAGTATTTCATATGTCTGTGGATGATCATTATTTTCTTGTATTGGCCTGCATTTCGAAATAATTCTCTTGTTTTGGCATAAAACATTCAAGTACATACACTAATGTTTAATTGCATGGGCCATGTGCATATGCATTTTTTGTTGTATTTGTCATCACTTTTGTGGTTTAATCTAGATAATCATAAAAATAATAGGTTTTCACATGAGATAATTTTTATGCACATTTGCATGTGGCTGCATACATGATTAACACCACCAAATATACCTTGAGATTGATGTATATTTTCAAATTGGAAAAAGTCTAAATAACCCCCAACATATCATGTGTAGCTTACTTAATCCCCCAAACTACAAAACCAGGTATTCAACGCATTAAACTTTGCTAAACCGGTCATTTTACCCCCTGGCTGGTTTTGCTACCCAGTTTTGCATACGTGGCACTCCAACTTGGCAGTCAAAGGCACGATAGAGGCAGGGACCAGCTGTCAGACGCCGGCAGCCTCCCGCGCCGGGCTCGCGCACCACCACCCGGCGCCCAGCCTTCGACGCGGCCAGTGCTTCCAGCGCCGCCAGCACGCTCCACGCCGCAGCGCTTGACAGGCAGCCGAGGAGCGCGGGCACCGAACTGTGGTGGATGGCGCTGCCGTGCGCCGGCTCGGCCGTGCAGCAGATCGCGGCGACCGCGGCGCCTGAGACGCGCTCGTCGTCGTGTCGCAGCAGCGGCAGCAGCACCGTACCTGCCACACGCGCGGCGACGGCAGCAGGCTGAGCGCGCACTGGAGCGCCAGGTCCTCCTGCTTGGACAGGTCCCACGGCGTGGGCGCGTGGAAGACGAGCTGCAGCAGCATGGGGAGGAACCCCAGCTGGAGCATGCAGGGTGCGGTTGGGGCGTTTGGCACGAGCGTGGCGTCGCCGAGCAGCTGCAGTGTGAACGGGCACGTGTGGTGGCCGGCAGCAAGCCAGCGTGCAGGCTGATGGGGCACCGGAACAGGTGCGGGATGCTCATCTTGTGCTGCCGCTCGGATCAGGATCGCGTCCTTCGGCTTACTCTTTCCCCGCGTCCACCTCCTCCTTGTTGCGCGTCCACGCGCTGGACGTGCCCGCTGCCGTGCGCTGTGCGCATGGTGGATGCCAGGGCGGCCGTCACGCTCGACAAGTGGCTCGCCACGGCGACCGGCGATGAGGAGATGGACTCCTCTACGACGCAGAGATGCAGATGCAGTATAGGCCATGGGACTCAAGCCTTACATTTGGCAATTTGGGGCTGCATCAGCGAAAAAAATATCGGCCGGTAGAATCCGAAATTTCCGAGATATCCCGTTTACCGGCTAGGTCCGAAATTTTTCCTCTATCGTCCGAAATTTTCATATTTTTAAAATTTTGTCATTCAAATAGACGTTAAAGCCCACCCAATACTCTAACCTTAATCCATGTTTAATTTTCTGTCCCCTTCTCTTCTAAGTTCAAGTTGCCACCACCGCAACACACTCAGCACGCTCCAGCCATATCACTGCCCTCCTCATTGAATAAGCAATTGATAATATGTTTTATTTAGTTTTTTATGTTAGATTGTTTAGAAATGATCTATGCGCTTTCCTGAACAAAATGAGTCATTTTTTATCTAAATTTCTTCCGAAATTTTATTTCTATCGCTGATAAATTTCCGATATATCCGATATTCCCGTTTATCGGTGACCACCGATATTTTTAAAATATCGGTACAGAAAACCTTGGGCTGCATCACATATGAGTCATTGAGTCATTGGTGCCATTATATGCAGAGATGCAGATACAGTATAGGATCAAGAAACTAATCCTCCACTGATTGACACGATCATGATACTTTTTTGCTTAATTAATTTGCCATGGTAGCGATGGTATGGATGCAGACTTGCAGTTGGTGAGTTCGGCGACAAGTCGTACATGCTGAGGCTGAGCTGCACCTACACCCACGTCCACAGCGGCGACCCCGCCGCTGTCGCGCTCTTCTTCCACACTTGAGCTGTCACGCACGCCGGACCACCAACCCATACGGCCATGCCCGCCCTTCCTCCATGCGCTAGCGTTCGCGGTCTCCCCGGCCTCGCTGCCCCCGCCCCAGCCTCTGCTCGCCGAGAAGGCCAGCACCAATGCCGCCGCCATGTCCTCCACCCCGTTCCACTTCCCAGCCTCCGCGGTGCGCGCGCTGCTGTCCTCAATCCTCATTAGAGCCGGGCACCAACCCGTTCGCGGGCGCTCGCCGTGCTCTTCTAGGTCCGGGTCACCGGCGCCGCCGACGGGAGTGGGAGCTCATGCTGGCGCTCGACTTCCGCAAGCGGATGCACGCGCCGGTGCCGTGGGTGGTACTATGGCAGTTCGGTCCGTCCGCGGTGCCCTGGCGGAGGGCAGGTCGTCCAGGCTCGTGTATTTTGGGGCGAAGGGGTCTGAGAGCTGGGCCCTGCCACCAGCGTGTCTTTGACTGCCAAGTTGGAGTGCCACGTGTGCAAAACCGGGTAGCAAAACCAGCCAGGGGGTAAAATGACCGGTTTAGCAAAGTTTAATGTGTTGTAGTTTGGGGGGTTAAGTAAGCTATACACGATACGTCAGGGGGTTATTTAGACTTTTTCCTTTTCAAATTTGAAACCAATGAACCCATCTGATACTTGTAATATTGCTGCACAAATCTTGAAGTTTTTTATGCATAGGATATTGCACATACCAACATATATCGGCGGTGCATATATATTTTGTATAACTAACATTACACTATTCACTATGTTAATATGTTTTGTGTTTAATTTTCTATACAAAAAAGTCTCCCCTTGAATATGGTGCTCAAATAATTTGTATAAGCTTTTGTTTCGAAATGGGGAAGCTCTATCTGTAATATACCTTGTGCGTTCACTTTGAGTTATGTGGTGAGTTTCGACTTTCTCTTTAACTGCGCAGGCAAAGTGATGAAGCTTGGAAGATGGGTGATATTGTGCACACACTAACAAATAGAAGGTGGTTGGAGAAGTGTGTAACTTATGCTGAAAGTCATGATCAAGCATTAGTCGGTGACAAGACTATTGCATTTTGGTTGATGGACAAGGTTACCACTCATTAATTTTCTTGGTGTACTTTACATATTTTTTCTACAATAATTAATTCTATTTATTTTCTTCAAGTTCATGATGTATTCATGGTTCCCACAAAACAAATGTTATTTAAAAGCAAAGAGTTAGAACTTTTGTTAGTTTTCTTTAATTTGGACTTGTGTGCCCTGTTTTTCTGTCATGACTCATGAGCATTATAGTTGCAATTTCATTTCTTTGACAGTTCTGAGTGAACTATGATTTATTGTTTTAATACTTCATTGAGTTTGTAGAACATATCGGCTCTTCCTCATCCTATACTTTCAGAAAATTATATTTGGTCTTTTCCTTCCACTATTCTCTGAAAAATACATGTAGAAACACAGAACAATAATACTAGAGGGTGACATGAGAACCTCACTGGTTCTATTTATGCAGGATATGTATGATTTCATGGCCCTTGATAGACCTGCAACTCCTACCATTGATCGTGGGATAGCATTACATAAGATGATTAGACTTATCACAATGGGTTTAGGAGGAGAGGGCTATCTTAATTTCATGGGAAATGAGTTTGGACATCCTGGTGAGATTTAACTATTTTGTTTCATTTAACATTCTTTGAGTCTTGTTGAACAGTACCTCATCTAACAATTATCTTGCAATTTATCTTTTGTTAGTTATATTGGTGTTGAGGACTTGAGGTCATTGTTCTACTTTCTATTTTGCAGAATGGATAGATTTTCCAAGAGGTCCGCAAAGACTTCCAAGTGGTAAGTTCATTCCAGGGAATAATAACAGTTATGACAAATGCCGTCGAAGATTTGACCTGGTAAACTTTCTTTGAGCTATTGTGCTTGTGCATCAGTAAAGTCCAGTTTGTATTTACTTTTACCACTTATCGAGTGCTTTAATTAGCAAGGTGCCATTATAATAGTTCCTTCTTTATTCATATTAGTGTGTTTTCAAAAGTAAAAATATTACTGCCTTTGCAAAATTTTGCTTTAATTTCTGTTGTTATGTTTGGTCAATAATTGGTCATTATCGGAATTGTGTTATTTTTACATTGTCAGGGTGATGCAGACTATCTTAGGTATCGTGGTATGCAAGAGTTTGATCAGGCAATGCAACATCTTGAGCAAAAATATGGAGTATGTTCTGTAATTATTTTTTGATTTGGTTCTGCAAGTTTGAGTTATTGTTTCTACTAACATCATACTTGGTGGGCATTCTACTTGTAATGTCATTTCTAAAAACCATTTCTCTATTTTACTGAGCTTTTAAGCTAGGAAAATTTTATTATGAATTCTTTGATGTTGCATCAGCAATTCTATTTCATGGTGCTTGATTTTAGCTGTCCTTTTGTCGCAATAATCTATGCTCTAGCTGAGTTGGTTAGGTGGCTTAAGTTCGACTCCCTGTGGGAGCAAATTTTAGGCTGGGGTTAAAAAAAATCCCCTCATGTGTCCCACGCCAATGCGCAGGTCTAAGGACCGACCCAGGTTCTCACATGGGCAACGGTGCCGCTGTGTATGGTTGCCTTCTATCTTAGACAGAATGCTTGGGGTTGTCTTACACCTCGTAGGTCAAGTTTTTAAACTTGGCAAATCTATCTTAGGTATTTCCATGCTCATTAGTAGTACTCTGGACTCTTGATACAACACGCCATAACAGTAGCGAAAAATTTTCTGATGAAACTTGCTGTATGATTGCAGTTCATGACGTCCGATCACCAGTATATTTCTCGGAAACATGAGGAGGATAAGGTGATAGTGTTCGAAAAGGGAGATTTGGTATTTGTGTTCAACTTCCACTGCAACAACAGTTATTTTGACTACCGTATTGGTTGTCGAAAACCTGGGATGTATAAGGTATGCATCTGTCGTGCATTCCCTATGCTCAAAGTGCCTACCTTTTCTTGCTAAATGAGTTTGCTATACGTAGTATCATGCTGCAATTTATCAAGTCTCATTATTGATCTCTTTCTATGATGAAGCTAGGAGAAACTAAGCTGTTGGTGTCACTGTCAGCAATTCATGTTGTAGTTAATTTAATATGCTTGAAAAAGTAGGACACTAGATTTGGATTTTTTTTCATTTTGTTATGCCATACGAGCAGGTAAAAGGTAGCAAAATACTAGTGTCATACTTATATATAAAAAAAACAAAAATATGAACTGGGCGTACCTGTTATGGATGGGGATGGCCGCATGCTCGTTCTCTTGGTGCCTCTGATATTGGAGCACATCCGTTGTTCCAAAACTAGCTGGAGAACAGGAGAAGTTTCTCAAAATCCACTTGCTGAGGTGCTGACAGCATCTGCTATTTGTACCAGGTGGTCTTGGACTCGGACGCTGGACTATTTGGTGGGTTTGGCAGGATCCATCACGAGGCAGAGCACTTCACCACCGTAAGTTTTGTGGCGCATGATATTGCTTTTGGTACGCAGATGTCAACTTGTTCCTGACAGAAGATGTGAGCTAACTTCTGTTACAATATTGGTCATTACCTGCAGGACTGTTCACATGATAACAGGCCCCATTCCTTCTCGGTTTATACACCAAGCAGAACCTGCGTCGTCTATGCTCCAGCGGAATGATAGCAAGGTACTGGTTGCTGGGCGGCATGTGTGGGGCTGTCGATGTGAGGAAAAAAAACATTCTGCCAACACCGGCAGATGCATGCTTGGCACAATAAGGTTCTGAAACTTCAATCGATGCTGGAAAGCCCAGACATCCTACTGCGTTGTCATCTCTAAATATTTAAGACCTTCAGGATGTCAATTAAACATAGCCTTTTCTTTCTTTTTCGCTTTCCCTAATGCCTGATGACTGATTGTTTGCGCTTGTTTCATTCCGTTGAGCACTGATGATCTTAGAGTTAAACAATCGACTGGAGCGCCTAGGTCTTAGTGTAGGGCTCCAGACTGTGTTGCATGTCTGTCCGACTACAGAACAGTCAGCAGTGTGGCCCTGCTCTGCTTATTCTTGACTGCTACTCCTCCCAATTACCGAGTCACTCAGATTCAGACATGCTCGATCAGCACTATCACTCCAATGTCCCTGATGACACTGCACATTCCCAGCTTGCTGTTGCAGGTATACCTCGCCTGCCCGCCTGCCTTAGATGCTAACCCTGCAACGATAGACACGGAGACGGAATTGCGAAACGAAATGGCTGCAAAGCTAAGTGAAGGTTTCACTAACACTTGGGCCGTATCCTCGGAGGAAGAAAGCAGGAGACGAGCGCACGTGCATTTTGGTCACACCAACTGGTGACAGGGAATGTACACTAGATTGCTCAAGAGTTACTCCTACTCGACTTCTTGGATCGCCGCAGGGTCTCACCTAACGCTTTTCATGATACCTGGCTGTTGTTCTTGGGCCAATCCGGAGCCGCTCTCCAGCTCACATCACATGTACGTGGAATGATGCTGTCTCAGGTCATGGCATACGGCTTTGTTGGCTTTATTTCCTCCATCGATGCCCAGGAAACTTGTGCTATGCCTATCATTACCATAAGCAGCTAGTAGTATGAGTTATGAGTGACAGGTGACACCTGCATGAAAATACATATAACATCAAACAATATAACAATTCATACGAATCACCGGTGCTTGCTTAAAGGTTCAGACTTCGAGTAGCTAGTATAGGACACTAGCTGTACTCAGCTCTCGATCGGTTGCAAAACAATAAAAAGGTGAGGGAGACAGAAGACGCCCCGGGAGCACAGGGGGAAGCTGCAGGAATAAATAGACGAACGGTTGTTAGATGCAGGCTACTCCTACTACCGGTTTCTTACATGACTTTGGAGAGGGCAGTGTTGGCAGCTAGCAGCGAGCCAGCGACGACGATGCAGCAGGGTGATCAGATGGAGTGCAGCGGCAAGGAGCAGCAGATGCAGATCGTGTGCGTGCGGAGCGCGTCGACGGGCGGCGCCGTGGTCGGCGAGGAGGTGGGGGAGTGGGCGGAGGAGCAGTCGTCGCGGTCGGCGCTGTCGCTGTTCAAGGAGAAGGAGGAGGAGATCGAGCGCAAGAAGGTGGAGGTGAGGGACAAGGTGTTCTCCATGCTGGGCCGGGTGGAGGAGGAGACCAAGCGCCTGGCCTTCATCCGCCAGGAGCTGGAGCTCATGGCCGACCCCACGCGCCGGGAGGTCGACGCCATCCGCAAGCGGATCGACAAGGTCAACAAGCAGCTCAAGCCGCTCGCCAAGACATGCCTCAAAAAGGTACGCTAAAAACACTGGAACACAAGTATTATTATTATTTTTTCATTCGGTTTCACTTTGGTCAAATGGCTAGAAGTCAAGCAGATAGCAACACCGATCGTATATTTGTTTCCGAACATGCAGGAGAAGGAATACAAGATGTGCCTCGAGGCCTACAACGGGAAGAGCAACGAGAAAGCCACGCTGGTCAACAGGCTAATGGAGGTTGACTCAGCTGCTCGATACCTTTGCAATCTGCACGCTATAGCTTTTGTTTTGCGAACCCTTTGCATTTCCATAATATTACTAGGCCTAACCAGAATTATTAGACTTGGTCCTCTAAAACAACGACGATTTGTTTTTTTTTTCTTTGGCAGCTCGTAAGCGAGAGCGAGAGGCTGGGGATGAAGAAACTCGAAGAGCTCAACAAGACGATAGAGTCCCTCTACTAGATCTGCTCTCACGGGAGAAAAAGAAGATGATGGTAAGGTAGTCGTGGTATCCCGGCCACACAGGAGGAACTAGCATTGCCAGTAGCTCAACGTGCATTTTTTTTGCGACGTGCATTTTTTTTTGCGACGTGCTTGATTATTCGATTTGTGTATTTTTACACGTGATTTGTAATCGATGGTTCACTATCCTTGACTTGTAATTGCTCTGTGCAGTCGTGCAAACGAACGTTCCTATAACAAAGGTATTGTGTGAGCAGGGGACACGATCATTTACCTATTATGATAGAGGAGGTGAAACTTAGATAGAACTGCTCGTTACCCTCCGATCCGGTTATTCAGTTGCTGTCTAGATCTATCTGAGATAGGTTTCGGCATCATGATGAAAAGCAACGTGAGACTATGGGCAGTACCGCCTCCGGACGCCTGCGACGCTTTCTGCTCTCGCAGCCGCGCAACGCTCCATCCCTCCGCTTCCCACACGTGTGCATGATGCCCCAGTAGCAGACGGTTGTGGCAGGTGAGTCATATTACAACATGTACAACATCTGATCTACTTTTGAAACATTCAGATGAAACTTTCGCAACATGCGTCTGAAGAAAGATGAAACACTTGAAACATGTGTCTGAAACACTTGTGAAAACACCTAAAAATACTTATTAGCCATTGCAAAGCATATGCAACATCCTGACAAAAACACTTGCAAACATACGTGTGACATATACGCAACATCCAAATAAAAGCGCTGACAACATACGTTTGAAAAAAGATAAAACATTTGACATAGACGCTTGCAACATATATATATAGCCATTGCAACATATGCAATATCCCGATCTACTTTTGCAACATCTATACGAAATCCTTGCAACATACCTCTGAAATATTTGCAACAATTAAAACATACTTTTGCAACATGGGGTGGGGGAGAGAGAACGAGGCCGGTCGATTCCAGCCGTCAAGGTGGGAGCCAGCGGTGTCCGAGCACCACTAGCACCGGCCGCGCTCGTGGGTGCCCCTTGGCTCGGCTGGAGATGACCTGAGGCGCCTTGACACCTGCGCCTAGCCGCCATCGGCAGGGGCAGCGACTCATCCTGGCAGCACTGTTTAGGAAGAGGCCAGAGAGGCACTGCGTGAACTGAGGGAGGAGACGGCATGGTTGGCTTGGGTGGAGGAAGGAAGCAACGACAGCGCACGCAGGGCTTTGCTGCTGCCAGCGGACACGAGAGAGACCTGGGGATGGGGAGGGCGAGACGGAGCGGAGAGATAGAGAGACAGGCGAGGCGGAGTGGAAGTTGCGTCCGAACCCATACGAGCTGACGAACGCCTACGTCCGAGTATTTCCGTGAAACTATTAGTATGTAGTACTCCATAATACTCATTATCGAGCTACTACGGCCGCTCGCCGGGGCTCTAGCAGCTGCATCACCAACTCGCCACGAAGCCCCCGTGGATTCTAGAAGTGGTGTGTTCATGCCATGGTGGAGAAGGGCGGTCTAGCTTCAGAGGACAGTGCCGGAGGGTTGCGCCGGCATCGGAATGAATGGCTATGAAGACCGGCGGCACGAGCACGAGAAGGAATGGCTACGAAGTCCGAAAATTACCTGGGAGGTGCAACCCATGACTTGAGGGAGTGAAATTACCGAACTATCTTTTATTTTTCGATAGTAATCTAAAAATTACCTAAAAATTTATAGTTAATAATCTCACATGTTTTGGTATAGATCCTGCGTGTTTAGGTACTTCCTGATATCTTTTTCTTGGTACTTTCTATTTTTTCAGCCGATCTGAGCCAATGGACGGTTCATATATTTTTCAACCACCGTAAACTCATACTTATAACAAACTTAAAGGCTATAATTTCTGCCCTATCTTCTGGATTGTACTTGAAACTAAAAACTTAGTTCCTTGTGCTAAAAAAATACATGCTCTGTTTACACAGCCAACACATGTGCTCATCTTTGGACCTTGATCCTAATTTTGCAAGCATATTAAGATAAATGAATTGCCATTTTTTTAGAACATACCAACTATTAAAGCTTCCTTGTATTTTGTGATGAAAAATCAAACCTAATGTTATTTTATATCAAAATCCGTCTACATTTGAAACTACATTTTTAGAGGCGCGTGTTGTTTAGGTGATGTAAAATTGAACACAAGTCCTTGGGTCCACCAAATCGGTGCGAGGGCAAGGAGCAATGCACAAGATTCCTCAGACTTATCTAAAGGATATTTAAATGATACTTCTTCGGTCCAAAAAAAATACAATTATCGTTTTTTATGTATAAAATGATTTGAACTTTAACTAAAATTATATAAAAAGTAGTAACCTTTACTATACAAAATAGACTATTAATTAATTATATTATGTATTTTTATAATAAAATTATTTAGAGACATAAATGTTAATATTATTTATTATAGATTTAATCAAACTTATACTAGTTTCATTATCACCAATCCTGTATTTATATTTTTTGGGGACTGAGGTAGTACGATAATTTTCAATTGTCGGTGGTTGTCTTGTCATGCTTCTCCTCTGATCGAATTGACAGCCTTTAATTGGCCGTGGTTGCCAATAACACTCTCCAAGAAAGAGGTCAAACTTAAGCTAGGCATTGTTTAGTTGTCAAAAAATTTTATAAAATTTTTCAGATTCCTCGTCACATCGAATCTTTGACACATGTATGAAGCATTAAATATAGATAAAAAATAAAACTAATTACACAGTTTAGACGAAATTCACGAGACGAATCTTTTAAGCCTAGTTAGTCTATGATTAGATAATATTTGTCAAATAACATCGAAATTGCTACAGTAACATTTCCCAAAATTTTTCGGGAACTAATCAGGCCCCTAGTTTCGTTAGCACGAGTCCTATATTTACATTCTTTTTTTTTGGACTAAGGGAATACGTAGAGCCATTGACAACTTTCAATTGTTTGTGGTTGTCTTTTCATGCTTCTGCCTCTGATCGAATCGTCAACTTTCAATTGGCCATAGTTATTCAATAACACTCTCCAAGAAAAAGCCCTTTCAAATGTCTATAAAACTACTAGGACCTAGAGGGCTAGAGCTTCAGGATATATTATATAATGGAGCTCTAGATTGTAAGACTATCTGCACTCATGAACCTCTATATTCATCCTCTATATATCTTAGTCATCAAGATTCTCTCCTCTATACCCAATTCTCCCGCACTCATCCATCCTCTATATTATCCTCTATCTACTGTGGGGTCCACTTGTCACTTTATCTAAATATATTCATGTGAGATCTTGTTTTAAAGTATTTATTTAAACAAATTTAATGGTGCAATCTGAATTTAATTTAGGTTTTTGGTTTGTGAGTTATAACATTTTTTAACTTAGTTGAAATAGTGGCAGCAGTGGGTCCCGCGCATGCACCCTCTCCCTCCCATCCCGCGCCTAACAGCAGCAGCGGCGGGGCCCGCGCATGCAGGTAGCGGGACGCACGCTATTCCGCTAGATTTGGCGGACGAAGTCTCTGTGGCACATGTCTTACAGTTCCCGGTGCAGCTCTTTCCACCCGGTATATGCCGATGTGGACAGGTACCGGATGCGTTTATATGTACCAGTGCAGATAGGCTAACGGTTTTATAGACATTTGAAAGACGTCCCATATTGTGGGGTCGAGATGGCGGACTAGAGGAGTGAATAGTCATTTCTAAAATTAAACACATCGGCTAACCGAAACAAATATGGAATTATAACTATCGGTCTAGCCAAAACTACACCCCTCTATCTATGTTCTCAAGCACCTCAAAAAGATCATAAACTAGCGACTAAGGTGCCGGGCTAGTTAGAGCTCACCTAACAAATTCTACGAGCAAAGTCACACAAACCTATGCCACTAGTACTTCAAACAACGGGGGAGCTCCTACACATGCTAGTAAGCAAAAGCACAAAGCCACCTAAGCTCACTAGCAATGCTCAATAACAAGGCTACACAAGCTAAATTATAGAGCATAAATTACTTAGCTACACAAACTAAGCAATGCGACTAACAAGGTTACTCAAACTGAATTAGTCATGCAAGGGAGCTACTTCTATGCTACATAAGCTAACTACAAGAGCAACTACACAAGCACAATGTATATGAAAGTAATTACAAGCTTGTGTAAGGGATTGCAAATCAACAGGAAGACAAGGATGACACAATAATTTTTATCCTAAGGTTCACGTGCTTGCCAACACGCTAATCCCCATTGTGTCGACCATTCACTTGGTGGTTCGATGGCTAATTAGCACCACACCAAGCCCACACGTTGGGCGCCGCAACAACCCCACGAACCAAGTGAGGGTAGCTCAATGACACGCTCAACTAGAGTTGTTCTTTGCGGCTCCCGCGGGACGAGCACAATACCCCTCACAATCACTTCTCCGGAGCACCGCACAATCTTTCTTGCGTGCTTAGATGGAGACCACCACCAAGCTGTCTAGGAGGTGGCAACCTCCAAGAGTAACAAGCATCACCGGCTTGTAACTCGATCACCTAGTGTCATTCGATGCAACCTCACGATGCAATCGCACTAGAATCACACTCACACTCAATTGGATGATCACTATCAAGCGTATGTGAGTTTAGAGGGCTCCCAAGCACACCTACACAAGCCACCAAGGCTTAAGGGTGCTCAGCAACTAGTCCAAGGCCGAGCTCCAACTCTATTTATATCCCCAAGCTAAATAGAGCCGTTAGAGCAAAGTATCCCTTTTCTGCGAGGGCACAGGACAGGGCGGTGCCCCTCCAACGGTCAAGTCCCAATGGCTAATTTGAACTAGCCGTTGAGCCCCTGGCACCAGACATAGGGTGGCAGTGCACCGCCTTAGAGGTGGCGGTGACCACCCAGGCCAACCCCCGAAAGCTGCACTCTCTAGAAAAAGCGGCGGTGCCACCACCTGACAGTTCGGTGACCATGGCGGTTCCCTCTTCAGCTCAAAACCAAAAACCACCAGATCAAACTTGTTGAGCATTTTATTAGCTTTCCGAAAAGTCCTAGATCATTAAAATCGGAGTTCGGAGCTAAGAGTTATGCCCAAAATACGAAAAGGTGGCTATACTGATTTGGGCACGCTGCAGGAGGTGGCGGTGCACCTTGCCTAGGGTGGTGGTGCCACCGCCCTAGGCTGTCCGGTGCACACCGGAAAGGGCGGTGCCACCCCCTAGGAAGGATTGCGCGTTAGGTACAAGTTTGGTTGCATTTTTTTAACCCTCGGACAACCCAAACTTGTTTTTTTCTTCTCCTTTTCTTCTTCAACTTTACCAAGTTCATCCAAATCAACTCTAACTTCTCTTTTGCAAATGTGCCAACACCACCAAATGAACAACATCATGTGCAAGTGTGTTAGTATTTTCACAATCATTTTCCAAAGGATTAGTCACTCAATTCACCACGCCACTCGATCCTAGTAATGATGCAGAGTTAGATCACTCGAGTGGCACTAGATGACCTATATGCAAACAAGTTTGCTCCTCTTGATAGTACAACCTTCTATCATAAATCCGGTCATAAACTTCTCTACACACCTATGACCGGTGAAATGAAATGTCCTATAGGTTATACATTTGTCTTGCGCATTCCATTCTATCTCTTCCAATATTGATGCAACACATGCACCAACCATATCACAATGATCCACTTTGTATCATCACGTGACCTTGTTGGTTTATCGATCTTGACCTCACTTGCTTTTCACCGTTGCCTTCGTCCATCGGCGCCAAGTCTTGCTCAAGCTTCATCGCCACGCGATCCATCGCTCCAAAGCCTCCAACTTGCCCTTCACACTTATAACCGATCCATCAAGCCAAGTCTTGTTTTGATCTTCTCCACCTTAGTCACATGACTCCATGTCATATCTCATATGCAACAATGAGCTCCTTCATCACATGTGTGAGCCTTGCAACATATCTAAGCCATTTCACCTCTATGGCATAGGTTGCTCACACATGATGTACTCGTGGACTAATCACCTGTGTATCTCACTTAAACGCATATTAGTCCATCTAAATTTGTCACTCAATTACTAAAACCAAACAAGGACCTTTCACGTATATCTTTAACATATACTACTTCATTCCATAAAAAGAATCTCTACGGGACTTGTGCTGGTAATTTTTTTTCAAATTTAATTAGATTTGTAAAAAATGTTAGCAACATTCGTATGTTCAAATAATTCTACTATAAAATATATTCAATTATATCAATTATGTACCATACATATTAATGTTTTCTTATATATATTTGGTTGAAGTTAAAAACCTTTAAATTTTTGGGAAGCGAGAATGACATTTTTTATGGGATGGATAAGGTACTGCCTACTTTATTGAGGAACCTGAATTTGCATCCCAGTCCGATCCTCTCTGTAGATGGATAGTACGGGCCCGTTTGGCACGGATCCGGGCGGCTCTGGCTTCTTCCTGCAAAAACACTGTAGTGCACTGTTTATGGAATCCAAAACTCTCTCTCTTCTCGCCCCCTCTCACAGCCCAAGCAGGAGCCAGTGAAGCTAAAATTTTTGGCTCCTACAGCTCCATGTGTGTCAGTGAGAGAGATGGAGAGGAGAGAGGAAAATATATTTTAGCAATAGTGCATACACAGTATTTGAGTCAGAGGATCCGGAGCCACCGGAATCCTACCAAAGACACCCTACATGTCAGAGTAAATGTTTTCACGCTAATAGCTAGTGACAATTAAATATTCTAGGGTAGCTCAGTAAAATATTTTGAATGTGTGTAGTAAGCTTTATGAAGCTATATATATGTCAGTATGTCACCTGAAAAATACCGATATGAACTTGAGCTCTCAGTTCCCAGATGAATAGAGACATAGAGTATATAAATGCTTACATTTTTCTTATAAAATTGTAGGTCGTTTGCTAGAGCATGCGTTAAAAAAATGCTTCTGCCATTCGCTTCAGCTTTAGCGCGGCTGTGGCCGTGGCTTTTCAGTTGAAGCTACAGTGATTTTTGCAGCCATTAAATACTTGCTGCAGCTGCGAAGCTGCAGCGAACACCTATATGATAAATAGATGTGTACCAAGCTAAGCGCCTATTTAGTTTTCACCCAAAAACTTTTTATCCCGTCACATCGAATGTTTAGACACATACATAGAACATTAAATATAGATAAAAAAACTAATTATACAGTTTACATGGAAACCGTAAGACGAATCTTATAAGCCTAATTAGTCTATGATTAGCCATAATTGCTACAGTAACACACATGTGCTAATGACGGATTAATTAGGCTTAATAAATTCGTCTCGTGGTTTCTAGGCGAGTTATATAATTAATTTTTTTTATTAGTATCTAAACACCCCTTTCAACATTCCATAAAATATCCAATGTGACACCTAAATTTTTTTCACCCACAAACTAAATAAGGCCTAAGCAACGAATTTCTTTTCGAGTTGTCGAACCACCATATACACTACTCTGCTAACAATTAATGTTTCGAACTTGTAGCTAGCATACCTTCAAGTAATCATAGTGCAGTGATTTTCTTCAGTTCAAACGTACATAAATGAAAAAAAGGCATCTGTGATTTGTTCCCGTGAACAATTAAATGAAAAAAACCACTCGCGCATCATCATGTTGCACGATACCTCACCAGGTCATTTATTTACTTTTTCTCTGACCACATATTTTTAAGGCAATGGCTGTACCTTTCAATTAAGAAAAAATAGAGTTAACCAGACTTATATGGCCTAAAAACCTTACAGTCACATAGTTTATTAAAAAAACTACTGAAAATCCTAATCACGACAGCCTAGACAGCTAACTCTAGGCAACCCAATAAACACCCAAAGGTGACACACAATCGAGAGAGCTCAACACTATTTATCGTTTTCGAGCTTATCACAAGATGATAAGTAGCTCGGACTCTCTGCAGCAAACATCATCCAAAGTCCCTAACATGTCAACCACTCATTTGCGACAAGCCACGACCCCAAGGAAAAAGAAGCGCGATCGGTCCGCCAAAAAAACTCAAAAGAAAAAGAAGTATCGTTAATCTCTTCATGCTTGTTCCAAGTTCGAAGTACTGTTTGGCCAAAGAAAAAGCCGCTTCCTGACACGATTGCCTCTTTATATAGATAGATATAGATATAGGATCTATGGGGTTATTACTTAGAAGTCTATTTTGTACAAGATCCGCAATGTGTCATCGTTGCCAAACTTTGTTGCGCCCCAGAACCAAAGTAGCTCTGACTTCACCGCTATAGATCCACTCTATGAGAAACAGACATGCTGCAAGAAAGAGAAACTAGAGAGGACCTAGCCTCATCAAAACTTGAGGCTTGCGGAAGTGCAGTAAACGTCCCACACGGACCAGCATCCAATAAGGTGGTGCAGGACCTTGTAGGTAATGCTATTAGGAAGGATGCGACCTTGATCACCATCATCACTTGCCTAAGAACCTAGGCGAAGTTTCCTCGGACGAACCCTGCAGGATGAGGAAAGACGCCTTAAAGACTCTTCCAAGGAAGCGAATGACACCTAAAGTGTCGCTGTCATCAGCTCTGGCTAACACCAGCCGGGCTTTTGCCCAATGCGCTCCACCTCACACCCAAACAAAAGCGCCACACCACTGCTCATCAGTCGATCCTGCAAGCACCAGGACACGTGGCTAGAGACCACAATGCATATGGCCAAATACAATATCTTTTGTGAAGCCATATGAAGTTTCTCGTCATCCACCACTGCACGCAACTCGTGAGCTATGCTCATGGAGCCAGATGGAAAGGCATGCCCACATCAGCTCACTGTGGCCAGCCATGGCTGCTGTGCCCCAATAGCACGCGTGCAGACACGCCACCCACACACCTAAGTCGCCTTGAACAACGCCCCCCAAGCCACAGTCACGTGGCTCCACACCGTAGCCACCATGCCGCCTGCACGCTGCAATCACGCTACCAAAATGTCACAGCTGCCTCTCCGCGATCATGCCATCCTCCAAGCATAGTCGGCCTGCAACATGTGCCTCCACTCCCGAGCCCTACCACCAAACGGCCTCCAGCGGTCAGCTCCAAGCGCAGGGTCGACATATCTAGTTGAGGGGACGCTGGATTGGTTGCGCACATAGGGCCAAAATCCCGCCGCGAGCAAGTCGCCACCCCATGCAGGCCTCGGGAGCTCCTTCGGGAGAGAGGGGGAGACCCAACCACTGTCGTAGTTGCCCTTTGTTGGACTACCAAACTCCAACGGCGGCCAGGCAGTGGGAGCACAAGGGAGGGACCCGGTGAGTGGGGTAGTGATGTAACAAAATTTAAGCTTTACATTTGGTTGTTGTCCAAGATGAAAGGCATCAACTCTCTCTTATTTAATAAGTTATTTGCTCTTTAAATATCATTGCATGTGAAGTGATAAGTTCTTTTCATGCAATATATATTACAGGACTATTGTCCTCATTCTGCAATTTGCTAGATCTAAAATCACTTAGTGTGTATTTATTTCATCATAGATCATTGTACTGATTATCTAATCTCTTGTCATTTTTCCAGTTATATTTAGTGCAAACTAGCCATGTTGCCACAGTAAGGAAGCATAGAAAAATTGCTGATAGCTTAAAGGCAAGTAGAGTTCTATTCTATTCTTTATTTTTCATGATTACTAACCTATGTCCAACTCCAATGCATGTATAGTGGACATAACTGTGAAAAGTGATATGAAATTGGTCATCAATTTTCAATGTTATTAGCTTCTAGACAAACGGATATATTTACTTTTGGCACATGATAGATATGCATGCATGTACAGTACTCACTGATTTGGTGAGTAGCTTGAAATTTCCTTTTTATGCTTTTATTGATAATGATAGGGCACAATTTGCTTGGTGACGATATCACATATCTCATTAAGAAGATGCGAGGAATAAAAGCTTGGAAGCTGGCCTAGTAGTGGTTGGTCATGCATGGATGGAGCAGCTGCCACGGGTGTTTCTTCATCACATGACCGTCACATAGAAGCTGGTCTTATGGATGGAGGAGCAGCTACAGGTGGTTCATCATCACATGGTCATGCGGAAGCTGATCCTATGGATGGTGCAACTATGGTGGGTAGTTCTTCACATGATCATGCTCAAACCTATAATCCAATGCATGGAGGGTCTGCACTTACTGGTTCTTCACTCGGTATGTGTATTTATGTCGGTTCTGTTTAACTATGTTTCCTACTATTTTTTGGTGAAACCAACCAAACCATGAGGATCTGGTTTGGATGGTTAGTTTATTAGATCATTTTACTAGTTTTGTTGATCGATCTTTGTCGTTAGTGGCTGATGTGATGATAGATAATAAAACTTTAATTTTACCCAGCTGAACTTTTTTTGGTTCAGCTGAGCTATTGATTTCTCCAAATTAATCTACCTTGCTCTATAATGCATATTAACAATGATATAATATTTTGTTCCCTCACTATGTAGATTTGAATTGACACAAGATGAATATAAATAATTGGTAAAATCAATAAAACAATTTCGTGAAGTGTGGCGAGGATAATCAAAGTGCACAAGGATGATGTCGTTAGAATTTGCATTATTTTTCTTGTGTAAAGAGGAGCTTGTTTCTAACCTGCTAACACAACTTTTAATTAGGATATTGAGGAGAGTGAGGAGCAGGTGAGTATTAGATTTTACAAAGATGACCAGGATTACCCGATTGAAAAGATTCATTACCATGATGAAAAATGTGATCTTTTGTTATTTTCGGTGATGGACGTGGCTAAAAGCAAATGTGTGGAGTTCTCGACTCATAAAGTTGAGAAACTTAACCATGTTGTGCTAATTGGTTTTGTCTGTCCAACCCTAAAGATCAAAGGAAAAAGGGAGCTAGTACTAGTCACCAAACCATCAATTTTTTGTTGGAAAAAATCTATAAGAAAGAACCGGTTTAATTGTCAATTTTACTTTTCACATATATAACTCCTATGTATAATTCATATTTGTTTTTTTTCATGTACAGTTGTGAACCATATAGAGTTGATAATGATAAGATCATGCCATACAAGGTGTATCAGGAAGACCTTTATTCAAGAATGGTCGAGTTATTAATTGTTTATATAGCATGTGACAAGGACTCGAGAGATGCTATGTCAACTAACACAGTGTTGCAAGTATTGAGAGGATGACTTAGAGTGGGAAATAATGTATGTTTAAATATTTGTTTATACTTTATCGTGGATGTGAATTTGTTCAACAAAATGTTGTTGCACACTACACCGGAACACATAGTCACTGATGTTGGAATTGGGGTTCCGAACGGATAAGAGAGAGAGAGAGGAGAAAGCTCGGTGGTGGAGAGGGGGCACACTAGGGTTTTAAACAACTGGAAATGAGTGGGAGGTGAGAGTCCCTTGTCCTCATGCCCTTAGGTTATATATATAGGCAATATGGTTATTTATATGAGACCCCTTGGTGGGTTTTGATTTCACATGCCACTACACTAGCACCTATTTAGGCCTCTTCAAGGGGGTGGGGGTCTTGTACCATATACCACATAGGCTCCCCCAACAATATCCCTCAGCAACTAGGTTGTGGTTGGTACTATATGTTCTAGTAGATGCTTATACAAGAAGAGGTACACATACAACTCAAACCCTGATCGCGAGGATCGTCCTTCACAACCTACACGCGTGCGCCTCACTAAAAATACCATCCCAAAAAACCTGTGGGGAAAAAGGGCATGGAGAAAAGAGTGCGCGCACAACTCTAGTCTATACGCGTGCTTACTCCTGAAGCTTCTAATTCCAAGTGTCTCGATGTTGATCTTCCTAGTATCTTTGTGTTCGGCTCCCTTGACCGCTTCTATATGACTTGTCTTGTTGGCTTCGCTCGGCACACAGATCTGTAACCCCCCAGGCACCACAACAGCCTAGGATGTCACTAACATCCCTTCCCTCATAGCAGAGTATAAAACTTGGCAATGGAACCCATCATCAAATTAAAATGTGGAAGCAACAACACAAACAAAACTATGATTAAGATATATTCCATAGCAAAAATTATTATTAAACCACAAATGGACACTAAGCTAGTTAATTCAAAGTTTATTATAGCAAGTTATAAACATTGTGATTCACTCTAAATGTGGGTGAAAACTTGAAGTTGTGCTGCTAATCCCATCCCTTCAAGCATGCAAAGGATCCAAGCAAGCATCCAAACATACACCTATAAAGATAAAGGGGTGAGAATAAATCTCAGCAAGCAAACTCCCTGATCATGTAATTCAAACTACAAGTTAATTAATCATCGATTTAAATGTGGAGATAAGACCGCATAAGATATTAATAATTCGTAATCAAGTTATTTATCCAATGATAGCAACATTAAGGAGTAAACAACATCATGATATTCGATAAAGAAACCACCTCTTCAAATGAAAAAAAACTCATCATATCCACAACTTCAATGCAAGTAAACCTCAGAGTGCAGATGCAATGCATATGCATGTCCACTGCCTCCATACCCAACAAGGTATGAAGCTGCATCGTACCCCTCCTTAGGCAACGTACGATGTTGTACCGGTATGGTCGCGGCCAGCAAGCGGCGACATCCACAAATGTTGTGCAATGCAATATGATGCAATGATATGATGCAACCGCATAAATACTTACCACATATGCCACATACATCCACCATTCTAAATCATAGCGCTTACCTCATGATGATAGATAAATGACAACATATTCAACAATGAAGATCATATATAAGTTACTTTAAAGGACAATTGAATTCATACTTGGATATATTATGTTGATTTAGTTAATGTTATGACAAAGTGTAGGTAGATTAAATAACATGTCAAGCTGTAGCAAACCACCGCTACGTTTACTTGCCTCGAGACGACGATGCAAAAACATGAGCTAAGAACGATCCAATGCACCACCTGTTCAAACATTATCACCTCAGAAAATAAACTCATACAAACATTCACAAATGACATATAAAACACTTCTACGGCCTGCGCTACCATGTCTCCCAAAACAGTGACCAAACAAGCAATCAACAGCATGAACCCTGCTTCACATTTTCATTATGGATAAATTACTTATACAAAAATTATGAAAGTTTTATAGATGATGAAAAACACTTTTATCTACAACTTTGTTATAAAATAAACTAGCATATGAGATCTCCAAGATGGTATAAACAACCCCTGAATCTGACTGAATTTTTCTGACGAACAAAATAGGACAACCACTTCTAAAACACATAACTTCAGTTATACTCGTCCAAAAATTATAATCTCTACCAATCTGGAAAGCATAAGAAAAACACTACAACTCTTGTTCAGACGATATCTTCAAAATCATTCATTTGGATTGTCAAAAACAGATTACATATAAAACTATAGAGATTCTCGTCACTGAAAAACAGTCATATTAGAACAACCATAACTCTCAACATACAGGGGCTATGAGTCTAATTTTTGAGTCAAAAGAAAGGTATTGGAGTCCTCTTCAACTTTGTAAACAGTGGTAAAAATTATTGAGGCCACTAAGATGCCCTAAAAATTCAATGAACACAGACTCCACCACTCGACAGATTTTCAGAACATGGATAGGACTAATCTCGAGATTTAGTTCCAATAAGCACTCTCTAGACAACCGATTTAATCCACAAAAATTTCCCAACCAAAGTGCATTAAGATTTGGCAACTTACCTAGGTCAACCACAATGAACACAGTGACAATCCCCCAGCGATTCACCTCTTTCTTCCTTCCTCTTCTCCACCTTATGGCGATTCCCGCCGCTACGACTCTCTTGCCATTCCAATGTACGCCGATCATGGTATGGCCATCACGGACAGCGAGGGGGAACAAGAGATTGAGACCAAAACGAAGATATGTGAAGATCCCTAACCGGTCTAGGAAGAATGGAAACAATGATGATTGAGATGGCGACGACAACGGCAAGTCCTTAGATATGATCCTCTCTTCTTCTCCTCCCTTCTCTTCTCCCCTCTCTTTTTCTCCTCCTGAACGTGAACAGCCAGGGATCCTACAAGCCTTGGGAGGGAGGTACCGGCCAGGTTGTAGATGGGATCACGGTAGAGAAAAGAAAAGGGAAACGAAAAGCCCCAACTAATTAGGCTTAGCCCCGGCAGGCTCTTGGACTCCTGGGCGAGTACTGTAGCAGACGACATCACTGTAGCACACGTGTTAGCCCGTTTTCTTCCGTCTCAAATCTAGTACCAAACGTAACTTTGTGATCGAAACTTAGAATAATGCATATGCATAGAAAAATAAAATTGTTTTAGCAAAGCTCTACGTATCTACGGTCTCCGATCGTCCACCTAAGCCATGGATAAAATAAACCAGTTTTTACCTATAAAACTCCCTGTCATCTATTTAACCCTTTGCGCTTTTCAAGAAGCAAACACATTTGCTATAAAATTAATTTCAAATAGGCACATGAAGAGTCAACTTAAAATATGAAACCATATCTTTTCTATATAAAAAAGCTATGTTCAAATTTCTAGGGTATTACAAGATTGCCTTCGGAACCTTCTCACTGAAAGCTTTACTTGATTTCATGTTGTTTCTCTAAGAACTTTCTCGCCGGGAACTTTTGATAGGTCGAGATGGCGAACCAGAGGGGTGAATAGTTCTTTCTAAAACTAAACGTGCCGGCTAACCGAAACAAATGCGGAATTAGAACTATCGGTCTATTCAAGACTACACCCATCTATCTAAAATTCTTAGCACCTTACAAAGATCCTAAAATGAGTAGCTAAAATGCCGGGCTAGGTAGAGCTCACTTAAATAATCCTAATTAGCAAGGTCACACAAACTTATGCAACTAGTACTCAAACAATCAGGGAGCTCCTACACATAGTAGTATGCAAAGCGCACAAAGCCTAAGCTCACTAGCACTACTCAATAGCAAGGCTACACAAGCCAAACTAGAGAGCTCAGTAATTACTTAGCTACACAAACTAAGCAATATAACTAGCAAGGCTACACAAGCCAACTAGTTACTCAAGAGAGATACAACTATGTTACATAAGCAAGATAGCTACACAAGAGCAACAACTCAAGCACACTATATGAAAGTGTAAATACAAACTTGTGTTGGGAGTAAACAAACCAACAGGATGAACAAGTTGACACGATGATTTTGACCTGAGGTTCGGTGGCTTGCCAACACCTACTCCTCGTTGAGATAAGCTCAAGGTTACCGCCGGTCCTCTTATTAGTGGTGACCCTCAAGTCACACTCTCCCCATGTGGAGTGCTCACCATGAGCTCTAGCACTCGACCTGACCAGACCACTTGAAGCTCTTCACGTCTCACTCAACTAGAGTTGCTCTTTGCGTCTCCCACGGGGCGAGCACAACACCCTTACAAATCCTTCTTCGGAGCCACGCACAATCACCATGCGGTAATAAGAAATCCTCAAATGCACGCATTAGGCTCTCAATCCCTCACTCAAATTAACACCAAGCTTGAGGGAGAGGAAGGGGAGGAGCCAAATCTTCAAGCTCTCAACCTTGCCCACAAAGGGCACTCAATCTCTCGTAGGAATTTTAGCTCAAACCATGTGAGCAAGAGACAGTAGAGGGAAGAACCCTAGCACATGTTCTCCAAGAGTGAGAATTGGGGAGATGGAAGAGTTGGAGGAAAGGGAAGGGGGTCCAACCTTATCCTGTGGCCGTCCTCTTTGCACATAGCCGACCAGCCTTCCATTGGCCTGGCCCCTGCATGGCCTCCTAGCTGGCCACCAATGGTCACAAGACCGTTCAATTGAGCCAACGGAGTGGCCTCCCAGCCAGCGGTCACATGCAGGCCCTACCTGCCTCCTCTGCCAGTGAAACGAGCGCACCTCTCCCTCTCTGACATGCGCGGTTCACTTCACTCTCCAATTTCTGGCTCAACTCTAGAAAACATCTGGCTGGGACATGCCTAGAGACAGAGAGCCCAACATTGGCAAAATGACCCAGTTAAACCAAAAATTTCAGAGCAGCCCTATTCAGGCCAAAAATTCTTCTCCTTTTTGAACCCTTTTCAAGTGCTAGCTTTTCCAAATGAGCCAAAACAAATTAGCACTTGTGTTAGCATTTTCACAAAGAATTTTTCATCACTTTCTCATCTCACCACGTCACTAAGTGCATTGCATATGCAAATGAGACTCACACTTAGTGGCACTAGATAACCATTGAAACTAAAAGATTTCTTCTTTGTATAGTATGGCTATCTATCCTAAACCCTTTTCAAGTGCTAGCTTTTCCAAATGAGCAAAAACAAATTAGCACTTGTGTTAGCATTTTCACAAAGAATTTTTCATTGCTTTCTCATCTCACCATGTCACTAAGTGCAATGCATATGCAAATGAGACTCACACTTAGTGTCACTAGATAACCATTGAAACTAAAAGATTTCTCCTTTTTATAGTATGGCTCAACCTTAGACCAGTGTAATGAAATGCCCTACAAATATACCTTTGCCTTGCACATTCCATTTCCTCTCCATGTTGCTGATATGATCCACTTCATGTCACCATGTGGCCTTATTGGTTCATTGATCACAACTTTGCTTGCTCTTCACCGTTGCCTTGGTCCATCGGTGCCAAGTCCTTGCTCAAGCGTCTCCGCCACATGAGGTGCGTTGCTCCAAAGCGTCCGACTTGCCCTTCACACTTGCAACCGATCCATCGATGCTAAGCCATGTCTTGATCTTCTCCACCTAGCCACATGACACCATGTCATGTCTCATGTGCAATAAGCTCCTCTATTTGACAACTAGGTAAGCATTTCAACATGTTCAAGCCATCTCCACCTCCATTGCTCAAGTTGCTCATAGTAGTGTACCTATGGACTAATTACTTGTGTATCTCCCCATAAACACATATTAGTCCATCTAAGTTGTCACTCAATTACAAAAACCAAACAAGGACCTTTCAATCTTTCTCTTTTTAGTAATTGATGACAACTCTACAAAGATATAAAAATTAAGCGCATTTAGATTTAATGCTACATATCCAACTTTTAAGCTCTATGTTAGGATTTGGATAAGCACCATAAAACCTGACTTGGTAGTGATAACTCCCCCTATATTTATGCTCAAATGGTTTGGTTTCAAGCTTGCACACATGCATAGATATGAAAATTTTGGGAATGTTACCACTACTAAGTGATGCTAAGGTGTATAGACTATAGAGTAAACCTTTGAAGCGTGATATCAATCGGAGTTGCACATGTTAATTTATCCTTAGCACTATGATTAGCTATACAACACAAATACTAGAAACCCCATGAGATCAACATTAGAAGCTGTCACACCCGGTTTTAAGGACAAAACCAGACATACACTATATGTGAAATAAAAACGACAAATCTCACATATAGCCACAGATAAATGTAATATCAAAAGACAAATGCTTAATATACATAACTCAATAGTATAGAGTATACCTTAGAGAATAACACAGCGGAAAAACAACTCTGAACACTGGGTGTAGACCTCACTCCAGGATCAAACTGACTGGTTGATCACAAGCCTAACAATTCCAGAATCTAACAGTCTGGTACCCTTCCTGAGATGTGGGGAAATAGCAAGAGTGAGTCCATGTCGAACTCAGCAAATATATCATGGGGTTCATAAAGCTCAAAAAGTTTGACACGGGTTTACTGCAATAGCTTTTAGTGAGTCATCTCTTTAACAATTGAGTAGCAACAAGTTTACCAAAATCCCAAATAACCTCATGATCATGTAAACGAGAATAATGTATAGCAAGAAACAATAATCATTAGTGAGCATCAATATCATCAGTATTATCATTATCATCAGTGTTCATCATTTATTCTATAAGGGTCCAAGGCCACTCGTGACCGTGAGCACGGCTGTTATAACAGTTTTACACTCTGCAGAGGTTGTACACTTTCACTGTGAGTCGTGATTACCCATATGCCCGAGGCGGCCAATCCCCAAAACACTCCCAAGGTGAGCAGGCAGGGTTCACTATGAAGCCTTTCAAAGGTTCGTCTAACAAGTTAGGGCCGCTAGGTTTCCGAAGTCAGTCCGTGTGATACACCACGCAGGGATCCACAGTCTGCTTTACCCCATTTGCGCCACAAGGGTAACCTCTAACAAGCTAGAAAAGGTCCTCATACTGAGCTAAAGCCAGAGCCATATAGCCCTCACAGTTGTACTGTAAGTCCTGGATGTTCGCTTACAGATAAGTCCTTAAGGAGAGAAACTAGAGCACCATAAAAATAACCAAATATGCTCTAGCCCTCTTGAGCCATGTTTCTATAAAGCATCTTTTAAATGTTTATTGCATATACCATTAGTCAAGTTACAGATCATGGTTATTTATCTTGAGCACTAGCATAAATACTACCCAATGCAATGTCCCATAGGTGTCAAGGTACAAGATACAAAAGCTAGGATATCCTTAGTGGTAACAAGGTAGACACATGCATATGAATTAAGTATATTAAAGGTGAATAGGAAACAAGGATAATCCCATGCTATACTTGCCTTAAACACCGATCCTTCGGTAAGCTTTAATCTTCAACGTTCTTCTTCTTCTTCTTGATAACCACGTATATCTCACCGACTGGACGAAATCATAAATCACCACACAAGCATCCATACAATCATACACGAAGCAAACAATAGATCTAAATTAGAACAGTACACCAAACATATGAAACAACGTATGAAAAGGTTTTAAAGATGTTCTACGCATTGCTACGAACACACAGACGCGAAAAGCACACTAATCGGAGCTACGGTTGAAAAGATACATCTACCGAAAGATTTGCTCATAGAAGAAAATATAAAACTATTAGTTTCATGTGTTTTATATATAAGATATTTTATAAATACTATATATGGAATTAAGTCAAATTTAGATTCAAATTATAAAACTAAAGTAAAACAATTCATATTTTATTTACAAAACCCAGTGGCATAATTATTAATCAAGATATGATTTAAACAATAAAATTTCAGAATTAATAATATGGTAAATACTATCACTAACGCGTAGATCTCGTTGCTATGAATCTAACGCAACTCGAATGAGCTAAAACGGATCTAAAACGTAGAAGATATGATTTAAACAAAATCTACTTTATTAAAGTAATAGATTAAATCTCACATCGGAACTTAAAAATAGAAAACCTAACCAACAGTAACACTAACAGTATAACAAGTTTGTAAAACTCTTCTACACGTTACTACGATCACATAGACATAAAGATCACGAAATTTGGATTTAAAACGTAAAAGTTATGAGTTTTTTAAGATTTCCTATAGATAAATAATTACTTTAATATAAACTCGAAAATAAATTATCTCAAATCTACTGTACAGTTCTATCATCATGTAGAGCTTGCAAATACGAATCTAACGCAATTTAAACGGGTCAAATCGGAGTTAAAACGGATAATTTATAACTAAAACAAACTCAGTGGCAAAACTGTAAATATCAGAAAACGTATTTTTCAATTACCGAGACGAAATACGCTTTCAACAGATCAAAATGAACGCGGGATAATACGTTTTGGACTGCGGGTTTACAACTTAAATCTTATAGGGACTCTTTAGCAAGATTCACAGGCGAACCGGTATCGCGTAATATCAACCGTTAGATTTAAAACGGATGGTTCCGATCGGATCGGGGAGAGAGCCAGCGGCGCTCCGGCCGGAATCGGGCCCGACGGCCTTCCCCGCGGTGGCGCCATGGCCGGAGTTTCTCATCTCATGCTACGAAGCATTACCTTGCGAAAAGATATACATCGACGGGTAGAGCGCATCAACGCGAACTCACCTAGGGCAAAATCGAGGCCAATGATAAACTGGAGAAGGCGTGCGGCTTGGAGAGGCGGACGGTGGTGGCGGGTTAGGGCTCTAGCTCGCGGTGGTGCCTCAGGAGCTTGGCCGATGCTGCGAAAAGGCTCGATGAGGGTGGCTGTGCACGACGCCCATGCTTATATAGCCTGGAGGCGCACCGAGTAAGGAAAGGGGAGATCGGAGGTGGATTCGGCGTCGGTGATTTTCGGAAAGGAGGATCCGGCGATGGCGTGGGAAGGAGGAAGGTGCTCCTGACACGCGGGCCCGCATCGTCAGCGACGGGAAGGAGAGGGGAAGGCGCGCGCGATACTGGGCCGGCGGCTGCGGCTGGGCTCGGCCCACGCGGGAGCGGGGCGCGGGAGAGGGAAAGGTGGGCCGCGCGCGCTGGGCTGCGAAGAGAAGCGGGCCAAAATCCGAATGAAACAGATTTCTCTTTTCTTTTTCTTTTTCTAATTTTTCAAAGCCAATTTTCAAAAGATTTTCAAATCCAAATTTGAATTTGATCAAACCACTCATCTCAAAAATTTAAATGCAACAGCATGAGTGCACAAACATGTTTCTACTCTTATATTTGATTTTAAGTTAATAAAAATTATTATTACTCTAAAGTTGCATGCTCACAAAAATATATAAAAATCATATTTTTCCTATTTTTCATTTCTTCAAAATTTCAGGGTGTTACAATTCTACCCCCCTTAAGATGAATCTCGTCCCGAAATTCGGAAGATGATGACAAAAGAGATAATGACACTTTGTCTTTATTTGATCCTCATTTTCCAAATTACTCTTTCGTGCAGAGTCATGAGACAATTTCTTAGATCCTGACTAACTAATCTGCCTAAGCATGATCATCTCTCCTATTGAGCTCCTCCAAAGTTATTTGTTCCTCTGCTATGACTTCTGTAAACTCATGGTCCACTTTGCTATCCTCGGTGTACCTATCTTCTAATTGATCATTCTCATCTCCCTCAGGTAAAAGTCGACCACCTTGATACTCAATTCTTTTCCCTGACGGTGTTGTTAAGAGCATTGTGCACCGAGTACCATGAATCACTCCTTTGTGTGCACAGAGCCATCCATTACCAAGAACCACGCGAATTTTAAGTGACTCCAACACAATGAGTGTCGCGGTGAATTTTTCCTTGTTTATGACAAGACTGACATTCGGGCATATCTGATCTGCCTGCATTTCTCCCACTGGGGTTTGAACTAGCAAAGGCCTCCTCATTGAACACTTCACCATCTTGCACGTCTCTACCATGTCGGCGGAAATGAAAGAATGCGAAGCACTAGGGTCCAATAAAGCAAAAACTTGTACTGAGCTTACTTGAATATAACCTCCCACTACTTTGGTAACTCCATGAATTTTATCCATATCCACATTGCTCAGTCTTTCATTGACATAGTTTTGCTGCGCTTTGCTTCCTTGAGCAGGCTTCTTATGGGCTTTCCTTTTTCGCTTTCGTTGTTGTGGATTCTGACTTAGTTCACTCCCAACTTGCTCTTCAACATTGTTGTTTTGATAGTGCTCGGCTTCATCATACCCATAACATCCTTCATTGGCAGAAACATCAATATTTTCCCACATATTAGTGCGAGACGTCATATAGGGCTCCTGAGTCATGAGACACTACACTTCCTGTCATCAAGTGACCAACATCAGCAACACGAGCAAGTATAGATGATCATAATCATGAACTATCCAAAAGGACAACTCTTGTCTCCATGGATCCAAAATTATCAACCTTGTTCACAGAACATTTTTGCTCAAGAGTGGCAACTCAATCATGGAGACTAACCAATACTTCCAACTAAAGAGTTCAATCTTAATAATCCTTCTTTACATTGGCTACCCCCCTTAAAATAAGAGACACTAAATAGGGTAGCTTGAACCCTTTTCTAGATGAGCTACTTAGCATAAAAGTGTTCTGACATCCCAATAATACTCTTGTGCATGGGTAAGAACAAGAAATCTGAAATTTCTCACGAGCAGAAAATCAGCAGTGCAGTAAAACAGCTGTAACTCTCATTCTGTTAATCCAATGAAGCTGTAGTTTATACCGATGGAAAGCTTATAAAATTATCTACAACTTTCTTATAGAACACACTTCCATATTCTGTAGTTAACTTGGTCGAAAACAGTACTTATCAGAAACTGTTCTAGGTTTATGACAGCACATATACATTGCCTTATGCTTTTTGTATCTCCCAAACCAAAACAACTATGAGGGTGGTTCTTGCATTTAGAGATAGATGTTGAAGTCCACTCTTGTCTAGAATTCTCTCATGATTTTTTTTTGGTCTTTCAAGAACAAAGATATAAGTTGATAAAGACAGGCTGCTCCGAAAGACAAGATATAGAAAGCAGGAGATAAACAAAACCCAGCTATTTATTTTATTAATCCTTATACCTTATACATATAAACTAAATGAAATCATGGTCAAAACCCACGAGATCATTCCACTCATTACAAAATTCCAACTCAAGCATAAACATAAGCACAAAACAACTAAACACTTAAATGTTCATTAGCCACACATTAAGACGACTCAACTTGGCTACTAACGGTTTTATTACACGGGACATAACTCCTATTCCTTAAACATGGTGTGATTGTAGCAGTATCCAGAGTAGATAACGTCTCTTACATTCCTTATTGCTTTATATGGACATCTGAATCTCTGCATCTCTCTTTACCATTCTTATAACTCATACCTTAAGATGGGTCAACCTGGTATCCCTCAGGTGTAGATTTAATACCCTCATACTCAATCCTTTCTCCTGAAAGTGTAGTTAGAAACACTGAACATTGGGCATACTCAATCACTCCTTTACAAGTAGATAACCAGTCTATTCCAAGGATAACATCAATGCCCATTAATTCCAAAACAATGAGGTTTACCTTAAAATTTACCCCCTTTATGTCAAGACTAACTTTTGGGCATACGCGGTCTGCCTTTATTTCACCTCTTGGAGTTTCAACCATAACTGTTTTTCCCCTTTGGAAGCATAAGTATGTTATTATCTTTTACATATTGTCTAGATATGAACGAATGTGAGGCACTGGGGTCAAACAAAACCTTGGCATTTCCTGAACTTACTGGAATTGATCCAAACATGACCTCCTTAGCTCCAGGAATGGTGGAAATATCCACATGTTTCAACCTTCCATGGATGTAATTTCTCTTTAATTTATTTCCCTGCACATGCTCCTTTTGGACATCCTGTCCTGGGTCTCGCTGTTGTTGATTCTTCTGTGGGCAAGATTTGATATAATGTCCTTCCTGCTGGCAATGATAACACTTTCTCTTAGCTGGATCTTTTGTGATGTCATACTCCAAGGAACTGTTGTTTGGTATGTTGCTATCTTGCTGGCCATAAAAGTTCACCTTCGTCCCTTTGGCTTGTTTCCTAGCTTGTTTGGCCTTTCGGGGTTGATACTCCTTATAGATAATTGTCCATCCATCTATGACTACTTCATGGGGAGTAGTTTTAGCGGGAGGGGCTTCTAACTCTTCAGGGTTTGGATTTGTTTGACAGGGGATCAGGGCTGCATGTGATAATGTAGTATAACTCGCTTGCTCATTGCTTTCCACTAGTGGTTCTAATGAGATTGCCTTTCTCTTCTTGTCCATGTTGATCTCAAAATTTGAATCCACCTTGACTTTCCCCTTATTAGACTCGTTTCGAAGACAGGGAAAACCATAATGCTTACAGCAGTGACATTGTTCCTGCTCTCCAAATGCCTTATTATCAACATCTTTATTGGATTTCATATTCTTCCAAACTTCTGCTACTTGTATCTTCTCTGACCCCTTGGATATGTTGGCTTGACCTTGAGATAAGCATCGTTGAGAATTCCCATGTTGAGCCATTTCTTCTAGTAATTGGTTTTGCATCGCTAATGGTTTCTTGTCAAAAGTGAGCAAGAGCGACACAATTCAGTCCTCTTAACCCCTGAAATCCACAGTCTTCTCGTCACGAGCCGTCTAATAGACAAGGAGAAAAGATTCAAAATAGAGACAAGGTTTTTATAACAGAACGGGGATAGAATTAAGCATAACTTTGAGAAAATAACAAAGTTAAAGAGAAGCAAGAAATAGGCAACAATGAGAACATGCTAAACGTCCAGTTCTAACTAGGCTTGCGTCCTACAGTCAGCATTGCTCTGATACCACTCTGTCACACCCGGTTTTAAGGACAAAACCAGACATACACTATATGTGAAATAAAGACGACAAATCTCACATATAGCCACAGATAAATGTAATATCAAAAGACAAATGCTTAATATACATAACTCAATAGTATAAAGTATACCTTAGAGAATAACACAGCGGAAAAACAACTCTGAACACCGGGTGTAGACCTCACTCCAGGATCAAACTGACTGGTTGATCACAAGCCTAACAATTCCAGAATCTAACAGTCTGGTACCCTTCCTGAGATGTGGGGAAATAGCAAGAGTGAGTCCATGTCGAACTCAGCAAATATATCATGGGGTTCATGAAGCTCAAAAAGTTTGACACGGGTTTACTGCAATAGCTTTTAGTGAGTCATCTCTTTAACAATTGAGTAGCAACAAGTTTACCAAAATCCCAAATAACCTCATGATCATGTAAACGAGAATAATGTATAGCAAGAAACAATAATCATTAGTGAGCATCAATATCATCAGTATTATCATTATCATCAGTGTTCATCATTTATTCTGTAAGGGTCCAAGGCCACTCGTGACCGTGAGCACGGCTGTTATAACAGTTTTACACTCTGCAGAGGTTGTACACTTTCACTGTGAGTCGTGATTACCCATATGCCCGAGGCGGCCAATCCCCAAAACACTCCTAAGGTGAGCAGGCAGGGTTCACTATGAAGCCTTTCAAAGGTTCGTCTAACAAGTTAGGGCCGCTAGGTTTCCGAAGTCAGTCCGTGTGATACACCACGCAGGGATCCACAGTCTGCTTTACCCCATTTGCGCCACAAGGGTAACCTCTAACAAGCTAGAAAAGGTCCTCATACTGAGCTAAAGCCAGAGCCATATAGCCCTCACAGTTGTACTGTAAGTCCCGGATGTTCGCTTACAGATAAGTCCTTAAGGAGAGAAACTAGAGCACCATAAAAATAACCAAATATGCTCTAGCCCTCTTGAGCCATGTTTCTATAAAGCATCTTTTAAATGTTTATTGCATATACCATTAGTCAAGTTACAGATCATGGTTATTTATCTTGAGCACTAGCATAAATACTACCCAATGCAATGTCCCATAGGTGTCAAGGTACAAGATACAAAAGCTAGGATATCCTTAGTGGTAACAAGGTAGACACATGCATATGAATTAAGTATATTAAAGGTGAATAGGAAACAAGGATAATCCCATGCTATACTTGCCTTAAACACCGATCCTTCGGTAAGCTTTAATCTTCAACGTTCTTCTTCTTCTTCTTGATAACCACGTATATCTCACCGACTGGACGAAATCATAAATCACCACACAAGCATCCATACAATCATACATGAAGCAAACAATAGATCTAAATTAGAACAGTACACCAAACATATGAAACAACGTATGAAAAGGTTTTAAAGATGTTCTACGCATTGCTACGAACACACAGACGCGAAAAGCACACTAATCGGAGCTACGGTTGAAAAGATACATCTACCGAAAGATTTGCTCATAGAAGAAAATATAAAACTATTAGTTTCATGTGTTTTATATATAAGATATTTTATAAATACTATATATAGAATTAAGTCAAATTTAGATTCAAATTATAAAACTAAAGTAAAACAATTCATATTTTATTTACAAAACCCAGTGGCATAATTATTAATCAAGATATGATTTAAACAATAAAATTTCAGAATTAATAATATGGTAAATACTGTCACTAACGCGTAGATCTCGTTGCTATGAATCTAACGCAACTCGAATGAGCTAAAACGGATCTAAAACGTAGAAGATATGATTTAAACAAAATCTACTTTATTAAAGTAATAGATTAAATCTCACATCGGAACTTAAAAATAGAAAACCTAACCAACAGTAACACTAACAGTATAACAAGTTTGTAAAACTCTTCTACACGTTACTACGATCACATAGACATAAAGATCACGAAATTTGGATTTAAAACGTAAAAGTTATGAGTTTTCTAAGATTTCCTATAGATAAATAATTACTTTAATATAAACTCGAAAATAAATTATCTCAAACCTACTGTACAGTTCTATCATCATGTAGAGCTCGCAAATACGAATCTAACGCAATTTAAACGGGTCAAATCGGAGTTAAAACGGATAATTTATAACTAAAACAAACTCAGTGGCAAAACTGTAAATATCAGAAAACATATTTTTCAATTACCGAGACAAAATACGCTTTCAACAGATCAAAACGAACGCGGGATAATACGTTTTGGACTGCGGGTTTACAACTTAAATCTTACAGGGACTCTTTAGCAAGATTCACAGGCGAACCGGTATCGCGTAATATCAACCGTTAGATTTAAAACGGATGGTTTCCGATCGGATCGGGGAGAGAGCCGGCGGCGCTCCGGCCGGAATCGGGCCCGACGGCCTTCCCCGCGGTGGCGCCATGGACGGAGTTTCTCATCTCATGCTACGGAGCATTACCTTGCGAAAGATATACATCGACGGGTAGAGCGCATCAACGCGAACTCACCTAGGGCAAAATCGAGGCCAATGATAAACTGGAGAAGGCGTGCGGCTTGGAGAGGCGGACGGTGGTGGCGGGTTAGGGCTCTAGCTCGCGGTGGTGCCTCAGGAGCTTTGGCCGATGCTGCGAAAAGGCTCGATGAGGGTAGCTGTGCACGACGCCCATGCTTATAGAGCCTGGAGGCGCACCGAGTAAGGAAAGGGGAGATCGGAGGTGGATTCGGCGTCGGTGATTTTCGGAAAGGAGGATCCGGCGATGGCGTGGGAAGGAGGAAGGTGCTCCTGACACGCGGGCCCGCATCGTCAGCGACGGGAAGGAGAGGGGAAGGCGCGCGCGATACTGGGCCGGCGGCTGCGGCTGGGCTCGGCCCACGCGGGAGCGGGGCGCGGGAGAGGGAAAGGTGGGCCGCGCGCGCTGGGCTGCGAAGAGAAGCGGGCCAAAATCCGAATGAAACGGATTTCTCTTTTCTTTTTCTTTTTCTAATTTTTCAAAGCCAATTTTCAAAAGATTTTCAAATCCAAATTTGAATTTGATCAAACCACTCATCTCAAAAATTTAAATGCAACAGCATGAGTGCACAAACATGTTTCTACTCTTATATTTGATTTTAAGTTAATAAAAATTATTATTACTCTAAAGTTGCATGCTCACAAAAATATATAAAAATCATATTTTTCCTATTTTTCATTTCTTCAAAATTTCAGGGTGTTACAGAAGCAAGGTTCTAGCATAATCTTGATAAACATATGTCTAGCTACCATCCTATGCATGCTAGTTATCATTTCATTATTCAAGTTCTACAACTAGCATATGTGCCACAAGCATGGATATCAAATTAAAACTTATGCAAATGCAAGCAAGCACATGAATATGCACATATCTAATGCAATCAATCAAGTTCATGAGCTTGCTCCCCCTACTTGTGTGCTTTCTCTTGTTCAAGAATTTGGTCCCCTTGAATTCTTCAATCTTGCTCCTTCATAGTCCATGTCCATGACCCCCCCTAAGTGCAAGCATCATATTTCATATCTTTGTACCAACTTATCCCCCTTTGTCATCAATTTCTACAAAAGGTGTGCATCATCATCACAAAGGGTTGCACTAGGGTGTAGATGGTTGACACTTGAAACTTGCATTTTTTATGGACACTACCATTTATGTTGGAATGACACCATATGTAGGGCACCTCCCCCTTTGTCATAGCATGGTCATACCACTTGATAAACTAGTCATACCACTTGATAAACTTGAGCTCTTGTAGGTGAGGGAACTTTCTTCATTTGATGATCAAAGTTGAGGATCACTTGTGGAACCACCACTTGTTGGATTTGTCATTTATAACCATTTTTTAACATTTGTCATTTTCATGAGCTTCTATTGTTGACTTGAATCAAATTAATTTGCCTAAGCTTCTAAGTCTAGTTTGAACCCTCTCTAAGCTTCTTCACACGAATTGAGCGGTTATCTTATAGAGGTTGTACTTGTCATTTGTTTGCAATCCAAAATAGATCAAGTACTTGGGTTCACTAGCTATGGACAAACTCATATGCTACCACTAGATCAATCAACCATTTCAAGCAACAACGGTAGGCTATGAATTTAAACTTTTCATTTGTTATGCATGACCCTATAAGCATGTTCTATATGCACTAACCACATACTAGTAAGGGATAAAAATAATCATGCACATTACAATGATACATTTGCTACATTGGAGTAGAGGATAGTCATTAAGATTCCAATTATGCTCCATAATATCAATATGAATTCCAATTTATAGCTTGGTAAAGACCAATCATCATAGATAGAATCCATTCTTCACCCATATGAATTGAAAACCACTTATGATCAAGTGCACTTCTTATTGTGGTTGGCTTGCTTCTTCATTTCATTATTGCTTTGCTTGAATTATGGGTTGTTGCTTGCTTCCTTGATCAATCCTTTGATTCTTCAACCAAGGACCTCAAATATCCCTTAGATCACCACTCCGTTTAGTCTTCCAAGCCACGTGCTCAGCTATCCCACAAAGGGTGGCATCTCACACATGGACAAAATATTTATGTTTTCTACCTTGTTGATCATGTTGTAGAAGTGCACGTCCTTGATTTGAATGATGTTGCTCTTCATCTCTGGAGAACGATCAACAATAGGTGCCAAATTATTCAGAAGTGCATCGGTAGCTGCTGGAACAGAGGAAGTCGGCTAGGCCGACTTGGGCACTAGCAGGCAAAGCAACAACAAGGGCAGGCAGCAGTGGTAGTTGCCCTGGCCGTCTAGGAAGTTGGCCTAGCCGATTTAGGGCAGGCAGCAGTCGGCTTAGCCGATTCTAAGAAGGCAGGCAACCCTCTTTTCTTTCTTGTAGGGGTTTGATCTCCATCAATGATGTAGTAATCACTAGATAAATATACAACCACTTTAGCTCTAAAAAACAAGTCTAACTAGTTTCTGGCACTCTCCATACTTTTCTGTAGCAAGACTTGTTTTTTAAGATGTGATTGATTCAAAAAGGATATTGTGTTGTTCGGCTTTTGTAGCTGAACCTTTGCTTACATCTGAATCAATTCTGTCTTTCATGCCCACTAGCAATCCTATTTTAGGCAATGATTCAACTGTGATCAGCCTTTTCTCATTAGTCTTTTCAAAATATTCATAAAATTGCTCCTCTAATTCAGACCATGAACCAACAGTACATCAGGGCAAAGATGTAAACCATGCAAAGGCAATACTGGTGAGGGATAAAGAAAAATTTCGTATTCTCATATAATCTTCTTTATCGGTAAAATCCAGCTATGAGAGATATATACTAATGTGTTCCACAGTGGTCTTATCATCTTCACCACTAAATTCATAAAAATCGTGTACCCACCAACCATTAGGAGTTTCCAAGTAATCAATGCATAATGGGTACAGTCTATGATAAGTGGGCACCTTCCATTTAGAGGAGACATTGGATTCCTAGCACGGCCTAAATCTTCATCGATTCGGCTTGATTTGAGAGCAACATATGAAGCTGAATCATGATTGCTAGCATGTACATATGTTGCTGAATTTTTATTAATTCAGCTATAATTAGTAGCAATGTGTGGAGCCAAATCACAAGTTTTAGCACTCAAATGCCTTGCTGAAATTTCACTAATTCAGCTATGGTCATGAGTGAAATACGAAGCCGAATTGTAGGCATTGATCTTTGCATAAGGTGTTGAATTTCATTGATTCGGCTATGGTTACTAGTAACATGTGAAGCCAAATCATGAGTATTAACACTTAAATACCTTGCTGAATTTTCATTAATTCAGCTCGAGTTGAGAGTAACATATGAAGCCAAACTATGAATAGGAGCATTGGCATATGGTGCTGAATTTTGAAAGCAATTGGCTAAATAATTAGGATTGTTATAGCGAATTCTCTCATTCATCGGCATGTCTTGTGCTGAACCACATATTGTGAACTTATAACCAATGAATAACGATTTGCATATTGTATGTTGCTAGTAGCATCAAAACTCAAAGAATTTACAACATGCATCGGCTCTTGACCATAATATCCATAATTATGATGTGTATAATGAGGAGTATTATCAAAAGTATTAGCCGATGCAACATATCTAGTATGATTATGACTAGCAACATTAACATGACAGTTCATAGAACTTGCAAAATAATTATGAGAACCATAAGATGCATTTGCAAGCTATACCATGGGGTGATTGTAGTAGTTTTGTGATGCTACACCTTGGTACACCATTATTTAGACCTTGACCATCTTGCTGAATTTTCCAATAACAAGTGCAACACGTTGCAAAATAGAAAATGAGATCACAAGGGGTCAAAACAAGATGCAATCGGCCTTTTGGGCCAGATGCAACGGCAATGGCGAGCACAAGAATATAAATCAGTGAGGAGTAGGGCTAGGGTAAGAAGATTCAGCTACAAAGTAGAGCCAAAGCAAATTCTTCCCAAGCGGAGTCACCAAAAGTGTGTTGACGTTGGATATGATCCAAATCACACACCAGCAGGGCCTTGGATGCTTGGGCCGCTACAGACTGAAGAACGCAACGATGATATCACTCTTTCATGGTGAAGAACGAAGAGGTTTACAAGCAAACCACCAAAGGATAACCAATGTGCTTGCGCGATGAAGAACTGACTAGTTTTCAGGGAAACTAGCATAGAAACCGTCGAAGCTCTCATCCAAAAGGGACCTCGTCAGGGCAAGGACATTGCTAGGTTGCCCTAGGTCAGCCGACAAGCCTAGGGTGCCATCCTTGGTCATCGGATCAAGGGATGAATAGCATGGGGTTGGAGAAGAGGGTAAAAGGGTTGGGGTAGAGGTAGTATATTTATTTGTTTCATGATTGGATAGTTGGGAACTCAATTGGCCATGATCCTCTCATATATATAGAGAGGGTGGTCTTATCCTAGTAGAAAACAAGTCAAAATCATAATCTCCAAGTTTCCCACGTCCAAAATAGGTCTAAAACCAACTTAGGGTCAAACCGGCTTGGAAACAGTAGAAAATTCGGCTTAGTCGACTACCAAGTCAGCTTGGCCGACTTCCGTGGGCCCAGGACGCTGTTTCTGGGCTAAAACCAGGGGGAGTCGGCTTAGCCGACTGGGTACTCGGCTAAGCCAACTGACTGCTAGAAATTCCGAGTCAAAAGCTTCAGAACCTTCATTGGAAGCAGAACCTTCAGAAGACACCATCTGTTTCATCTTTTCCTTGGCATGCAAAGCGTCAGAAACTTCATCAAGCGTTAGAATATCATGACTATATAACAATGTATCTCTAAAGTTTGCAAAGAACTAGACAAAGAGCACAAAAAGAATGAGATCCAAATCCTCATCATCATAATCTACCTCCATAGCCTGTAGATCAGAAACAATGTCCTTAAAGACCAAAAGATGATTAAGCACTAAGCCACCCTCTTGCAGCTTGTGCGTATACAACTTCATCTTCATATGTATCTTGCTTGTCAAATCTTTAGACATACAAAGCTATAAAGCAGCTGCAGTGTTCTCCTGCAAACAATCTTGCAAAATATTATTTGAGTCAAGGCCTTATGATCTTTTCTCTTCTTCTCATTGGTCCAAGACTTGGAATCCTTGTTACCGAATTTATCAATCATCGACTTCATACTGTAAGAATAGCCCGCATCTTGACTTGCCATAGAGCGAACCTCGTGTCATGATTCACTCTGGGCAAATTACCCGCTACCCAATACCCGAACCTGAAATACACGAACCCGTACCCAAACTACCCGTACCCGATCTACCCAATCACAATTTCGGATAGTGATTCTAGATACCCGAAATTAGTTTGGGTAAATCGGGTAGCACCCCGCGGTACCCGAATTTCCTGAACTACCCAATATATTCAGAGCCCCTCTATCCCTCGTATAAGTCATAAGGCCCACTAGCCACTACTCCACTAGCCCACAACGCGGCCCAGCTGAGCACCCCTGTGACGTACCTTCTAAGCACCCCCGTGAGGCCATGAAGGGACTTGATTGGAGTCTGGACTTCGTCAGTCCATCGTCTCCTAGAGCAGAGCATCGAGCAGAGCACTAGGCCAAACCCTAGCTGCGCCGCCGCACCACCGCGCGACTGCTAAGCTCGACGACGTGCGGCCACCTGCCTCGGCAACCGCCACTCTGCCAGGTAGGCTCTATGCGTAGGTCGCACCCTACCCCGACCGACGGCCGACCCTGACCGTGCTGTGCTGCTGAGCTCGAGCAGCCGAGCTCCCACACCGGCGCACCACCGCGGTACCGCCCGGCTTCGACGGCATCCAGCTGGCCAGCTCTGAGGAATCGTGCAATGTATGCCCTTATTCCCTAATCCCTACCTCTAGTCTTTCTTGTTTCCTCTTGTACTTCTAATTTGAAATGGTTCAGTGCCTTGTGGTTCAGTAGATCTTGTACTTCTAATTTGAAATGATTCAGTGCCTGTGGTTCAGTAAACATTACTTCAGTTTGTAGATCTACCTTTGACTAGTTTTGTTAAAGATCTATTTGATTATTCATTTGACTGTAAGTCTATAAGTAGTAGACATTACTTCAGTTTGTAGATCTACCTTTGATTAGTTTTGTTAAAGATCTCTTTGATTATTCATTTGACTGTAAGTATGTAATTGTACAGTGCTAAAGTTAGTGATTGTAATTGTATTGCTCTTTTGTTTGTAGATGCTAGAACCTGATGATATTATGGACATAGAGTCAGTGGGTACTGGAACACATTTTGATGAGAGCTAGGCAACTCGAGCAATGTTAATAGATGTAGGTCAACCATCACTCAATACAGAGGCAGGAGAAAGGCAAGGTATTGAAGATGATGTCATTGACTTGGAGAAAGATAAGGAAGAAGGACCAACAAGAAAGGAGATGGCACCAAGGTCAGAAATGTGGGACCATTTCATCAAGATTAAAGATGAGAAAGGGAAAATGAAGGCTGCAAGGTGCAAATATTGCCACCAGCTCAAGGCTGATACAAGAGGACATGGGACATTGGCATTGAAGAAACACTTTGGTACTTGCAAGAACAATCCTCATGTTTTCAATAAGGACCCAAAGCAAGGCACACTTCAAGCAACTATAGGGGAGGCTCCTGCTACTTGGAGGTTTGATCAAGAGAAACTTCGGGAAGCCTTTGCTGAAATGGTAATAGAAGATGAGCAACCCTTTTCATTTGGTGAGAAAACCGGCTTTAGAAAATTTATGTCCAAAGCATGCCCATGATTCCAACCCCCATCTAGAAGAACTTTGACAAGGGACACTGTAAAGCTCTATTTCCAAGAGAAAGCCAAGCTAAAGAAGTTCTTCAAAGATTCTTGTCAGAGAGTTTGCCTCACAACTGATTGCTGGACTTCTTAGGTCCAAGATGGATATATGACTGTCACTGCAAGTTTCATTGATGAAAACTGGAATTTGCATAAGAAAGTTATCAGTTTTTTCATGGTAAAAGGGCACAAGGGAGAGGATATTGGGAAAAACTTGGTGAAATACTTGGCTAAATGGGGTTTGGATAGAGTACTGACTGTAACAGTGGATAATGCAAGTTCCAATGACAGTGGTGTTGATTACTTGAGGACTAAGCTGCAGAAAACCAACATTGCACAAGGCAAGTATTTGCATATGAAGTGTGCTGCCCACATTGTCAATCTTATAGTAAAAGATGGATTGCAAGAAGTGGACCTCTCTGTAAAGCATGTAAGGGCTGCGGTTAGATATATAAAGAATGGGACTTCAAGATTGATCAAGTTTAAAGAAATTGTTGAGGAAGAGAAGGTGGGCAACAAAGCATTTTTGAAACTTGACGTTCCAACACGGCCACAGAAGAAATCGCCGACCAGAAAATTGATCCTGCCGGCGGTGCGATCAACAGGGACTATAACCCTAACTTTTTTTTCTTGATCTCGTGTCTGGCTCTAGATAAGCAAATAATGCAAATAACGATCGAACACGAGACATAGATTTTTACGTGGAAAACCCTTTTGAAAAAAAACCACGGGTGCCAACGGTGATCTTCACTATACGAAGAGAGTTAACAAAACGCATGGAATACAATGAGTCATCAACTCTTCCTATACGGCTTACAAAATATATTTATAGGACGGACTGCCTGTAGTCAAATACAGAAACAAATCCGCTAATAAATATAACTCAAACCATAGGCCCTCCAGGTGTCCCGCAAGACTCATGTTACAATTCAGATCATATTCCAACAAATTATCTCGCCTAGCCTCTAAAACCTGCAGTTTCCTTTCACAGCTCCTTGAGCTTGTGTGTCTATGAGACCTGCAGTGCGATTCTCTTCTCTTAAAAGGGATTCCTCTATACTTTGGAGCGAAGGAAAATATTGCTAAAATAAATTTAATAATAAGATGGGTCTAACCACGTTAGTTACGCAATCCACCTTACTAGTTGTATTTATTCAATGCTAGCATGATAGGTAATATATCTGCTGTTTAATAATTTAGAAAAAAAGGGAAAGAAAGCATCTCCAAGCCTTAAAGCCCTGTTTTATATATATATATATATATATATATATATATATATATATATATTACCCTGGGTATTGAATAATAATCAGTACCCGAGTTCACCAAACGCACCCAGCCGGCACGACCGAGCGTCCGAGCCAACCCAGCCGCGATCCGGTTCTTTTCTCCCGCACCCTCCTCTCCTCCTATGGTTTTTCATTTTTTTTCTATTTACTATTTATTAGATTATTAGTTCCGCAATCATCAAATAAAAAAAATCTCGAATAGATCGTGGGAGGAGTTACCAGTTACGAGCTTAGCTCGCCGTCGTCACCACCTATCCTGCCCAGAAGCTGCGGTTCCCCACCACGTTCTGTGCAGTTCTCCTCCGACCCTCTGACCCCGTCGGCGCCGCCCCCATCCCACCAGTGCTACTCCCCACCCCTCCGGTGCCTCCCCCATCCCACTGGCGCCGCTCCTTACCCCTCCGGCGCCGCATCAGGGAGTCACGCCGCTGCCCGCCGTTTCGCCGTGTGTCGTGGCTGCTGGCATCGATCACGGTTCTCCTCGGCCCCGGCAGAGACGACGATTCCTCCCGACCCCGACTTTACCGATGGCGACACTTCCACTCAGCAGCGGCGCTCTCTTCTCGCTCCATTCCATGGCGTCCCCTCCCCGCACCCCATGGATCCGGCGGCGCCCCCTCCTCCATGACCTTCGATCTGGCGACTAGCCCCACCAGGGGCAGTGGCAGCGGGGCTTCCCCCTCCCAACGGCAGCTGTGTCTTCCCCATCTCCCCTAGCATCCGGTAGCTACATCGGACGAACCTTCACGTTCGTCTATGTTCTTCTCTGAGCTGCTGCACTGACGATTCAATGTTCGGCTAGTCATCAGTGAACACGAAACGGGTATGACTCCATGCCATCAATTGATACAAATTATGCTTCCTGTGCTTCTCATTGGGATGTGTACATCTTGCATTTTGCGTACATGCATACCTTCTCAGATCGCCATTCCGTCCTTCCGGCGAGAGGCTGCAGCTTGCTTGCCGTCGGGAGCCCCCCCTCTGCTGGACGTTGGTGCTGGTTCTCCTTGGACTCAGGTACTCTGCACCCGGTGAGCTCCTCTGTCCTGCCCCTGTCTTCTGACCGCCAGATCTGCCAACTTGTGCTCATATGCGGTGCTAGAGATTGATATTTGTGTTGATTATTATGGATGGGAGTATATGGAAAATGAGATTGGGATGAGGAATTTGCTGATGATTGAGGTTGTGTTTATCGTTGATTTGTAGTGGACAAGTGCTTATGAGTTGCTCTAAGCTACTAGCCTACCAGTTCTCGTAGTTTAGGTGTTTGATGAAATGACTATTTTTTGGGGGGCAGATTAGGTATTAATTTATTTGATCAATGGGGAATATTTTAAGAGTATGCTTGGATACATTTTTTTTATTATCATAGTAACATGTCATACTTTCCATATTATAGTATCATTTGATACTTTTCAGATTGTAGCTATCTCCCTGTTCTTTTTTCAGACAAGAGTGTGATTGCCCGTCGTTGACCATCGTTGATCATCAGGTTGTTGCCCCTGAGTCATGAGAATAAGGCTCCATTTTAATCTATGGATGCACATATACTCTCAGCGACGATGGGAGCCTCCAGATCTGTTGCCGCCTGTCTTCGGCTGGCGTCCGCTCTTTTCCATGCTTCAAGCCTGTACTCTAGCCGTGGAATCAGGTATGTTTATTCCAATATAATTTGATTGCAGCTTGCAGATCCAGAGACGGTTTATTAAATTGATCTTGTTGCTGCTAGGTCCCCTTTATCTTGAGGCCTTTCTGGATAGTCAATAGCATCATTATCTAGCTGCCGTGATCTACTTGGTGCCACAATCTCCTCTGGAGACAGCGAACCTGCTCTCTTGTTTGCTACTTTGGGCTATCTACTCTGGCACCACTGACATGAACCAGGTGAAAATCAGATCTGCATCAAATTAACACAGTATATTAGTTACCCGTATATGCTCTGATTATATTCTTCCTAATCAGGAATAAGCTCTCGTTTTCAAAATCAAAGAAAAAATAATTCATTATCTGTGGACGAGGAAAAGATCAGCAGCAATGTAATCATACTATTTTCTTGTTTTTTAGATGATAGTATCAGCCGATACTCTTTTCTTCGGATTAGAATTCTGCAGACCACTAGTCGAATAGTCGATCTTATTTTAATTTTTATGGTACGTACACATACTCCTTGATTGCAAGCACGTGTACGTATGATATATGTAAGTTTTACATGTAAAAATAAAAAAATCTGGTGTACATACATATAACATATATATACTCTTTTCTAAGACTATTTTCTATACGTATTGGAAAGCTATGTACCACTAGAAAGATCTTAACTTCTCTATGGTATGTACACATACTCCTTATCTAGAAGTATGCATAAATACTCGCACACATGTACTATTTTCCATGCCTAAATAAAAATTCTTGTATACATACATGCTCTCCTAAAATCTCGGAAAACTAGCTATATCATACTACTTTCTTTCTTTTTCAGCTGGAAGTGTTACTAGATACATTATTAGACTAGAGTATACTAGATACATTTTGTTTTCGGATAGAGTAGCAAAGGACACATTTTTCAGGCAAGAGTATTTGCACATAAGTTATCGGATTATAGTATCTCTGGATACTAGCAAAATAACTGCAGGTTTTACTTTAACTTTCAGATGGAAGGATCTGTATAGTGAAGCAGCCTCTGCCTTTGTCAAAGCTCAATTGACCTGCATTTAATCTAAATTGATCTCGTACTTTTTTTTTCTTTCCGCAGGCATGATGTGCCTGATCTGATGGTGATGCTGAATTTGTTTTTCTTGTTTTTCTTGTGCTATCATGAATGCTGCCTAGCAGCCCCAAACTCCAAACTACTGGGATCCATGGATCGGACACCAGAAGCAATACTTGTAGTCGGGGAAATGCAGTTTTATGGTTGGGTTTGGATTCAAATTTAATTTAGTTGTAGGGATTTATGATGAAATGAACTTTTATAGATGGTCCAAAGAACACAATAACTGCGGTCCAAAAAATAAATGCTTGTGGTTTAGGATAGATTTGATCATAATTATTGGTAAGTCTAACGCAGAAAACAATAATTGTGGTTTGAAATGTAATCTTATGGTTAGGGATAAATTTGATCTTAAGGATTTGTGGATCTGATGTTGGAAGCAATATTCGTGGTTAGAATAATGGCTACAAATAAATTTTGGCTAATGAATTGTGTTAGAATAGTATTTATGGTTTGAAAATGATCTTTTAGGGTTGACAATAAATTCATCGTAAAGATTAGGGACATTCAGAAAAGCTATCATACATTAAGCTTCTAATCTCTCCTATTGGAGAACCTAGAACTGGTCTGTCATAAGTCGTATCAGATAGCATTTTTGCTACAATAGTAGCATTAGTTTCTACTATGACCCTCCTCATCCCTAGCGTAGCTGCAAACTCCAGGTCTTTCATGCAGGCAATGGCTTCAGCATGCTGGGCAGACATTAGTAAATCCGCTGATCCGCTACCTGCAGCTACAACATTGCCTAAATGGTTTCTTATGACAAAACCCATCCAGATTTGCGTGAGCATGGACTGCATCGCCAATAATCTTGTAAGCCTCTTCAGGTGGTGGTCGCCATTTTGGTTTGCAGACTGGAGTTGTAACTCTTATTTCAGTACTGACTGCAACCCTCCATGCCTGCATATGATAAAATACATCACTGAGTATTTGTTGAGCTATTTTTGCCTTCTCCTCTGCATCCATTTTAAGCTAAAACCCCATAGCCAACTGTATCATGCAATGGTTTTCATGCAGCTCAACTTCAGTTACCAGATTGAATAACAATGGATACCAGATAACTAAGGGAAAGGCCATTTGAAACCACATTATTTAAATTGAAACATTTCACTGTCACCTTTCAATGTTGCTCCTATGGTAACATGACGTTATAACATTCAAGAGCTCAATTGATTAGCAGGAGCAGATGAACTTGTGAATTTGTCAGGGTTTATATAGCCTATACACTAGGTCACATTTCTTTCTTAGTAGAATGGGTTAGGATGAACGATTTTGCTTATGCAATAGTTTTCAACAAGTTCATTTCATGATTGGTGGATTTCTGTGTTGACATTTAGAAGAGTCATCCTTTAGACCTTTACCATGTTCTGTTTATTGGTCATATGTTGCTAGGAATTCTATTTATAAGCTGATCATTGAGTCTTTAGAGTTCAAGTTTAGCAGGTCTAAATGTTATTTCGAAGGTTCATGCCTTGCGGAAGGTCTAAATGTTAATTCTGTAATTTCGGTCCTTGCATCTGATGTGAAAATGGAATCATTGCTTTGTCAGGCTTGTAAAAATTGTGTGTAGCATTGCAAGAATAGGAAATGTCATAAATAAATCTGAACTTACCTTTATCATGCAAATATAATAGTTAGCCTTTAATAATTCAGCACTGCTTTTCATTTCCAATATCTCCAATTTTGATTTATTTTGTTCTTTCTTGCTTCAGGGTTTGACTATAGCTCATTTCTTTTTCTTTATGCAATATCGAATTTCTAGAAGCAATTTCTGTGTAGGGCTGTGGTGTTAGGGCCTTCAATGGTGGATTGGTGATTGTTTGCCACAGCAAGTTTCCAAAACATTGGTGTGTAATCTATATGTGCCTTGTGTTCTTGTTGTATAGAAGATTTTTCCTTTTTTTCCTGATTTGTACAGTTTGTGGTACTCTAATGGTGCTCATGACAGATTTTAACCTATGCTCTGTTTTTGGACGTGCAGTGCCCGGTTGTGGGACTCCCACTTCTTGGTTGCACACACGTCGAATGCCAAGCTTGCCTTACTCGGATGGAGTCCTCCGGTCCCTCAGGTACCCTATACCCGCCTTAATCCCTTTTCTGTGCATCTTGTTTTGATGTTTTATTATTCCATATCAAGCAGTAAAGGTTTCACATTGGTTTCACTATTAGGTTTCCGGATATGAGTACAGTTTGTATGCTTAAATAATGATTCCTCTGTTTCCGGTTAGAATTGGTTGATAAGATGCCTGACAACCCAAGAAGGGTTGTTTTTGAGAGCATATAACAATGATTACATGATTACAATTTCTTTAGTGGCTTTTTTATGTTTAGCAGCTGCTTTGCTCTCTAGGATGTTGTTAATATGATGATTTCCCATTTAGCTATGAGGTTCCTTTACGACAAGAAGGTACCCTCCTCACTGGGTAGACCTTCTACACCGGCTCCACAAAACATAGGTACAAAGGGGAATGCCTTACTATAATGTTAATGTATTGCAATCTGGAATTAGTATTTTCAAAATCACCAGACAAAATTATAGACATTCATATACAACTAATCTAATCTCGATTATGGCTCTTTTTTAAAAAAATATATTTATATGTATATGATCTGATGCCTTGACACAGAATTAGAGAACAATTTAACATACATTTATTTTAAGTTTTGCTTGCCCAAATTAACACAATCACTGTTTTAGCTTAATTTTCTAGAAATTTGCTTTTGGGTTCACCAGGTCAAAAAGCTTAGGATTGATATTAGTTCAAAAAATAATAGTACATTGCCTAATTAAAATTTGTTCTGTACAGAATGCCACATGCTCCCTTTTGTTTGTGTAAACATCACTCATGAACTCATGAAGGATAGTAGGTAATTGTTTTTTCATCTACACTAAGAGCATTTGGCTTCAAATTGTAGTAACCTAAACTTGCTTAGTTGATTAGTTTGGGTGTAGTGTCGATTGTCACTTTTCTGACATTACAATAGAAGTAAAAGAAATAGACAGGAATTTCTAGCCTAATCGATCTCTTCTTTCTACTGTCCTCCTCGGATGTGTATTCTCTTTTCTTCCCTGTTAGCATATCTGTATTCTTTTTCTCCATGTGTATAGTTATGTGTACCACTTTGATCATCAGGGAACTATCTATGAAGAATAAAATACTATTTGATCTATGTTTACAGACTACAACCAATGCATAGAAGGGATTGATTGTCTAGCTGCACTACAGAACTCTCATTACTGTGTTGAAATTAACTGATTGCTCTATATCTCTTTTTTTTGTTTAGGGTTATAGAGAATCCATGCTCCAGCTTTTAGAAAACATGATGATTGTGGAGGGTCTCTCACTGGTAAAGTGAAAATCCTGAAATGAAGTGTTTGTTTCTCTGCGTATATTGCATGTATATAGTGAAATTTTCATTCTGGTTTTACTTAATTAGCTCAAAGTGTCCATCTAGATTTTACTAATAGTGTACATCATCCGTATTTAATCTTCTAGATTTTCCCAGGTCATTTTTCATATTTGTTGTCTGCACATCTACAATGATTGTGCTAAAAGAATGGAATTAGTATGATTTTTTCCTGCCATGGAATATTAAGAACTAAATGGCTACTAATCTTTTAGATCTTCATTTGGACGTCAAGTTCAGTAGAAGGGCCGGAGAAAGAACGATGATTATGTTGTGAATGGATAGGTACAGAACTCGTACAAACTCTTAAATGTTTTGATCCCTGGTCCAATGTTGACATGTATATTTGCACTAGCCTACTGCCACAGTGCTAATGCTTGTTTGAAATATAGTGGACGAGAGAATCGTAGATTCTCTATAAGATAGTATAGAAAATATTAAGATTTACATTATGTGGAGTTTTAGAAGACATACATGTTCTAACAGTTTGATCATACTGAGTTTTAACTTGTAAAAAACTGTTGTTCTGACCTTAGGATCTTTTGCTATTTACTTTCTCCAATTGTGGCCTTGTGGGGCTACTTTCACACATAATTATTTGTGATTATATGCAATAGGTATAACTATTGGTGCTAATTTGATCACGCCCCACATGTTTTCCTGATGAAAAGCTATTGGTTATTGTTTTAATAATAATTCTCTGCAACTGAAACCATTTTGCTTGGTTCAAGAAAAATGTTTGGGTTTTTCTTTCTGTATTAAGAACTAATCTTGCATGTGGGAACTAGAGCACCATTCTCCCGCTTGTCTGCATAACTATATTCACCCTTAAGAAACGGTAACATCCTTAACTTGCTATTTTGTGTTGTCTCTGCATGAAAATGACCTAAGTAGTACCATGGTGCCAGTAGCGCTAGGAAGTGATTCGGTTCTGAAAACAACTCCACTTTCCATAACAGATTGCTGGCTCTTTCTCATTATGAAAGTCCGTTCATTTCTACCTAGGTAACAATTTCCCTTTTGAATTGAATTTGCACCTTTTGTCTTATTTACCTAGTGAATATCTTGTAGCACTTATCTCCTCTATTTTAATGGTTTCTGTATAGTATTGCTAATTTCTTCTATTATTTTCTCCATCTTGCAGGTATGTTTCTGTCCAAAACAAACTGGCTGAATGGTGATTTTATCTAGGTTGCCAAGGATGATCATGCTGCTGGCTCGAGAAGTTCCAGTTAGCTATATGTCAAATCTAAAAGCCAAAGTAAGTGATAATTGATTATTAAGATTGTTGTTTTTGACTCGGTAATAAATATATTATAGCAAAGCATACCAAATAGCTCCTGATTGCAGAGTGTTTGAACTAGGAGCTCCATTTATGAAGGTTACCGAGTCACAATTTTTTATGGTGTGGTTTCTTCTAAAATATATTTTTGTCTTTTCCCTGCTGTTGTGCTGATTATATATGGAAGCGCTTGTGCAAGCTTCTCCCTTGGATTGTGTGGAAAGTGTTTTTCACTGTTATTTTGTCTGTTTTCCTTGGGTGCAGTTTTTTTGATAATTTTGTTTGAGGCTTAATATATAGATGAACTTAGCTTTTGGTACTTTAGAACTCCCCTTCCTTTTAGTGTTACGTTGAATTGATTATAGGTGATACTAAAACTCTATTGAGTTCATTTGTGTGGATTCCTTCATTTGAAAGTTGGCCATTGTTCTCTTGGATTTTGGACATGTACCAATGGAGTGCAATTTTCTTCTGCTGATTTGTTTTTTTCCTTCTTCTTGTCCAGCAAATGTATAAAGGCTTTCATGGGATTATCATGACTGCCCGGTGTCAATCTAAACAATCAAATTATCTTGTAAAATGATATATTTTAAGGTTTTTATGATAGGTTTGATGAAACTTCGTCATTCCGGAACAATAATGCCATGTTAATGCAATTTGAGCTCAAGCTGCGATTCAATTTTTTTTGTGACAGCTTGAAGGTCCCAAAGTTATATCATATATTCGAATGATTACTGGATGTTCCCTCCGTGCACTATGTATTCAGTAATGCATTATAAGTCTGGAAAAGTGCAAGAGACCTCAAAATTGGCAGGGATGGTGTGTTGCTTCTAGATGCATTATGAGATAACTCAGTGAGCAACAAAAGCTCCTTTTTTACAATTTTGATCCACAATTTCTTATGTCCAAAGTTACATGTAACCATAAACATTCATTTCAAAACTATGCATGGAATACTCTGTTATTAATCATGAAAGATCCTTTTAAATGTGTTCTTTTGTTCCGGTTTTGACAGGTGAAGCTATTGGCGGTCATTAGAGAGGGTCGAGAGAACAGAGGGATGTATTACTTTTGTTTTTTTTTCCTTAGATAAAAAAGTATATAATGGTGTGAGTCGTTGCAGCTCATGAATTGTACTGTGATTTTGTGGAATAACATAGACAGAGCTACGAAACTATGTGTATTCAAACTGCAAAGTGTATTGCAATCTTCCATAATTCATTTACTTGAAAATAATATGTTTTTTGAATGCTTACCTACTACGTACAAAACATTTATTAGTAAAATAATGCATGTTCTAGCTATGTTCCGACCACGACTCCATTGAGACAGAAAAAAGGAAAATAAATTCAGTCGCTACAAAAATAAAAAAACGGCATCAGGCTAAAATAAAACCGATAACGACTCCACGAGACAGGAAAAAGAGAGAAAATTTGACCACAGGAAAAATTGGGGGAAAAATTAGGAACCCAACGCAAAAATTGGAAAAAAATCAGCTGCAAGAAAAAATGGAAAAAGAAAATCGGTCGCAAGAAAATGAAAAAGCTTGTAACAGAGCCGGTCCTAGTGCGGGCGTCGGTCGTGGGAATCGCAGGCAGGCTAGGGGGCTCGGGTACTGAATATTAATCAGTACCCTGGGTGATAATTAGCGTGCCCTAGCTTAAAACGTAGTTTTTGGACTACGCCTTGTACTTCTGGTCACATCACCTCCACTGTCGGCCCATCCACTGCCTCTGCCCTCTGGTGCCTCGCCCGCCACCACGACTAGCGCGCTACACCACTGCCTACCCCCGTATCACACCATTCGGCCTCGTTTGTATGCCATCTCAATCCATTCTATTTCAATCCACTTCAACACATATGGATTAAGATAAATACATGTGCGTTCAAACCAGTCCTTCACCGTCGCCCCTGGCCTCGCCACCATCACCAGGGATGAGAGGTGTGCAGTGCAGCTCCTTCCTGTTCCTCGCTGGCCCTTCCATTATTGCACAAGCGGGGAGCAAAACAACGGAGGAGCCCGATAGGGGAGGGGAGGGGAGGGCCGAAGGTCACAATGGAAGAAACACGAGGCCTCCCTCGCGGTACAGAGATCACGACGTGCAGACTGCCAGTTCAATGCTCGCTTGCTTATGCGGCCAAAACAATCAGATTCTAGTCAGCGCATGTACCACGTTTGGGTGGGATTTTGTCACACCCGGTTTTAAGGACAAAACCAGACATACACCATATGTGAAATAAAGAAGACAAATCTCACATATAGCCACAGATAAGTGGAATATCAAAAGACAAATGCTTAATATACATAACTCAATAGTATAAAGTATACCTTAAAGAGCATCACAGCGGAAAGACAACTCCGAACACCAGGTGTAGACCTCACTCCAGGATCAAACTAACTGGTTGATCACAAGCCTAACAATTCCAGAATCTAACAGTCTGGTACCCTTCCTGAGATGTGGGGAAATAGCAAGAGTGAGTCCATGTCGAACTCAACAAATATAACATGGGGTTCATGAGGCTCAAAAGTTTGACACGGTTTACTGCAATAGCTTTTAGTGAGTCATCTTTTAGCAATTGAGTAGCAACAAGTTTACCAAAATCTCAAATAACCTCATGATCATGTAAACGAGAATAATGTATAGCAAGAAACAATAATCATTAATGAGCATTAATATCATCAGTGTTATCATTATCATCAATGTTCATCATTTATTCTGTAAGGGTCCAAGGCCACTCGTGACCGTGAGCACGGCTGTTATAACAGTTTTACACTCTGCAGAGGTTGTACACTTTCACTGTGAGTCATGATTACCCATATGCCCGGGATCGCGACTCCCAAAACACTTCCAAGGTGAGCAGGCAAGGAATCACTATGAAGCCTTTCAAAGGTTCGTCTAACAAGTTAGGGCCGCTAGGTTTCCGGAGTCAGTCCGTGTGATACACCACGCAGGGATCCACAGTCTGCTCTACCCCATTTGCGCCACAAGGGTAACCTCTAACAAGCTAGAAAAAGTCCTCATACTGAGCTAAAGCCAGAGCCATATAGCCCTCACAGTTGTACTGTAAGTCCCGGATGTTCGCTTACAGATAAGTCCTTATGGAGAGAAACTAGAGCACCATAAAAACAACCAAATATGCTCTAGCCCTCTTGAGCCATATTGCTTTAAAGCATCATTTAAACGTTTATTGCATATATCATTAGTCAAGTTACAGATCATGGTTATTTATCTTGAGCACTAGCATAAATACTACCCAATGCAATGTCCCATGGGTGTCAAGGTACAAGATACAAAAACTAGGATATCCTTAGTGGTAACAAGATAGACACATGCATATGAATTAAGTATATTAAAGGTGAATAGGAAACAAGGATGATCCCACGCTATACTTGCCTTAAACACCGATCCTTCGGTAAGCTTTAATCTTCAACGTTCTTCTTCTTCTTCTTGATAACCACGTATATCTCACCGACTGGACTTGATCAATAAATCATCACACACACATCGAGCAATCATACACGAAGCAAACAATAGATCTAAATTAGAACAGTACACCAATCATACAAAAATAAATAAAAGAGTTTGAAACACGATTCTACGCATCACTACGAACACACAGACGCGAAAAGCACACTAATCAGAGCTACGGTTGAAAAGATACATCTACCGAAAGATTTGCTCATAGGAGAAAATATAAAACTATTAGCTTCATGAGTTTTAATTATATAATAACATATATAAAATATTTTATAAATACTATATACGGAATTAAGTCAAATTTAGATTCAAATTATGAAACTAAAGTAAAACAAATTATATTTTATTTACAAAACTCAGTTGCATAATTATTAATCAAGATATGACTTTAACCATAAAATTTCAGAATTAGTAATATGATAAACACTGTCACTAACGCGTAGATCTCGTTGCTATGAATCTAACGCAACTTGAATGAACTAAAACGGATCTAAAACGTAGAAAATATGATTTAAACAAGATTTACTTTATTAAAGTAATAGATTAAATCTTACGTTGGAACTTAAAGATAGAAAACCTAACCAACAGTAATACTAACAGTATAACAAGTTTGTAAAACTCTTCTACACGTTACTACGATCACATAGACATAAAGATCACGAAATTTGGATTTAAAACATAAAAGTTATGAATTTTCTAAGATTTCCTATAGATAAATAATTACTTTAATATAAACTCAAAAATAAATTATCTCAAACCTACTGTACAGTTCTATAATCATGTAGAGCTCTCAAATACGAATCTAACGCAATTTGAACGGATCCAATCGGAGTTAAAACGGATAATTTATGACTAAAACAAACTCAGTGGCAAAACTGTAAATATCAGAAAACGTATTTTTCAATTACCGAGACGAAATACGCTTTCAACAGATCAAAACGAACTCTGAGCTTTACGTTTTAGGACTGCGGGTTAATCAATTGAAAAACACAGGGTCTCTTTAGCAAAAACGCCGGCCGAATCGGTATCTTCTAATTTAGACCGTCGGATTCAAAATCAACGATCCAGATTGGATCGGGGAGAGAGCCGGCGGCGCTCCGGCCGGAACAGGGCTGACGGTGACCTCCCGCGGTGGCGCCATGACTGGAAACCGCAAAACCTCGATTCCCGGCATCATTCAGCAAGCGGAGAGCACAGGGAGGAAGACCGAAGCATGGCGAACTCACCTAGGGTGAAATCTAGGGCGTGAGATGGATGGAGGCGACGGTGTGCTCGATATGGCGGACGGCGGAACTCGAGCTCGTGGTAACCTAGCTCTCGGCCACCACAGGAACTGCAACTAGGCAAGATGGGTTGCGGAGGGTGGCGCGGCTCCGTTTTTATAGTCCGGGAGCACCGCTAAAGAAGGAAAGAGGGAGATTGGGGAGATCGATTCGGATCGGGGGAATTTTGGAAGGAAACCGACGGTGGCTTGAGGAAGGGGACGACCTGACGTGCGGGCCCGTGTCGTCAGCGACTGGAAGGAGAAGGAAAGGGGAAGGAGACGCTGACAGGCGGGCCCCTCGTGTCAGCGACTCAGAGAGGGAAAACGGGCGGCGGCTGGGTGCGGGACACGGCCGCGCGAGTTGGGCCGGCAGGCCGCTGGCTGGGCTCGGCCCATGCGGAAGATGGCGGGCGCGGGAGAAGTGGGCCGCGTGCTAGCAGGCCGGGACGAGCTCTGGGCTGAAAACCGAAAGAAAATGATTTTCCTTTTCTTTTTCTTTTCTAATTTTTCAAAACAAGTTTTCAAAAGATTTTCAAATCCAAATTTGAATTTGATCAAACCACTCAAACCAAAAATTTAAATGCAACAGCATGAGTGCACAAACATATTTCTACTCTTATATTTGATTTTAAATTTATAAAAATTATTCTTATTCTATATTTGAATGCTTCACAAAAATTTATAAAAATCATATTTCTCCTATTTTTCTTCTTTTCAAAATTTTAGGGTGTTACAATTCTACCCCCCTTAAGATGAATCTCGTCCCGAGATTCGGAAGATGATGATAAAAGAGATAATGACACTTTGTCTTTATTTGATCCTCATTTTTTTCAAATTACTCTTTCGTTCAGAATCATAAGACAGTTTCTCATATCCTGACTAACTAATCTGCCTAAGCATAATCATCTCTCCTATTGAGCTCCTCCAAAGTTATTTGTTCCTCTGCTATGACTTCAGTAAACTCATGGTCCACTTTACTATTCTCGGTGTATCTATCTTCTAATTGATCATTCTCGTCTTCCTCAGGTAAGAGTCGACCACCTTGATACTCAATTCTTTTCCCTGACGGTGTTGTTAAGAGCATTGTGCACCGAGTACCATGAATCACTCTTTTGTGTGCACAGAGCCATCCATTACCAAGAACCACGCGAATTTTAAGTGACTCCAACACAATGAGTGTCGCGGTGAAGTTTTCTTTGTTTATGACAAGACTGACATTCGGGCATATCTGATCTGCCTGCATTTCTCCCACTGGGGTTTGAACTAGCAAAGGCCTCCTCATTGGACACTTCACCATCTTGCACGTCTCTACCAGCTCGGCGGAAATGAAAGAATGCGAAGCACTAGGGTCCAATAAAGCAAAAACTTGTACTGAGCTTACTTGAATATAACCTCCCACTACTTTGGTAACTCCATGAATTTTATCCATATCCACATTGCTCAGTCTTCCATTGACATAGTTTTGCTGCGCTTTGCTTCCTTGAGCAGGCTTCTTATGGGCTTTCCTTTTTCGCTTTCGTTGTTGTGGATTCTGACTTAGTTCACTCCCAACTTGCTCTTCAACATTGTTGTTTTGATAGTGCTCGGCTTCATTATACCCATAACATCCTTCAATAGCAGAAACAGCAGTCTCTTCCCACATATCAGTGCGAGACGTCATATAGGACTCCTGAGTCATGAGGCACGACACTTCCTGTCATCAGGTGACCAACATCAGCAATCACGAGCAAGTATAGATGATCATAATCATGAACTATCCAAAAGGACAACTCTTGTCTCCATGGATCCAAAATTATCAACCTTGTTCACAGAATATTTTTGCTCAAAAGTGGCAACTCAATCATGGAGACTAACCAATACTTCCAACTAAAGAGTTCAATCTTAATAATCCTTCTTTACATTGGCTACCCCCCTTAAAATAAGAGACACCAAATAGGGTAGCTTGAACCCTTCTTCTAGATGAGCTACTTAGCATAAAAGTATTCTGACATCCCAACAATACTCTTGTGCATGGGTAAGAACAAGAAATCTGAAATTTCGCACGAGCAGAAAATCAGCAGTGCAGTAAAACAGTTGTAACTCTCATTCTGTTAATCCAATGAAGCTGTAGTTTACACCGATGGAAAACTTAAAAAATTCTCTGCATCTTTCTTATAGAACACACTTCCAGATTCTGCAGCTAACTTGACCGAAAACAACACATAACAGATTCTGTTCCAGGTTTCAGACAGCACAGTTGCATCGTCTTGTGATTTTTGTATCTCCCAATCCAAAATAGCTATGAGGGTAGTTCTTGCATTTAGAGAGATAGATGTTCAAGTCCACTCTTGTCCAGAATTCTCTCATGATTTTTGGTCTTTCAAGAACAGAGATATAAGTTGATAAAGACAGACTGCTCCGAAAGACAAGATATAGAAAACAGGAGATAACCAAAACCCAGCTATTTATTTCATTAATCCTTATACCTTATACATATAAACTAAATGAAATCATGGTCAAAATCCACGAGATCATTCCACTCATTACAAAATTCCAACTCAAGCATAAACATAAGCACAAAGCAACTAAACACTTAAATGTTCATTAGCCACACATTAAGACGACTCAACTTGGCTACTAACGGTTTTATTACACGGGACATAACTCCTATTCCTTAAACATGGTGTGATTGTAGCAGCATCCAGAGTAGATAACGTCTCTTACATTCCTTATTGCTTTATATGGACATCTGAATCTCTGCATCTACCATTCTTATAACTCATACCTTAAGATGGGTCAACCTGGTATCCCTCAGGTATAGATTTAATACCCTCATACTCAATCCTTTCTCCTGAAAGTGTAGTTAGAAACACTGAACATTGGGCATACTCAATCACTCCTTTACAAGTAGATAACCAGTCTATTCCAAGGATAACATCAATGCCCATTAATTCCAAAACAATGAGGTTTACCTTAAAATTTACCCCCTTTATGTCAAGACTAACTTTTGGGCATACGCGGTCTGCCTTTATTTCACCTCTTGGAGTTTCAACCATAACTGTTTTTCCCTTTGGAAGCATAAGTATGTTATGATCTTTTGCATATTGTCTAGATATGAACGAATGTAAGGCACTGGGGTCAAACAAAACCTTGGCATTTCCTGAACTTACTGGAATTGATCCAAACACGACCTCCTTAGCTCCAGGAATGGTGGAAATATCCACATGTTTCAACCTTCCATGGATGTAATTTCTCTTTAATTTATTTCCCTGCACATGCTCCTTTTGGACATCCTGTCCTGAGTCTCGCTGTTGTTGATTCTTCTGTGGGCAAGATTTGATATAATGTCCTTCCTGCTGGCAATGATAACACTTTCTCTTAGCTGAATCTTTTGTGATGTCATACTCCAAGGAACTGTTGTTTGGTATGTTGCTATCTTGCTGGCCATAAAAGTTCACCTTCGTCCCTTTGGCTTGTTTCTTAGCTTGTTTGGCCTTTCGGGGTTGATACTCCTTATAGGTAATTGTCCACCCATCTATGACTACTTCATGGGGAGTAGTTTTAGCGGGAGGGGCTTCTAACTCTTCAGGGTTTAGATTTGTTTGACAGGGGATCAGGGCTGCATGTGACAATGTAGTAGAACTCGCTTGCTCATTGCTTTCCACAAGTGGTTCTAATGAGATTGCCTTTCTCTTCTTGTCCATGTTGATCTCAAAATTTGGATCCACCTTGACTTTCCCCTTATTAGACTCATTTCGAAGACAGGGAAAACCATAATGCTTACAGCAGTGACATTGTTCCTGCTCTCCAAATGCCTTATTATCAACATCTTTATTGGATTTCATATTCTTTCAAACTTCTGCTACTTGTATCTTCTCTGACCCCTTGGATATGTTGGCTTGACCTTGAGATAAGCATCGTTGAGAATTCCCATGTTGAGCCATTTCTTCTAGTAATTGGTTTTGCATCGCTAATGGTTTCTTGTCAAAAGTGAGCAAGAGCAATACAATTCAGTCCTCTTAACCTCTGAAATCCATAGCCTTCTCGTCACGAGCCGTCTAATAGACAAGGAGAAAAGGTTCAAAATAGAGACAAGGTTTTTATAAGAGAACAGGGATAGAATTAAGCATAACTTTGAGAAAATAACAAAGTCAAAGAGAAGCAAGAAATAGGCAACAATGAGAACATGCTAAACGTCCAGTTCTAACTAGGCTTGCGTCCTACAGTCAGCATTGCTCCGATACCAATCTGTCACACCCGGTTTTAAGGACAAAACCAGACATACACCATATGTGAAATAAAGAAGACAAATCTCACATATAGCCACAGATAAGTGTAATATCAAAAGACAAATGCTTAATATACATAACTCAATAGTATAAAGTATACCTTAAAGAGCATCACAGCGGAAAGACAACTCCGAACACCAGGTGTAGACCTCACTCCAGGATCAAACTAACTGGTTGATCACAAGCCTAACAATTCCAGAATCTAACAGTCTGGTACCCTTCCTGAGATGTGGGGAAATAGCAAGAGTGAGTCCATGTCGAACTCAACAAATATAACATGGGGTTCATGAGGCTCAAAAGTTTGACACGGTTTACTGCAATAGCTTTTAGTGAGTCATCTTTTAGCAATTGAGTAGCAACAAGTTTACCAAAATCTCAAATAACCTCATGATCATGTAAACGAGAATAATGTATAGCAAGAAACAATAATCATTAATGAGCATTAATATCATCAGTGTTATCATTATCATCAATGTTCATCATTTATTCTGTAAGGGTCCAAGGCCACTCGTGACCGTGAGCACGGCTGTTATAACAGTTTTACACTCTGCAGAGGTTGTACACTTTCACTGTGAGTCATGATTACCCATATGCCCGGGATCGCGACTCCCAAAACACTTCCAAGGTGAGCAGGCAAGGAATCACTATGAAGCCTTTCAAAGGTTCGTCTAACAAGTTAGGGCCGCTAGGTTTCCGGAGTCAGTCCGTGTGATACACCACGCAGGGATCCACAGTCTGCTCTACCCCATTTGCGCCACAAGGGTAACCTCTAACAAGCTAGAAAAAGTCCTCATACTGAGCTAAAGCCAGAGCCATATAGCCCTCACAGTTGTACTGTAAGTCCCGGATGTTCGCTTACAGATAAGTCCTTATGGAGAGAAACTAGAGCACCATAAAAACAACCAAATATGCTCTAGCCCTCTTGAGCCATATTGCTTTAAAGCATCATTTAAACGTTTATTGCATATATCATTAGTCAAGTTACAGATCATGGTTATTTATCTTGAGCACTAGCATAAATACTACCCAATGCAATGTCCCATGGGTGTCAAGGTACAAGATACAAAAACTAGGATATCCTTAGTGGTAACAAGATAGACACATGCATATGAATTAAGTATATTAAAGGTGAATAGGAAACAAGGATGATCCCACGCTATACTTGCCTTAAACACCGATCCTTCGGTAAGCTTTAATCTTCAACGTTCTTCTTCTTCTTCTTGATAACCACGTATATCTCACCGACTGGACTTGATCAATAAATCATCACACACACATCGAGCAATCATACACGAAGCAAACAATAGATCTAAATTAGAACAGTACACCAATCATACAAAAATAAATAAAAGAGTTTGAAACACGATTCTACGCATCACTACGAACACACAGACGCGAAAAGCACACTAATCAGAGCTACGGTTGAAAAGATACATCTACCGAAAGATTTGCTCATAGGAGAAAATATAAAACTATTAGCTTCATGAGTTTTAATTATATAATAACATATATAAAATATTTTATAAATACTATATACGGAATTAAGTCAAATTTAGATTCAAATTATGAAACTAAAGTAAAACAAATTATATTTTATTTACAAAACTCAGTTGCATAATTATTAATCAAGATATGACTTTAACCATAAAATTTCAGAATTAGTAATATGATAAACACTGTCACTAACGCGTAGATCTCGTTGCTATGAATCTAACGCAACTTGAATGAACTAAAACGGATCTAAAACGTAGAAAATATGATTTAAACAAGATTTACTTTATTAAAGTAATAGATTAAATCTTACGTTGGAACTTAAAGATAGAAAACCTAACCAACAGTAATACTAACAGTATAACAAGTTTGTAAAACTCTTCTACACGTTACTACGATCACATAGACATAAAGATCACGAAATTTGGATTTAAAACATAAAAGTTATGAATTTTCTAAGATTTCCTATAGATAAATAATTACTTTAATATAAACTCAAAAATAAATTATCTCAAACCTACTGTACAGTTCTATAATCATGTAGAGCTCTCAAATACGAATCTAACGCAATTTGAACGGATCCAATCGGAGTTAAAACGGATAATTTATGACTAAAACAAACTCAGTGGCAAAACTGTAAATATCAGAAAACGTATTTTTCAATTACCGAGACGAAATACGCTTTCAACAGATCAAAACGAACTCTGAGCTTTACGTTTTAGGACTGCGGGTTAATCAATTGAAAAACACAGGGTCTCTTTAGCAAAAACGCCGGCCGAATCGGTATCTTCTAATTTAGACCGTCGGATTCAAAATCAACGATCCAGATTGGATCGGGGAGAGAGCCGGCGGCGCTCCGGCCGGAACAGGGCCGACGGTGACCTCCCGCGGTGGCGCCATGACTAGAAACCGCAAAACCTCGATTCCCGGCATCATTCAGCAAGCGGAGAGCACAGGGAGGAAGACCGAAGCATGGCGAACTCACCTAGGGTGAAATCTAGGGCGTGAGATGGATGGAGGCGACGGTGTGCTCGATATGGCGGACGGCGGAACTCGAGCTCGTGGTAACCTAGCTCTCGGCCACCACAGGAACTGCAACTAGGCAAGATGGGTTGCGGAGGGTGGCGCGGCTCCGTTTTTATAGTCCGGGAGCACCGCTAAAGAAGGAAAGAGGGAGATTGGGGAGATCGATTCGGATCGGGGGAATTTTGGAAGGAAACCGACGGTGGCTTGAGGAAGGGGACGACCTGACGTGCGGGCCCGTGTCGTCAGCGACTGGAAGGAGAAGGAAAGGGGAAGGAGACGCTGACAGGCGGGCCCCTCGTGTCAGCGACTCAGAGAGGGAAAACGGGCGGCGGCTGGGTGCGGGACGCGGCCGCGCGAGTTGGGCCGGCAGGCCGCTGGCTGGGCTCGGCCCATGCGGAAGATGGCGGGCGCGGGAGAAGTGGGCCGCGTGCTAGCAGGCCGGGACGAGCTCTGGGCTGAAAACCGAAAGAAAATGATTTTTCTTTTCTTTTTCTTTTCTAATTTTTCAAAACAAGTTTTCAAAAGATTTTCAAATCCAAATTTGAATTTGATCAAACCACTCAAACCAAAAATTTAAATGCAACAGCATGAGTGCACAAACATATTTCTACTCTTATATTTGATTTTAAATTTATAAAAATTATTCTTATTCTATATTTGAATGCTTCACAAAAATTTATAAAAATCATATTTCTCCTATTTTTCTTCTTTTCAAAATTTTAGGGTGTTACAGATTTTGGATTTGGTTTCGTCTAGAATCTGATTCTAATCAGCGCCCATATAAAATATAAAATACATGGTACATGCGTGCATTTCACTCGCCATGCCGTGTCATCTGCTCTGACGGTGTGTAACAACAGTTTAAGCACATGGTTTGCCGGGCAGGTCGGCCACAGTTTGGCCACGATTAATTAATAAAAGGAAAGTAACAAAACTAAAAAGAAGGTCGGTCACACCTCACAATGTGCCGCGGACGACACTGCGAAAACTATCACGCAAGTCACAACCAGCCGCGAGGAGCGAAAAAATCGACACGGCAACGGCGAGCAGAGGCGGTCCACCGCGCTGCGCACCCGTCAGTCCATCACCAAGAGGAGAATTAACAAGGCAGCGAGCGGGCACCACCGCGGCTCCGGTGACAGCGAGAGCTTTTGCTTGGCTCGGGCAGTTGGGCCCCTCCGATCTCCATGATTGACTTGCTAATCGCGGGCCAATCCAACGACGACGAGCGAGCGCATTAACAATGGGATTAGATTCCCCGCCCCCAGATATGATTATCGCCGCCGTGTCGTGGTCGACAAGTGAGCATAGATTATTTATCGCGATTAGGAGAAGCTAAAAATTAAACAACTTGCCGTAGGCGCGGCAGGCGCAGGGCACACTGGCCATCGCCATCGCCATCGCCATGCCCACCTCTATCCGCGGCTATTCCTCCTCCTCCTGCTGCTCTTTAATTACCCTGGAACGGCGGGGCGGGATGCAGAGTGGATAGCTCGTCGTCCTTGCAGTTGCAGGCCAGGCCGAGCAATTCGACCGTCCAGGTACGTTCGTCCTTCGTAGCAGTGGAAAGAAGCGGGTTAATCTCTCAGAGACTTCAATAGGCGGCAAAGAGCATGAATGAGCCGTTTTAATTGTTGCGCGCAGACGGCCGGCCGCGCCGGTTCTGAGATGCTGGAGCAATGTCAGATTCAAAGGGCGGCGCCGGCGGCATGGGCATGAACATGGTGACCACGCTGATGGCCTTCTCGGTCAGCGCCTTCTTCGTGCTCTTCGTCTTCACCAGGCTGCTCTGCGCGCGCCTCCACCTATCCAGGGCCAGAGCGGCCGCCGCCGGCGACGCCGTCGTCGTCCAGGGCTACAACGTGAGGCGCTCTCCCGACCCGACCCACCCGTCGTGCTATCTATCCATCTTTCCGTGCGCTTCGATGACAGCGACCGTGCACCAGCAGGGGTTTTGGATGAACACGAATGGGAATCAGAATCGTTTTTGTGTGGCCGTGCAGGTGGAGCGCGGCATCCACGGCCTGGAGCCGTCCGTGGTGACGACCTTCCCCACCGTCAAGCCCGGCGACGGCGACGGCGGCAAGAAACCGCCGCCGGTACAGGAGGAGTCACAGTTAAGATATCATAGCCTTTTTTCCCTTGCTCTTCCCTGCTGTTCGTCTTGTTACCTGATGAGATGACCAATAGGAGATGGACTATGGACTAAGTAAAGTTGCATTTTGCCACGATTAAAGTAGCATCCTCCTCGCTGTGCTAACCTTAATTTGCTACCATTTGTAGACCATGGCGTGGCAGTAGACAATAGGGACAATTCATAAACCCTTTTGCAGCCCATAGACAGAGCCAATATGGCAACCTACAAGAATATATTTTTTTGATTGCTATAAACTGTACTCCAGTCTAGGTGCTGTGCATGTGCAGTTCTAAAACTGGCTTATCACACCATCCGAAAGGCCATATTGATTCCCAATTTGGGACTCTGTCAGACTGAGGTTGACAATGGCACACAACAGTCAAAGTGAAAGCAACATTGGCTGCTGGCCCTGCTGCACAGTAGCATTTCTGTTCAATGTCTTAACAATTAATTAACATGCGTGCTGAATACATACGTGCATGATCACCAATCACGTCGTAACCCTGACGAATCTGCAAGAGGAACTGTAGATATTATTCCCCCCATGGACTGACTGACAAGAACGCGCGTGCTCTCTGTGGCGGTGCAGGTGCACGGTGTGCCTGGAGGAGTACGAGGCGAAGGACGTGGTGCGCGTGCTGCCCGCCTGCGGCCACGCCTTCCACGCGGCCTGCATCGACGCCTGGCTGAGGCAGCACCCCACCTGCCCCGTCTGCCGCGCCTCCCTGCGCGCCAAGAACGGCACCCGCGCCACGCCGCTCGACTACAGCCTCCTCGTCGCCGGCGCCGCAGCGAGGGCCCCCGCGGCGGCCACAGCCCACCAGGTCCCCGCGTCCTCGTCCGACCTCGGCGCGTCACCGCCGGCAGTCGGACACCAGCACCAGACGGACGACATGGGGGATGATGGCCTGCTGGAGATCATCTCCGAAGAGCCCGCCTCCTCGGGAGACCCGAGCCCTGCTGCTGCTGCTGCTGGTATCCATCCTCGCTGCGATGACGCGGCGAGGCAGAGCGAATGCAGCACCGGCGCGTCCGAACATTGCTAGCTAGGCTAGTGCATGCTTGCTGACACGCTTGGGAACTGAGATTGGGACGGAACTCTGTTAATTGAGATTGTGTTTAGGGAGGGGCTAGTCTTGGGAATTCGATCTGGTTTAATTTTAACAGGATTCATTCTGATTTCCTAAAAGCTCATTGCGCTTGCTTGTACAGTCTAGTTGAATTAAATTAATGGATGGACATGTCTGTGATCCAATTAGCCTGAATTGAGAGTTTGAAACCCATGCTCGCGGTATGTTTTATTTCATTCACTCCGCACTCCGCGGTGTCCAGTCAGTGTATACATACAATCTGAATGACATGGAACGGACCAGAATGGAAGGCACGAAATTCGGCCCGGACATGCAGGCCCACCAACAAGTCGGCCCACGGGAGAACACACAGTTCAGACTCGGAGATCAGATGCAGAAGACAAAAGACGGGCACCACCGCACCAGGCTAGGTCTCGGTGTGCTCGTTTAGTACCACCTCGCCAGCCTGAGGAGAGCCAGCGGGAGGGCTCGCTATAAAACAAAGACCAGGGGCGACGTGGTTCCATACTTACCTGGACGGGGTCGATGGCCGATCATGAAGGGCCATGGCCTGGGTCTGTGGCCCACATTGCACTCGGTGGGTGCGCAGGCCTACCATCTCCCCAAGTGGGAGAGTGGACGTCGTAATTTGTGGTAGAGGGGTACGCGTTCGCGCGGCCCCTGCCAATCAAAAGAAAATAAATTTAAGTCGTTTTTGCAATTTGGGCTTTCGTCTGAGGATCTGTTATAGTTGAGTCTTTTTTGATCTGGTCCTCTATCACTGTAGTCCTACGCGTTTTGCAGTTGGGTCCTTCGTTTGGTTGGAATCAGAGGTTCTGTTACAGTTGGAGTTTTTATAATCTGGTCATCGAGCACTGTAGGTTTGGTTGTAAACTGAGTTTTGTTACAGTGTCTGGCACTATAATAAATACTCGTTCTTTTTTATCTGGTGGACGCTCATATCAAGATTCAAACTTTAAAAATTTTAATTAATAATTAAGCTAATAATTTTTAACTATTATAATATATAAATTTTATATGATTAGATTGGTAAAGAATTATACTATCTAATGATTATAATTTTATAAATAATATAATATAAAGCAAATGAATGATCAGACTATTAAAAATTTTGATCAATAATTAGGCTAATAATTTTTAACTATTATAATATATAAACTTTATATGATTAGATTTGTAAAGAATTATACCATCCAATGATTATAATTTTATAAATAATATAATATAAAGCAAATGAATGGTTAGAATACGGTTATTTTAACCTGCACCGGATAAAATGGAACCCAGGGTATATATATATATATATATATAATATTTCTTGTGCTCAGTCACAAAGCTGAACAGCTCAAATACTTGGGCCTAACATGGAATTAGGCTCAATTTTCTAGACAAAAAGCTCTGGGCCAAAACTGGATCTCTCTTTCCTTCAATCCAAACCCAACAATCGGGCACATCCTTCGCCGCCGCCGTCCTCACCGGCTCTTGGTGCTGCCTCGTGTCCTTGTCCCATTCACGGCGGAGACATCCATGCGATCGGACAGCTCCACATCTCAGGTTGTGTTTAGTTACTAAATCTAGAGGGTCAAAATTCACAGCAGTGATACTGTAGCATTTCATTGGTATTTGGTAATAATTGTCCAACTGTTAACTAATTAGACTCAAAACGTTCGTCTCGCAAAGTACAACCAAACTGTATAATTATTTTTTAATTTTATCTACATTTAATACTTTATGCATGTATCGTAACTTTTAAAATGTACATTTTTTAGGAACTAAACACAGCGGTCGCCTTCGCCTCACGCCTGGTTACCTTCGGAAGGAGTTGGTGAGCTCGACGGAGCTGAAGGACCCCAGGTTCTTGTACGGCCCCGGCGAGAGCCCGTCACCGGCGGCGCCCATCTGCCGCCTCGCGTCCGCGGCGGTCCGCCGCCTCCTGTCCCACACCATGTACGCCCCGAACGCAGCAGCTGCGACCACCGCCGCGATGCCGACAACAAGCACAGCCGCCTTGACCCCGCTCGCGCGCCCACCGCCGCGCACGCGCGTCCCTTCCTCCTCCAGGCTCCTGACCTTGAAGTAGCCCATCTTCCTGTCGTCGCCCGCCACCAGAAGCTGCGCCGGGTAGTCGATGATGTAGCAGAATCCGGTCCCGTTGCTGTACACCGCGCCCCAGCAGCTGCAGTTGCGCTCGCACCGCGCCTCGCAGTCCGTCGCGGACGCCGCCTGCTCGGACCACAGCAGCTCCTTGTTCACCGGCTCCACGCCCCGCCGCCGCACCGCCCAGTACAGCCCGCCGACTTCCCCGCCCGTGGTGCCGCAGAGGCTGCTCCCGACGGAGGCGGGCACGACCGCGGCGCAGCCCGAGCCATCGGTCGCGTTGGCCAGGCAATCGCACCGGCCGCTGGGCGCCGCGCAGATGCTGTAGGCGCCGCAGGTGGTGGGCAGTTGACATGGGTCGTTGATGGCAGTGTAGTCGAGGGCCCACCGGGCGCCGTCCCAGTAGTAGGCGCGGAGGTTGCCGTTGGGCTCCAGAGTCATGCGGCGGAGGGTGCGGACGCCGCGGTTGAAGGTGTCGAAGGAGAGCACGTCGGCGGGTGGCCCCTCCCTCTGGTACATGGCGAGGAAGCCGTCGGGCTCCACGCGCGCGTAGGTCGGGCCGCCGCCGGCCACGATCTGGGCTTTGGCCTCCATCGCCGTGTGCTTAAAGTACATGGCGGCAGCGACGCCGCCGCCCGAAGACGGCGGCGGCGGCTCGATGTAGAGGCCGAAGTAGGTGCTCCCCAGCCGCATGGCGAAGCGCCGGTCGAAGGTGTAAAGCGTCGCCGCGGAGGTGAAGTTCTGGCCCTGGACGATGGTCTCCGACGGGTAGTCGAAGCTCTGCCACACGACATCGGGCGAACTGCCACCGGTGCTCTGGATTTGGAGGTTGGACGTGTTGAGGAGGACGGTGCGGTCGCCGGCCGAGGCAGAGGTGGCAGCGGTGGACCAGAGCACCTTGTTGGCCGCGCTGTCGGTGAGGACGAGGCCGCCGTCGAAGGAGAGAGAGGCGGCAGTAGACCATGGTGCGGGGCGGTTGGGGATTGCGCGCCAGAGCGGGAAGGCAGACGGGAGGTGGAGGACGGCGAGGTCCAGCATGGTGGCGTTGACGCGGAGGAAGCCGAGCGCGAAGACGCCGGTGGGGTCGGCGAGCACTGGCTGGAACTGCGAGTAGGACTGGTCGTGGGCAACGGAGAAGCCTCGCCGCAGCTCCTGCTCCGCGGCCGCCGCTGCCTGGCCGGCGGCGCAGCCGGTCAATGAAGATATCAGCGCCGCCGCAGCCACGCACTGCACCAATACAAGATGAATCCTTCCCATCACTGCTTCCATGTTAGCAATCGATGGTCTGTAGTTTCGAGATCGGATTCTTGCGTGGATTCTTGAAAGCCGATGAATTTAAGAGATCGAGTCAGTAGTGACGGACGAGCAGGAGCCGACAAGAGCCGGCAATATTCTTTTGTCCGCTGACCATTGGAATGGTGGGGTGGCCGCTCCGCTGGCCCTGTGAGCTACCAGCCCACTTCCGTACCAGCGAGAGAGAGAGAGAGATGCACAGCACAGCATCAGCATAGTAGTGTGCCATGCCACTCGTGGCTATAGATGGCCAAACAGGCCTGGCCCGATGGGCCGGCACGGGCCCGACACGGGAAAGCACGGCACGAAAACGGCCCGGGCCCGGCCTGCCTCGTGCCCGTGCTGGCACGGCCCGTCCCCGTGCTCGTGCTCGGGCTGGAAGTCGCACACGACGGCCCGGCACGGGCACGGCCCGCTCCAACGGGCGGCACGGCGTCGGCACGGCGACGGCCGTTGGATCGCCTCCCTCCCCCGATCCTGACCGTTCATTTCGCACCGAAACGTTGGCTATATATAGCCGAGGCGCCGCTGAACCCTAAACCCTAAATCATTTCGTCTCTCCTCCTCCTCGGTCGACTCTCCCTCTCTCGGCTCCCGCTGCCCGCTGCGGCGCTGCCTGGAACCCTAACCCTAAATCATTTCGTCTCTCCTCGGTCGACTCTCCCTCTCCCGCTGGCCGCTGCGGCGCCGCCTGGAACCCTAACCCTAGCCACTCTCCTATCGTCTTCCCGGCTTCCGGCGGCCTCGGCTAGACGGATTGGTGGCATTCTACACCCCTCTTCTTCCTCCCTGACCCCCGATGTAGCCTCGGCCTCCACATCTTGCACTCGTCGTCTCGTCTCCATCCTCGTCGCCGTCCTCGGCCTCCGCCCGTGGGGCTCCGTGTCCCTCAGGATGCGTTGAGGTACCACGGTGCCGGAGCCGGATCCGTACGACGACGACGTCGCCGTTGCTGCTGGCATCTCTGGAGCTCCGGTCGTAGAGGTGAGCTTTCTCGAAACCCTAGATCTGTGCTCTTCTTGATCACCTAACCCTCGATTCCTCGAAACCCTAGATCTAATGCTTGATGCTTTCTTTTTTGAAGCCGTCGAGGGACCGGAGGCCGGCGGCGGCGACATGTCGTCCGACGAGGCGGAGGAGATCGGTCGAACCATGACCACCAACGGACCGGCACGGCACGGGCCGGCACGGGCACTGGCGTGCTCCCGTGCCCAGCGGCACGACACGGCACGCTCCAGCTATAGCCGTGTCGTGCTCGTGCTGAGTGCCTGGCACGGGAGCACGCCAGGCACGGCACGGTAGGCACGCGTGCCTTCTCGTGCCCGTGCCGAGACGTGCCGTGCCGGTCCGTGCCCGTGCCCGTGCCGTGCCGTGTGGCCCGTTTGGCCATCTATACTCGTGGCTCAGCAAGCGAAGATAAAGCTTAAGCAGGGAAGGCGACATTGCTGCGGATCGGGAGTTTGGTCAATGACCATTGAGCACCGAGGACACTGAATTGATTAGTGTTGGCTTCTTCCTGTCCATGAGATTGCCTACTTGCAGTTGGAAAGCAGGACTTTCCACCAATCAGAGGTTAAACAACAGCCGCGCTCGAGGAGTATATAAATCAGGATGCACTTGGCAGTGCCTCCTACTATATTTGGTATGTATTCATTTATCCTCTTTCAGAAGGAAGTTGACTACTGGAATTAGGGATATGTCCACATAAGATTTGGGTGCTCAAAGGCCATCAACACCTGATTTTTCGTAGCCACTTGAGCATGGATGAATCAGGCTGCGAACCGGATGATGAGTTGACGACACCTTGAAGCTTGCACGAACTGGAAGTACATAGATACAGTACGGTATTGATAGAACACTTGGAACTTGGTTGCTTCTTAGCTTTCCTCATAATTAGTGGCATAAGCCACTCGTTAATTAGCAGTTTATATCATATCAAACCAAATCTGCACAGCACAGCAATATAATCTGGTTGCTCAACAATCAAGCTGGATGCAAAATGGTATAGTACTCTCATTTTATTTCTGTCCAAGAAGTTTCAACTGAAATCCTGTCCACTTGTTATCTTCTGCAGTACAATATTATTGTAAACTTGTAATCATGTTGGCCACAACGGACAATTATACTCGACACCATGTTCATACCAAACCGTGCGGAATGCATTGTTTTCGTTGACTGCCGGGCATGTTGCACGTAGCAAACTTGAACAAGGCTCCTTGATTTGACTAGGGATGCCTTTCTACCCGATTTTCAGTGTCATCATGAACAAAGATGCATGCTTTATTTCACAGGTCAAAATCCTTCTGGTGACGAGAGATTTGGTTGCATGGGTTTTCGTTTTGTTTGTTGATGCTTTCCATTCAGTGTGTTTACGGTGTTTCTTCCATTTCTTTTTATTTTCTATAGCTCACTAGGTGTATACATATAATTCATCATGCAGATGTTCAGACTCTTGATGCCTTTTTTTAAATGTTGTTTGCACAATGCAGATACTTCTCGCAGTGTTCATAAATCAGAATCATAGCGCCCGTGTTTCGATCAGTTTTCTTAGACAATAAGAAGTCAAAGCAAGCGTGCCTATACTGGTAAAAGAAAATTATCTTGACTGGATAGTGACATTAATAACTATCATAAAAATGGTGTTTGGCTCTGAATGTGCACTGCTGCGTTGCAAAGGTATTATTGGTCCAGTTCATGACCTGCAAAGATAATGGTTAGTCCACTGCTATGGAAACATGCTAGCCGACTTTCTTTTCTTATGCTAGCCAACGCGTTTTGGTTGGACACCTTCAACTATGGGTCTGTTTAGTTTGCAAATTTTTTTTGCAAAAACACTGTAGCAGACTGTAGCATTTTCGTTGTTATTTGGTAATTAGTGTCCAATCATGGACTAACTAGGCTTAAAAGATTCGTCTCGTGATTTACAGCTAAACTGTGTAATTAGTTTTATTTTTTATCTACATTTAATGGTTCATGCATGTGTCCAAAAATTGATGTGACGAGGAATCTAAAAATTTTTAAGAAAATTTTCAGGAACTAAACCGGCCCTATGCACCGTGTACTCTGCCAGACCACCATTCATTTCCCTTCTGGCAAGTCTGAGCAACTTAACCAACATTTCACGCGGATGCATTAGTACAATACTATATTGGTCTTGTTTGGCCGATGGTTTCTGCTGCTGCTGATACTAATACTGATTTGTTGTGAGATAAAAACACTGCTGAATGACTGGCTGATAAGCTCAAGCGAACAGGGCCATTATTAGTTTTAGTTTTTATGCCATTTTTTTAGTTCCCTATCCTTCAAATAAGTCAACTTCTGGAAGCCTGTCACTGACTATCAGCAACACATGCAGAGAGAGCTCCATGCCTACGATACCTGCTACAGATCCACACATTATTTGGTCAAAACTGACCAGCCGTGCAACTGTGCTGGCGTTTGTCAACTCCATTTTTCTAGGCCTGGTTTGCATCACCGTACCCACTATGCAACCTCTGTTTGACTAGTATATGGCTCAATGGCTGCACATGTTGCATCATAGAAAGGCAGCTCACCCTTACCTGTAGTACAAATTTGCACTTGCCCTTGTTTAGTTCCCCTAATTCTTCCTAAATTTTACTATGCAAAAAGAAGATTCCCTGTCACATCAAAATGTCGGCAAATGCATGGAGTACTAAATGTTGATGAAATCAAAAATAATTGCACAATTTTGTTGTACTTTGCGAGATGAACATTTTAAGCCTAGTTAGTCAAAATTTAGATAATTTTTACCAAATACAAACGAAATGCTAAAGGAATTCTGATACAGTATTTTTTCCCGATTGACCGAACTAAATGAGGTCTTGCTAGTTGCTGCTGCTGGTTGCCGCTACAGCAGTTGAGCTGCCAACCGCCCCGCCGTACCGTTGATTCAGCCTCGATCGACAGGTGAGGCGGCATGCCTAGGCCTTGTTTTAGTTCCCTGATTCTCCCCAAATTCTACTATGCAAAAAGAAGATTCCCCGTCACATCAAAATATCGGTAAATGCATGGAGTACTAAATGTTGATGAAATTAAAAACTAATTGCACAGTTTTGTTGTACTTTGCGAGACGAACATTTTAAGCCTAGTTAGTCAAAATTTAGATAATTTTTACCAAATACAAATAAAATACTACAGGAATTCTAATACAGTATTTTTCTTCTCTATTCGCCGAACTAAACGAGGCCCTTTATTCTTTACCGCGCGTCAGCACTCAGAAGTTGTAGGCCGTTGGCTCTTGGCTGTGATCTCCATTCTCCATAGTCCATATAGGACGTGACTGGTTCCTGGTCCAGCCAAGCCGGGCTCGAGCCTGTCAACCAGCCCGTGCGGCTCCCCAACTTCTTTCTTCCCCGCTCTCTTTCGAAGGCTCCTCCCCATCTACAGTGAGAGAGGCGAAAAAAGGTCATCTGGTTGCCGCCGGCGGAGCTGGTGGTCCCTTCCGTCTCCGATGGCCCTCGGGGCGTCGCGAGGGGGCGGGGACCGCCGGTCTCTTGCCGGCTGGTAGGGTAGGTCCTAGGTTTTCTAGGTTTAGGTTTCTGGTGGCGCCGGTGAGGCGATGGCGGCGGCGTCACGGCGGAATAAGGTCCTCTCGGACTCTTCCTCGCCCCGTTGGCGTTTCGCTCCGACGTCGACGGCGAGCCCGTGGAGGTGGTACTCCCGATGTGGAGTCCCTGTACAGGAGTTAGCACGTCCTGCCTTTCTGGCGTTTCGGGAAGACGGCGGGTTCGGCAGCGCGCTTCGTCAACGATGCTGAGATGGCTGCGGGTGTGGTGGAAGGCTGGAGAGTGAATCGAGCTCGAGTTTTCTTCGGCGTGTGTCGATGGCGAGCTCTGATTCAAATCTGGAGGAGCTCGGGGCGTGTCCCCGACCGATGGTCCTTCAACGATGGAATCAACCCGGCTTCCGCGTCGGGCGTCTATTGCGGTTCGTTTCAAAGCTTCTATGCGATGGGGCTCTTCCAGATCTGGGCAGCGGCGGGTGTGTCCGTCGTCGGAGAAGGTTGGAGATGGTGTTCGTCGGCGAGCATGGAGGCCAGGGACTTTCTTGTGAATTTTGTTTACTTTAGGGGCTTCTATGCAAAGTCGCTTAGGCAGCTGTCTTTGTATCCTGTATCGTCGTATCTGTATTTGTATGTTTTCCTTATCCAGTAATACAGATATGTTTTATAAAAAAAAAAACCAGCCCGTGCGGCCAGGATCGTCTGATGCAAAGCTGCTTGATTGGTTATCCGTTCGTATGAAATTGATTGGTTGACATATGCATGTTGGTTTTGCATTAGGCTATCCGCACTTATGGACCTCTATATTCATCATCTATACGTCCTAGTCAGCAAGATTCTCTTCTCTATATTCAATTCTTCCGCACCCATCCATCCTCTATATCATCCTCTATCCACTCTATCCACTGTGGGACCCACTTGTCACTTTATCTAAATATATCTATGTGTGATCTAGTTTTGAAGGATTTATTGAGACGAATTTAATGGTGCAATCGAAATTTAATTTGGATTTTTGGTTTGTGAGTTATATCATTTTTTCCTTTGTTTAGCTAGTGGGGCCGCCACTGCCCACTATAGAGTAAGCACTGTACCACTCTAAATATAAAGTGAGAGAAATGATAGAGTATCGTTTTAGAGTACCAAGTGTAGCAATTTTTACTCTATATTCATACTCTAAAGCTTTAGAGTATCCCTTTAGAGTACCCACTGCGGGTAGTCTTAGCTGCTCTCTAGTTCCGTCCTAGTCCTAGCCCTGTGTGCTCGTCCTGCACAGAGCTGCAGGGGAAATCTTTGCACGGTGTCCTGTTGGGAGGAGCCGGAGCCATCGCGAGCGGCATCAAACACGCCCTTAAACTTACACGAGACTGGACAAATCAGGCCATAGGCAGGGTACAATAGTGTAGCTTTTGCAATGACTTGGTGATCGATATCATTTAGACACAGTTTTTTTAAAAGGGAATATATTAATATCTCAGCTTCTGCATCGATCAATGCATATAGCTATTCGTTATTACAAGACAGAAATAAATGGTCCAAGGTATCTCAAAAACAAAGTTTTGCACTATAGTGAAAAAGAAGTACTTAAAAAACTGAAACTAGATAGCAATTCTATTAGTAAAACTCCAGCCGTGTCTAGCAAACACTTCCATCATTTTGAAGAGGTTAAGCTGTCGAATATGTCTTTGTTGAGTACCACAATTAGGGGTACCCAAATTAGGGCGAAAGCCCACCACAAATCCAGCACCCCTCTAAGGAAAAAAATCGACAAAGGAAGACCCACGGGCCAAATCTCCCTTTGCTGGGCCTCTCGCAAGCCGCGTAAGCAGACCTGCCCGTATCACCGCTTCAGCCGAGGGGTCTCGGAGCACCTCCGACTCGCCCGAGGCCTCAGCCCCTGGGGTCTCGGATACGGGACGACCCCCAACAGCATCTCCGACTCGCCCGAGCCCCAGAGACAGCATTATCCATCTCCAGCTCGCCCGAGACCCACCTCCAAAGCCGATCTCCCATTGGTGCACTCGAGACCCCCCATGACGTCACCCACGACCTCGCGTCTGCCTAACCGGATAGGCCGGGAATGACCAGGGTCAAATCACCACGCCCACCTTTGCAACAAGCATAGGGGGCTGCTGACCACTATGCCGCCCATGACGGCACTATACGCACGATTCGTGTGTATGAAACAACTGCTCCGACCACTATTCCCACGATCAGGGCAGGATCGTGCCACATTTCCCACCCCCGAGGCCTCGACCCTCTACGCCAAGTCAAACTGCAAGGACCGATACTCCACGGCGGCTATAGGACCAGTTATGACGGGGCGCGTCGCTACAATACCGAAAGACAAAAACCACTCCCTCCAGCAGTGGCACGCATGCCTCACCATGTAGCAGCAGTACCAGGAGTACCGACGCCATGCCTCTATAGTGCCGACCACGACGCCGCCGGATAAAGCCCCCCGAGGCCCCGAGGCTGCTTCCCCGACAAGGATCTCCCTCACACACAACATCTTGTAACCCTGCACCCCCTTAAGGCTATAAACGGAGCATGTAGGGACCATTCTAGGGGACCGAAAAACACACAAGCACGAAAACAACACACAAGCAAGCGACTCTCCCGGACCTTGCGAGGGATCCGGAAGAGTCACATGAGCACGCACTCCACTCACACCTTGAGACTTGGGAGCCCCTCCCTCTCTCACGATCGCTTGTAACCCCTACTACGAGCACTTCGGTGCAAGATAATACATGACTCTCCTCCCCCACTGGACGTAGGGCATTCTTCGGCCTGAACCAGTATAAATCTTCTATGTTCTTCTTGCACACCATCTGGACCCCGACGCGTAGACACTCATTACTCGTTGGTGCTAAGACCGCCATTTCTTACACCGACAGTTGGGGCCCTTTGGGGCCTTTATGATGAAAACGCTTGTAATTCACGTATGTTACTTTCTTTCGAGTTCCTATGCTTGCGCTTGCCCCTTGGCATGTGACCTAACCTTAGCGACTTAGTGTCACTTGGGGGTTCCCACTCTATCGTATTCGCGCTTGCTAGGTACTTCAGAAAGAAAGTTGTGCGATTGTTTTTTGTTTTGCCTTCCGAACCCTTGTTTCCCATCCCGTTTTTGGGTAAACCTCCATGTAGTCCTCCCAGAGCACGAGTCATCCCTTGGGAGAAGAATGGTGAGTGGAGATGTCATAGCCCAGGGGCGTAGGCAGTCTCGCGGCTCGGCCATCCTTGACCTTGGTATGTTTTCTTGCTCCTTCGGATTTCACGGTTCTTTAACCAAAATACGGGAAGGAGCTTTGGGACAGAATTAAAAAGCGATAAAAAGTAAAAAAAAAACTATGGGGATCGGGGGGTACCCCCCACCTAGCCCCCGAGGGAAGCTCGGCTCTGTCATGGGCAGGGTCGAGCCTCGCTCTGACTATCTGGTAAAGAAAAGACGCTTTCGACCCTGCTGGCGGGTTTGGATCGATCCTCGAAAGTGCGATAAGTAAAGAACATTTCTTTATTGCTTTCGAGATAAGAGTGTATACAAAGCTTGAGAGCATAAGGGTAGAAGCGACGTAGATGCTCGATGTTCCAAGCATTGGTGAAGACTTCGCCCTTCTCGTTGGCCAGCTTATAGGTTCCAGGTTTTAGCACCTCAGCGACGATGAACGGTCCTTCCCATGGTGGTGTAAGCTTGTGATGCCCTTTGTTGGACTGTTTGAGCCTCAACACCAGATCCCTGATGCTAAAGGCTCGACCTCGGATGTGTCGGGAATGATAGCGTCGCAGGGCTTGCTGATACTTGGCTGAATGTAATAGCGCGACATCTCGTGCTTCGTCTAACTAGTCCAGTGCCTCTTCGTGAGTGGTCTGGTTGCCTTGTTCGTCATAAGCTTTGACTCTCGAGGCACCATACTCAAGGTCAGTGGGGAGGACGGCCTCGGACCCGTAGACCATGAAGAATGGCGTTAGTCCCGTGGCACGGCTCGGGGTTGTTCTCAAACTCCAAATGACGGAGGGGAGTTCGATGAGCCATCTTCTGCCGAACTTATTCAACCGGTTGAATATTCTTGGCTTTAGGCCCTGTAGGATCATGCCATTTGCACGTTCGACTTGGCCATTTGTTTTTGGGTGGGCCACTGCTGACCAGTCCACATGAGTGTGGTGGTGGTCGCAAAACTCTAAGAATTTTCTATCGGTGAATTGGGTGCCGTTGTCGGTGATGACGGAGTTAGGAACCCCAAACCGGTGGATGATATCCGTAAAGAATAACACCGCCTGCTCGGACTTGATTTTGGAGATAGGGTGAGCCTTGATCCATTTGGAAAACTGTAACACCCGAGGTGTCTGCCACCAGTTAAGCAGTGGGTTTGAGCTCAAACATGGTAGATTAAATGGTGATGAAGATGTCAAGGTCAAACCATGGAAGCGAGCCCCAACCTAAACTTGGATGTTGCACCTTGCTTTATATATAGGCCATTTTCAAGGTATATGCTTGGGTGGAGTTATTGCAATATCTTCATGTGTCTCACCTTAGTACCTATCTATATTGATCCCTGGAAAAGTTTCATGATGTTTGGAATCAAAAAGTCACATGAAATGATAAGTTATATCCTTATTGGAATGACTTTACTAAGTGCTTGAATTGCACTATTAAGTGAATGGAAATGTAGGTCATCCACCCAAACATTGCCACCTTGCTCCAACAACTCTAATTGAACTCTACAACAAAAGTTATGAAGGGTTCGTGTTGAGCAAAGATGGAGAAAATATCCGAAAATCATGGAAACCCAAGATTCTATAGCAAAAAGGGCTTTGCGTTGACCGAGAAATAAAGTTGACTTCTGAACCAGATATGAGGGTTGACCAAAAATGAAAGTTGAATAAAAGTTTGATTATAACAAACTTTGTTCTTGGACGAAGAGCTAGATCATCTTGGAAGTAAGTCAAATCGAGGTCACAAGATCGAAATTGCTACTGATTTCAGGACTTAGAAATATTCTAAGTCTGGAATTTCGCTAAGCAACGACGTTGGCATTCCGCGTTCTCCAAAATTCGTTAAGCAACTTGAGTTGGTCCAAAAATAAAAGTTGAAGGTTATATTATGGAGAAGAGCATGCAAAAAAGTTGCACTGAGTTTGACCGAGTTTTGACCTCTGAAGGCGAGTTCCCGTGACCGTTATCAAGGCGCTGACACTGACAGATTGTGGCCTAATTACCCGCTGTTGAAGAGCTCTAATGACCTTGGTATCTAAATGAAAAATGTAGAGCAGCTCGCAGGCTTCAAACTTTGTTTTTGGCCCATGTCCTGATTCGGCCCAGATCCAACCCAAAAGTGCCGCCCACCATGCCCCGTTCGTCGCTCGCCACGTGCTCGACGATTCGCCCACGCGGCCGCCATGCTCGCCGCCGCTGCTCCACGCGTCGTGGGCACCCCGCTGAAGCCGCCTGCCCCTGCCTACGTAAATGGGGAGCACCAGAGCGCCCTCACTCGCCTCTCTGCTCGCCCTGCTCTCCTCCTCCCTCGCCCTCTACGCTGCTCGCGCGCGCCAGAGCACGCCCACCATGATTGCCGCCGCCGAGCTCGCTGCCGCTGCTACTGCCTCCACTCCATCCCTCCTCCGTCCGAACCAAGCGCGGCATCACCTTCTCCGTCGTGCGTCGCCCCTCCCGCGCCTCTTCCCTGGCTCCGACCGTCGCCGGAGCGCCGCTGCCGCCATGCCGCCGCCGCCGCCGCCGCTGCCGTGGCCGCACTGCCACGGACCGCCTCACGCCGAGCTGGGTAGTCCAGCGGGTGCGCACGGGCCTCCCGGTGCTCCCCCGCCCCTCAGCCGCCGACGACGTGCCTTCTCCGGCCGGCGACGACAAGCTCCGGCCATCCTCTGCTCTGTTTTTCTGACCAGGAACCTCGCGCAGCAATTCGACTAAAGGGAGGGGTGTAACTGCGAAGTTAGTGACTCAGGTGAATAGTGCCGTAAGGACTGGTTTGTAATTATTTTGCAGGAACTTTGGAAATTCATAGTAAATCATAGAAAATTCGTAAAATAGTAAATGAAGACTTTTTGGAATCCTTGTGAAATTCTCTATACATTAGATCTATAATATGGCATGTTTTTAGTTTAAAGTTTTCTCTGTAAAAATAGATTTGTGCAGCTAGGTTTTTAATGCTAGATGTATTTGTCATTTTCGTAACTATAGATCTATGGCTTCAAATGAAGTGAAATTTTTGTGGCATGCTACTCATGTGATGTTTGGTGTGTGGTAAAAATTTCATGATTTTTGGTTGTAGTATGAATGAGTTATTGATTCATCTTGCTCTCATATGAATTCTTGCAATAACCATTTGTCTTTTTCATAGAGGTTGATATACATGTCCAAATGGCATGAAATTTGTACAGTAGACTATTGGGTGTATATAAGAGTTACTGTGATTTTTATAGATTTTATTATTTACTTTTGATATATGTTTATTATTTCACCTTGCTATTTAAATAAATTAAGAAATGCTTTAAAAGAAATTATTTAATGATAAGCACTATGCTTTTTGGTAATCATTTAACATGCACTTTATGATGGTTACATTGGTTGTGACCAAATGTATGTTTGGAATGTAAGTTAATATTTATTCTTGCAATTGATGCTTTCCTGGACAGTTTCTGGGACTTTGATAATTGCACCATGAAAATGATGTTTGATGAGAAACATGCTTATACCAAAGTTGTAAATAACTTATTAATCTAGCTTGTGTTAAATTTTGGTGGCATTTGGCCTTATAGTTTGTGAGTAATGACTGTTTCAAGTTGGTTCCAGAAATAGTTGTTCTCTGGAATCTCTGGACCAGATTCTGTAATTATGCATGTTTGACTTGGTTAACTTGAGAATCACGCTTAGATGATTAAAGATGAATCATAGACAATTTCATAAGCTTTCCAGAATGTCTTGTTGCATGGCTATTGGATTTGTATAACTCCAGTTATGATCCAAACATGTAGATGTTGTTTGCAGTTTAGAAATTGTCAGATGCTAGTTATGGTTGTTTACTCCATGTGTTGCTAAGTGTGGCTTATACCCTTGATGATGGTCAAGTTAAGATACTTGTGATCTTGTTAAACTTGTATTATGCTTTAATGTGCTTGCCATCTTTAATTGATTATGTGATGCATCTTGTGTTACCATTCATCATATTCATACGCATGCATCTTGCATCTCATTTAGGTTCGCTAGATGCACCACGTGAAGGATGAGTTGTTGAAGCCAAACCCGAAGACGGTGTTTGGTGGAACTATCCTGAAGATGGAAGTACTCAGCGAGTGTCATCTGACAACTACTGACTTGTGTCGGATCCCAGGCAAGCCCCGGAGCATTCTAAGCCTCCTACTTTACAAAAGCAATTGAGTATGTATATATATATATATATATATATATATATATATATATATATATATTGTTGCATTAAGTTATATGAGTTGATTGAAAACATTTGCTGTATATATATCCTTTCCTTGTCCCATAAATATGCCTGGAATCCTATTTTAGTTCAGGATCGAAAATATTGCTTAGCCCTGCTTAGACCGGTAGAGATCGGTGATTTCCTGTCACCTGAAATTATAGGTGGTTACGGGAATACTTTAGCTATGGAATGGATGTTATCCTGGAAATAACTAAGCGTTGATGAATAATTGGAGACCGGACGGAATAAGTATTGGGCAACCAGACAGGGTTCTGGGGTGCTTGTAGTTTCCGTCTGTGTCGATTAAGGACCGTCCGTTGTTGTCCCTCGGGTCATGTTGAACGCATGCCTCACATTTAGCTGGCCGAATAAGGTACCTTTCAACCGCGAAGCTGGGAGATTATTCGGGCCGAGTGGATTGCCCGCAACGCACTGTACCGAAGCAGTAGTGGCAGGAAACGGGGGCGCGATGATAAGGCCAAAGAGCAGTCGGACGGCCCCCGGGTACAAGTGGTTCCTGGCAAGCTCGCGACTTTACCTGAATGGTTGACTCGGTGACCAACACCTCACTTTAGCGGGTGAGTGAGGTTTGTGTGAGGAATAACTTACCAGCTGGTTAATAATCGATTTGAATCACCATCGTTCACTGGATAGTGAACACTTGACTCGACCTACTGCATCGTAGTAATGATTATGGAACATGGATGGTTATGTGGATGATGATTGGAAATGCTAAACCTGAAATGGTAACCTTTGATGTTAATGGTTAATCAAGTGATTGCTTTAGCATAGGTGCTTACCTAGATTGAATAGGTTATAATAAAGCTGATGCAAAAATACTTAAATTAGTTTATTCATGATAACTTATGCTTTTCGCAAATGAGTCAAGCTAGCCCACTGAAAGAAAGCCTTGCATACTCCTTGGTGTCATTATTTCTGGTTTATGATGGGTAAGTCTAGCTGAGTAACTTCTCGTACTCAGGGTTTATTCCTACTTGTTGCAGGTTGTGGTATAACATAGCTACTGCAAGAATTGGAAGACTCCGGCTGTAGCGGCGGAGTGTGATCATGGGCATGATCCGTCTGAGCTATCTTGTCTCTCATGCTTTTATGGGAATTTGACCTTGGTACTGGCATGTATTTGAATTAAGGTGATATTAGTTTTCAAACTACTTTGCTTCCGCTACTTTTGAACTTGAGTTGTAATAACTCTACCGAACTCCGATATATGTTGAATTACTTATGAAATGGATGTAACATATGACCTGTTATGTTGGACCACTACGATCTTGGCTTGTATGTTGGTTGGTTTGAAATCCCTCGTGATTTTATTGGACTACCGGAGTTATAGGAGCTTAAGTACGGGAATTTAATTGCTCCGGCGATTGTTTTTTGTACTTTTGTTCTTATAATTTAGGTGGTTCCGTGACAGCTGGTATCGGAGCAAGGTTCAACACTAAACATGTCATATGTGTATTGAAAAACAAAGGTTTTGTTTGCAAAAATCAGTTTTGACAACTTATAGCTACTACATATATAGGTTTGTTCAAATCTGAATTTTAAATCTAAGTATGCCAGTGGTCATTTCCTTTATGCCTAATTAAGGACCCTTAGGTGGCTTAATTAAGTACTAACTTGGGGGTTTAAAATTTTTGCATCTACGCCCAAGCCAAGGTATGTATGAGTGACAACTTGACCGCATTGTTACCCTGTGGTCGAATGGTAGTGGTAACCTTCATATATGAAATAGCCATATATGTCGCTAGAGTTACATTCTTGCAACATCGCACCTACGTCAAGGTAAGTGTGAGCTGGGAGAGCATGACCGTTCAACCATCGGTCTAGGGGAGAGTTAGCTATGGTTACTGACATAATTACATGTTTAACCATGTAATTATGAAAGTACTTAATTGTGGGTACATTTGTTGGGTAGCTATGATACCGAAGTATATGCATCAGGGGATGTATGTATGGAGAGTATTTAGTTTACTGCTTTCATTGTGTGCTATATTGGGAATTGTTGGGCTGCAATAAAATTTTCTGCAGGTATGCTAACCCAGAATGCGTAAGTTGAATGTAGTTGACGACTAGCTATATATCGAGAGAATGCGTGTTATGCCACCGACATAGAACGTGATTGCCACCTTAGGCTAGCAATCTTGTGAGGACGAATAGGACGAAGCATGCATCATCATGATTGTTGCTTTGTGCATATAACTATGCTCCTCCCACCTTTGTCCTAATAAATAAGTAACTTGTGATTGATGTGCATGCACTAATTTGATTACTTTAGCATGCTTTTGTTTTAGCTAAACTTGTAGTTAGTTCTTGTTGGATAAATTCTTGTTAGGTGTGAGCCTTCTGCTTAGTATTGTATGCTTAAGCTAACCTGACTAATAATCTCAAGTGTCCGCTTAAAACTGTGATGCTGTGTAGATGCTTGTTATCTAGGTAGTGTCATAGTTGACCTCTCTTTTGTCCTCGGTAAGCATGTGAGTGTTGAAGATGCTTTATCCTAGAACAACGCTCACGGTTACGTAATCGCATGGTCGTCGTCTCTAATTAGATTCTCTCGTAGGAGCCAGAGCCTGTAGACGTGGTTGCTAGCCCTTGAATGTTTGTGTATCCGTGCCTTGCTTGAACCATAGGCCCTAGCGTAGTCCCCTTATATGTTTGCTTGGGCCTTGGACATCCGCTACCTTTTGGAGAATGCCCTTGTCGATTGACCAACCAAGTTAAGTTATAACGAACGTCGATCTTAACCACAGTTGTTGCTTGCCAAGTTTTGGAGACCATACCCAATTCCATGTTGGACCTCCCGATTGTCTCTCCTACAGATGATTCGAGCAACGCTAATCTCTTGTTGTTTGATCTAGAAATCTTTGCTTGCGAAATCAGGTGGCTATCTTATCAACCCAATCTCTGATCGGTGTATCATTTTGTTCTAGAAGTCTGCTAAGTCCATCTTAACTTCTGAAGTCTCTCAACGTTATTAATCTTGATCTCATGTTGCTGTCCAACGTGACCGGAACCTTTCGTCTGGTAATCACCTTGGTGGACGCAAGGCGTGCGTGGAATTAACCGAGAACCCTTGCTCAGTTGTCTTCGATAATTAAGCTATGTTCCCTTTGCGCTGTGTTTTAATCTTCAAATCACCTCCTTGTTGACTCTAAACCTTGTAACTACCCTTGCTTGCTACTCCTCCCTTGTCTGGTGCTTGTTCTTACCACCCAATCGGTGCCACTTGAAATTCCACTTTGTTTATGCGTTTAATAATGGTGTTACGATTAGAATTCTATGGTGCCGCGATGAAACCGAGAGCCTCCTGTGGGCGCGCACACAAGGTTGTGCTGCTCGGCACGCGCTGGTATCAGGGTTGCTAGTCAGGATCCATTATGAAACGACAACCGATGTGTTATTTCTCGTGACCGTTTTCCTTGGTTATCTCCCTATATCTTATCTAAAGATTCATATCTTAGACCTTATGTAGTAGATATCCCTTGAAGTTGCTAAGAAGATGACCTTTGAAGAACAGTCACCGGCATAAGCATTAACAGACTGCAAGAGGTGGTAGACAAGTGACTCTCCCTATGTGCCCTTGTACGACGTCGGTCATCGATTGAGTAATGTATGCCATCCCTGTTGAATCGAATGGGCACCTAACACTAAATGATTGGACAAGTTATTCGTGGGATAAGAATTTATCGTCACATTGTGCATTTGACCTAGTTATCAAAGTCTTGATCCTTGTGTGTATGATGGTCATACAGTCAAAATCATCCATCTCTGGTGTGACTCCTTATCTGCAAACTTCTATGATGACCATCCATTTGTGCCTCAACTGCAATTATTGTTGTGGTCAAGAGTAAAGGTTGGAACTTTGAGAATTGAGAGACAACTAATTAATTACCAGTAAGAAGGTTAATCTCCAGTCAAGTAACGATTCCTCGATAACTATGATGGTTATGTCCCGGCGAACAATAGTAAGCAAAGAAGCCATGAAGCCGGTCAGCAACGCAAGTGCTACTTCTCCAAATGTGCTATCAAGTCAATTTCATCTTGGACGATCATGTATATAGTGCAAGATGTTGTACTAGCCATGTGAAGAACTAGAGAAAGGCTTCTGCTACCATGAGAAAGATGAGAGAGTGCAAAACACACACCTCAACATGTGAAGCAAAAGAAAAGGAAGAACACAAAATCGGTCCAGAATTTTGTGGCACTACACCGGTTATCTTCAAGTCAACGGTTAGTGACTCAAACGAAGTTGGATTGACCCAAACTTGGTAACCTCATTCCTTGATTAGGACCCTTCAATGTCTTAAGTGGGTATGAGCATTGGTTGAGTAAAACATAGGATTTGAGAGATGTCACATCAGCTTGGGTTGCTGCCATTTCAGAACAGAGCTATTTTGGTGGATGGGTTGTTGGATTGTCAAACGATGTCCGTTTGAGCTCAATTTTAGCGAGTGGTTAGAAGACCCGTGGATCTATATGCCCACCAGTATTTGTGCATATTGGAGCAGTAGTTTATGTGATATGAATAGAAAACAACAGGGTACAGAATCGGTGATTTCTCTGTTGACGGCGATCATCATTTGTATTAGAAGGTTATGTTTGTAATGCATGCCAAGAACTTACAATTGATAGGTATCTTGCTGTTAGACAACCCTCAGTACCCTTGGAAAGACTAATTGCACCCCTATGTGCCTTTGTATAAGAGAATCTTCTTAGGTAACATTTGGCAGAAATCCAGAACCGACAGAGTCAGTTATCACACTCACTGTTCCCTCAGCAGACTCAAATAATACAATGTTGGCATCAGAGAAAGAGAATTGCACACGTGGAACAATATGTAGTTTTCCATCAGTTGGCGTCTGAGTGAGTAAATTAGTCCATGATCGCAGTACTCTCCGTGCACCGTGAACAAAGTACCGTATTGTCTTGTATTTATCCCAAAGTAACAATGCCTCATGGAAGTCAGTGAAGGAAATTATCCAGACCAAAGTTTCTACTTAGAGCGATTATCAGAAAGTTGTCTTCCAAATTAGCCTCTCTGATGCTTGAAGCTAAGTAGCCTGATGCGCTTGCAGATGTTGGAATTGGATAACATGCTTCTCTTCCCTTAGAAAGTTCTTCGCACCGAATCTCGGGACACGATTCTTTTAAGGGGGGAGGGCTGTAACACTCGAGGTGTTTGCCACTAGTTAAGTAGTGGGTTTGAGCTCAAACATGGTAGATTAAATGGTGATGAAGATGTCAAGGTCAAACCATGGAAGCGAGCCCCAACCTAAACTTGGATGTTGCACCTTGCTTTATATATAGGCCATTTTCAAGGTATATGCTTGGGTGGAGTTATTGCAATATCTTCATGTGTCTCACCTTAGTACCTATCTATATTGATCCCTGGAAAAGTTTCATGACGTTTGGAATCAAAAAGTCACATGAAATGATAAGTTATATCCTTATTGGAATGACTTTACTAAGTGCTTGAATTGCACTATTAAGTGAATGGAAATGTAGGTCATCCACCCAAACATTGCCACCTTGCTCCAACAACTCTAATTGAACTCTACAACAAAAGTTATGAAGGGTTCGTGTTGAGCAAAGATGGAGAAAATATCCGAAAATCATGGAAACACAAGATTCTATAGCAAAAAGGGCTTTGCGTTGACCGAGAAATAAAGTTGACTTCTAAACCAGATATGAGGGTTGACCAAAAATGAAAGTTGAATAAAAGTTTGATTATAACAAACTTTGTTCTTGGACGAAGAGCTAGATCATCTTGGAAGTAAGTCAAATCGAGGTCACAAGATCGAAATTGCTACTGATTTCAGGACTTAGAAATATTCTAAGTCTGGAATTTCGCTAAGCAACGATGTTGGCATTCCGCGTTCTCCAAAATTCGTTAAGCAGCTTGAGTTGGTCCAAAAATAAAAGTTGAAGGTTATATTATGGAGAAGAGCATGCAAAAAAGTTGCACTGAGTTTGACCGAGTTTTGACCTCTGAAGGCGAGTTCCCGTGACCGTTATCAAGGCGCTGACACTGACAGTTTGTGGCCTAATTACCCGCTGTTGAAGAGCTCTAATGACCTTGGTCTCTAAATGAAAAATGTAGAGCAGCTCGCAGGCTTCAAACTTTGTTTTTGGCCCATGTCCTGATTTGGCCCAGATCCAGCCCAAAAGTGCCGCCCACCATGCCCCGTTCGTCGCTCGCCACGTGCTCGACGATTCGCCCACGCGGCCGCCATGCTCGCCGCCGCTGCTCCACGCGTCGTGGGCACCCCGCTGAAGCCGCCTGCCCCTGCCTGCGTAAATGGGGAGCACCAGAGCGCCCTCACTCGCCTCTCTGCTCGCCCTGCTCTCCTCCTCCCTCGCCCTCTGCGCTGTCCGCGCGCGCCAGAGCACGCCCACCATGAATGCCGCCGTCGAGCTCGCTGCCGCTGCTACTTCCTCCACTCCATCCCTCCTCCGTCCGAACCAAGCGCGGCATCACCTTCTCCGTCGTGCGTCGCCCCTCCCGCGCCTCTTCCCTGGCTCCGACCGTCGCCGGAGCGCCGCCGCCGCTGCCGTGGCCGCACTGCCACGGACCGCCTCACGCCGAGCTGGGTAGTCCAGCGGGTGCGCACGGGCCTCCCGGTGCTCCCCCGCCCCTCAGCCGCCGACGACGTGCCTTCTCCGGCCGGCGACGACAAGCTCCGGCCATCCTCTGCTCTGTTTTTCTGACTAGGAACCTCGCGCAGCAATTCGACTAAAGGGAGGGGTGTAACTGCGAAGTTAGTGACTCAGGTGAATAGTGCCGTAAGGACTGGTTTGTAATTATTTTGCAGGAACTTTGGAAATTCATAGTAAATCGTAGAAAATTCATAAAATAGTAAATGAAGACTTTTTGAAATCCTTGTGAAATTCTCTATGCATTAGATCTATAATATGGCATGTTTTAGTTTAAAGTTTTCTCTGTAAAAATAGATTTGTGCAGCTAGGTTTTTAATGCTAGATGTATTTGTCATTTTCGTAACTATAGATATATGGCTTCAAATGAAGTGAAATTTTTGTGGCATGCTACTCATGTGATGTTTGGTGTGTGGTAAAAATTTCATGATTTTTGGTTGTAGTATGAATGAGTTATTGATTCATCTTGCTCTCATATGAATTCTTGCAATAACCATTTGTCTTTTTCATAGAGGTTGATATACATGTCCAAATAGCTTGAAATTTGTACAGTAGACTATTGGGTGTATATAAGAGTTACTGTGATTTTTATAGATTTTATTATGGACTTTTGGTATATGTTTATTATTTCACCTTGCTATTTAAATAAATTAAGAAATGCTTTAAAAGAAATTATTTAATGATAAGCACTATGCTTTTTGGTAATCATTTAACATGCACTTTATGATGGTTACATTGGTTGTGACCAAATGTATGTTTGGAATGTAAGTTAATATTTATTCTTGCAATTGATGCTTTCCTGGACAGTTTCTGGGACTTTGATAATTGCACCATGAAAATGATGTTTGATGAGAAACATGCTTATACCAAAGTTGTAAATAACTTATTAATCTAGCTTGTGTTAAATTTTGGTGGCATTTGGCCTTATAGTTTGTGAGTAATGACTGTTTCAAGTTGGGTTCCAGAAATAGTTGTTCTCTGGAATCTCTGGACCAGATTCTGTAATTATGCATGTTTGACTTGGTTAACTTGAGAATCATGCTTAGATGAATAAAGATGAATCATAGACAATTTCATAAGCTTTCCAGAATGTCTTGTTGCATGGCTATTGGATTTGTATAACTCCAGTTATGATCCAAACATGTAGATGTTGTTTTCAGTTTAGAAATTGTCAGATGCTAGTTATGGTTGTTTACTCCATGTGTTGCTAAGTGTGGCTTATACCCTTGATGATGGTCAAGTTAAGATACTTGTGATCTTATTAAACTTGTGTTATGCTTAATGTGCTTGCCCTCTTTAATTGATTATGTGATGCATCTTGTGTTACCATTCATCATATTCATACGCATGCATCTTGCATCTCATTTAGGTTCGCTAGATGCACCACGTGAAGGATGAGTTGTTGAAGCCAAACCCAAAGACGGTGTTTAGTGGAACTATCCCAAAGATGGAAGTACTCAGCGAGTGTCATCTGACAACTACTGACTTGTGTCGGATCCCAGGAAAGCCCCGGAGCATTCTAAGCCTCCTACTTTACAAAAGCAATTGAGTATATATATATATATGTTATATATGTATTGTTGCATTAAGTTATAGGAGTTGATTGAAAACACTTGCTACATATATATCCTTTCCTTGTCCCATAAATATGCCTGAAATCCTATTTTAGTTCAGGATCGAAAATATTGCTTAGCCCTGCTTAGACCGGTAGAGATTGGTGATTTCCTGTCACCTGAAATTATAGGTTGTTACGGGAATACTTTAGCTATGGAATGGATGTTATCCTGGAAATAACTAAGCGTTGATGAATAATTGGAGACCGGACGGAATAAGTATTGGGCAACCAGACAGGGTTCTGGGGTGCTTGTAGTTTCCGTCTGTGTCGATTAAGGACCGTCCGTTGTTGTCCCTCGGGTCATGTTGAACGCATGCCTCACATTTAGCTGGCAGAATAAGGTACCTTTCGACCGCAAAGCTGGAATATTATTCGGGCCGAGTGGATTGCCCGCAACGCACTGTACTGAAGCAGTAGTGGCAGGAAACGGGGGCGCGATGATAAGGCCAAAGAGCAGTCGGACAGCCCCCGGGTACAAGTGGTTCCTGGCAAGCTCGCGACTTTACCTGAATGGTTGACTCGGTGAACAACACCTCACTTTAGAGGGTGAGTGAGGTTTGTGTGAGGAATAACTTACCAGCTGGTTAATAATCGATTCGAATCGCCATCGTTCACTGGATAGTGAACACTTGACTCGAGCTACTGCATCGTAGTAATGATTATGGAACATGGATGGTTATGTGGATGATGATTGGAAATGCTAAACCTGAAATGGTAACCTTTGATGTTAATGGTTAATCAAGTGATTGCTTTAGCATAGGTGCTTACCTAGATTGAATAGGTTATAATAAAGCTGATGCAAAAATACTTAAATTAGTTTATTCATGATAACTTATGCTTTTCGCAAATGAGTCAAGCTAGCCCACTGAAAGAAAGCCTTGCATACTCCTTGGTGTCATTATTTCTGGTTTATGACAGGTAAGTCTAGCTAAGTAACTTCTCGTACTCAGGGTTTATTCCCACTTGTTGCAGGTTGTGGTATAACATAGCTACTGCAAGAATTGGAAGACTCCGGCTGTAGTGACGGAGTGTGATCATGGGCATGATCCGTCTGAGTTATCTTGTCTCTCATGCTTTTATGGGAATTTGACCTTGGTACTGGCATGTATTTGAATTAAGGTGATATTAGTTTTCAAACTACTTTGCTTCCGCTACTTTTGAACTTGAGTTGTAATAACTCTACCGAACTCCGATATATGTTGAATTACTTATGAAATGGATGTAACATATGACCTGTTATGTTGGACCACTACGATCTTGGCTTGTATGTTGGTTGGTTTTAAATCCCTCGTGATTTTATTGGACTACCGGAGTTATAGGAGCTTAAGTACGGGAATTTAATTGCTCCGGCAATTGTTTTTTGTACTTTTGTTCTTATAATTTGGGCGGTTCCGTGACAATAACTTATCCACGGCGACGAGAAGATGTGTGTAGCCCCCAGGTGCCTTTTGTAGAGGCCCGACTAGGTCGAGACCCCACACAGCAAAGGGCCACGTGATGGGAATTGTCTGGAGAGCTTGTGCTAGGAGATGCGTTTGTCGCATGTAAAATTGGCACCCCTCGCAAGATCGCACGACCTCGGTGGCGTCGGCCACTGCCATTGACCAGTAGAAGCCTTGCCTTAAGGCATTCCTGACCAGCGTTCATGGTGCTGCGTGGTGGCCACAAGCCCCCGAGTGGATTTCTCGAAGCAGTTGCCTCCCCTCCTCGGTAGGAATGCAACGCTGTAGGATTCTCGAGGCGCTACGTTTGTATAGTTCCCTATCTAGCAGTACGAACGACTTGGCCCGTCGCGCGAGCCACCATGCCCACGTCTGATCTGAGGGAAGGACCCTTGGACAAGACGTTCCAGGTATGGGATTCGCCAGTCTGGTTTGTCATCGTGGTCGAGTCGTTCTATGCCCATGACCTCCGATTCGGGGGTCGAGGGGGGATCGGTTCCTTTGGGAGGATCCGACCCTAGCATAGGCTTGGGTGGTCGGTCGCCCTCTCGTTCCAGCCTCCTGTAGTCGACGGAGGGCTTGTCGAGGTCGCTGGCGAAGACGTCTGGGGGAACCATGGTTCTACTTGCCGTGATCTTCGCTAGCTCATCCGCGACCTTGTTATACTTGTGCGCGACGTGATTGAGCACGAGGCCGTCAAACTTGTCCTCTAGATGTCACACCGTTTTGCAGTAGGCTTCCATCTTGGGGTCATGGCAGCTCGACTCCTTCATCACTTGATCGATGATTAGCTGTGAGTCCCCTCGGATGTCGAGGCACCGGATCCCCAGCTCGGTGGTGATGTGGAGGCCGTTGACCAAGGCTTCGTATTCTGCTATATTGTTTGAGGCCACAAAGTGGAGTCGAATTACGTAACACATGCAAACTCCGAGAGGGGAAATAAAAACGAGACCAGCACCGTTGCCAGTCTTCATTAGGGACCCGTGAAAGTACATCGTCCAACATTTGGCCTGGACCTGAGTTGATGGTAGTTGGGATCCAGTCCACTCGGCCAGGAAGTCAGTGAGGATCTGTGACTTGATTGCTTTTCGTGGCATGTAGGTGAGACCTTCGCCCATGAGCTCCATGGCCCACTTGGCGATCCTGCCCGTTGCTTCTCGGTTTTGGACCACCTTCCCCAGGGGAAAGAATGTGACCACATTCACCGTGTGGGATTCGAAGTAGTGCCGTAGCTTTCGTCGAGCCAAGACCACGGTGTAGAGTAGTTTCTGGATCTGCGGATACCGTGTCTTGGTTTCGGACAAAACCTCATTGATGAAATAGACTGGTCATTGGACCGAGAGTGCATACCCCTCCTCCTGTCGCTCAATGACGATGGCCGCACTGACCACCTGGTTGGTTGTCGCGACGTATAGTAAGAGGGGTTCTTTTTCTAAGGGGGCACGTGAATGGGGGCTTTAGAAAGCAGCGCTTTGAGCTTGTCGAGGGCCTCTTGGGCCTCGGGTGTCTAGGAGAAGTGCTCAATTTTCTTAAGGAGGTGGTATAGGGGTAGACCCTTTTTGCCAATACGTGAAATGAAGCGACTGAGGGATGCCAGGCATCCCATGAGCCTTTGCACCCCCTTTAGGTTTCGAATCAGTGCCATATTAGTGATGGCTGAGATTTTATCTAGGTTGGCTTCGATGCTATGCTCAGAGATGATGAACCCCAGCAGCATGCCCCGGGGTACACCGAAGACACACTTCTCGGGATTTAACTTGATATTTTTCTTCCTGAGGCAACAGAATGCTGCGGCTAGGTCGGCGACAAGGTTGTTGGCCGTTCTGGTCTTGACAACGATACCATCCACGTATGCCTCAATGGTTTGCCCAATAAGGTCCCCAAAAACTCTAAGCATGCATCATTGATATGTGGCTCCCACGTTTTTGAGGCCAAATAGCATGGTTACGTAGCAATATGTGCCAAATGGAGTGATGAAAGAAGTCGCGAGCTGGTCGGACTCTTTCATCTTTATTTGGTGGTAGCTGGAATAAGCGTCAAGGAAGGATAGCAGCGCACATCCCGCGGTGGAATCTACTATTTGATCGATATGAGGCAACAGGAAAGGTTGCTTTGGACATGCTTTATTTCAACTGGTATAATCTACACACATTCTCCACTTCCCATTTTTCTTCTTAACTAACACGGGATTGGCTAACCACTCTGGATGGAATACTTCCTTGATGAGCTCGGCCGCTAAGAGTCTATGTACCTCCTCCCCGATGGCTCGGTGCTTCTCCTCGTCAAATCGGCGCAGACGCTGCTTCACCGGTTTGGAGCCGGCTTGGATGTCCATGGAGTGCTCGGCGACCTCCCTCGGAATGCCCGACATGTCTGAGGGACTCCACACGAACATGTCAGTGTTGGCATGGAGGAAGTCGATGAGCACTGCTTCCTATTTGGGATCGAGCGCAGCGCTGACCTTGAGTGCCTTGCTGTTAGGGTCATTGGGGCTGAGCGGTACAAGCTTAACTTCTTCTGTCGGCTCGAAGCTGCCGGCGTGGCGCTTGGGGCCAGGGATCTGAAAGTCCTATGTTTGGTGTTGGTAATTAGTGACAATGCCTAAGTACTAATCCTATGCCTAAGTTGTATGTAGCATATGAGGATTAGTACATTCCAAGGTTGGTGGCAAGTTGGACATGGTGATCATGATGGCCACACTTGGATTTGGACGCAACCCTACGTGATCAAGGCAAAGGTATATGCTTAAGAGTTGTGTTTTAGTAACCAAGATACCTAGTGGGTGTGGTTACATTATAGGATAGATAGCCGTACTATAAAGAGGGGGAACGACGTGGCTATTGAACTCCTAAGTGCTTCTAGGTGTGCATTTCATAATCATATGCATTTGGATAGAACTAATATCGCCTCGAAAAATGATTGTGAAAATGCTAACACACTCACATATGACGAGATCACTTGGTGGTGTTAGCACATTTACGAAGGCGGTGGAGTTTGAGCGGTAGAGAGGGTTTGGGGTCCTCTCTCCCTCCCACCGAGCTTGCGAGGCGGGATTCGAGCGTTTTCGAGGAGTTGAAACGACTATTTTCCACTACGCCGGAAGTCAAAAAAGAAACGGAGGCGATCGGACGCTAGACCGGACGTGGTCACTGTTTGACCAGACGCGTCCGGTCAGTGTTCAGCGTCTGCGCGTGTTTCTGTTTTTGATCGGATGCGGTGGCGCGTCCGATCACAGTCGATCGGACGCGTCCGGTTGTTCAGGGAGCTTACTGGACTTCAACCGGACGCTGGCACTATGGCGTCCGGTCAGTTCTGTAGCGCGTCCGGTCGCTGTTTCGTTGTGCGCTGCTCAGGCTTGACCAGCGCGTTCGGTCCGTTACGGGACCAGCGCGTCCGGTCGATCCTAGCGCGTCCGATCGTTGCATGGAGTGCGTCCAGTCGGTGCTTCACGACATAGCCATTGTGCGATCGGCGCGTCCGGTCAGTGTGACCAGCGCGTCTGGTCAGCGCGACTGTAGCATTTTCAAGTGCGTAACGGCTATATTCGAAGGGGTATGTCTTTAAATACTCGTTGGTCAGCTCAAGGCTCTCTCTCTTGAACATTTGACATACTTGTGAGCACTTTGAGCTAAGCAACTCCTCTCCCACTCATCTCTCTTGTTTCCTTTGCATATTCGAAGTGAGATTGAGTGATCCAAGTGCATTTGCATTGTGAGATTGCATCTAGTTGGCACTTGGTGGTTGATTTGCTGTGGGATTCTTGTTTCTCTTGGTGGTTGCCGCCACCTAGACGGCTTGAAGCAGCTTGTAGGCGTTGGCAAGAGTTGGTGATTGTTCTTGGCCACCTCCGGTGATTGTGAGGGGTTTGTGCCTACCTTGGTGAAGCGCCAAAGGCAACATTAGTAAATTACTCGTGTTATTTGCAACCTTTTGCCATTTGGTAGGTTCTTGTGGCGCCTTTTGAGAGGCTCGGTGTGAGATCGATTAGCCACCAAACCACGTGGTGAAGAGGGACACAACGGGGACTAGCGTGCCGGCAAGCACGTGAACCTTGGGATAAATCTTCGTGTCATCACTTTCATATTGTGATTGATTGATCCCGGTGTTCGGTTGTCTTGGTATTCATTGTTGATCATATTGGTTGGCTCAATACTTCGTCCCTCGGTGAAACTCTCCTAACTCAACTCCGCATTACCTTCTTAGTTATCTTTGCTAGCTAGTTAGCTTTGCTAGAGTAGCTTTTTGTGTAGCTTGCTAGTTGTAGTTGTAGTTTCCTTCTCGGTTTGACTTGTGCGGTTGAGTGCAAATACTAAAATTGTGAATTGGATAGGTCGCTATTTGTTATTTTTATAAACTTGTTTAGTTTGTCTTTGTAGAAAATTTTAAAAGGCTATTCACCCCCCTCTAGCTATCAAGACCTTTCAGGATCTCCTCAGAGAGTCTCTCCAATTCAGTAGTCAGTGTTGCTGACTCGAAGAGGGCCTCGGCGTACTCGGTGCAGGCCACGTCGCATTCGTAGGCGTGCTTGTACGCGGAGCCGACAGTGATGATGCCACGAGGGGCCAGACATCTTCAGCTTAAGGTAGGTGTAGTTGGGGACGACTATGAACCTGACGTAGCATGGTCGCCCCAAGATGGCATGGTAGGTCCTGCGGAACCCAACAACTTCAAAGGTAAGGGTTTCCCGCCTGAAATTGGAAGGAGACCTGAAGTAGACAGGGAGATCGATCTGTCCGAGAGGGGTGGCATGTTGCCCTAGCACAATCCCGTGGAATGGTGGAGCGTCGGCTCGTAGCCAAGACTTACTAATCCCAATGAGGTCGAGAGTCTCGGTGTACAGAATGTTAAGGCCGCTGCCCCCGTCCATCAGGACTTTGGTGAGTCGGGTGTTGCCAATAACAGGATTGACGACGAGTGGGTAGTATCCCCGGTTCGGGACGTGACCAGGGTGATCCTCTTGGTCGAACGTGATGGCCTCTTCGGACCAATCGAGGAAACACGGGGTGGCGGGCTCCGCAGCGTAGACCTCTCGGCGTTCGCGATTCCTTTGTCTCGTCGTGAGTTACGCCAAACGACCGCTGAAGATCATGAAGCAGTTCTTCACCTTGGGGAACCCATCATCTTTGTCGTCACCGTCTTGGGCATCTGGTGCCTTCTTCTCGGCGTCATCCTTGGGCTGATAGGGGCATGGCTTTTTGAGCATCATGGTGCACTCTTCTAGGGTGTGCTTCGTTGGGCCCCTATGATAGGGGCATGGCTTTTTGAGCATCTCGTCAAAAACTCCAGAAGCCCCGGGCAGGGGGCCTCGGGGGTTCTTACAATCCGTTGCGGCGACGAGGGCGTCCTTTTGACACTGTTGCTTTCTCGTCTTGCCTTTCTTCTTTTTCTTTTGGGGATCATAGGAGGGGGAGCCCTCGTCGGCGTCCTCATTCCGTTTTCCCTTGGCGTCGGAAAAGATGGCTTTGACCGCCTTCTTGCCCGTGGCAAAGTTGGTGGCGATATCTAGGAGCTCACTTGTCTTTGTAGGGGACTTGCGGCCCAACTCATGGACAAGTTCCCTACAGGTGGTGCCGGCGATGAATGCCCTGATGACGTCCGAGTCAGTGACATTGGGAAGCTCGGTGCATTGCTTGGAAAAGCGCTGTATAAATTCTCGAAGAGTCTCATTTGGCTTCTGGCGGCAGCTCCTGAGGTCCCAGGTATTCCCAAGGTGCACGTATGTGCCCTGGAAATTCCCTACAAAGACCTTGACTAGGTCAGCCCAGTCATGAATCTACCGTGGTGGAAGGTGCTCTAGCCAAGCCCTCGCTGGATCGGCTAGGAACAAAGGTAGGTTACGAATGATGAGCAGGTCATCATCCGCGCTACCGAGCTGACATGCTAGGCGGTAGTCGACAAGCCACACCTCAGGGTTTGTTTCCCCAGAGTACTTGACGATGTTGGGTGGTTGTCGGAATCGGGCTGGGAATCGAGCTCTCCGGATAGCCTCGCTGAAGACGCGTGAACCCGGAGGCTCAAGTGAGGGGCTTCAGTCTTCCTCGCTATCGTAGTGTCTGCCTCGCCGTGGATGATAACCACATGCAGCGCCATCCTCCTTATTGCGCCGACGCGCATCGGGAATGGCGCGCGCGTTAGCTTTGTCGCTGAGTCGGTCACGTACCGATGGGGCCTTGTTGCGTTCCGATGCCCTTCGGGGCTCAGCATGGACCGAGGCCTCTTTTTCTTACCGAGAAGGCGCTGCGGGCAGCTCGGCCTCGGGCTCGTATCGTCGAGATGGCGAGCTCTCGGCCTGCTGTACCGCGGCACATTCGAGAAGACCTTGAAGATCGTTGCGGACTTGTCGCCCTTCTGTGGTGGAAGGCTCCGGCATCGTCCGGAGGAGTATGGTCGCCGCAGCGATGTTCTGGCTCGCCCTTGCGAAGACTAGGGGCTAATCGCCCCCTTTGTCGTTGTTGATGCGGCAGTTGACGTCATGGGCCCTGTGTCAGGCTGCTCTGCCATCCCCGCGGCCAGAACGCCATTGTTCAAGGGTGGCCCGAAGGTGTACCAACTATCGGCGATCCTCGTCGACCTTGGCTTCGAGTTCGCGGAGTTGTTCAAGCTCAGCTTGGTGAGTCCCCACGGGGGCGGACATCGCGGGTCGCTCCCACAAGGGTCCTGTGGGCAGGGTTCATTGGAACAGAGCGCGAGTGCTCTGTCCTATGGGGGCGGCGTCCGCTGGGTCAGTCTCCTCACTCCCCACGTGAAAACATTCATGTGAAGGATCGTAGTTCAGCCCAAAAGAGTCCGCACCGGCCCATCCATCACTGTCCCTTGAGGAGCCTGTGCTAGATGTTTCTGTCGTGGTTTCAGAGAGCTCGAAGGTAGTGGGAAGATGATACTGGGGAAGCCCCGCGCAGGAGCCCATGGCGGGTCGTATCGAGCGGGAGTGGATCATGGCGGCATTGTCGAGTCCATAGGGGAACGGCGACACTGCCACCACGAGCCCTCCTACAGCCAACGTGGGGCCCGTGTTGCACGGTGGTTCCTTGATGTGTCATTTTATCATCGTGTCCCGCGCCATCGGTGCTTTGTCTGCGACTAGGGCAATGCATGATAGGTCCCTTGTGAGGGATCCTACCCTGGCAGCCACGCAAGAAGACTCAGAGGAGCTTAGGGATTCGCCCCTAGTTCCCGAGCTAGGACGAGGACTGCCCCACACTTGCCGTGCGTGACGAGCACGACGAGAGTGATGTCCATGATGGCCGGAACGCCTTCCACACCTCTGGTGGAGCGGAGAGAAGTCACTACCGAACGGAGTCCCGGGTGGGAGGAGGATCATGTCGTAATTGTAGCCTAGAGATATGAACTCCAGACTCCCAAACTGGATCACCGTGCCGAGATAAAGTGGGGTTGCCATCCGGAACCCACAAGGATTGGTTAATCATGACGCGCAAACGTCCCCTACCTGGCGCGCCAACTGTCGGTGTAAGAAACAGCGATCTTAGCACCAACGAGTAATGAGTGTCTGCACGTCGGGGGTCCGGATGGTGTGCAAGAAGAACACAGACGATTTATACTGGTTCGGGCCGAAGAATGCCCTATGTCCTGTGGGGGAGGAGAGTTCTATATTATCTTGCATCGAAGTGCTCATAGTCGGGGTTACAAGCAGTCGTGAGAGAGGGAGGGGCTTCCAAGTCTCAAGGTGTGAGTGGAGTATGTGCTCGTGTGACTCTTTTGGATCCCTCGCAAGGTTCAGGAGAGTCGCTTGCTTGTGTGTTGTTTTCGTGCTTGTGTGTTTTTCGGTCCCCTAGAATGGTCCATGCATGCTCCTTTTATAGCCTCAAGGAGGTGGAGGGTTACAAGATGTTGTGTGTGAGGGAGATCCTTGTTAGGGAAGCAACCTCGGGGCCTCAGGGGGCTTTATCCGGTGGTGTCGTGGTCAGCACCGTAGAGGCATGGCGTCGGTACTCCTAGTACTGCTGCTACATGATGAGGCATGCGTGCCACTGCTAGAGGGAGTGGTTTCTGTCTTTCGGTATTGTAGCGACGCGCCCCGTCATACCTGGTCCTGTAGTCGGCGTGGAGTATCGGTCCTTGCAATTTGACTTGGCGTAGAGGGCCGTGGCCTCGGGGGCGGGAAATGTGGCATGATCCTGCCCTGATCATGGGAATAGTGGTCAGAGCAGTTGTTTCATACGCGCGAATCGTGCGTATAGTGCTGTCATGGGCGGCATAGTGGTTAGCAGCCCCCCATGCTTGTTGCATAGGTGGGCGTGGTGATTTGACCCTAGTCATTCCCGACCTGTTCGGTTAGGCGGACGCGAGGTCATGGGTGACGTCATGGGGGTCTCGAGCGCACCAATTGGAGATTGGCTTTAGAGGTGGGTCTCGGGCGTGCCAGAGATGGATAATGCCATCTCTAGGACTCGGGCAAGTCAGAGATGCTATTGGGGGTCGTCCCGTGTTCGAGACCCCAGGGGCTGAGGCCTCGGGTGAGTCGGAGGTGCTCCGAGACCCCTCTGTGTGAGGCCTCGGCTGAAGCGGTGATACGGCCAGGTCTGCTTACGCAGCTAAGAAAACCACACCAAAGGCTCCGCCCATGAAGGCGGAACGAGCCAAAACAGCGAACGGAACGCCTCGACCACGTTCCAACTCGTACGAGACTCGCTCGACGGGACACCTCGACCACCGAGAAATCTCTGACTCGCACGACCCTAGATCGAGCCGGTCGACCCACCTCACTCACCAACTCTGAGATAAAAGTCAAAGCATTTAATGCAACCGCCAACCACTTCCTACCCCCATGGCTACAGTGATAACCGGCATGGAAGCAGTACCAGTGTCAAATCTCACTTTTTACTGCCCATCCCGGGATGGGCAGTGAAAACCAGTCACTGTACACGCCATGCCGAGCACTATTCCACCATTGATCCCCCTCGAGGGAGAATACAACGAGTAACATACCCCGAAATTCCTGGGACTCGGGCTTATCCATTCCTCGTCGACCCACCTCGACCCGTCCTACACCAACCGCCGGTCAACAAAGAAGCAAGGCCTGCATGCCACAGGATCTAGGGGCTTTTCACCGTCTCATCCTCTACGTCACCATGGTGTCCGGGGATGGCCGGCCATTCTCGAAGCACGTCGCTACAGCGGCCTCCACAGCGCTCGACAAAACTTCACTTCTATGGCATCCCCTGGCGTCTCTGCCTCCCCTTGACCCTATAAAAGGGTAGGCAGGGAACTCTACAAAAGTGGGAGGGACAAGCAAAAACCAGTCACCATCCCACCATAGAAGATCAACATCTCAAGCAATCTCCTTTGTACTCTCATTTTTCTCTCCGAGACCTGGGATTGACTCCCTCTCTCATAGCTTGTAACCCCTACACAGGCACTTAGGTGCAAGGAAATACAATACTTCCTCCCTCGCTAGATGTAGGGCCTTCTTTTGCCCGAACCAGGATAAACCCCCGTGTACTCTCCTTGCATCACCATCTAGATTAGGGACACGTAGCACTGATTCACTCGTTGGCTTAGGACCCTCGCGGGACCAGACGCCGACAGTTGGCGCGCCAGGTAGGAGACGCTGCGTGCCAACATCATTTTCCCGCCATTCTTCTAGATGGCTGACCCCGAACATCCACTCCCGTTGGCCACGGTGATCTGGTTTGGGAGCTTGGAGTTCATGTCTCTTGTCCACAGCTACGACATGGTCCTCATCCCACCCAGGCACCTGACCGACGGCGATCACGAGCTCTCCCAGCCTAGGGGAGCGCTGCGCCGGTACCATCGCTCTCGCCAGGCACGCACCGCCAGGCGATGGCATGCCCAGCGTAGCCACCGTCATCACCTCACGGAGGGTGATGGTATCCCCCGATTCGGCGCCTCTCAGCCAGACGCGGACACGGATTTCCTCACTGAGTATCTATGTAGGATGAGCTTGGCTGAGGGTAAGATACCGACGGGGTTTCCCGTCGCTCCACCACCCGGTGCGATGCCGCCACCAGCCAGTTCGATTGCTCCGGTACTAGGAACCACGCCCTCACCGGCATTCCCGTATGGACTAGACTCGGTTGTCTGGGCGTATGCTTCTTCTGTAAGCACCAGCATGAGTGCTTACGAGGAACTCCCCGGACACTATCTACGTTCCACCCTTGACCTCGTCGTGTCCACGCCAACTTCCGAGTACTTGGACTCCATGGAGACCCCGGATACGGAGCTCCGTGCGACTGCCTTTCGTCGTCACGACCTTAGAGACGCATGACCTCACATGTACCCATTATACTACTATTTCAGCACTCCAGACTCTGACTCTGCCGATGACACCTACGACCCGACTCGCGAGTGCTTCAATATCGATGGGGCTATCACGTCGGATTCGGAGGATGAGGCAACCATTGGAGGAAGGAATGCCATGCCACCTTAGGTCGAGCCCCCTGCTGCACGGGATGAGGCTCAATTCCTTGCAGACCAAGGAATGCAACTCGAGCAAATCCGTGAATTGCAGGACAGGCTCGACGAGGAACGAGAAAATCTGTGCCTACTTCAACAAACCCTCGAGCACGAGCGCGCGGCACGCGCACACAGTGGAGGAGCTCGAGAGAGAGCTCGTGACGTCAATCGTCGCATCGTCGAGGATCGGGTAGGCGAGCCCTCGGTTTTCAGCCGAGCCAGCCAGAATGTTGTCGCAGCCGCCAGGCTCCTTCATAACATGCCTGAGCCATCGAACCCTGATGCTCGTCGGGCCCACGATGAAATCTGAGGACTCCTCGAGACTGCTGCCATGCAGCAGGCCAAGATTTCCACCTCAAGGCGACGTGGGCTTGCCTCGGAGCAGCCTGCGGAGCCCTCCCGACAGGAGAGAGAGGCCTCGGTTCATCCCGGGCACGCCCCCCTGCAAAACAAGGCGACCTCTATCCATGAACGCATCATCGACAACTGTGAACCTTGAGATGCCCGTGACAACATCAACGAGCGCCGGAGGTGTAAGAGTGGTGACGGTGCAGCTCGAGGCTACCACGAGCACAGGGGTGGGCACTACGACAGCTCGGAGGATCGAAGCCCTTCACCCAAGCCACTAGGCCCTCAGGTCTTCAGCAAGGCCATTCATGAAACACTACTTCCGGCTCGATTCCAACCCCCACGAGCCTTACCAAGTATAACAGAGAAACCAAACCCGAACTTTGGCTCACTGACTTCCGCTTGGCTTGCCAGCTAGGTGGGCTACCGATGATCGAGTCATCATTCGACAACTTCCCCTGTTCCTATCGGACACCGCCCGAGCCTGGCTCGAGGACCTCCCACCTCGATAGATCCACGACTGGAGCGACTTCGTGAGAGTGTTTGAGGGAGACTTCAAAGGGACCTACATGCTCCCTGGTAACTCAAGGGACCTCTGAAGCTGCAAACAAAAGCCAGGTGAGTCCCTCCGGGACTACATCCGGTGTTTCTCCAAACAGCGCACCGAGCTTCCCAACATCACCGACTCTGACGTCATCATGGCCTCCCTCTCTGGTACCACCTGCAAAGAGTTGGTCCGAGAGCTGTGCCGCAGCACTCCCATCATTACCAACGGTTTGATGGACATTATCACCAACTTCGCCGCCGGTAAGGAGGCGGTTGGTGCCATCTTTGGCAGCGACTAGGACAAAGGGAAGCGCAAGGAAGAGGATCCCGCGAGCTCTAGCTGAGGCTCGAAGAGGAACAAGAAGAAGAAGAAGAAAAATTAGCAAGGCAAACAAGAGGCCCCGGCCGATGACCTTGTCGTCGCTGCTGACCGTAAGAAACCTCGAGGACCCCCGGCGGGGGTATTTTTGACAAAATGCTCAAAGAACCGTGTTCCTACCACAAAGGGCCCACGAACCACAACCTCGAGGACTGCCACATGCTTCGGAGGTACTTTGAAAGCCTAGGCATCAAGAAAGACGACAAGAAGGAGGATCCCAAGGGAGACGACAAGGACGAGGGGTTTCCCGAGATTCATGACTATTTCATGATATATGGAGGACCCTCGAAGCGCCTCTCAACATAGTAGCGCAAATGGGAACGTCGAGAGGTCTTCTCCGTGCATCTCGTGACCACCCTCTTCCTTGACTGGTCTGAGGTGGCCATCACTTTCAACCGTGATGACCACCCAGACTTCGTCCCCAATCCTGGGGTCTACCCACTCGTCGTCGATCCCATCATCGCCAACACACGCCTCACCAAGGTGCTCATGGACGGAGGCAGTAGTCTTAACATCATTTATGCCCAGACTCTTGACCTTCTGGGAATCATGAGGACACACCTCTGACCCAGCGTCGGGGGCTTCCATGGAGTCATGCCGGGAAAACAAGGAGAGCCCATTGAGCGGGTCGACCTGCCTGTCTGTTTTGGTACTCTCGCCAACTTCAGGAAGGAAACTCTCACTTTCGGGGTGGTTGGATTCCATGGGACATACCACGCCATTCTTGGGTGCCCCTGCTACGCCCGGTTCATGGTGGTCCCTAACTACACCTACCTCAAGCTCAAAATACCAGGCCCCAACGGTGTCATCACTGTCGGGACCTCCTAAGAGCACGCCTATGAGTGCGACGTGGAATGCGTCGAGCACGGGGAAGCCATCCTGGAGTCAGCAACCTTGGTGGCAAACCTCGACGGTTTGGCCAAAGAGGTCCTCGACCCCAAGCACCATGCCGGCAACTTCGAGCCCGCGGAAGACGTCAAGCTCGTACCCCTCGATCCCACCAACCCAAACGGAAAGGCGTTGAGCGTCAGCGCCACCCTCGATCCCAAATAGGAAGCAGTGCTCGTTGACTTTCTATGCACAAACATCGACATCTTTGCGTGGAGTCCCTCGGATATGCCGGACATACCTAGGGAAGTCGCTGAGCACACCTTGGAGATCCGAGCTAGCTCCAAACCGGTGAAACAATGCTTGCGCCGCTTCGACAAGGAGAAGCGCAAGGTCATTGGCGAGGAGGTCCACAAGCTGTTGGAGGCCGGATTCATCAAGGAGGTTCATCATCCTGAGTGGTTGGCTAATCCTGTGTTAGTTAAGAAAAAGAATGGGAAGTGGAGGATGTGTGTAGACTATACTAGTTTGAATAAAGCATGTCCGAAAGTTTCTTTTCCTTTACCATGCATTGATCAAATTGTTGATTCTACTGCAGGATGTGAAACTCTGTCATTCCTAGATGCATATTCCGGCTACCACCAAATCAAAATGAAGGAGTCCGACCAGCTCGCGACTTCATTCATCACCCCATTCGGCATGTATTGCTACGTTACTATGCCCTTCGGCCTCCAGAACGCGGGGGCTACATACCAGCGATGCATGCAACATGTTTTTGGGGAACACATTGGACCAACCGCCGAGGCTTACGTTGATGACATCGTTGTCAAAACCAAGAGGGTCAGTAATTTGGTAAACGACCTCGACGTTGTGTTCAAATGCCTTAAGGCAAAAAACATTAAGCTCAACCTTGAGAAGTGCATCTTCGGTGTCCCTCGAGGCATGCTCTTAGGGTTCATCATTTCCGAACATGACATCGAAGCTAACCCAGAAAAAATCGCAGCGATAACCAAAATGGGCCCTATCCGTGATCTAAAGGGTGTACAGAGGGTCACGGGCTGCCTCGCGGCCCTTAGTCGCTTCATTTCACGCCTGGGTGAAAAGGCGCTCCCACTGTATCGTCTCCTAAAGAAATCAGAACACTTTTCATGGACCCTCGAGGCAAAAGAAGCCCTTACGAAGCTCAAGGCTACATTGTCCAACTCTCCGATCCTCGTCCCTCCGGCCACAGGGGAACTCCTCCTGCTTTACGTCGCCGCAACTTCACAAGTGGTCAGCGCGGTCTTAGTTGTCGAGAGGGTAGAGGAAGGACATACCTTGCTCGTTCAAAGGCCAGTCTACTTCATCAGCAAGGTGCTCTCAGAAACCAAGGTTCGCTACCCGCAAATCCAGAAGCTGTTGTACGCCATCGTCTTGACACGGCGCAAACTTCGTCACTACTTCGAGGGCCACCCGGTGACCGTGGTGTCTTCTTTCCCCCTGGGAGAGATAGCCTGGAACCGAGAAGCCTTGGGTAGAATAGTAAAGTGGATGGTCGAGCTCATGGGTGAGACCCTCTCCTATGCGCCACGAAAAGCCATCAAATCCCAGGTGCTGGCAGATTTTCTAGCGGAGTGGACCGACACTCAACTTCCACCAGTTCAGCTCCAGCCCGAGCTTTGGACCATGTACTTTGATGGGTCACTGATAAAAACAGGATCAGGCACGGGCTTGCTCTTCATCTCGACCCTCGGAGTCCACATGCGCTATGTAATTCGGCTTCATTTTGCTGCCTCCAACAACGTCGCCGAGTACGAGGCACTCGTCGCGGGCCTACGCATCGCCGTCGAACTAGGGGTCCGACACCTCGACGTTCGTGGTGACTCGCACCTCGTGATTGACCAGGTCATGAAGAGCTCAAGTTGTCGTGACCCTAATATGGAAGCCTACTGCGAGGAGGTACGGCGCCTTGAGGACAAGTTTCATGGCCTCGAGCTCAACCACGTTGCACGCAGATATAATGAAGCTGCCGATGAACTCACGAAAATCACTTCTAGTCGAGCCACAGTTCCACCTAATGTTTTTGCGAGGGATCTCCATCAACCGTCCGTCAACACCAGGGCAGATGGGGGGGCTGACGGTCCATCACTCGATCCCCCACCTAAGGCGGAAGATCCCTCGACCAGGACTAAAGTCATGCAGGCAGAAGGCTCGACCCCGCGAGCCAGCCTCGAGCCCGACTGGTGCGTTCCGTACCTCGACCATCTCACTCGAGGGGGCCTCCCCTTGGATAAGACTGAGGCTCGATAGATCGCTCGCTGGGCCAAGACCTTTGTGATATTTGGCGACAACAAAGAGCTTTATCGACGCAGCCCTACGGCATCCTACAACGCTGTATCACAAATGAGGAAGGCAAGAACCTGCTCAAAGATCTACACTCGGGGGCTTACGGTCATCACGCGGCAACTCGAACCCTCGTTGGAAACGCATTCTGACAAGGTTTCTACTGGCCAACCGCAGTCTTCGACACTATTAAGCTAGTACGCTCCTGCAAAGGATGCCAGTACTATGCAAGGCAAACCCACCTCCCAGCTCACGCCCTGCAAACGATTTCCATCACATGGTCGTTCGCCGTTTGGGGGCTCGACTTGATCAGACCTTTAAAAAGGACAACTAGTGGCTTCACCCACCTCCTCGTCGCCATTGATAAGTTTTCCAAGTGGATCGAGGCCCGTCCTATCACCAGCATCAGGTCTGAGCAAGCCATGCTATTCTTCACCGACATCGTCCACCGCTATGGGGTCTCTAACTGCTTCATCACGGACAATGGCACCCAATTTACTAGCAAAAAGTTTTTGGATTTCTGTGACAACCATCACATCCGTGTGCTCTGGTCGGCCGTAGCTCATCCAAAAACAAATGGCCAAGTAGAACGTGCCAACGGCATGGTTCTACAAGGCCTAAAGCCAAGAATTTTCAACAAACTAAACAAACACGGCAAAAAATGGACCGCCGAGCTCTCCTCGGTCCTATGGAGCCTAAGAACGATGTCGAGTTGAGCCACGGGGTTCACTCCATTCTTCTTAGTCTACGGATCCGGGGCTATGCTCCCAACTGATGTAGAATATGTATCTCCAAGGCTGAAAGCCTACAACGAGCAAAACAATGACGCCACAAGAGAAAACGCCCTCGACCAGCTTGAGGAAGCTCGCGATGTGGCTCTGTTACACTCTGCAAGGTATCAGCAAAGTCTCCGACGCTACCACGACAAACACGTCCACAGACAGGACCTCAATGTCGGTGACCTGGTGCTCCGGCGAAGCCAGAACAACAAGGGACGACACAAGCTTACTCCGCCATGAGAAGGGTCGTAGATCGTCGTGGAAGTATTGAAGCCCGGCACATACAAACTATCAAACGAGAAAGGCAAAATCTTCACCAATGCATGGAACATCGAACAACTACGTCACTTTTTCCCTAAAGCCTTGAGGCTTTGTAAATTGTTTCGCAATCCCATGGTAGAATAAAGAATACATCGTTGTTCAAAACATTCTTTCATAAAAACCAGGAAGGATTGACCCTATTTTCTCAGAGTCGAACCTCCCATGGGGGCTGCAAAGGGGAACCCCCCGTGTCCTCAAAAAACTCGCATTTCTTCAAAAAAACAAGAGAACTTTTACATAAGTCGACGAGGGCGCAAGCGCACCCTAAGGTTCGAGGGCTGTCGAGCCGTGAGATCGCCTACGCCTTCGAGCTATGGAACCTCCACTCACTCCCCCACGCCAAGGGGTACAACTGCGCACTAAGTAGACCTAATAAAAGTTTACGATTTTGAAAAAGCCCACGTCTAACGTTCCCACACGCTTCGAATCAAGTTCTTACATAATCCACGAGGCCACAAACGCACCCTAAAGATCGAGGGCTGCCGAGCCACGAGATCGCTTACGCCTCCGAGGCTATGGTACCTCCACTCACTCCCTCACGCCAAGGGGTGCAACCGCGCGCTAAGAAAAACATGCAAGAATGTGATTCAAGCAAGAAAGGGAAGAAAAGACTCGAACAAAACAAGCATTTAGTATACATTTACATATTAATGTTTCAGGGCCCCTGAGGCCATCACAACGCAAGTCACGAGTACTAACTACCCTATTACATGGGCCTTCATGCCTAGGTTTGGCTTACAGGCCCTCGTCGTCGGCAGACGGGACCACCTCGACCTCGAATAGCTTCGCAAGGCGACCCCCGGGCTCCTCCGCGGCCTCGATCAGATCTAGGTAGGCTGCTTCGTTCTCCTCGTCAGTCCAGTCTGGATCCGTAATGAAGCTATTAGCGATGAGGCTGATGTCGTACTCAAACCCAGACCGGATAACCGCCATGGCCCTATTCACGCCATGATGCAGCCCACCTCGTATCTTCTCGCGGACGAGGCAACCCAGCGCCGCCATCCGGTGAACAAACGAGTTCCCTGGCACGTCCTCCTCGGTATCGGCATCGGGCTTGACCCCTAGGCCATCGCACACCGAGGTGATCACACCCTGGAGCAGTTGAGTCCGCCCGGCCTCGGCCTCGAAGAGGTTCTGGAATGAGGTAGCCGTCGCCTGGGCCGTGTGTTGCTGCTTCTCCAACTCTGAAATGCAAACACCATGTTAGCAAAGACTTGGGACCTCGAGGCCAAAGTCAAAACATGACAAAAGCCTTACCTTCCGCATGGGTCTACCAACCCACAACCTCATCACACAACTCCTCGCGTGCCTTCTCTACCGCCCGAAGAGCCTCGTCCTTGTTGCGGACCATCGCCCTCAGCGCCTCGATCTCCTGACCGATGCCCAAGAGAGCCTCGTCCCTCTCTCGGACCGTCCCCTTCAACATCGCGACCTCGTTCTCCAAGGTCCCAACACGAGCGGACACCATCCCGATCTGGACGTTAAGGGCGTCGTGCTGACCGCTGACTAAAGCGACGTCCTCCTCGAGCTCCTTCACGCGCGCCAGTAGCGGTACGAGGTCCTCATGGGCCTTGGCCGCCTCCTCTCGGGCCTTGGCCGCATCTTCACGTGCCTTGGCCTTAGCTTCCCGAGCCTGCGCCGCCTCCTCCCTGACCGCTGCATGGACGACGCGGAGCTCGTCCACTTCGGTGCTCTTCGTGGATAGCCGCTTATTGGCTTCCTCGACTAGAGCCCGTTGATGAGCAAGCGCCACCCATACGCCACTCTCATGATGAATGAAGAGTGACTTGCGGTGAGAACGCTCCTTAAGTTCGTAACCACAGTTAAACCTAAGATCAGAACCAAGGAGAAAGGGGGGATAAAACACAAGAAAAGACAAACGGACCCGGCTCACCTCAAAGGCCTCCGACATACCCCGCACCAAGGTATCCACGACCATTCGTAGAGACTGCACGGAGTGCTTACGGAGTCCCTCGACGAACTCCTAGTGCTGCACTTCGTCCTTGTCGTCAAGGGCGAAGAAGGGTTCGACGCTGGGGTTAGACGTATCCCTGAACTCGAGGGTCGACCGACCCCAGCGCGGGAGCTCATCCTCCACCCGTGCAAGCGCCAGCCCTGTGAAATCGGGCCACCTGGCAGACGCCTCGACCAAGTCATCCCTCGACGTCGCGGAAGTACCGGGCTGATCTGGGGCATCGACCATCTCGACGTTTGCCTTCTGCTTCCCCTTGTCGAAAGCAGGGTCGTCGACAGTAAGATCGATTACAGCCAGAATCGACTCTTGGGGCGGGGCTGGCGTCTCGACTGTTGGTGCCACCGCCTGCACATTGAACGATGGCATGACTGCCCCCGTTCTGTCTCGGCCGCCTGCTCCGTTGGCTGGTCCTGCTGCGGCTGCGGCCGTGTTTCCTCCCGCGCCGGTTGCGACTCCGACTACGCCGCCTCTTTCCTAGCATCTGGCGGGGCCTCCACCACCTCTCTTGACTCTTCAACATCCGCCCGCCTCGCGTCACGGATGGATGTTTCGGCCTCAATGACCTCGATGGTCGCCTGGGTCGTCGTGGTCGACCAAGGCTCCAGCCCACCAACACCGGGCACGTCGAGCCTGGCACCGCCCGGGGCTGCCTCGACCGGCTCTGGCTCCCGCGTGGCGTCACCAAGTCCGGTGACCTCCTGGGTGCTTGCTCCTGCCTTGGCGGTGGCCTCCTTCGTCTTAAGCCGCTCCGTGGTAGCCTGGTACCTCGCGACCTAGGTGGCATCATCGGCAGGTGTCCGCATCATCAGGGCGGCACCAGACTTGAGCGCCTTGATGGGAGTCGGAGCCGTGAGCTCCACCTTGCGCTTGTGGCTGAGCAGTGAACAAACGCGTCAGAATAAAGAGCGAGATGACCTTGTCAGAAAGACAAGGTGAGGTACTTACCTGGATAGGGGAATTAGGGGCCTAGACTCTGGCTTCCCCGAGCCACCCGACGGCTTCTGCGAGGGCCCCTCCGTTGAGCCTTTGGTTGGCCCGGTGCTTCTCGGAGCCCGGGCTGACAGGGCGCCTGAGGTCCTCCACACCGATGAGGCTATCTGGCCTTGAGTCCTCACGCCCGTCAATGGCGCCCTAGCCTCAGACGCCGACGTTGCCGCTCCGCCCATCGGCAAAGTCTAAGGCGATTGGACTCGCGGTCGCGGTGCCACCGATCTCCCCTGAGGGACCCTAGGAGAGGTAGATCCCCTCTCTGAAGGCCCCTCTCGGGCCCATCCTTTCGCTGGCTCTCCCTCCCCCTCGACGGGCGCCGAGAATTCCCTCGATGCCTAGGAGGTCGACCCCCCACCAATGGGCTCCAGTAGGGGCCGTATGTCGGGGAGGTAAGCTAGAAAAGTCACGGTATCGTACCGTGACCCGGCGTCGTCGTCGCCGCTGTCCTCATCCTCCCCCGAGACCATCTCAGAGGGGGATTCCCCGATCGAGAGACCCTCGAGACTCTGCTAGCGGCGGCGCTTATTCAACGCCTCGCGCTCAAGGGCCTTCCTAACCTGACGTTTCTTCGCAGCGTCCTTCTCTCCCTTCTTCTGGGCCACCGAGAGGCGTCTCGCCTCTCGAGCAGCCCGATCATCCGGAACCGGCGGCCGTGACTCCTTGACCGCCGATAGATCCTGCACGGAGGCCTCGACAAACTTAGTCAAGAGAACTGGGAAGCAAAAGGACCCGAGGCTATCGGAATGACGCTTACCAGAGGCTCGAAGCCCTGAGTGGGTCGCATCGGGACCCTGTCGATGTCCTCCTGCTTGAAGCTCCCCACGATCCACCGCGCGCGCCGGGCAACTTCGTCGAGGGGGAGGGACTCGTGCGACATCCGACTCCCCTCCAACGAGGCCTCCGGCGTCATCTCGTCGATCCGGAGTCAGCACTGCATTAGCGGTAGCACCCTCCGACGGTGGAACGCGGTGGCCACCATCCCCGCCGTCAACCCACGCTGTCGAAGCCTCCTTAACGCATCGAGGAGTGGCTGTAGCTTCGGCTTTTCCTCCTCGATGACGCCGTATGTCCAGTTGTCCTCGCGTGACATCAGGACCCGGCCAGAAAACTTCGGTAGCCGGTCGTCGTCGTTGCGTAGGTAGAACCACTCATCGTGCCACCCGCTGTTTGACGAAATGAGCTGCGTCGGGATGTACTGTTCGACTCGACCCACTCGGACTTGAAAGGTGCAGCTCCCAGCATGCACCGCGCGCCGCACTCCTTGCTCGCCCGCCTTCTTAGCGAAATGCTCTGCCTTGAAGAGATGGAGCCATAGGTTCCAGTGCGGCTCCATCCCCAAATACCCCTCATAGACCGCCGCAAAGATGGCAGCCTGCAAGATGGAGTTGGGGGCGAGGTGATGAAGCTCCACCTTGTAGAAGTGGAGGAGCGCCCGCATAAAGCGGCTCAGCGGCATCCTAAGCCCCCTCTCGTGGAAAGTGATGAAGCTCACCATGTATCCCTCCAGGGGCGCCGGTTCCTAGTGGTCGGACGGCGGCACCCTCCACTCCGGCTGGCTCCGGCTCGCCCTCAGTCGCAAAAGACCATCGCGGACCAACTCCTCCAGCTTCCTCTCCATCACTGAGGAACGAGCCCACACATCTGCAGGAAGGATCTGGCTCTTTCCTGCCATGGTTGTCGAAAACGGCGTGCGGCGGCGGCAGGGGAAGAGGTGACGGCGATAGTGAAGAGCGGCTAAAGGGAGCACAAGGAGAAAGAGGGCAAAACACAAATGGCCTGTGGGGGGCACACGGAACCCTGAACCTCGTACTTATACCCCGATGGAAGACCAACGGGCGGAACTGGCGAAAAGGTAGGAACAGTTCCCGCATTCAATGCCCTTACCTAAAACCACTCCCTTGAAACCCGCGGGTAAGAGCACATGTCCGCCAACCACTCCGTAACCGTCATGCCACGCCGCCCACTACCGCATCGTTCGCTCTTCTCCTCCTAAAAAGACGTGCCCCAACGGGCCGGAAGGGGATCCGCAGACAGACATTTCCAGGCGAATGGATAATGGGCTCCAAGCCCACTATAAACCTCAAGGGATCGAAAGCTGGCCCTTGACTCAGGTTCAACAGCTGCCCTCGAGTAACGGAGTTTAGGGACAACTGGGGACGCACCCATACAAGGCTAGGGCTTGAGCCACTCTCTCGAGGTGCCCTAGATGTATTCGAGGCCAGAAGAAAGGTCGACGGTGGAATCCTCTCGGAGGGAGGCATCGAGCCCTCGGACCCTATCGTATGGAACCAAGATCCGCACGACTACTCTTTGGCATTTTTGGAGAGTGCCTCCGTGGACACTAGCCGACTCCTACCGAATTGAGCACGGGCTCCCACTCGAATTCTCCACTAACAGCTCACCAAAGATCGTCGGAACTCGCCCGACGAGGGTAGTACGATGTTCCCCACCCCTCCTCCTTTCCTAAAAGGAGCGTGAGGGTCGTACGATGAAGACGGGCAAGACCCTAATCGACCTCGTGCGCATGAGGCTCGGGGGCTCGACCGCAAAAAAAACCAACCTCGAACGAAAGGGGGACCGAACGCGCCACGATACCTCAAACGTAGGAGCACTCCTCAGTATAACGCGCTAAAGACCTCGGAGGTGTCAAAACACTCCACCGAGGCCTCGGGGGCTACACCCGGCGGGTGCGCTCGCACGCACCCACCGGAAAGGCTACGACGCTACGACTCTAGTTCATCACTCACTAAGCCTCTGCAAGAGTGGCCACACTCACCCAAGGGCTCGGGGGCTACTGTCAGGTACCTAAACAAGGGATACCCACAATCAATGATTAAGAAAGACAAGCCCCTAAGAAAACCACACCAAAGGCTCCGCCCACGAAGGCGGAACGAGCCGAAACAGTGAACGAAATGCCTCGACCATGTTCCGACTCGCACGAGACTCGCTCGACGGGACGCCTCGACCACCGAGAAATCTCCGACTCACATGACCCTGGGTCGAGCCGGTTGACCCACCTCACTCACCAACTCTGAGACAAAAGTCAAAGCATTTAATGCAACCGCCAACTACTTCCTACCCCCATGGCTACAACGATAACCGGCATGGAAGCAATACCAGTGTCAAATCTCACTTTTTACTACCCATCTCGGGATGGGCGGTGAAAACCTGTCACTATACACGCCATGTCGAGCACTATTCCGCCACTGATCCCCCTCGAGGGAGAATACGACGAGTAACGTACCCCAAAATTTTCGGGACTCGGCCTTATCCATTCCCCGTCGACCCACCTCGACCCGTCCTCGACCAACCGCCGGTCAACAAAGAAGCAAGGTCTGCATGCCGCAGGATCCGGGGGCTTTTCACCGTCTCATCCTCTACGTCACTATGGTGTCCGGGGATGGCCGGCCATTCTCGAAGCACGTCGCTACAGTGGCCTCCACAGCGCTCGACAAAACTTCACTTCTAAGGCATCCCCCGGCGTCTCTGCCTCCCCTTGACCCTATAAAAGGGCAGGCAGGAGACTCTACGAAAGGGGAAGGGACAATCAAAAACTAGTCACCATCCCACCGTAGAAGATAAACATATCAAGCAATCTCCTTTATACTCTCATTTTTTCTCTTCGAGACCTGGGATTGGTTCCCTCTCTCACAGCTTGTAACCCCTATACATGCACTTAGGTGCAAGGAAATACAATACTTCCCCCGCTGGACGTAGGGCCTTCTTTTGCCCGAACCAAGATAAACCCCGTGTACTCTCCTTGCATCATCATCCAGATTAGGGACACGCAGCACTGATTCACTCGTTGGCTTAGGATCCTCGCGGGACCAGACGCCGACAGGGAGATTTGGCCCGTGGGTCTTCCTTTGTCGATTTTTTTGTAGAGGGGTGCTGGATTTGTGGTGGGTTTTCGTCCTAATTTGGGTACCCCTAATTGTGGTACCCGACACTCTTATATTAGGATTATATGTAGGGCCCGTTTGGATCTGCCCGATTCTAAGCAACTGGATTCTAAGAATTCGATTTTTTTATAATCCTATTCGAACATGTTAGTATACATAGCAAAAAAAACTATGTATCTAAAAAAAACCAAAATATTTTATAATTTGACGGTGGGAGTAGATTCTTGTAATCCTAGAATCTAATGAAATTTCGATAGTATGGGACAGAATCCCAACGACACCTATGTTGTCGTACGTGCTTATATGCTAAACAGGATGAGTTTTTCAAAAAAAAAAAAGGAAGAAACAGGTTTTGTTGGTGTGGCTTATCAAAGCAAATTGATTAAACTCATTTTAAAAAGCAAATAAAAAAGGCATACGATGCAGGCACACTCCTATGGCTATGAACTACCATAGACTTCTTCAAGAAACTAGGAACTCAGACAAAACTTCCTTGATCACCGTTGATAGAAATAGAAATATCGTTCTACAAAAAAAATAATTAACTAAAAATATAAGCATCTAAATTTCTTTTCACAAATATTGATAGACATAGAAATGTCGTTCTACAAAAAAGAATAATTAGCTAAAAATAGGGCATCTATTTTTTTTCCAAAAATATGCCTCAGCACATTTTTCATTGAAAGAAATAAGGCAGTTGTAATCTGCAAACTCCCAACCATGGGCAACTACCCACCTATCCGTCTCTAAGGTTTATATTACATATGCCTTGTTTAGTTCCGAAGTCGGACGCGCCGATTCGGCACTGTACGCTACAGTGTTCCGGTCGGAACACTGTAACGCGTTTTGTTTTTTAGTGTAAAAAATTGTCTAAATATTGATTACTTAGACTTAAAATGTTCGTCTCACAAAGTACAATAAAACTGTGCAATTAGTTTTTGATTTCATCTACATTTAGTACTCCATGCATTTGCCAGCATTTTGATGTGATGTAGAATCTCCTTTTTTACATAGTAGAATTTAGGCACCCAAATCTGAAACTAAACAAGGCCATAGAGGATTTGCTACTGACCACAGTGAGCTACGTCACAGCACACTACAGCTGAGATATTCATAGCTAACTAATATTGGCATGGCTAGCATCCGGACGTTCGGACGCCCACGTCTGCCCCGCCTACCACATATGCTGCTAAGCCTCCCTTGCATGCAACTACTGTTGTCTCGCATGCAACTTTGCGCCTGCACGTCCCTCCTTCCCATGCCACATGCAACTGCTGAGCCTGCACATCCACTCCTGCATGTTGGTGCGCTCATGCATGCAATCGTGCGCCTTGGCCTGATGTGCATGTAGGTGGGGACCACCCACGCCCGCTTCACTTGCCGCTCATGTGGAGACCGTTACGTTCGTGGGAACCGTCTCCGCATGCGCCTGCTATTGTTGCAACATGAAGCACTTCTGCCACATGCGTCTGAAACAGCTAAAACATTTGCAACATACGTTTGCAATATATGTGTATAATAACTGCAACATATATGCAACATCCAGAAAAAACACTTGCATCATACTTCTGAAATATATGAAACATTTTGAATAGACGCTTGCAACATATGTATATAGCCATTGAAACATATGCAACATCCAAATAAAAGATTTGCCCTGTTCGCTTGGACTTATCAGCCATGGTACAATATTTTTCTCTAACAATAAATCAACTTTCAGCCATGTCTTTTCAGTCAAGCGAACAGGGCGTTGCAACATACATCTAAAACAGATGAAACATTTAAAACATATACTTGCAACATATGTGTATAGCCATTGCAACATATACAACATCCAGATGAAACACATAAAACATCCGGATGAACACATATGCAATATCTAGATGAAACATATGAAACATACGGTTGCAACATGTGCTCATCTACTTGCTGCAGCCTAATGGAGGCTAGTTGACGCGACACGGGAGAGCGCAGCGCGTGGTGCGAGGCGAGGACGGCGCGAGACACGGGCAGGGTGCGCGGCACGAGGCACGAGGTGGGTCCGGTGCGACCATGTGAGGCGCGAGGTACAGGGCCGCATGGCGCGAGGGGAGAGGCGTAGGGGTGCACGGTGCGAGACAGGTTTGGTGCGACCGTGCGAGACATGAGGTGCAGGGCGCACGGGGTGAGGCGGGTCCGTCCGGGCGGACATTCTAGCGAACTAATAAACTTATATAGTCTAATAACTTCGATGGGCAATCTAGTGAACTGAATTACGCTCTACTCGTAGTAGAGAGACGAAAACAATGATAGGACTGTTGTGATATATATTAGCACTCCAGATTTTTTTTTGAGAGAGAAAGCTCTGCCAGTATTTTATCTTTTTTAATTATTTTTGGAGTAACGGGTGCACTTTGTTATACATGTTGACATCTCTTGAGATACCTTTCGGCAAGCCTGAAGAGGAGATCACGAATGCGTGTGCGATGGAGAATTTCGTGTGCGTATCCTCTCTAGATCTGTTCAATGTCAACGGTGTTAAATGCTAACCACGTCTCCGCAGAGGTTTTGACTTCCTTTGTATCAACCTTTTTCATCATTTCGTTAGTACTTTCGTTATCAATGGCCTTGTTCACTTCCCATACCAACCCAAAATATTTTCTCTTCCACCCATCACATTAAATCTTTCGACGCATGTATGGAACATTAAATATAGGTAAAAAAAATAACTAATTGCATAGTTTGTCTGTAAATGTCGGGACGAATCTTTTAACCCTAGTTAGTCCATGATTGGATAAATTTTATCAAATAACAACGAAAGATGCTACAGTAACTTTTCACCTACTTTTCGCGAAGTGAACACACCCAATATGTTTGAATGGAAGCTCGGAAGTACGGAGCTTCTTCACATGATAGACTAGAGCGATGCTTTTCTTCATTATTGTGGAATCTTTTTAAAATCTAGAAAGCCAGAGAAAAACCACACAATCACTAGGGAGCGAACAAGAATCGCTATTGCATTTTTCTCGTACAGTCATCCCACTCTACGTTCCAAATTTTAGTTCATCATTTTGACTGTATTCTAAGTCATAGTTATATAAATTTGATTAAGTTATTGGAAAAATATATTAACATCTATAAGTTCAAAGACAATGTTCTATCAAAATATATTTTATGGAGAGTTTAATAAAATTAGTTTTATGTTCTGACGTTGGTGCAATTTTTTTATAAACTTATGTCCTGTTTGGATGACTAAAATAAGTTGCTAGCTGCTAAAACCACTCAGTTGATCCAAATAGCCAAGTCTGCATATAGACATTTTGAACTATTCAACCCCTTATAAACAATTTATTAGTTGGTTCCCTCCAACTATTAGGGCTTATAAAAGGGTTAGGTGATCCAAACGAGACTCTAGTCAAAGTTAAAAAAAATTATGATTTAGTACAAAGGCAAAATGAGCTATTAATTTAAAATAGAGATAAAATAGTCCCTCCATATTATTTTGTAAGGCTTATTAGTATTTTTCATTTATGCTCTAATATATGGTGTTGCAGCAGTGCCAAGGCAGACCATTAAGGCTCCGTTTGGATCCTTGGAATTGAATTCACTCGAATAATCATAATTTATGTATAAATTAATTAAGCTAATATGATTGTATATGAAATATATTTTGTTTATTGTTATTAGTCATATAAGGGAGATACTCATATGTTGCATTTCTACTATAGGAAAGCGAGTTAAAGATATTGCTATAAGTTGGAGAGTAGAAATATAGCACGGTGATCTGTAAAATAAATTTCTATCTCACACCCTATGAATTTGAGATAGACTTATATGTGAACTTGAGAAAATTGTGGAATGTCTAATTTCAAGCCAAATAGCCTAATCTATTAAGTAGATTTTAATTTCTCCAAAATAACGGGATCCAAACGCCCCTAAGAGTTGTATATATACTAATGCATGGATCTTGGGATGGCGAGTCTAGGCCATCACCAATCAAGCATGGGCAACTGTCAATGGAACACGGTATCTGGTGGGCAATTAATCAATCATGATGTCATCTTTGTATCTGGATTGAACATTTGAACTCTGCAATAATAAGAATATGGAGAGATTAGCTTCTTATTTAGAGACAGTGGATTTTGTCTAAGTAGTAGGAAGAAAAAGGAACAAAGAAACGTTAGTTGCGTAATTGCGTGTGACGACGTGAGAAAAGAAGGAAGCATTACGAAGGAAATACACTTGGGCCTGGGCCATTGTTCGTATCATGCTTTGTTGGGCTGACATATGCCAAAGCTAACTAATGTGCTTGAGGTCATTTCGGCCTAGTCCAGGATTAGAATCTGTCCAAATAAGTTCTACTGTTGACGAAACCCAAAAACTTCTCTGAAAAGCCTAATTTGATCCACGTGCAATTCCTACATAATTACTGTAAAAAATCCTGCCTTCCAAAGTAACACCTTTAGCACCCATTTTAGGAGGTGTTTGGATCCATTTGCCATTGTAAAAGTTTAGTTGCTAAACTTTAGTCCAGCAGGGGGTGTTTGGATCCATGACAAAAGTTTAGTTTTCCATCCTACGATGACTGATTTGCCCTCTTTTTAATTAAGCCATGGGAGAGAGAGGGCACAAGTGGGTGGGTGGGGCTATCTGGTATCCAGTGCGCCCCACAAGACATTTTAGCCCAACTTTGCACCTCTTGAATAGCAAATGGTCAAAACTTTAGTCCACCCAATATGCTCACTTTTAGCCCATCTATTTGGATCCCCATGGCAAAAAGATAGGCTAAAAGTGTAGGATTAAAGTTTTGCCATGGAATCCAAACACCCCCTTAATCACCACATTGGGTTTGCCATATAAAAAGTATAAAGGCTTAACAAATTTATGTGGAATTGGATTGTTGTTGCTCTAATCATAGTAAAATTTATATATCTAGCGGAGAATTATTTTTTTCAGTTTTAATTCTTTTCTTAGTCAATCAAACAATCTAAAATTCGATCAAGGAAGGTAATGTTAATATCTATGACATTAATGAATTGTTTGATAATATAAATATTAATAACTCTTTTTGTTAATTTAGACAAATTTAAGAAAGCTGCTTTGGTACAATGTTAGAACTTTATAATTTGACGTAAATTTTGGGGTGTTTAGGTAAATTTTGGGGTGTTTAGGCCTTGTTTAGTTCACTCCAAAATGCAAAAAGTTTTCAAGATTCTCTGTTACCTCGCATATGCCGGTACATGTATGGAGCATTAAATGTAGGTAAAAAAAAAAACTAATTGCACAGTTTGTCTATAAATATCGAGACGAATCTTTTGAGCCTAGTTAATCTATGATTGGACAAAGTTTGTCAAATACAAACGAAAATGCTACCGTGCTTTTCCAAAAAAAAATTAGAAACTAAACATGGCCATAGTTCCTTCTCTAAATTTTTTCACCCCATCATATCGGATGTTTGGACACATGCATGGAGTATTAAATATAGACGAAAAATAACTAATTACACAGATTGCGATAAATTTATGAGACGAATTTTTTAAGCCTAATTAATCCATGATTTGACAATGTCGTGCTACAGTAAACATATGCTAATGACGGATTAATTAGGCTTAATAAATTCGTCTCGTAGTTTCTTAACGAGTTATGTAATTAGTTTTTTTATTAGTATCTGAACACACTTTCTAACTTTCCATAAAACATTGGATGCACCTGAATTTTTTCGCTAAACACCCCCCTGATATTGTTGCAAAGATCCGCCTCGGAGATGAATTGCTCACCGTCCACGGGAGCCAGTTGGCAAGTGGCAGAGGCGGGTTCTCGTCGGAACGACGGAGCACGAGGCGCGGCTAGCGAGAGCGATGCATGCACCTGCGGTCCTTCCATGATGGGCACTCCCACTTGCCCATTCCGGCGGTCGTGCCGTGTCTACCTGCCGCATCGCGCTGCCCCGGGACCCGAGTGCGGAGTGCCACCTCCTCTCCTCTTTCCTTTCGACGTGCTCTGAGAATCCCAAGCACGCCGCCCGCGGCCGCCGCGTGCCGTGTGCTGTGCGCGCTCCACCCGGCAGGCACCCGCTCCTCGACGCGACCCCTGAGGCCCTGTTTAGTTCGAAAAAATTTTACAAAAATTTTCAGATTTTCTGTTATATCGAATCTGTAGACACATGCATGAAGCATTAAATATAGATAAAAAATAAAACTAATTACACAGTTTAGACAAAATGGACGAGACGAATCTTTTAAGCCTAATTAGACCATGATTAGACAATATTTACCAAATAACAACAAAAACACTACAGTGCCCATTTTATATAAAAAAAATTGCATCTAAACCGGGCCTCACCCCAGTCCCCACTTGCCAGCAGTCCTCCGTCCATCCACGAGTCAGCGCCCGCGTCGGCGTGTCCCTCTCCGCCCTTGGTTAGTCCCCAATTCTCCCCAAATTTCACTATGTAAGAAGAAGATTCTCTGTCACATTAAAATGTCGGCAAATGCATGGAGTACTAAATGTTGATGAAATCAAAAATTAATTGCACAGTTTTATTGTACTTTGCGAGATGAACATTTTAAGCCTAATTAGTCAAAATTTAGATAATTTTTACCAAATACAAACGAAATGCAACGGAAATTCTGATATAGTGTTTTTCTCCCTAAATTCACCGAACTAAACGAGGCCTCCCTCACATGCGGATGCGGGGGCGGCGTAAAAAGGGCAGACTTGCAGTAAAAAGGGCACGCAAAAAGCGAGCGCCCGCACGGCCGCACGCCACGAGCGATCGACAGATCGGCCGATGCGGAGGAGCTAGCAGCCGCCCGCCGCGACCTCAACCTGCACCAGCGCCGCACGCCACGGGCGGGGGACGCCAGATGATGAAGGATGCGAAGTGGCCGCACGCGGCGGCGAGCGTCGGTGGGAGGCGAGGGCCCCCCGCCTCATCATCCGCCGCGGGGCCGTCGTACACCCTCCTCGCGTCCTCCCCGCCCACCAGCGCCAGCAACGACGGCTGCTCGCCGCACTACCCTCCCGCGCCCGCGTCCGACGACGACGGGCCCTCCTCGTTCGACGCGTCCGTTGCTGCCGCGAAGCTTCCGTTCCAGCAGCAGCCGCACAGGAACAGCCCCCAACTCGGCGTCGCGGACTGGCTGCGGCTGCAGCGGCAGTCCAGCGGGAGCAGCGTCGGGGGCGACGACGGCGAGGTATCCTCCACCGTCTCCTCCACCCTCGCCAACGCCGCAGAGTACAGGGACAAGGGCGACGCGGACCGCCCGCCGAGCAGCAGCAGCAAGAGCTGGGCGCAGCAGGCGGAGGAGGCCTACCATCTCCAGCTCGCCCTCGCGCTCCGCCTCTGCTCCGAGGCCTCCTCCGCTGCGGACCCCAACTTCCTCGACTCCTCCACCGCCGCCGCCGACCACCTCCAGCACATTGCACCGCCTCAATCCCTCTCCCACCGCTTCTGGGTCTGCACATTTCTCTCCCTCTCTTACAGTTACGGCTACTACCGCTGCCTGAAATGTGGCGAATGTCTGAGTTCTCCGAGTGACCACCGCGTTGTTCGCAGGTCAACGGCAGCCTGTCCTACTCCGACAAGGTCCCGGATGGCTTTTATCTCATCCAGGGGATGGATCCCTTCATATGGACGCTCTGCAACGATGTGCACGACGGCGCTCGCGTCCCCTCCATTGAGTCTCTCAAGGCTGTCAATCCCACCGATTCTGCCATCGAGGTGGTCATCGTAGATAAAGTGGCGGACTATGACCTGCGGCAGCTGATAAGCATGGCCATTGACGTTTCTCGGAACCGTGCCGACTCCAAGGAGATCGCCACTCGACTCGCTGCCGTCGTGTCCACAAAGATGGGGTGAGTAATGCAACTGCATTTCTCATTTGGTGTACTTGCTGTCTATCTTACGTGCACATTTCCGTCGAAGGGGATCAGTAGCAGCTACCGAGGAACACGAGTTGGGTCCCCGGTGGAGAGACTCTGTTGGGTTCCTGAAGATTAGCTCAGGGTCTGTTGTACTTCCCATCGGAAAGCTATCAATTGGCTTTTGCTGCCACCGAGCATTAATGTTCAAGGTGATCTTGCTTCTTGCTCGTACATTGTGTACTGGAGCAGATGCTGACATGTCACTCCAGTCACAATATTTTATGACAATATTGGAACATAGTATTTGTCTTCTTTTCCATGATGTTAGTTGCAATTATTTCTTTGCTAAGATTCTAAGCTGGCCTTGTGTCTTGTGTGGTATTCTCGTTCTCTCTGAAAAGCTCATATCATGAATAATTTTCTAGTGTTAATCCAATCATATTGATCTTTTATAAGGAGAAAAGCTGCTCCACCTTGAAGTATCATATATGATTCACTAATTTATTTATCATCACCCTATTCTTGTCAATTCCATTTTCTTGCATTGATCCTGCCTGCTTTCGTTGCGAGCAAAACAAAAAGACCCTGGCGGACTCCATCAATCTGCCCTGTCGCATTGTGAAGGGATGCAAGTACTGCAAAGCTGGTGCTGCCACTTCTTGCTTGGTGCGCTTTGGTCATGACAGGTTGTATCCTTTCAAATGAACTTTACTCTTAGTACTATTTCGAACTACAACAAAGATGAGCATAACAGAATACTTAAGTGAAAGTTATGGTACTCTTATTTAGTGCACTTGGTGAAAGTTCTCAAGTATATCTGAAAATCTTGAAAATGAAAGATCTAATTGACATGCATAATGCATTTCCCAGATAACTGATTTTGCAGTGATACATATGCATGAAGCTGGTCCTGCTGATATCACACTCTTTTCTCAACTGTTTAAAACTTTGGAGGATAAGATGAATACAAAAAATATAGCAGTCATTCTAGAAAAGAAATTTAGATGGACATTCTAATTTTAACATATTTTAACCAGATTTTATTTTGTTCATGTTGCAGCTGTCAATTTTGGCAGATGTAGACGGTGCTTAATCAGTTCTTGACTTTATTTTTTTTTCCTGATACAGGGAATATCTAATTGATTTAATTGGGAACCCAGGATTCTTATCTGAACCTGACTCCCTCTTGAATGGACTATCATCCATCTCGGTTTCTTCACCATTGCGCCCACCAAAACATGACTCAGCTGACATTTCTGATAATTTCAAATTGTTGGCCAAGCAATATTTCCTTGATTGTCAGTCGTTAAATCTCATGTTCAGTGATCCAGCAGCTGGTATCTCTCTGCACACTGAACAATATAAGATTCAGGATCTCTTGGAAATGTCATCTGATATATACATTGAATAATTTTAGGAACGGTTATCGACTTAGATGAGCCTATGGGATCCAATCTAGGTCCAAACTCATCACATGCAACAAACAGTGATTGTCAAGCTACCTTTAGTCATCTTAAGGATGGTACTCAACGCGGTAGTCAAGATGGGAATTTTATAATGCAGAGGAGGTACTCAGATAAGATTCTGTCTAAAAAGTAAGGTCGATCTTTCAATATCCAAAGTTGATTTTATTAAAAACATTTCCAGTTCCCCGGAGGATACTCAATCTGGACTAAGTGATCCCTTTAGCGATATGTCCCTTGAGATAGAAGACTTGATTATCCCATGGAGTGAGCTTGTTCTGAAAGAGAAAATTGGTGCAGGTGTGTTTCCTCCTGAATTCTGTACTTGCCAGCTGTATTTAGGTTTTTATTCTCCATTCTTACAGTATAACAACTGCACTTTTCTATTGCATTATGTCTACTCTTTTAGCCAAAGTTTAATTTCTTAGCTGAATCGAGGTTTTCAGGTCCTGTAGACCTGCTAGGGCATGTCTTGAAAATTAGAAAAAAAAATTGAAACTGAAAATTAGAACAATTACAAAGTCATCTCTTGAAAATTTAAATGTTTTGTCTATTTTGATACTAATGAGGAGAAGTTCCAGGTTCTTTTGGTACTGTGCACCGTGCTGATTGGAATGGTTCGGTATGTTTTTTGTCACTTATCACAAGTATGTTTTTACAGTTCAGGATAATGGATATTCTCTATATCTCGGTAGAGACAAACACATTATTTTAATATGGGACATTTTAATTATGTTGGTTACAAAACAAGGTATTCAGCTGCTTATATTAGTCAGCATTTTAGAATAAACACCAGTGGCCTGAATTTATCACAATCCATCTATTGCTTATGGTAGTAGTCTGACAAGGATGGAAGGGTTCAATTAACGGGGCTATTCTTCAACCCAGGATGTCGCAGTAAAGATTCTAATGGAGCAGGACTTCCACCCAGAGCGTCTCAAAGAATTTTTGAGAGAGGTATAACTACGAGATAGCATTTTGTGCACATATCAGTCACATAGTTCCTGCTGAACTTTTTCTCATGGTATCTTTGCAGCTTAAGAAACAGGGTTCTCAATATGTCCTAGTATAAATGGATTATGCAATGTAATAATGTACCCTACATATGACTGGATGCTTATTCAGATTAAATTTTGTGTCCATAGAATGTCCAGAGGATTCTTCAAATATTGAATACTTATGCTGTTGCCTCATTCAAGAACTATAAATATGCATGCTGTACGTTTTGATGTTCATTTGTCATTTACTGTGTTGAGGATTCTCCTTTGTAGGTTGCAATTATGAGAAGTTTGCGACATCCGAACATTGTTCTTCTTATGGGTGCTGTCACTCAGCCACCTAACCTTTCAATTGTGACTGAATACCTGTCAAGGTGTGTCTTTACTTTCTGATTACTATTTCAAATGTACTATCTGTACGCCCCTAGAGCTAGTCCAAGGTTCCAGGACTCAACCTGTTTATTTCCTATGTGCAGAGGTAGCCTGTACAGACTTTTACACAGGCATGGTGCAAGGGAAAATCTGGATGAGCGGCGCCGCTTGAGTATGGCTTTCGACGTGGTAAAAAACTTGTTTAAATAACGCTTACTGAAACTGTGGAGTATAGTGGAGATGTGGGTTTATAGTGAACGACATGTTTGCAGGCACAAGTGCACAACATGTTTGATTAGATTTTCATAAGCATGAAGCTATCAATTTTGGGTTTTATGTGCATCAGAAGTCCTTGAGTAATGATCAAAACGAAAGATGGTTAGAATGCAACAAAAAAGATCATACATGAAACCTGAAATATATTGGCACTGAAGAGCATGGCTACATACTATAAGCTGTAGGCGACCATTGAGGGTCATGGAAGGGTACACTACACTGCTACAGTACTGCTGTTGTGCAGCAGTGTGTTGCTGCCATTGCTATCGGGGCTATGGCACCACTATAGTAGGCTGTTCGGAAGGATAAATACTTTCTTCAATAAAGTCGACATTGACCTTTCAGTTGAAATTGAAGCAATCGTCGTTTAATACTCTATTGTTTGTGATCTTCTATGTACAGGCAAAAGGGATGAATTATCTTCATAAGCGTAATCCTCCAATAGTCCACCGGGATCTAAAGTCACCAAACCTGTTGGTTGACAAAAAGTACACTGTGAAAGTATGAAATTTCTGATTTTGCTTTTACTTTCATTAGGAAAAGAACTTGGCCTTTAGTGACTTAATGATCGCAGTAATAAAATTTATAACTTTATGATTCATCATTTATATTTTCATAATATTCTATAACTTTATGATTCATCATTTATATTTTCGTAATATTCTTGTTACAAGCTATAGTTATGTTTATTATGATTAGGTCTCATCACAAAATAAAAAAAGGGATAAAGTGCAGTGTTTTTTGATGACCCTTAGAATGTTTCCCTTTCCAATATAATCATTTGCTACCTGTGTAACGTCATGTCTTCTCTTCAAACTACCTTAACTGAAGTACTGCTATTCTGCAGGTCTGTGACTTTGGTCTCTCCAGATTGAAGGCAAACACATTTCTGTCTTCCAAGACTGCAGCAGGGACTGTAAGTTGTATTGTTTTATTGTTCTGTTTAGTATATTTAGTTTTGTTATGAAATCTATGTAGCTTAAGTGTTATTCTGTGTCATGTTATCTAGCCTGAGTGGATGGCGCCAGAAGTTCTTCGTGATGAACCCTCAAATGAGAAGTCTGATGTTTACAGCTTCGGTGTCATCCTATGGGAGATTATGACATTGCAGCAGCCATGGAGTAATTTAAATCCAGCTCAGGTTTGCGTCTCATGCTTTATGCATCACAGTATCACACTGGCGTTTTCTAGCTTCAGATATACCTCATTGAGCAAATCCTTGAGTTCTATCTTTTTTGTTAAAAAAAACGTTACTTGCAGGTCGTAGCAGCTGTTGGTTTCAAGGGACGAAGGCTTGAGATCCCAAGCAGTGTTGATCCGAAAGTGGCGGCAGTAATTGAGTCCTGCTGGATCAGGTATCTGATACTTAACATACCTGCTATTATGCATCTTGTCATTACTCAACTATCAAAGTTGTTTTGATGAACCATTTTATTTGTTTTCTCAGAGAACCCTGGAGACGACCCTCTTTTGCTAGTATCATGGAATCCCTGAAACCTCTCATCAAGACATTACCACCCAATCAACTCCTGGAAGAAAATTAGTTACACTTCGCAAAAACTTTGACTTCCAGTAGACACGAGCTTCTGACATCTAAGTCAGCAAAGGTGATTAGCTCAGTATTTATTAAGCATAGAGGTTCCAGTTATTCTTTATATTATAGTTACATTTGAGTATCAAATTTATTCAGATTATAGATCCTACAGACTACCGCATTTGTCATATTCATCAAGAAAGCGGATTTCATGACATCATACTATATTGTAGTGTACTCCCTCCGTCCCAAAATAAATGCATATCTCGCTTTTCGAGGTCAAACTTTTTTTTAAGTTTGACTAGCTATATAGAGAATTGTATCAATATTTGTATCTTGAAATAAGTTTACTATAAAAGGGTATTCCATGATAAATGTAATGATGCTTATTACACATCGTAAACATCAGTACTTTTGTGTGTATATTTGGTCAAGCTTAAAAAGTTACTCTTCGATAAATGAGATATGTACATTTATTTTGGGGCAGAGGGAGTACAGGAACAAGCTCCGAATAAATTCCATCACTACAGGCTTAACATGATCTTCAGTATTGAGCGTAGCTTGATTTCCTATCCCCATAATTCCTTATGAAATCTTCTTTTTTTGAGAACTCCTTATTGGGATATTAATATGGCACAAGGGAGTTTTATTATGTATATCATGTTATTATTTGCTTCCTATGGTGGACGTTTGCTGCGACTTTGGAATAATTTATACTTATTGACGTATGTAGAGATTGGGATGTTTTCTTGTTCCATAATTTGATAAGTTCAACCTTTGCTTTGGATCGCAGATCTTCAAACACCCAAAAGAGAGGTTACCTTTGATTAGTGGCTTAGGGTATATGGATGTAGTCATGTTATGGGCTGTACGTAGCAACTAGTAGTTGTACCAAAAAGGTTAAATTGGGAGAAATGTTCACTTATATACTTCAGCACACGCATATAACATTTTTCAATGATGATTTATGAGGATCCAGTGGTGGAGCTAGGATTCTCAAGTTGGGTATTCCCAACATATAAAAGGTGTATAGGTAATAATCTCCAAGATTGATGGTCACAGTGTCCGTTGCTTTGCACACCTGTAGCTATCTTGTTGACAATTTGCTACCACGCCTGTTGAATATTCTTCTTTGTTGTTCAAACCTTTAAAATCATTAAAAAGATACACAATTTCACACAATTGAAACTAAATTGCTTGCGCAATAAATTTAGAGAAAGTGAATTTGGATGAGGATAAATTGCTTGTGTAATAAATTTAGATAAAGTAAATTTGGATGAGGATTTTCCTTATTGGTAACGCATGCATCTGTCTGTTCTGACGTGGTGTTGCCACCTTGCCGTAGGGCATTGCCAATGCTCTCTCCTGCCACAACTGATATCCTGCCTCCACCACCTCCATCCTCTAGCTATGCTACTTTGTTACCTCCTTCGCTATCCTAGCTATGCTATTTTGCTGGCTCCTTTGCACCCCACCCAGCTAGTGATGTGAGTAGACTAGCCCGTGAATGCACACATAGTTTTAATTGTTGCTCATGGCAACCCATAAAATTATTAAGCCTATATGCGGGTTTGGGAATTAGGGTGTGTTTAGCTCGCAAATTTTTTTGGATTTGGCTACTGTAGCACTTTCGTTTGTATTCGTCGACTAGTGTCCAATCATGGACTAATTAGGCTCAAAAGATTCGTCTCGTGGTTTTCTACCAAACCGTGTAATTAGTTTTTTTTATCTACATTTAATGTTTCATGCATGTGTCCAAACATTCGATGTGATGAGAAATCTTAAAAATTTTTGGGAACTAAACATGGCCTTAGCCTACTTGATGTCACCATCCCTCCTAACTACCATCCTCTGCTGCTTAGAGCCTTCGACAAGCTCACCGACAACCCCTCTAGGGTCAGGCGGCCACGGCCATATGGAAGCCCCAAGCCCTAATACTTTGCTTCGACGCTGGTTCCAGAGCTCATCGAGGGTCGGGTGGCCGCTGGCCATGGAAATCCCTAACACTTTGCTTGCACTTATTACATTTTTTTGTTGTTGTAATAAATGTAAAAATATGGATATGGAAAATAAAATGATGGTATTGTTGGGTACATCTTAGACATAGACCGTTGTGGTTCATATATATATAAATGTTATCTGATTCATTGTCTAATACATGATCGCAAAATTTCATACATAAGTGCAAAATACTAAGATTAATAGCAGACTAGACGTGTGTTGTTCCCATAAGTGCCTCTTCTATAGACGTAGATGTGGATGTAAGTGCTATAGATGTTCTTGGTTCACCAACTGGGTGCTTATATGCCCTGCATTGATGAAAGTCTTTTTTTACGAGGATGATGGAAGTCTTTGAAAGAACCGTAATGCTTAAGAGGGTAGGGGTGAATTAGGAGTTCTAAAAAGTACAAGTAAACTTGGTCTCTAACTCTACTTATCGAAACCTATGTAACATCTCTACCTAGATGTGTACTAAGGTTCTGCTAAGTGTTATTATCTTTATCACAAAAGAGTTATGTGACCTAGGTTCCAATCCTATTAGTTAGTCTAGCAAGCTAAACTAAAAAGGTAAGCACGCAACCTAGGCACATAGCTTAATGATGATGATGATTTTTTTCCGAGGTATTGAGAATCTCACGCTTCCCCCTAATCTCCATTGGAGCCTCTTGGAAGGATGCCCACACCAGGGCCAAACTCCTTTTTTTTTAAAGAACAGGGCCAAACTCCTTGTCAGATACTCCGTGGATAGCCCCCGGTCTTTCCCCACGCGCAAGTGGGTCTACGTGATGGCTTTCTCCCAAACCATCTTCACTATCATGTTTTCGGCCAAAACGTTGTGAGTCACACGTTCCCTTGTGTATATGCTTGGCGGCCACTCCACACGTTGGAGGATCTTAAAAGACTATTAGACTCTATGTACAAGCAATGGTACGTGCAAGCACCGGACGGCAAGAGGTGTACAAACCTCACTAGACACAAAGCCTACGCCTAGAGCAAAGTGTCAATTATGGTATCTAACTAGCCTAAGCACTAAGCACTAACTCTAATCACCTAATATTTTCCCGCACACTTCTGGTGGCAAGAGCAATAAAGATGAGCATCAACTCCCTTGATATGTTCCTCAGCTCCTACACCTACCAAATGGTTGGCCAAAGGGGCCCAAGTCCAAAATTAATCGTTGGTGGTATGCAACACTTTCAGCATATTCACTGGAAAGCTTTGGTGCCTACCATCGGAGAATTCTAGTAGTGCCACGTGGACTAGTTAGAAACTAACCACTGGATTTCCTGTTGACTGTTGCACCTTTCCCCCGGTGCCACCAAACCTTTTTTTATGACTACATGAAGCGGCGCTACTTTCTTCAGTGCTGACCTTCTTTGGTGCCACATGGAAAGCTCCGGTGGGGAGTGAAAGTTTCAACAGAAATAAAGATCGCCCGTTGACGCATTCTCCAGTGTTTTATGCACCAGAGCATTGGACCTTTCCGATGCCTATCTTCAGACTGTCTGTTGCCTATGCATCTATCCTTTTCTCCTATGCTTCTACTCAGGGATCATTGGACTTATCCAATGCACACTGTTGGTGCTCAATTAGCTCTATTTCTTCAGGCATTGTTCTTCATATGTCGATGTTTCGCAAGTCTTATATGATTTTCTAGCAGCTCTATGGTCTTCCTTGAGGTGGTGGTCACTTGATCTTCACGTTGCCTAAGTCCAATCCATCATTGCATCCAAATGAACTAAAACCTTGTATACTAGTAAATCACATTAGTCCATCTTATCATGTTGTCAATCAACCACCAAAATCAACTATGCGGGATGCTTGATTCCATTTTCATCACGGTCTTCACATGTTGGCAAATGGTGGCCTTTTGGACGCCAATGACACTGGCTTGGACATAAAATTGACTTTACTGAGCCCTCAAATGCCTTAATGGATTTGTTTTGTGGGCATGTTGGAACCTGGAACAACCCTTTATTTATAGTGATAGGCTAGCATCCGAACGTCTAGATGGATGCCCACGTCTATTGTATTTGTCCGCGCCTGCACATATGCATGCTTCTGCGCTTGCTTACCCGCCCACGCCCATGCTGCTCCGTTTCCTATGCCTGCGTTTCATGCGCCCATGCGGGGGCCCGTGTTGTCAGATCGCACACGGGGACTGCTCGCACCCCCTCCGCTTCTCACGTGCATGCCACGGGACAGTCTACGCCCACTCGGCGGCGCCTCAACAGCTACAACAGGTGGTTGTGGTGGTGGGTCCCATTGCAACATGTGCAACACTAGATCTACTTTTTTTAACATCCAGAACACTTACAAAAATACGTTCGTAACAGCTAAAACACTTGTAACATACATCTAAAACACTTGCAGAACACCTGAAAAACGCTTGAAAGCCATTACAAACATATGCAACATCTAGATGAAACACTTGCAACATACATATGAAACACTTGGAAACATATGCTTGTAACATGCATGTATATGCAACATCTAGATCTACTTTTGCAACACCAGACGAAACACTTGAAACATGTCTAAAACATACGTCTGAAATACCTGAAACACTTGAAATATACGCTTGTAGCATGAAACATACACTTACAACATGCGTACATAGCCATTGCAACATATGCAACATCTAGATGAAACACTTAAAACATACATCTGAAACACATGAAACACGACATTGCCAGCGGCCACGGCAGGAAGCTTGGGTCGGTGGTGGCGCGGCTCCCTGTCGATACGGGACCCAGAGGATTCCTCATCAGTACTACTATTAGCAGTGGGCCTCGGCCTAGCCCACAAGCCTGACAGGAGAGGCGCGACATCAGACGATGTCGACTCTAAGTAGAATAGGCCGGACTAGCCAGACTCCTAATAGAAAGTACCTTATGTAATCAAAATTAGAACACCTTCTTTGGATCTGACTAGAATTGTAACCGCACCATAGCTGTCTCTCCCTATATAAAGAGAGGCTATAGGCACCCCTTGTAACACAATCATAACAATCAGTCCAACGCAAAGGCTAACGCCGACTGGACGTAAATGCTATTACTCGATCACAAGGGCCCGAACCAATATAAATCGACTGTCTCTTGCGTTAACCGTCGAGTTCAGCATATGCCGAAGCCCAGACAACTGTCCTGAGTACCCCCGTGGCAGGCTATCGGTGGTAAAACATCAACAGCTGGCGCGCCAAGTAGGGGTTTCGGCGGATTTGCACTCGAGACCTCAACGGACCTTGACAATATACTCTTCCTGGCGGGATCAACCTTCATCTTCGGATCCTAGATTTCTGAGGCGAGTGGCAACGGTAAACTCCAAGGTCGTCTCCTCGAAGATTCAGAGCATCAAGGCATGATCTTCCCGGCAGGGTCAACCTTCATCTTTGGATCTTGGATTTGCGAGGTGGACGGTGATGGCAAGCTCCAAGGTCATCTCCTCAAAAATTCAGGGGCGACTACGGTGGAGCGACTCACCAAGAAGATTTCACAGCTCACAATATCTGATCCAACTCGAATTTCACGGATGATAGACTCTGACTCAAAGTCAGACTCCGCATCTGGCTTAGAGTTCCATCCGAGTTCTTTATATGATGGTCCAAGTCCTTTCCCGTTTGGACTCCATGACATGGCTGCTTCTTATCAAGCACTACTCCATCCGAGTTCTTTATATGATGGTCCAAGTCCTTTCCCGTTTGGACTCCGCAACACGGCTGCATCTCATCAAGCACTACTTCAAGATTTAGCTAGTCCCGTACAAAGGATACCCCTGCAAGAGCTCAGGAAGGCCTTGGGCTAACTGTAACACCTGAAGATTACATTGTCCACTAGTCAGGTTCTATTTCTAAAGATGGCAACATCTAGCGAGTTGACGCAACGGTCATCCTACCCTACCAGGAAGGAGATTCAATCCGTGACGCTAAAGTTTCCACTGAGATCATCGACAACTCTGATAGTACAGAAGCAGGCACAAAAGACGAAGCAATTCACACTCGAGGGTGTTCATGGTTCGTTGCTCCCGGTCACCATTAATCCCTCTAGAATAACCCGACGTCAGGTCATCAGATGAATTCGAGTCCAATATATCACCCGATGCTGAAGCTGAAAGCCAGAGACAAGTCAGAGAGAGGAAGAACAGGTTGAAGCAAGGACATCGATGCCAGGCCAAATAGCACAACGAAGCTTGGGCTAGATATGAGTCTGATCTAGCCAAGTATAGCAAGAGGAGATCAGAGAGAGAAGCTGAAGATAGGCGTGCGACCGGGAAAACACACAACTCTCCTTATGCCAAGATTCGAGAGTTAGTCAAAGAATATAAAGCTATTTCTCATCCTAATGAAGAACAAGAGCGCCTTCGAGAAATCATACGGTCAACAGCCTTGCGGATGCAGGATGGAAAGACTCATTCTAAACAACCCGCTAGGACGGTCTCGCAGAAACAAGAGAACCAAAGTCAGCGAAAGTCGCTTTTGACAAATTGGGTCCAAATGGAAGCAGTAACAGAGGAAGCAGGGGAGACCAGCACTGAAGTAATTGAATTGAGCAACCAAGGGACAACAGAAGTAGGCCACCAGTTCCTACGGCTCCTCAAAATCACTCTCACCACATCGACTGGCAGGAGGGCGAAGCTGAGTCAGAGTACAGGGAATCTAGGGTACCCGACAGGTTCCCTTGTTTTGCAAACCGACTTCTTTTGGTACGGCTACCTTACAAGTTTAAGCCTTCCAACCATACCAAGTACGATGGCAAGACTGAACCAAAGCAGTGGCTCAGGATTTATTCTCAATCAATCAAGCTAGCTGGCAGAGACGATGACATCAAAGCACTCTTCTTTCCCATGGCTCTAGAAGCTATGCCACTCCAATGGTTTGATAAGCTAAGCCTCAGATCGATCAGGGGCTAGGAGGATTTGCATAGAGATTTTTGTGAAAATTTTGCAAGCATCATCACACACCCTATCACTCAAGCGGAATTAAAAGGACTCAATGAGAAAAGTGGTGAAAGTCTTAGAGACTTTTACCGATAGTTTGGTGAACTGCGTGCTCAAGTACACGACATCACTGAACGAGAGGTCATTGAGGCTTTCTCCTATGGAATCCTAGCTAAGTGGCAATTCCATGATTTCTACAAAGAGAACCGCGAAGCAATGAAGAATTCAAGCGCACGGTGGAGAAAAATGATCGCTGCAGAAGAAAAAACCCGAGAAAGATTTCCAGATCGAAACAACTGGGACAACCTTGACAGACGAAACCATCAAAGCAACGAGCAACAGGGCAGAAAGTGCAGACCTGACAACACCGTGGCCATAGCAGACAAAGCCAAGAAGTTTTCTAAGCCATGGAAGTTTGAGGATCTCGAAAACATGCCCTGCATATGGCACCTGGGCAGTAGTCACACGACCAGAGATTTCACTTCTTCATCGAACGATATACGAGAAAAGACAATAAAGGAGATAGAAAAGAAGACCATCAGAAAAAGGACGATGATGATCAGAGAGAAAGGATTTTAGAAATCCAAGGAGACAGTAACAGTGATCTTCGCTGGAGTCCTAGGTTCTAGAAGCAAGCAACAAGACAAGCTGGCCCTACGAACCATCATGGTAGCAGAACCGGCTACTCCCAGAAGCCTTAATTGGTCACAGTATTTGATTCAGTTCCCAAGAGAAGACCAATGGACTAATGTAGGGAACACCGGTCACTACCCACTGGTTCTAGATCCAACCATTGCTGGTATGACCGTCACAAAATTCCTGATTGATGAAGGAGCAGGGCTCAACATCATATTTTTCGATACACTAAGGAAGATGGGGCTAGAATTTGCCGGGATGATTACTCCAACAAGCGTTCATTTCTATGGAATAGTACTCGACAAGGCCGCTATGCCACTTGGACAAATCACTCTGCCGGTTATGTTCGGAACTCCTACAAACTACCGCACCGAGTTTATCAAATTCAAAGTAGCAGACTTTGAAACATCATATCATGCTATCCTTGGACGACCAGCGTTGGCCAAATTCATGGCAATACCGCACTATCCATACCTATATCTCAAGATGCCAGGGCCCAATGGTGTACTCTCTCTCCGAGGTGACTTGAAGCGTGCCTTTGATTGCGATGTGCAGGCAATCCAAATCGCAGCCAAGGCTCAAGCAACCAACAGAAGAGAGGAATTCACTACGGTCACCGCAGAAATGAACCGGAGGAACTAGAGATCTCGGCTAAGAGGCCTAGCATCCTTGCCCCACCAAAAGAGGCAGATATCAAGCAAATTGACCTGGGCACCGGTGATCCCTCCAAGATGGCGACCATCAGTGCCCACCTCTCTGAAAAATAGAAACTCGCACTCACCAACTTTCTCCGGGACAACAAAGATATCTTTACTTGGAAGCCGGCCGACATGCTAGGTGTCCCGAGAGAGTTGGCTGAGCACAGAATTGATATCAATGAAGGCTCTAAGCCTATGAAGCAATGACTATGACGTTTTTCACCTGACAAGAAAGCAACAATCAAGAAGGAAATAGCAAAACTGATGGTCGCTGGGTTCATAAGGGAAATCCTCCATCCCGATTGGCTGGCCAATCCAGTCTTGGTACAGAAGAAGAACACGGCTGAATGGCGCTTGTGTGTCGACTACACGGATCTTAATAGGCATTGTCCAAATGACCCGTTCGGGCTACCACACATTGACCAAATTATTGATTCAACGGTGGGATCTGTCCTATTATCCTTTCTTGAATATTTCTTAGGTTATCATCAGATTGCATTACGAGAAGAAGATCAAAGCAAAACCTCTTTCATCACACCGTTCGGTGCCTACTGCTACAAAACCATGTCATTTGGACTGAAGAATGCTGGTGCTACTTATCAGAGGGCCATCCAAACATGATTAGGCGAGCAGATTGGTGAGAACGTAGAAGCTTATGTTGATGATGTGGTAGTAAAGACAAAGGATCCAACTATGCTAATTCAAGACTTGAAGCAAACTTTCGGGAACCTAAAAAATTAGAAGTGGAAATTCAATCCAAATAAGTGTGTTTTTAGCGTACCATCTGGACAACTACTCGGTTTCTTAGTGAGTCACTGAGGAATCAAGGCCAGTACAAAACAAATCCAAGTGATAACTGAGATGGGTTCCCCACGCTGTGTCAAGGATGTTCAAAAACTGACAGGTTGCATGGTGGCCCTCAACCATTTTGTCTCACGACTCGGCGAGAAAGGTTTACCCTTTTCAAACTCCTAAAGAAGGCGAGCAAGTTCGAGTGGACAGAGGAAGCCAAGGATGCTTTCAAGAAGCTTAAGCCATACCTCATCATCTCCCCTATTCTGACACCTCCAAAGAAGCATAAAGCCATGATGTTATACATTGCAGCAACTACCATGGTGGTTAGTGCAGCAATTGTCGTAGAGAGAAAAGAAGAGGGACACATGTACAAAATACAATGACCTATCTACTACATTAGCGAGGTACTATCAGACTCAAAGGTCTAATATCTGCATGTACAGAAACTACTCTACGCCCTCCTGATCACCTCCTGCAAGCTTTGACACTACTTCGATAGTCACAAGATCACTGTGGTAACTGATTTTTCACTTAGAGACATCATATGCAACTGAAATGCAATTGAACGCATATCTAAGTGGGCAGTCGAGCTTAGAGCACTCAACATAGATTTCACTCCCCACAAAGCCATCAAGTCTTAGGCACTTGAGGATTTCATAGCCGAGTGGACAGAACTCCAACAGCCTACACCAGATGCTATTCTTGACCATTGGAAAATGTACTTTGATAGATCACTCAAATTAGGAGGAGCTGGCGCCGGTGTCCTCTTCATATCTCTAGACAAAAATAACTCAAATATGTTCTTCAAATCCTCTGGCAAGCTACGAACAATGAAGCAGAATATGAAGCCCTTATCCACGGGCTTCAGGTAGCTATCTCTCTTGGAATCAAGCGACTACTCATCTATGGTGATTCAGCAGTGGTTGTCAACCAAGTCAACAAAGACTGGGATTGCACCAAAGATAACATGGATGCCTATTGCGCTGAAGTGTGCAAGCTCGAGAAACATTTTCAAGGACTAGAAATTCTACATGTCTTGCGTGATTCCAATGTTGCAGCAGACATCCTAGCCAAGCTTGGATTGGATAGGGCAAAGGTCCCACCTGGTGTATTCATAGAGGAGCCGTCAGCTCCCTCTATCAAACTACCCAATGAGATAACCCCTGAACTCCTAGCTCTTGGTTCCCAAATATTGGTAATTGCACCATCATAGACTCAGATCTTCATTGATTACATCAAAGAAACTAAACTACTAGCAAATAAAGAGGTAGCTACCTGGATCATTCGAAGAAGCAATAATTATGTTCTAGTGGGAGAAACTCTACAGACGGGCCGCATCATCAGGAGTACTACTCAAATGCATCACAACAGATGAAGGCAAAGAGATTCTAGGAGAAATCCACTCATGATGTTGTGGTAACCATGCTGCCTCTAGAACTCTAGTAGGCAAAGCTTTTCGTTCTAAGTTCTACTAGCAGACAGCTTTAAAAGACGCAGAAGAACTCATCAGGAAGTGTAAAGGCTGCCAAATGTTTGCAAGATAGGCTCACGTCCTGGCACATAATCTTATCTACATCCCACCCACTTGGCCTTTCTTGTGCTAGGGGCTAGACTAGGTAGGACCTCTTAAGAGAGCTAAGGGCGGTTTCGAGTACATTTTTGTGACCATTAACAAGTTCACCAAATGGATCGAATACAAATCACTCATCAAGTACAGCATAGCCAAAGCAGTTGAGTTCATCCAAGATATCATGCTTCACTTTGGCATGCCTAACCGAGTCATCATAGATTTGGGCCCTCCGTTCACAGCTATCAAATTCAGAAGCTAGGCACAAGACTGCAGCATTAACATCGACTATGCATCAATCGTCCACCCTCAGGCTAACGAACAAGTGGAAAGAGCTAAAGGTCTCATACTAACTGGACTAAAGCCCAGGCTATATGAAGAACTAGAAGACTATGGTTCCAAGTGGATCAAAGAGTTACTCAAAGTGGTATGGGGGGCTACGAACTCAAGTCAGCATAGCTACAGGATACTCACTATTTTTTCTAGTATATGGATCAGAAGCAGTGTTGCCAGCAGACTTGATCTGGACATCACCAAGGATATGTCACACCTGGTTTTCTAAAGAACAAAACCAGGCTAATCATATGTGTGCCTAGGAAGTCCACACATATATCAGAATAAAAAAGTATCAGAAATAATGTTATTATATAACGTATACATAGCTATATTAACACTTACATCAGAGTATCGTGGAACGGTGACTAAACTTTAGGCTCCATTCTTCTCAGGGACGGCTGACTGGTGGCTCCATATGCCAAACACTTATGAAAGATTGTAACGCCCCAGAGTCCAAACGGCTCAGATCCACTCTGCACGCTGAATGAACCACACCTCCCACCATCCCACTTATGCTTTCATCCTCGCTTCACGTAAAAGGATTAACCCGGGGATGGTGAGATGGACTCTAGAAGCCTTATATGTTGGTTTATCCCACTCTAAACAACTAAGGTGGGACTAAACTCTCCATAATATATCATAACATTCACATGGGCCACTATGGGCCAAATTCCAAATTGGGCTGGGTGTGACATACACCCCCCTCAAAGAACCCGACGTCCTCGTCGGACCCAACATACCCACAATCAGACAAACGATAACCAGGAACGTTCCCTCTTAGCACACGCGACCGTGCACCCAGTGCCAGCACATGTGCCACACCGTGCACTCCGCAGAGCCTACACGCGCAATGAACCCCATGTCCAGCCCCTGGCCCGCACGCGCCCGTGGCCGCGAAGGTCGGCTCCGATACCATTTGTAATGCCCCAGAGTCCAAACGGCTCAGATCCACTCTGCACGCTGAATGAACCACACCTCCCACCATCCCACTTATGCTTTCGTCCTCGCTTCACGTAAAAGGATTAACCCGGGGATGGTGAGATGGACTCTAGAAGCCTTATATGTTGGTCTATCCCACTCTAAACAACCAAGGTGGGACTAAACTCTCCATAATATCTCATAACATTCACATGGGCCACTATGAGCTAAATTCCAAATTAGGCTGGGTGTGACAAAGACTTCTGAAAACTCCACTACATCTTTATCCTTCTTCTGAGCAACACCTTACTACACACTGGAGTGTGGTGGAAATAGCAAGAGTGAGTCTATGTCGAACTCAATAAGTATAACATAGGGTTCATGAGGCTCAAAAAGGCTAGACACTGTTTGACTGCATTTAGCTTTTAATCATCATATAATTAGCAATTGAGTAGCATCAAGATAATCCACTTCCCATTAATGAACCAATGATCAATTGTAATAAGGATAATGAATATCATTAACATGAGCATAATAATAATCAACAGTAATTAAGCATGATATAACCATGGTGATCAACTATTCTGTAAGAATCCCCAAGGCCGCTCGTATCTGTGAGCACGGCTATTATACTAGTTTTTAACTCTGCGCAGAGGTGTACACTTTCACTGTGAGTCATGATTTCCAAATGTATGGGTTAATTACTCCCAAAACACTGAAAACCATATAAAGCCATTCAAAAGTTCGGCTAACAAGTTAGGGCCATTAGATTCACTCGGCAGACAGATGTAGGAACCTCCTTTTCAAATGGCACAATTCCTTTTTGGCTATACTCATAGACTAGAGGTTGTCCTACACCCAACGTGGCAAGCCATTCTTACGCCATTTAAGGTAACCACTAACAAGCTAGAAAAGGTCTCTTGAACAACTAGAGCCAGAGCAACAATATAACCCCTTGCTCTAGCCTCCTTTCAACAGTAATACTGTCAATCCCTGTTATCACAGCTGTACTGTCAATCCCGGTTATCACTTATAGGTAAGTCCTTACGGAGAGTAACTAGAGCAACAATATAACCCCTTGCTCTAGCCTCCTTTCAACAGTAATAAAATCATCTTAATGGTTGGTTGCTTAATCCATTAATCAAATTATAAGATCATTGTTCATAATTAAGCGCTAGCAATAGCTACCCAAATGCACAACCCATAGGTGACAAGGAAACAAGATATCAATAGCTAAGTTATAATCTCTATGGTTGTCAAGGAAGACACATGCATATGTATGATAATTTCAGTGAATAGGATAACAAGAATGGTCCCATGTTATACTTGTCTTTTTTTCTAAAGTTAGCTACTCATAAGTCTTCAACCTCTGTCTTTGATCTTGAGCTTCTGTTGTACTTGTCGGTCCTCAACTCCTAGTCTTCAGCACTCGCGAATCACACTTCTACTCGCAGCAACCAAGCACAGCAAATAGACAACAAACACACTTAAGAACAAACATCATACAAAGAAGACACTTTAAAAAAAAGCGCACTAAACGTCACGACTTGTTGCTATGGTTACGAGAACGCAAGAACGACTAAGGACGGAGCTATCGGTACCGAGGACACGTCTATCGAGGTTGATAACATAACTGAAGAAGACAAACTAAACACTTGATTTATTTTGGTTAATGAAATTAAGAGATTAAACAATTTAAAGAATTAATCTAGAACTGAATTAGTCAAATTATAGTTAATTAGAAAAGGCAGAATTAAACCTTAGTTATATTTTATTTATGAATAATCAATAGTATTTAATATTTATAAATTATATAACCTGACACATATACAAGCACTAACCGAACCATCTCATATTTTATATTTAAAATAAACAAATTATAATCAAGAACCAGTTAATATTAATCGAGTTAAAACTAATCATATTTTATTTGATAAAGTATTGTCACATAATTTATATATATTAAGCAAGTTAAACTTTATCTGTGCAAAGAAAATAATTAAACATGTGAGAACTTCTACTCGAGCTAGATAGGACATGTGTTCAAACTAATAAATTATAGTTTAAAAAGTTACATTGATGACAGAAGTTAAATCATGTTAAACTTTGACTTAGCAAAAGAAAATGACATGCGAGAACACCTATTTTTGAGTTTAATATATGCAACGGGGTTTATCTAATCAAGTTATAAGTAAAGAAAATATATTCATGTAGCAGTTAATCATATTTAAATCTATATATCAGATAGCATAGTGTAACACCTATATTGCTTATAGATTAGAAAACTAATTACATGCAAATTAATCGAATTAATATTTAACTATATAATAAACAAATAAACACGTGAGATGATAAGCGTCGCTGCTAGGACATAGATCAGAGCGATATGAAACTAACACAAAAAAAAACCTACTCAAATCGGACTTAGAACGAATAAACGGTGAAGATAAAATGATCGATGGCAAAACTGTAAATAGTATCATCTTCTATCTGGCTGGTGCCTGTACGGACGTAGGAGATGAAGGGCTACTGCTGCTCGTACGTCGTAGGGAAAGGGAGAGGCCTGGCCGGCCAGCTGGGCAGCGTGGCGGCGCTGGCCACGACAGCAGCGGCGGCGCGGGGCTGGGCTGGCTCGGCGCCCATGGCCGAGGCTGAGCAGCCAGAGGCGGCGACGGCGCTGCTGCTCCACGGAGTCTAGCAGGGGCGCACAAGGAACGGGGCGAGGGGCCGATGAGTCATGATGGATGATGTAGATACACCGAGACATAAACATACAATACAATACTAAAATAGAATTAATGAAACATGACTTAGCTTGTCAACAAGCCGTCGGGCGAGTTTGTGCTTGCGACATCCATGCATGTTGAATATGTATAGATGTATAATATACTCCCATATATGAAAGCCAACTAATGCATAGGACTATGTAGATCATGCGTCCTCGTGACCGTGATCCTGAGCCGGACTGCGATGTCGGCGATGGCGTGGCGCACCTTAGATACGGCCTTTGCGCCGCGGGACTGCACATGCTAGCGCTCGGCCGTCGTTGCGGGTCCTCCGCCAGATGACCCGTCAGAGACGTAGTGATGAGCGAGGTAGAGATGCGGCCGTCGACTTCTGATCAAGACCTTGCTTGTTAGCATGCAGTATGACTCTAGCTGATTGGATCTTGTAGATGCGTATGTGCTCTTGATTGCTTGCTAGTTGATTAATCGTCTTGCATGTATGGTACATGCATATGTGCGAATTGGCTTCCATGCATGGTTCTGTAGATTAAACTCGCGTCTGGTCTTCTTGACTGGCCACAGCTCAAAGCCAAACCCACAGAAGCAGATTCCCGTGCAGGCGCCACCGGGTTGAACTCGGAGGCAGTGGTCCTGATCGCCATTGGCGTACGTGCACCTCCCAGCGGCAGCCAGTATGAGCAATTGGGTGCCTGAGGCCGTCGTCGAGAATGCGCTGTGTTGATCTGATTATATAGAGGACGGACGTGGAAACTTTTATACCGGAGGACAACCTAAACTGGAATAGAACCCGAAGTGGGCTGGCTAAATTGGGCCGCGAGAAAGCCCAGATCACCTAGCAGACAGAAATCTATGGTGGAAACTAAAAAGTGTGCAGAAATTTTCACAATTTATTATTAGGTATAGATATGAAAAAGTTTAAAACCACAATTTTCTATATTTAAATTAGCAACAACTTAACTTATCTAATAAATTTATTCAAATATTGAAATTATTTATTTTATTTAGTGTTTTCCAACTACAACCCAAAATTGAAAATTTTGGAGTGTGACAGGATAGAACAGTATGATGAAGGAGAAGCCGAGCACACTCAAAAGCTAGAACTGGATAGCACGGAAGAAGTCAGAGTCAATGCTACTCTACAATCCGCTCCCTATCTACAAGGCTTAAGACACCACTATGACAAAAATACCCAACCCTACACCTTTCAAATCGGAGATTTGGTACTTCATCGTATCCAAAAAAACAGATGGACGCCACAAACTACTCAGCCCATGGGAGGGCCCTTTTATTGTTTCCAAAATCACTCGGCCAGGTTCATTCGAGTTGATGACTAAAGGCGGCGTACCAATTAGAAACTCATGGTATATCAGCCAACTATGAAGATTCTACACCTGAAGACTCAAGACAGATTTTTTTTATCCGCATACCCAAGAATAACATGTTATCAAGATTCATGATCAATATAATAAAGACAATATTCATCATCAACACTTGTCGTATAGAACCACCTTATCCCGAGTTATTCAACCCGGATGAGAGTAAACAGGCCGCTAAGCCTACACTCGCCCTATCCCGAGTTATTCAACCTGGATGAGAGTAAACAGGCCACTAAGCCTACACTCACTCTATCCCGAGTTATTCAACCCGGATGAGAGTAAACAGACCGCTAAGCCTACACTCGTCCTATCCCGAGTTATTCAACCCGGATGAGAGTAAATAGGCCACTAAGCCTACACTCGCCCTATCCTGAGTTATTTAACCCGGATGAGAGTAAACAGGCCACTAAGCCTACACTCGTCCTATCCCGAGTTATTCAACCTGGATGAGAGTAAAAAAGGCTACAAAAGCTAACACTCGTCCTACCCCGAGTTATTCAACCCGGATGAGAGTAAAAAGGCTACAAAAGTCAACACTCACCCAATCCCGAGTTATTCAACCCGGATGAGAGCAAACAGGCTACAAAAAGCTGATGCTCACCCTATCCCTAGTTCTAGCAAAACCATATGAGAGAAACCTGGCCGATCTAGCGCCGATGCTCACCAAGACTCACGAAGTCACACAAACCAGAGTACGTCTGAAACATAAGAAGATGGAATGCAGCTCTGAGTACCCGGATATGCTAACAACATTTTGGCTTATAGCCAGCGCATTAGTCGCACCTTCTTTCAACACTTAGCTAAATACGCTAAAATTCGTGCCAAACCTAAGAAGAAACAACTCAGAAAAGTCACATAAAACCGACTACTTGGATAAAAGACCGAATTAAAAACACAAAGGTGATAAATTAAACATTCAAGTGACTTTTAGGCATAAAGTATGTTTCCTACACAAACATAACAACATGTCTTATCTGATAAAAAAAATTCTACAGAGGTGGAGAAGGAGGATGTTGATTGCCGGCTTCAAGATGATCTCCGCCCAGGTCGAGTTGATTGGCAATCTGCTCTGCTATGACATCTAGTCTAGCTTCAGCTTGGTCCATGGCCTGATGGTATGCTTCATCAGTGTTCTCTTCGACAAGCCTCTCTAGCTGTGTGGTAGGCTAGAGAACCTGAATCTGCACCAGCGTGGACCACACGACCAACTTCGACGCCACCCGAACATAATTGTCAAACCACCCAGGAAGCGAAGGAAAGAACTCCACCCAAGTCTTTCCCATGTCCTCTGGTAGCCTCACATGATTGATGACATGTTGAATGCCTGCGCATAGCTCGGAGTTCTCCTTCAGAGCGACCTCTATGTGGGTCTTCCGAGTGTTTATGGTCTCCATTGTAACAGAACCGACCAAATTATAAGAGCACAAGTACGAAAACAAGCACCGAAGCGCTCAAATTTTCAAACTTGAGCCCATATAATCCCGGTAGTCAATCGAAACCACGAAGGATCTCAAACCAAACTGCTTACAACCAGGATCGCATCATTCAACATACAACATCATACGATACATTTCACAAGTAGTTCTGAAATAAGTTTACACCACGGAGTATCAATTATTACAAACCAAGTTTATAAAAGTAGCGGAAGCATAACACACACCAGTTGTTAACTACTGCCAGTCTGGATGATCGACATCCCGCAAAAGCATGAGGAAAGTACATAAAGACGATCATGCCCTTGTGATCTAGTCATCATCACCCGCAGGGTGGAGACACGTCTTGCAGAATCCCTGATAAAGCATGTCATCTGCAACAGGAGGGAATAAACCCTGAGTACTGGAATGTACTCAGCTAGACTTACCCGTCAAAAACCAGAAATAAGATGACACCAAGGATTATGCAAGGCTTACACAAGAGGCTAGCTGACATAACATTTTGCATAAAGGCATAAGTAATTGAAACTCTTATAACCTGTACTAGCAGTTATTTTTAGCATTTACCTGTCATCTATCTTAGCACCTGTACTAAACATTCACTTGAGTATAATCAAACAACATTATTATTATATCCATAGCAGGTATATCATTGCGGCAACATTATATCATTCACTTAACCATCTGTTCATTTAATGAGATCTACGTTGCCGCTGCTCAAGTCAAGTGCTCACTAACCGGGAGCGACAGCGATTCGAATCGAATTCCTATCCAGCTGGAGGGGTATTTCTAACACTCACCGTGCAGACCCCTGCCAGGGTCGCACAGGCCACCGTTTCATATGATTCAGGAATCGCGGGTCCGAATAATGTCGCGACCCCAAGGGCGACACTCTGCCAGGTGATAGGGACTCTAACCCCCCCTTGGTCTCACGCCAATGTCCCCAAGCACATCCTTTCTCTCCTCCAAGAAGCAACCTACCATTCGATTCCCGGCCTGAACCACATTACTCGGCTTCGCGGTCGGAACGACTTATCCGGCCAACTAAGTGTTAGACTGCGTTCAACATGACTCAAGGACGTACAGCGAATCGGTCCTTAAACGACTCAGACGAGCATGGCTCCACACCCAAGACGTGAAGTGTCTTGCGGCTGTACCATCGAACTCCCGCCCGGTCTCAACTTCATTTTAAAGCATGGTTCCATCACGATAGCCATAAGCCACTCGCGACCCAGTCCTATATCTCGCGGATGACCGGAAATCACCCGACTTCTACCGTACTAAGCAGGGCTAAGCATCGACACGTGCCTAAACCTAATATAGGATTTAAGTACGATATCTGGACAAGGACAGGTACAATGCAGCAAGTGTTTTCATATAACTCCTAGAACTTAATGCAATAAACAATTAAAAGTACTCAAGATATATTTATAAAACGATGGGTTCAGCATGCACCGGGGCTTGCCTTTGAGAAAGGTTGTGGGTCTGTGGTCCGGACACTCGGGTAGATCTTCTGACGGAGCTTCCCCGACGTTGGGTTCTTCTGCTAATTCCTCCGGTTGACTCAGCACCTCCTCTGGTATCGCTTGTTCGAATTCGAGGAGTGTCACCCCCTCCGGTACACCTATTGCATGAGTGCATAATAAATCCCATGAATGCATAATGAAAGATGCAATATGCTCGGAATGAAATGCATTACAACAATTTAACGCTCTATTCAAATCACTTCAAAAGAGTAGGTGCAAATTTCCTCTCTGGTAGAGAAGTACTCACCTAATCTACTTAATCTAAGATAAAGCTGCTCATCCTCAGTTAAGGCCCTAACACCTAACAATTACAAAAGTAGCATGTCTTAGGATATCACACCATATCAATCAGCAAAACACCACAGTAAGCATTCTGGACAGCAGCTACTTGTTTTTATCACAACTGGAGATTTACAATTCCAACAGATATGATCTAAGACAATCTGGAAAGCCTAAGAAATGCACTACAATTCATTTTCAGACCTCAACTCCAAACTCCTAAGTTTTCCATGTCGAACTTCACAAGTTCCAGAATCTGTCCTCTCAAAACAGAGAGTAGCAGATTTTGAACTGCCACTTTAAACAACAGTAACTCTCAAACTACTAAGCCAAATGCTTCCAAATTTTGACACAAGCTAGTTCATCAAGTTTACTCCAACTTTGGTATTTACAAGTTTTCCAGCAACCAATTTTATCAAAGCCAAATTTAGAATTACTACTAGCTTTCCAGAAAACCTAAAATTACAAAGGTTAAACATTTATTGATGTGGCCAAAGACCCTTAAAACCAAACTAAGATTTCCAAAAGTTCACATGAGGTATAACAACACCAGAAAGTAGGGTGTGACTACTTAGAACATTTATTTATACTCATTTCTTATTTTACTTAATTAATTAGGTGGAATTTTAAACATATATGTAAACTGCTCCTAACATTCTACAAAAATTACAGGGGACTCTCTGACCCACAAAGAGACTACTGTAAAATTTTGAACTCAATTTATTCACAGGAACTTCCTACACAAAATTCCCAAGCCAAAAAGGCTGATTTTTGTATAAATAACAAAGCATAGTAAAAAGTGTCAAACAACAGATTTCTTAATTTTCTTGGACAGTCTAGGGTACCAAGACATTCTCCAAAAAGTTATATGAACATTGCACATGCAGAAAAATTACAAAAATTCATTTAAATATTTCCTAGAATAACAAGATAGCATAATAACTTGAAAAGTACTTAAGCACTGATGCCCAAATTTTTACCAGAGCTAGGGCTAGCATAGAGTAACCTACCCACCAATTTTCATGATTTATGGAACACTACAGCTCAAGTTATAAATTTAACAAATTTGCATGCATTCCAAAACACATTTAAAGGATCTATCAAATTCTTACAGAATTTAAACATCTCATGCCAGATCCATATTTTTCTAAAATACTACACATCATGTAGATCCTAACAAAATTTATCTCATAATTTTTGGGCAAGCAAAACCCTAGATCTTCATTTTTCCAAACCTTACTTAAAACTGTGACAAAATAAAGAAATGAAATAAATCCCAATTGAAACTGGGCCGGCCCGGCTTGCTAGCGCGGCCCAGCCAGCGCGCGGCCTGCCTCGGCGCCCCGCCCGCGCGCGCGGCGCTGACAGTGCGGGCCCGCAGGCCAGAGAGAGAGAGCGAAAGGGGGAAGACGGCCGCGACTCCGGCGAGCTCAAGCTCGCCGACGACGGCGCCTCCGGCGACGAAAGGAGCACCAACGACTTCCCCGTGACTTCCCGCATCGACCAAACCTAGATTTGCTGAACCTATCCCACCCTAGCTACGACGGCCATGGCGACCGCGGCTCGGAGGCGGCACCCGGTGGTGGTCCGGCGAGCTCCGGGGGTCAGGGACCTAAGTGAGGTGTGCTACGGCTTCCTGAGGACATGGCGGACCTCTCCATGCCACGGAAAAGGACGGAGGTGGAGCGAGTGCCGCTGGCCGCGTGAGCACCGCACTGGCGGCCATGGCGCGGCGGCGCACGACGGTGTTCCGACGTGTACCGGCCATCCCATCCGGTAACGTCATCACCTAGGCTTCTCTACCCGACCCGGAACCCAAAACATGTACTAGTGAGAATGGAGGATGACCGTAGGGAGCTGGCCACGGTGAGCCGCCGCGCGGACAGTGCGCCGGCGAGGACTCACGGTGGCGGAAACCGAAATTCGCCCTCACCTCTACACAATCCGGTCAAGCAACGGTTGGAGGAGGTGGAGGGGATGCTGGTGGAGCGGTGGACGGGATTTGGAGGACGGTGGTGCGACGGTGAGCTTGCACAAGCACGGGGCGGGCTGCGGCGGCAATGGCGCCTCCGTTTTCCGCCTCGGTGAACCCGGCCAGAGCGAGAGTGAAGGAGAGAAGAGTGAGCGCGAGTGTGGGGGTGGAGGTGTCGGCTCGGTCTTCATCTCCGCGCCTAGGCTCGCGATGTGGAGGCGACGGCAGAGCTCGGACGCCACGCGGCCAAGCTGTTCTGCCCGAGCGCCACGACACGGTCGTTGTCTGAACCTTGAACCCGACGACTTCGGCGTCCATTGCCCGACTGACGGCCAAAGTTCCACCGATCCCCGTTCCAAATCTAGCCGGAATTAGTGCTAAGTGTTAACAGCAATTTGGTAGAGCTATGTGAGGGCAACAAAATTGTCAATTGGAGCTTAGACTGGTTCGGCCTAGATTTGAAACTACAGAGCTCCAAAGTGGGTCACCCAAAAACTGAAACCCAGTTTCAGTCACTAAGCCGACTGAAACCCTATTTTCACGACACAAAATCTCCTAAACTATTGAGAACCAGGTGATGGTGATATTGACAATGTTGTAGAGCTATGTGTGGACAACAACTTTGTCAATTGGCTCCAGGACTGGTTTGGCCTAGTTTGTGAGTTACAAGTTGCTAAAGTGAGGTACAGTGCAACTGAAAAGTCCAATTTCCAGACTTAGAATTTTTCTAAGTGTTGATCACCACTCAAGCTGACTTGTGGGCCATTTTTGAGCATGCTCTGGTCATTTTCATGAGATGGCCATATTAGAACTTTTGTTCCTCATGAAATTCTCTACAACTTTACTTAAGGGTGCTCTTCCATGCAAGGTCTCTAAATTAGACTTTTTAATTGGTCAAACTAGAGCCTTCTAGGGTCAAATGGTGGTCAAACTTCTCTTGGAGGGCAAATTTGTAATTTTGGTCAACATGACCCTTGTTCCAAATGTTACCCTAAGTATAACTAAGGTGTTGTAGGTCATGATTGGCTACCTTACCTTACACCAACTATCAAATACTTCATGAAATAAATCAAACAAACCCTAGAACAATCACATGTGTTGCATCACATAAAATAACAAACATGAATGATGCATGCTTATGCTCATGCAAATGCAATGCAATTAAGGACTAAACACTTGAAGTGTTACAGCCCTCCCCCCTTATAAAAATCTCGTCCCGAGATTTGGAAAGCGTACCATTTTTCATAGAATTCTTTATAACCATCCCGCAAATAATCCTCCCGTTCCCACGTAGCATCACTCTCACTTCCCTGATTACTCCACATCACTTTGTACCACTTAACCACTTTACTTCTAGTTACTCGTTCCTGAGTATCGATCACTCGGACTGGCTTTTCTTCATAGGTTAGGTCGGATTCCAGCCTGATATCACCTAAAGGAACTTGTTCCTCAGGAACTCGAAGACACTTTTTAAGCTGAGATACATGGAAAACGTTGAATATGGCTCTCATCTCAGGAGGCAACTGGATTTTGTACGCAACAGCTCCACTCTTGCCTATGATCTGGAAAGGACCCACGTATCTTGGTGCAAGTTTCCGCTTAACACCAAAACGTTGGACACTCTTCATTGGAGAAACTTTCAAATAAACGAAGTCTCCAACTTCAAATTCGAGTGGTTTTCTACGATGATCCGCATAGCTTTTCTGTCTCGCTTGTGCTGCAGCCATATGTTTTTGGATGGTACAGACTTGTTCCTCGGCTTCCTGGACAAAATCAATGCCATAATACCTTCTTTCCCCAGCTTCTACCCAGTTTAGTGGAGTTTGACACTTTCGACCGTACAAAGCTTCGAATGGGGCCATCTTAACACTCTCTTGATAACTGTTATTGTACGAGAATTCGGCTAAAGGTAACCATTTTTCCCAAGAACCCTTGGATGAAATGACGCATGCTCGCAACAGATCTTCCAAGATTTGGTTAACTCGTTCTGTCTGACCCGATGTCTGGGGGTGATAAGCAGAGCTTCTCACTAACTTGGTTCCCAGAAGGTGATGCAAATGCTCCCAAAAGCGAGCAGTGAACTGGGGACCACGGTCAGAAACGATAGTATGAGGTATCCCATGAAGCCGGACTATCTGATTGAAGTACAACTCAGCATAGTCAGTGGGACGATAGTCCACTCTCACTGGAATGAAGTGAGCTGATTTGGTCAAACGATCAACAATTACCCAAATAGAGTTATGATTTTTGACAGTAGGAGGAAGCCCGACAATGAAATCCATACTTATCTCTTCCCATTTCCAGCCTGGAATGGAAAGTGGTTGAAGCAACCTAGCTTTCATATGCACAGCTTTAACTCTACAGCAGGTGTCACACCTAGCCACATATGCAGCTATTTCTTTGCGCATCTTGGTCCACCAATAGTATGGCTTCAAATCATAATACATCTTATTGCTGCCAGGATGGATGGACAACTTAGAGGAGTGTGCTTCAGACATAATATCATTTCGAAGCTCTCGGTCCTTAGGCACAACTAACCTATCCTTAAACCATAGTACACCCTCTTCATCTACCCTGAACTGTGTAGTTTCTTGCTCTTTCATCTTACGCTTGATGTGGAATATACCAGTGTCAGTCTTTTGGAGCTCAATGATTCTATTTCTGAGAGTACCACTGACAGTGATGTTGTACAAGACTGCCGGATGTAGAAGGCGAGATCGATGAAAATCAGTTTCAACTAAGGAATAGCAATGAGACTTACGGCTTAAGGCATCCGCAACCACATTTGCCTTGTGTAAGGTCGAGATGGCGGACTAGAGGGGGGGTGAATAGTCCTTTCTAAAACTTAAGCGAGTTGGCTAACCAAAACAAATGCGGAAATAAACTTATTGGTCTAGCCAAGACTACACCCCTCTAACTAAGTTCACAAGCACCTCACAAAGATCCTAATTAAGCAACTAAGGTGCTTTCCTTAGCAAAAGCTCTCCTATTGATTCTAGAGCAAGGTCACACAAACCTATGCACTAGTACTTTGCAAGCAAGAGGGAGCTCCTACACAATTCTAGTAAGCAAAGCGCACAAAGCCTAAGCTCACTAGCAATACTCAATAACAAGGCAACTAATGCCAAATTAGAGAGCGCAAAACACTTAGCTACACAAACTAAGCAATGTGACTAACAAGGTTACACAAACCAAATTAGTCACGCAAGGGGAAGCTTCTAGCTACACAAGCAAGAAGACAACTAGCAAGCTACTTAAGCAAACTAGTTACGAGAGCAACTACACAAGCACAAGTATATATGAAAGTAAATACAAGCTTGTGTTGCACGAAGGCAAACCACCGAGAAGAGTAGACAAAGTTGACACGGTGATTTTCTCCCGAGGTTCACTTGGATGCCACCAAGCTACGTCCCCGTTGTGTCGACCAACACTTAGATGGTTCCTCGGTGCGACCCTCAAGTCACTTGCCCCTCAAGGCACGCCCCGCAAGGCACCGCAGGACACCACTCTCAAGTGAGGTAACTCAATGACACGTTCAACTAGAGTTGCTCTTCGCGATCCCCGCGGGGTGAGCACAATCCCCCTCACAAAGCTTCTCCGGAGCCTCGCACAATCTTCTTGCGAGCTTTGCCGGAGCCACAAGCCACCAAGCCGTCTAGGAGGTGGCAACCTCCAAGAGTAACAAGCACTACCGGCTTGCAACACGATCACCTAGTGCCACTCGATGCAACCTCACGATGCAATCGCACTAGAATCGCTCTCTCACTCGATCCGATGAACACTATCAAGCATGAGTGAGTTAGAAGGCTCCCAAGCACTACCACACAAGCCACCAAGGCTAAAGTGTGCTCAGCACTCGGCCATAGCCGGCCACAAGGTCTATTTATAACCCCACAGTCAAATAGAGCCGTTACCCCTTCACTCACGTTTTTCGCGGGACCACCGGACGCGCCGGTCGTAACAGACCGGACGCGCTCAACCGCGTCCGGTGTCCCTGCGACGTCCACGTGTTCACCGAATTCAAATTCGTCCGTTAGATCTTCCAACGGTCACTGTGCGCCAACGGTCAAACGACCCACCGGACGCGCTGTTGCGAACCACCGGACGCGCCGGTGCGCACAGTACCCGCGCCCGCGAAGACAAGACCGGACGCGCTCCTCGCAACCACCGGACGCGCCGGTGCGCACAGTACCCGCGCCCGCGAAGACAAGACCGGACGCGCTCCTCGCAACCACCGGACGCCACAGTAACCGCGTCCGGTGCGAGTCCAGTAAGCACCCGAGACCACCGGACGCGTCCGATGGTGTGACACCGGACGCGCACCGCGTCCGACGTCCTCGTTTCCCTCAGGGCGCAAGACCGGACGCGCCGGTCCCGTGGGTCACCGGACGCGCCGGTGCCAAACCCTAGCTCGCGCGCCTGACGCCCGCGCTGCACAGACCGGACGCGCCGGTCCACCGTGACCGCGTCCGGTGCAGCGTCCGGTGCAGCGTCCGGTGCTGCGTCCGGTCACCTCTGTGACCGCGTTCGCCTCCGTTTCTTTTCCGACTTCCGGCGCAATGGAAAATAGGCATTTCATTTCCCCGAAATCGCCTGAATCCCGCGCTCGCACGCTCGGCGGGAGGGAGAGTGGAACCCAAACCCCTCTATACCCGCAAACCACAGCGCGACCAACGCCACCTTTGCAAATGTGCCAACACCATCAAGTGTACATCTCCATGTGCTTGTGTGTTAGCATTTTCTCAATCATTTTCAAAGGAGTTAGGCACTCAACTTGCCTCGCCACTTGATCCTAACACGTATGCACAGTTAGATCGCTCAAGTGGCACTAGATGACCGATATGCAAACAAGTTTGCCCCTCTTGATAGTACGGCCATCTATCCTAAACCCGGTCATAAACTTCTCTACACACCTATGACCGGTGAAATGGAAATGCCCTAGGTTATACCTTTGCCTTGCGCATTCCACTCCATCTCCTCCGATGTTGATGCATCACATGCACCAACCAATCACCAAATGATATGATTCACTTCATATCATCACGTGACCGTATTGGTTCATCGATCTTGATCTCACTTGCTTTTCACCGTTGCATTGGTCCGTCGGCGCCAAGTCTTGCCCAAGCTTCACCATCGCATGGTCCATCGCTTCGAAGCCTCAACTTGCCCTTCTCCTTCACAACCGGTCCTTCGAGCCAAGCCTCATCTTGATCTTCTCCATCTTGGTCATATGACTCCATGTCATGTCTCATATGCAATGAGCTCCTTCATGACACCATCACATGTGGACTAATCTCCTTTGCCTTGAGCCCACTTTGTTTCTCCAAGTGATATGATCCACTTCACATCATCACATGGCCGTCTCGATCCATCGACCTTGACTTCACTTGCTCTTCTCCGTTGCATCGGTCCGTCGGCGCCAAGTCTTGCTCAAGCTTCACCATCGCATGGTCCCTCGCTTCAAAGCCTCGACTTGCCCTTCACCCTCACAACCGGTCCATCGAGCCAAGCATCACTTCGGTCTTCATCATCTTGGTCACATGAGTTAATGTCGTGTCTCATATTCAATGACCACCTTTATCTAAATCATCCACTTAGATACAAAGGTTAGTCCTAGGTTTCATCAATTAGCCAAAACCAAACTAGGGACTTTCAATCTCCCCCTTTTTGGTAATTGATGACAACCCTCACAAAGATGATTTTGATAATAAAAGTTTTGAACTTGTCATACTTGTCCAATCGTTTTGCTCATAAGTAAAGTTTGGACAATTATCACAAGCTCGGTTTTGGTAGCATTAGCTCCCCCTACATATGTGCATAGAGTTTGGATTGAAAGCTTTGCACATATGCATGGATAGAAGTTGTTGGGAGAGTAATTCTACCAAAATGATGCTAAGGTGTAAGAAATAGACCTTTGAAGCGTGATACCAATCGGAGTTGCATTTTACACCATCCTTAGCATCATGAAGTAACTAGACATCCATCAAAACTCAAGAACCCCGTGAGATCAACATTATAGTAAAGGTTCTTGAATCACTTGTAAAGATTAAGGCATGTCTAGATATTACATGTAAACTCATGTAAACTATTCCTATGCATGCTAGTAGATCATTTCATCATTCAAGTTCTATACTAGCATTGCACCACACAAGCATGCATATTGAATTTAAGAACTTTATGCATTGCAAGCAAGCACATGAATTATGCACATATCAAATGTAATCAATCAAAGTTCATGAGCTTGCTCCCCCTACTTGTGTGCTTTCTTTGTCCAAGAATATTTGATCCTCTTACATTCTTCAATGTTGCTCCCTTTTTGTCCATGCCCAATCTTTCCAATCTCTCCCCGAAGCACAAAAAAACTTTCATATCTTTGTCCAATTTCTCCCCCTTTGTCATCAATTTCCATAAAAGGTGTGCTTCTCATTGATGCAAAGGCTAGCATTGGGGTAGATGGTTGAGACGTGAATCTTGCATTTTTGATGGACATTACCACATATGTTGGAATGACAAACTTTATGGTTGCTCTTGAGATACCACATAGGATCTTTGACCTTGATACCAATTGGTGGGGCTTCTCCCCCTATGTCATAGCATGTGTCATTCACTTGAGATACCACTTGGAGATGAGGGTAGCATTTCTTGATTTGATCACTTAAGGTTGAGGATCACTTGTGAAACCATCGTCTTGCATGAATGATACCACGTGAAGCTATCATGAGTAGAAATGTGATACCATTTGAAAGAATTTTCTTGTATGGATTCACTTTGAAGGATTTTGCAATAATATTCACTTCTTGAACATTTTCTATCTTCATGAGTACCACTTGTAGGATATCACTTGTAGATCATTATCTAGACACCACTTGTAAATACCAATTGAAGAAATATTTTGAGTCTAGATACCATTTGAAACAAACTAGATATCCATTTTCATTGTTGTCTTGTGCTTGTACTCTTATCATTATCATGAGCTTCTTGTATGACTTGAACTATGTTGATTTGCCTAAGATTCCAAGTCCGATTTGATCCAATGACAAGCTTCTTCACTCCTCATGCTAAGGGTTATCTTGCCAATGTTGTACTTGTCACTTGTTAGCAATCCAAACTAGATCAAGTACTTGGGTTTACTAGCTCATGAACAAACTCATATACATACCACTAGAACATTTAGACAATCAAGCAATAGTGGTAGGCTATGAATTTAAAACTTTTCATTTGTTATGCATGATCCTAATAAACATGTACTATATGCACTAACCGCATACTAGTAAGGGATGAAATGATCATGCACATTACAATGATACCTTTGCTATGTTGGAGTAGAGGATAGTCACATAGATTCCAAATCATTACTCCAATAGCAATGTGAAGTCCAATTTATAAGCTTGGTGAAGACCAATCATCATAGATAAAACCATTCTTCACCCATATGAAATGAAAACCACTTATGATCAAGTGCACTATCTCTTAAGTTGTGGTTGGCTTGCTTCATCTTTTTGATCAATGCTTGCATGAGAGAACTACTTAGAATACCACTTGAAATACATGACTAGCTCTCTTTTGGGTGTTGCTTGCTTTTCTTGATCAACCCTTTTGATTGCTTCAACTAAGCATCACAAGTTCCTCGGATCACCACTTCCATGTTAGCCTTCCAAGTCCCAAACTTGGTTTCACCTACACACGGCGGCAAGCCCCTCACTAGGGAGAAGTGACCTTTCTCCAAAGAACCACTCTTGATACTCACTTGAAATGATATAGTTTGATTGATCCAAATGATGAACTCAATCTTGATGAATAATTCTTGAATCTACATTTGAGTCCAACTCTTTCTACTTGTTTAAGTCCTTTTCCTTCTACCAAATGATCTCCAATTATCACTAGAACTTAAACTTCACCTTCATCTTAAGTTTGATCTTGATCTTCAAATTGAGTACCAAATAAGTATACCAAGTATATTTCACAATATAAAAGTCTTGTACTCATTGCTTTTCATGCTTCTAGATCAATCCAAAACCAAACTTAGGTACCTCAACCACTTGTAAGCATGTTTTCAACTTGAGGACCTTTCAATTAAAAGTGACTCTAGATTAATCCAATGATTTTCACTTTTCTGGCAGATTATGTACCCTTCAAAGAATAATTCATATCTCCCAATGTACAGAACCAAATGCCATAAAATTTGGTGGAGATGTGCTTCACTAAGTCATATAGCAACTGTAAAAATTTGAACTTCTTTTGACTTCAAGATTGCTACTAGATTTCAAATCTTCCACCACTGCTACATGCTGAAAACTGCTGCACTATAGCTGACAAGATGCACTCCAAAACCGAAGCATCTCTTATCCATTTCTCATGAAATTTCTACAGCATCTTCTTTCATAAGTGTAGAGCATGTATATCAAATTTCAAGCCAATCCAAATAGATTTGATCACTCAAACATGGCTAAGATCACTGCTAGCTCAGATTTTCAACTTTAGACAGATTTCAATATATTTAGCAATACTTCATCAAATATGAATCAAACTTAAAACTAACTTGTTTGAATACTTTCACAAGACATATATCCATTCAATCCACTTACTAAAGGTCATCTCATGAACTTATCCAACCCAAATCAATCCAAACTTGATTGCTAAGCATTTAATCCATTCAATCATCTCAAGCAAGCAACATTGCACATTTATCCAATTCAATCAACTCATATGCACCCAAATGAAATAATCAACAAGAGATATACCTTGGTTAGCTCATGATTATTCATAGCAAGCTTTCAACTTGAACATTTGCAAGCCATCAAATAATTCCAAGAAATCATCCACAACTTGATCATGACACTTGTATGTTGTAGTACTTTGGACTTCACTCATTTTGACTTGGCATTGGGATAGAATATGCACTAAGCTTTAAAACTTGATTCAACATATGATGACCAATATGAATCTAAATGAATCAAGCCTCCAATGCCGATGGTACCTACAAACAATCATCCACTTTTTGATGGTACCCAAACAAGTTTGGGTCCTCTCAAATTAGGTGCAACATACTTAGGCATAGCCTTAGTATGAGTAGCGGGATGTTTTGCAATTTTAACCAATGAGGTACCATTGCCATCCTTTCTAAGCATATTAGTATCATCAATTGAACTAGGCTTAGAATTCTTACCTAGGGGACATGAATGTGCCATGTGTCCCCTTTTCCGGCATGAGTAGCAACTTCTCTTAGATTGAGCCTTTTCTTCCTTGCTCATATGTTGCTTCTCATTGCCTTGCCTCTCACGAGTTGCTTGAGCCTTCTTCTCAAGCTTGGTAGGACACCCCGAGGCGAAGTGTCCCTTATCTCCACATTTGAAGCACTTGATGTGAGCATGTATTTTCTTCTCATCTTGATACTTGCTCATCATCTTGACATCTTGCATTTGCATTAGATGTCTTGCTCTTCCACCCCTTCTTGTTTTCTTCTTCTTTATCATCAAGTCACTAACATCTTCGTGATTGATTTTGACTTGATCTTGGGGCTTTGCTTTTGGCTCAACTTGAGACTTGTTGGTAGGGCAACATTTGTCAATATGTCCCACTTCATGGCATTGGTAGCACATGAGTTGGGATAGCTTCTTTGCATCTTGCTTCTTCTTAATCTTGCCCTTGCTCTTGTTGTAGCCAATACCACTCTTATCACTATATCTTCTTTGATTGGTCATGATATGCTCAATGGCGATTTTAGAGTTGTAGCACCTCTCCAACTTGTTGCTCAAATTCTTCACTTCACTTTTGAGCTCATTGTTCTCCTTCAAAAGGTTAGTCTCACAAGACATAGAAGTAGAACAAGCATCTAATTGTGAAGAACATGGCATATCTAATAAATCATCACAGGAGGTGGATACATGCTTCTTGCCTACATCACAAGGGTTAGTAATATGTGATTGATCATTTGACCCAAATGATGAGCTCTCACTAGATTTGGTTTCTTCATTAGAAGGCTTCTTAGTGAGTAAAGCATGTTCTTGTGCCAAATTATCATGAGCAACACTAAGTTCCTCATGAGCCAATTTTAGCTCCTCATGTGAACAAGTAGTAACATAAAGTAGATGCTTTTGTTGTTCACATGTGGTTTTTAGAAATGAGTTTTCATTTTTCAATTTACTTGTTTTTGCCATCTCATTTCTTAGGGCCTTTGAGAGTTTATATAGAAGCTCAAAATTTGGACCATCACAATCAACAACAAAACCACCAATAGATACCTTAGTGTCACCATGTGACATGGAACAATGTGGTGATGTTGAAGAGCTTGTTGAAGCATCACTCTCATAGCCATCATCTTCACCATCAAGTGTGCATGGAGTAGAATCATTGCTTGCATCACTTGTGGCATTATCATTCTTCTTGTCAAGTGATCTTGTGATATGATCATCCTTGTCATCACTTGACCGTGAGGTGGAGCAATCCTCCACAACCACCTTGTTGTGGTCATGCTCAACATCCTCATGCGCCTCTTCCTTGGGCTCATCATCATTGGAGATCACCCCATATTTCTCATTTAGAAACACCCAAATTTCATGGGCGGACTCGAAGTCTATGATCTCATGAAGTATGCTACTATCCATAGATCGATATAAAGTATTAGTAGCTTGGCTATCGAGATGTAGGCATTTACTTTGCGCTTGAGTTGCATTCTTTTTATCAATTGCAAAGGAAAAGCCCACATCTACGATCCACCACATTTGAGGAGAAATAAACTTAAAATTGCATGTCATCCAATTTCTCCACCGTGCAAAGTGTGTGCCATCAAAAATGTGTGGACACTCAACATCTAGCCCATAAGCCGCCATCCTCTCGGGTCGGTGAAGACCACAAATGAGAGACCCGGCTCCGATACCACTTGTAAGGTCGAGATGGCGGACTAGAGGGGGGGTGAATAGTCCTTTCTAAAACTTAAGCGAGTTGGCTAACCAAAACAAATGCGGAAATAAACTTATTGGTCTAGCCAAGACTACACCCCTCTAACTAAGTTCACAAGCACCTCACAAAGATCCTAATTAAGCAACTAAGGTGCTTTCCTTAGCAAAAGCTCTCCTATTGATTCTAGAGCAAGGTCACACAAACCTATGCACTAGTACTTTGCAAGCAAGAGGGAGCTCCTACACAATTCTAGTAAGCAAAGCGCACAAAGCCTAAGCTCACTAGCAATACTCAATAACAAGGCAACTAATGCCAAATTAGAGAGCGCAAAACACTTAGCTACACAAACTAAGCAATGTGACTAACAAGGTTACACAAACCAAATTAGTCACGCAAGGGGAAGCTTCTAGCTACACAAGCAAGAAGACAACTAGCAAGCTACTTAAGCAAACTAGTTATGAGAGCAACTACACAAGCACAAGTATATATGAAAGTAAATACAAGCTTGTGTTGCACGAAGGCAAACCACCGAGAAGAGTAGACAAAGTTGACACGGTGATTTTCTCCCGAGGTTCACTTGGATGCCACCAAGCTACGTCCCCGTTGTGTCGACCAACACTTAGATGGTTCCTCGGTGCGACCCTCAAGTCACTTGCCCCTCAAGGCACGCCCCGCAAGGCACCGCAGGACACCACTCTCAAGTGAGGTAACTCAATGACACGTTCAACTAGAGTTGCTCTTCGCGATCCCCGCGGGGTGAGCACAATCCCCCTCACAAAGCTTCTCCGGAGCCTCGCACAATCTTCTTGCGAGCTTTGCCGGAGCCACAAGCCACCAAGCCGTCTAGGAGGTGGCAACCTCCAAGAGTAACAAGCACTACCGGCTTGCAACACGATCACCTAGTGCCACTCGATGCAACCTCACGATGCAATCGCACTAGAATCGCTCTCTCACTCGATCCGATGAACACTATCAAGCATGAGTGAGTTAGAAGGCTCCCAAGCACTACCACACAAGCCACCAAGGCTAAAGTGTGCTCAGCACTCGGCCATAGCCGGCCACAAGGTCTATTTATAACCCCACAGTCAAATAGAGCCGTTACCCCTTCACTCACGTTTTTCGCGGGACCACCGGACGCGCCGGTCGTAACAGACCGGACGCGCTCAACCGCGTCCGGTGTCCCTGCGACGTCCACGTGTTCACCGAATTCAAATTCGTCCGTTAGATCTTCCAACGGTCACTGTGCGCCAACGGTCAAACGACCCACCGGACGCGCTGTTGCGAACCACCGGACGCGCCGGTGCGCACAGTACCCGCGCCCGCGAAGACAAGACCGGACGCGCTCCTCGCAACCACCGGACGCGCCGGTGCGCACAGTACCCGCGCCCGCGAAGACAAGACCGGACGCGCTCCTCGCAACCACCGGACGCCACAGTAACCGCGTCCGGTGCGAGTCCAGTAAGCACCCGAGACCACCGGACGCGTCCGATGGTGTGACACCGGACGCGCACCGCGTCCGACGTCCTCGTTTCCCTCAGGGCGCAAGACCGGACGCGCCGGTCCCGTGGGTCACCGGACGCGCCGGTGCCAAACCCTAGCTCGCGCGCCTGACGCCCGCGCTGCACAGACCGGACGCGCCGGTCCACCGTGACCGCGTCCGGTGCAGCGTCCGGTGCAGCGTCCGGTGCTGCGTCCGGTCACCTCTGTGACCGCGTTCGCCTCCGTTTCTTTTCCGACTTCCGGCGCAATGGAAAATAGGCATTTCATTTCCCCGAAATCGCCTGAATCCCGCGCTCGCACGCTCGGCGGGAGGGAGAGTGGAACCCAAACCCCTCTATACCCGCAAACCACAGCGCGACCAACGCCACCTTTGCAAATGTGCCAACACCATCAAGTGTACATCTCCATGTGCTTGTGTGTTAGCATTTTCTCAATCATTTTCAAAGGAGTTAGGCACTCAACTTGCCTCGCCACTTGATCCTAACACGTATGCACAGTTAGATCGCTCAAGTGGCACTAGATGACCGATATGCAAACAAGTTTGCCCCTCTTGATAGTACGGCCATCTATCCTAAACCCGGTCATAAACTTCTCTACACACCTATGACCGGTGAAATGGAAATGCCCTAGGTTATACCTTTGCCTTGCGCATTCCACTCCATCTCCTCCGATGTTGATGCATCACATGCACCAACCAATCACCAAATGATATGATTCACTTCATATCATCACGTGACCGTATTGGTTCATCGATCTTGATCTCACTTGCTTTTCACCGTTGCATTGGTCCGTCGGCGCCAAGTCTTGCCCAAGCTTCACCATCGCATGGTCCATCGCTTCGAAGCCTCAACTTGCCCTTCTCCTTCACAACCGGTCCTTCGAGCCAAGCCTCATCTTGATCTTCTCCATCTTGGTCATATGACTCCATGTCATGTCTCATATGCAATGAGCTCCTTCATGACACCATCACATGTGGACTAATCTCCTTTGCCTTGAGCCCACTTTGTTTCTCCAAGTGATATGATCCACTTCACATCATCACATGGCCGTCTCGATCCATCGACCTTGACTTCACTTGCTCTTCTCCGTTGCATCGGTCCGTCGGCGCCAAGTCTTGCTCAAGCTTCACCATCGCATGGTCCCTCGCTTCAAAGCCTCGACTTGCCCTTCACCCTCACAACCGGTCCATCGAGCCAAGCATCACTTCGGTCTTCATCATCTTGGTCACATGAGTTAATGTCGTGTCTCATATTCAATGACCACCTTTATCTAAATCATCCACTTAGATACAAAGGTTAGTCCTAGGTTTCATCAATTAGCCAAAACCAAACTAGGGACTTTCACCTTGCCAGGATGATAGTGCACTTGAAGGTTATAATCTTTAATCAACTCGAGCCATCTTCTTTGACGCATATTTAGCTCGGGTGGAGTGAAGATGTATTTGAGGCTTTTATGATCGGTGTAGATATTGCAGACATTTCCCAGCAGATAATGCCGCCATACTTTCAAATCATGAACAACTGCAGCCAGTTCTAAGTCATGCGTTGGATAATTCACCTCATGTTTCCGAAGTTGTCGAGAAGTATATGCAATTACTCGGCCTTCCTGCATCAACACACCTCCCAAACCTATGCCTGAGGCATCACAATAAACATCAAATGGTTTCTCGATATCCGGTTGTGCCAAAACCGGAGCTGAGGTTAGGAGGGTTCGCAGTTGGTGAAAAGCCGCATCACACTCAGGAGTCCAGACAAACCTGGTGTCTTTTTGCAGCAACCGAGTCATTGGCTTGGCTATTTTGGAGAAATCCGGGATGAAGCGACGATAATAGCCAGCCAAACCAAGAAAACTCCGGACCTCGTGAACCGAGATAGGAGCCTTCCAGTTCAGTACTTCTTGTACCTTGGCGGGGTCCACCATAATTCCTCCATCGGACAACACATGCCCAAGGAAAGGTACTTCACGAAGCCAGAATTCGCACTTACTGAACTTTGCATATAGTTGATGTTCACGCAGTCTTGTGAGGACTATACGCAGATGTTCAGCGTGATCCTCCTCATTCACAGAATATACCAAGATGTCATCAATAAATACCACCACAAACTTATCCAATTCCGGCATAAACACCGAATTCATCAAGTACATGAAGTGTGCGGGGGCATTTGTCAAGCCGAAAGACATAACAAGATACTCATAAAGACCGTATCTGGTAGAAAAGGCTGTCTTTGGAACATCTTCCGGACGGATTTTAATTTGATGGTAGCCAGATCTTAGATCGATCTTGGAGAAAACTTTAGCTTTAGACAACTGATCGAACAAGATGTCGATTCGCGGTAGAGGGTACTTATTTTTGACAGTGACTGCATTGAGAGGTCTATAATCTACGCACATCCGCAACGACTGATCCTTCTTCTTTACAAAGATAGCAGGACATCCCCACGATGACGAACTAGGACGAATCAACCCTTTCTTCAAAAGTTCATTCAATTGCACCTTAAGTTCAGCTAGTTCATTTGGAGGCATCCTATAGGGTCTCCTAGAGATGGGCGCCGTGCCAGGCAACAACTCAATTTTAAACTCCACATCCCGATCCGGAGGGAGCCCCGGCAAATCATCGGGAAAAACGTCTGGAAACTCATTTACTACTGGAATTTCGGTCAACGCCTTTGCTTGCACAGAATGAACTTCCCCAGACAAATCAACTTTTCTGGGAAGTTGTACTAGAAAACCCTTTTGATCTGTAGGATCTCTGAGCATAACTACCCGAGTGGATGTATCAATGAGTACCCCATTCTGACTCATCCAATTCATGCCCAAGATAACATCTATGTCTAAACCAGGTAAAACCAATAGGGCAAGCGAATAACTTCGCCCTTCTATCTCAAACTTAAGGTTCCCCACTACTTTGTTTGTGGAAATATTCCCACTTGCAGCACTAATACAATAACCCACACCTTCAACAGTATGCAACTTGTGTGCAAATTTAGATGCAAACTTAGGACTGATAAAGGAATGCGAAGCACCTGAATCAAAAAGTACCACTACGGGGTGTTGGTCAACTAGAAACTTACCAGCGGTGACCACCTCACCAGATGGAATTTCCTCAATGCTGTTATAATGGGCGTGTCCCTGACGACTACCTTGGTTGATATTTTTCTTAGGGTACGGACAGTTCCGGGCCCAATGACCTGGCTTGTTGCAATTCCAGCAAGGCATATTGCTAGGAGGAACACTAGAGCTGCTCTGTCCAGAAGTCCCCTTTGGCAGAGCGACGGTATAAGCCTTACGGAACCCCGTTTTTGCAGCAGGCTTCTTCTGCGGCGGACGGAACTTTGTATTCTGAGCAGGTGGGCGAGGGGAAGACCTCGGTGCCGCTGAGGCCCTTGACTGAGAAGCACTTGCCTCAAGGGCCCTTTTACGGCTCTTAGAGGCAGAATAAATAGTATTGTTGTTCTCCTGGGTCAAAGCATCGCTGATGAAATCATTGAAAGTAGTACATTTGCTAGTGCCCATAGTTTTCATCAGTTTTGGGCCGAGGCCCCTTTTGAAGCTAGCAATCTTTTTGGCATCGGTATCCACAAACTCTGTGGCATACCTTGCCAGGTTGTTGAAGGACTGCAAGTATTCAGTCAGGCTTTTGTTTCCTTGCGACAGCCTCATAAACTCTGTGTGCTTGATTGCCATAAGACCGGGAGGGATATAATTTCCCCGGAATGCCGCCTTAAACTGATCCCAAGCAATCGGGACATTGGCAGGCAGTGTGGAACGATAGTGGCTCCACCAAATGCCCGCCGGACCATGCAACTGATGGGAAGCATACTCAGTTTTCAGCTCATCAGTTAGGCGTAGCAGACGAAACTTTTGTTCAATGGTATTCAACCACTCGTCAGCCTGCAGTGGTTCTTCCGCTTCCTTGAAGAGCGGGGGCTTTGTATCCAGAAAGTCCTTGAAGTCGCTGTACTGATTTGGCTCTGGGCCCTAGCGGCCAGGACGAGCCTCCCGGTTAGCCAGCTGGCGCATAGCATCCGCCAACATGCGCTGCCCTTCGACCACTGTCTGCATCAACTCGGCCGGAGTAGGTGGTGGCGGAGGGGGCGGCTGTTCCTCCTCCTCATTTCCACGACCCCGGCGTAGATTGTACGACATCTGCAAAATGCATAGGCAATGAGCACTGACGATGTGGGAAATTTGTAGATGAATTATTGCGAAATGTCAATCTGACTGTATGAATAGATTTCTCCTAATAATTAAGGCACAATAATTCATCACAACCGCACAATCCATTCTAGCGCATCATTTGACGAGATCATACTGGGTAATCCAACAAGATGCTCTTTGGTAAAGGCTCACTCACAGGGAGCACAACGGTTACCGGACCGTTTACGTTGCTATCTACGTGATTTTTGACCTTTTGCACGGTACCTGGATTCGATCTCAAGATTTTTAGTTGACTGTGAAAGGCTACTTCAAACTGACCACAAAGAGACTTCTCAATGAAGAGTTCCATGGTGGATCATGACTAGCCACCTCGATACCTGCGCGTGCCAAGCAGCACAGCCTTATGTCGCGCGCCATAGGAGGCCCTCGGTTTCGTCGCGGCACCGAAGGGTGCTAATTGTGACACCATCATCGAACGCAACATAATAAGACATCAAGTTGTGATCGAAATTAACAGGTTCAAACTACATTCAGGAAACATACGGTTCAACCTTACATCCCAAAGTCAAGTTATTACAAGGCCTCACTCCTTCACAGGGAGGGCACAAAAGACGATCCTAACATTATAGGCACGTGATGACTACTCTAAGCATCATCCTCCGAGTCAGTGTCAAGGATCTCCCCGCCGTCCTCATCACTGACAGGCTCTAACTCCTCGTCTTCTTCTTCTTCTGGCTCTTCCTCTGGTGCTTCTGCAGGTGGGGCATCCTGTGGTCCATCAACCTCCGCTTCATCATCATCCTCAGCCATGAAGATTCCTGATCCCATATCTTCATCTACATTGTTGTTTCTAGGTAGCAGGGGATTAAGCTGGTTATTCAGGCGGTGCACTTCTTCATGAAGGTTGTCATTGTATTCTTCAGCATTTTCTAACTGTTGCTCGAGCTCAAACTGGCGAGCCCTCAGAACGTTCTCCTCGTGCCAGGCTTCATCCCTCTGTTCCATCACACGGACCAACATGCGTTGACAGTTGCGATTTGCTATTGTCAATCTCTGGACTGCAAGGGTTTCCTAGTCACGATCACGAACCACTTGCTCCAGTTGCTGATGCGCTGCATTCCTGGCAGCAGTCACTTCAGCCAACTCTGCCCTCAGCCTTTCCACCTCAGTAGGCTCAGGGCGGGGCTCACGTGAAGCGAGCTAGTGTCGCGGTGCCCTGCCTCCAGTGGACTTACGAGCGGTCCTCTTGGTACGTGCCATCTGTAGCAACAGATAAGATACGACTTAAAGTGAGGATCATTTAGGGGATACGAAATTTACTTTAGTCGGGAGTACTAAAATTTTTAAGGAGGGAGTAAATGATATGTATGATATAATTAAACATGATGCATGTACGTTCCGTACGCCCTCTCACCTTAGTAGAAACCTAAAGTTCTAACGCTAGGCGGTGGCATACATACGTTCTCTCATATAAGCGAAACTATCGGTCTACTCGTTACGCTGTTAGTGTACCTGCAGAAAACCTCATTTCAGCCCAACAGTTTCCCAATATAAGCACACAAGAAAGCAGTAATTTAAATACTTTCCATATACACATCCCCAGATGTATATACTTCAGTATCAAAGCTACCCGATTGATAGATGCCCACAATTAAGTGCTTTTACATAGTTACATGGTTTAAACATGTAAAGATGTAAGTCACCAAAACTACTCTCCCCTAGACCGCCGGTTGGACGATCATGCTCTCACAACTCACACTTACCAGAGCGTCGAGGCAATTGATCCATACATTACCACCCAAGTGGATGGCATCCATACAATATCACGCCGTATGGACGACGAAACAAAAACAAACAAGGCCCCCAAGTTAGTCTTTATAATAAGCCACCTAAGAGTCCTTATTTGGGCTAAGGGATGTGATCACTGGCATACCTATAAAATAATTTTTAGAGTTTAACCCTTTTCGCAAACAAATACTTTTGTTTTTAATTACTCGTAAGACGTGTTTAATGTTGAATTATGCTCCGGTACCAGCTGTACCAGAACCGACCAAATTATAAGAGCACAAGTACGAAAACAAGCACCGAAGCGCTCAAATTTTCAAACTTGAGCCCATATAATCCCGGTAGTCAATCGAAACCACGAAGGATCTCAAACCAAACTGCTTACAACCAGGATCGCATCATTCAACATACAACATCATACGATACATTTCACAAGTAGTTCTAAAATAAGTTTACACCACGGAGTATCAATTATTACAAACCAAGTTTATAAAAGTAGCGGAAGCATAACACACACCAGTTGTTAACTACTGCTAGTCTGGATGATCGACATCCCGCAAAAGCATGAGGAAAGTACATAAAGACGATCATGCCCTTGTGATCTAGTCATCATCACCCGCAGGGTGGAGACACGTCTTGCAGAATCCCTGATAAAGCATGTCATCTGCAACAGGAGGGAATAAACCCTGAGTACTGGAATGTACTCAGCTAGACTTACCCGTCAAAAACCAGAAATAAGATGACACCAAGGATTATGCAAGGCTTACACAAGAGGCTAGCTGACATAACATTTTGCATAAAGGCATAAGTAATTGAAACTCTTATAACCTGTACTAGCAGTTATTTTTAGCATTTACCTGTCATCTATCTTAGCACCTGTACTAAACATTCACTTGAGTATAATCAAACAACATTATTATTATATCCATAGCAGGTATATCATTGCGGCAACATTATATCATTCACTTAACCATCTGTTCATTTAATGAGATCTACGTTGCCGCTGCTCAAGTCAAGTGCTCACTAACCGGGAGCGACGGCGATTCGAATCGAATTCCTATCCAGCTGGAGGGGTATTTCTAACACTCTCCGTGCAGACCCCTGCCAGGGTCGCACAGGCCACCGTTTCATATGATTCAGGAATCGCGGGTCCGAATAATGTCGCGACCCCAAGGGCGACACTCTGCCAGGTGATAGGGACTCTAACCCCCCCTTGGTCTCACGCCAATGTCCCCAAGCACATCCTTTCTCTCCTCCAAGAAGCAACCTACCATTCGATTCCCGGCCTGAACCACATTACTCGGCTTCACGGTCGGAACGACTTATCCGGCCAACTAAGTGTTAGACTGCGTTCAACATGACTCAAGGACGTACAGCGAATCGGTCCTTAAACGACTCAGACGGGCATGGCTCCACACCCAAGACGTGAAGTGTCTTGCGGCTGTACCATCGAACTCCCGCCCGGTCTCAACTTCATTTTAAAGCATGGTTCCATCACGATAGCCATAAGCCACTCGCGACCCAGTCCTATATCTCGCGGATGACCGGAAATCACCCGACTTCTACCGTACTAAGCAGGGCTAAGCATCGACACGTGCCTAAACCTAATATAGGATTTAAGTACGATATCTGGACAAGGACAGGTACAATGCAGCAAGTGTTTTCATATAACTCCTAGAACTTAATGCAATAAACAATTAAAAGTACTCAAGATATATTTATAAAACGATGGGTTCAGCATGCACCGGGGCTTGCCTTTGAGAAAGGTTGTGGGTCTGTGGTCCGGACACTCGGGTAGATCTTCTGACGGAGCTTCCCCGACGTTGGGTTCTTCTGCTAATTCCTCCGGTTGACTCAGCACCTCCTCTGGTATCGCTTGTTCGAATTCGAGGAGTGTCACCCCCTCCGGTACACCTATTGCATGAGTGCATAATAAATCCCATGAATGCATAATGAAAGATGCAATATGCTCGGAATGAAATGCATTACAACAATTTAACGCTCTATTCAAATCACTTCAAAAGAGTAGGTGCAAATTTCCTCTCTGGTAGAGAAGTACTCACCTAATCTACTTAATCTAAGATAAAGCTGCTCATCCTCAGTTAAGGCCCTAACACCTAACAATTACAAAAGTAGCATGTCTTAGGATATCACACCATATCAATCAGCAAAACACCACAGTAAGCATTCTGGACAGCAGCTACTTGTTTTTATCACAACTGGAGATTTACAATTCCAACAGATATGATCTAAGACAATCTGGAAAGCCTAAGAAATGCACTACAATTCATTTTCAGACCTCAACTCCAAACTCCTAAGTTTTCCATGTCGAACTTCACAAGTTCCAGAATCTGTCCTCTCAAAACAGAGAGTAGCAGATTTTGAACTGCCACTTTAAACAACAGTAACTCTCAAACTACTAAGCCAAATGCTTCCAAATTTTGACACAAGCTAGTTCATCAAGTTTACTCCAACTTTGGTATTTACAAGTTTTCCAGCAACCAATTTTATCAAAGCCAAATTTAGAATTACTACTAGCTTTCCAGAAAACCTAAAATTACAAAGGTTAAACATTTATTGATGTGGCCAAAGACCCTTAAAACCAAACTAAGATTTCCAAAAGTTCACATGAGGTATAACAACACCAGAAAGTAGGGTGTGACTACTTAGAACATTTATTTATACTCATTTCTTATTTTACTTAATTAATTAGGTGGAATTTTAAACATATATGTAAACTGCTCCTAACATTCTACAAAAATTACAGGGGACTCTCTGACCCACAAAGAGACTACTGTAAAATTTTGAACTCAATTTATTCACAGGAACTTCCTACACAAAATTCCCAAGCCAAAAAGGCTGATTTTTGTATAAATAACAAAGCATAGTAAAAAGTGTCAAACAACAGATTTCTTAATTTTCTTGGACAGTCTAGGGTACCAAGACATTCTCCAAAAAGTTATATGAACATTGCACATGCAGAAAAATTACAAAAATTCATTTAAATATTTCCTAGAATAACAAGATAGCATAATAACTTGAAAAGTACTTAAGCACTGATGCCCAAATTTTTACCAGAGCTAGGGCTAGCATAGAGTAACCTACCCACCAATTTTCATGATTTATGGAACACTACAGCTCAAGTTATAAATTTAACAAATTTGCATGCATTCCAAAACACATTTAAAGGATCTATCAAATTCTTACAGAATTTAAACATCTCATGCCAGATCCATATTTTTCTAAAATACTACACATCATGTAGATCCTAACAAAATTTATCTCATAATTTTTGGGCAAGCAAAACCCTAGATCTTCATTTTTCCAAACCTTACTTAAAACTGTGACAAAATAAAGAAATGAAATAAATCCCAATTGAAACTGGGCCGGCCCGGCTTGCTAGCGCGGCCCAGCCAGCGCGCGGCCTGCCTCGGCGCCCCGCCCGCGCGCGCGGCGCTGACAGTGCGGGCCCGCAGGCCAGAGAGAGAGAGCGAAAGGGGGAAGACGGCCGCGACTCCGGCGAGCTCAAGCTCGCCGACGACGGCGCCTCCGGCGACGAAAGGAGCACCAACGGCTTCCCCGTGACTTCCCGCATCGACCAAACCTAGATTTGCTGAACCTATCCCACCCTAGCTACGACGGCCATGGCGACCGCGGCTCGGAGGCGGCACCCGGTGGTGGTCCGGCGAGCTCCGGGGGTTAGGGACCTAAGTGAGGTGTGCTACGGCTTCCTGAGGACATGGCGGACCTCTCCATGCCACGGAAAAGGACGGAGGTGGAGCGAGTGCCGCTGGCCGCGTGAGCACCGCACTGGCGGCCATGGCGCGGCGGCGCACGACGGTGTTCCGACGTGTACCGGCCATCCCATCCGGTAACGTCATCACCTAGGCTTCTCTACCCGACCCGGAACCCAAAACATGTACTAGTGAGAATGGAGGATGACCGTAGGGAGCTGGCCACGGTGAGCCGCCGCGCGGACAGTGCGCCGGCGAGGACTCACGGTGGCGGAAACCGAAATTCGCCCTCACCTCTACACAATCCGGTCAAGCAACGGTTGGAGGAGGTGGAGGGGATGCTGGTGGAGCGGTGGACGGGATTTGGAGGACGGTGGTGCGACGGTGAGCTTGCACAAGCACGGGGCGGGCTGCGGCGGCAATGGCGCCTCCGTTTTCCGCCTCGGTGAACCCGGCCAGAGCGAGAGTGAAGGAGAGAAGAGTGAGCGCGAGTGTGGGGGTGGAGGTGTCGGCTCGGTCTTCATCTCCGCGCCTAGGCTCGAGACGTGGAGGCGACGGCAGAGCTCGGACGCCACGCGGCCAAGCTGTTCTGCCCGAGCGCCACGACACGGTCGTTGTCTGAACCTTGAACCCGACGACTTCGGCGTCCATTGCCTGACTGACGGCCAAAGTTCCACCGATCCCCGTTCCAAATCTAGCCGGAATTAGTGCTAAGTGTTAACAGCAATTTGGTAGAGCTATGTGAGGGCAACAAAATTGTCAATTGGAGCTTAGACTGGTTCGGCCTAGATTTGAAACTACAGAGCTCCAAAGTGGGTCACCCGAAAACTGAAACCCAGTTTCAGTCACTAAGCCGACTGAAACCCTATTTTCACGACACAAAATCTCCTAAACTATTGAGAACCAGGTGATGGTGATATTGACAATGTTGTAGAGCTATGTGTGGACAACAACTTTGTCAATTGGCTCCAGGACTGGTTTGGCCTAGTTTGTGAGTTACAAGTTGCTAAAGTGAGGTACAGTGCAACTGAAAAGTCCAATTTCCAGACTTAGAATTTTTCTAAGTGTTGATCACCACTCAAGCTGACTTGTGGGCCATTTTTGAGCATGCTCTGGTCATTTTCATGAGATGGCCATATTAGAACTTTTGTTCCTCATGAAATTCTCTACAACTTTACTTAAGGGTGCTCTTCCATGCAAGGTCTCTAAATTAGACTTTTTAATTGGTCAAACTAGAGCCTTCTAGGGTCAAATGGTGGTCAAACTTCTCTTGGAGGGCAAATTTGTAATTTTGGTCAACATGACCCTTGTTCCAAATGTTACCCTAAGTATAACTAAGGTGTTGTAGGTCATGATTGGCTACCTTACCTTACACCAACTATCAAATACTTCATGAAATAAATCAAACAAACCCTAGAACAATCACATGTGTTGCATCACATAAAATAACAAACATGAATGATGCATGCTTATGCTCATGCAAATGCAATGCAATTAAGGACTAAACACTTGAAGTGTTACAGCCCTCCCCCCTTATAAAAATCTCGTCCCGAGATTTGGAAAGCGTACCATTTTTCATAGAATTCTTTATAACCATCCCGCAAATAATCCTCCCGTTCCCACGTAGCATCACTCTCACTTCCCTGATTACTCCACATCACTTTGTACCACTTAACCACTTTACTTCTAGTTACTCGTTCCTGAGTATCGATCACTCGGACTGGCTTTTCTTCATAGGTTAGGTCGGATTCCAGCCTGATATCACCTAAAGGAACTTGTTCCTCAGGAACTCGAAGACACTTTTTAAGCTGAGATACATGGAAAACATTGAATATGGCTCTCATCTCAGGAGGCAACTGGATTTTGTACGCAACAGCTCCACTCTTGCCTATGATCTGGAAAGGACCCACGTATCTTGGTGCAAGTTTCCGCTTAACACCAAAACGTTGGACACTCTTCATTGGAGAAACTTTCAAATAAACGAAGTCTCCAACTTCAAATTCGAGTGGTTTTCTACGACGATCCGCATAGCTTTTCTGTCTCGCTTGTGCTGCAGCCATATGTTTTTGGATGGTACAGACTTGTTCCTCGGCTTCCTGGACAAAATCAATGCCATAATACCTTCTTTCCCCAGCTTCTACCCAGTTTAGTGGAGTTCGACACTTTCGACCGTACAAAGCTTCGAATGGGGCCATCTTAATACTCTCTTGATAACTGTTATTGTACGAGAATTCGGCTAAAGGTAACCATTTTTCCCAAGAACCCTTGGATGAAATGACGCATGCTCGCAACAGATCTTCCAAGATTTGGTTAACTCGTTCTGTCTGACCCGATGTCTGGGGGTGATAAGCAGAGCTTCTCACTAACTTGGTTCCCAGAAGGTGATGCAAATGCTCCCAAAAGCGAGCAGTGAACTGGGGACCACGGTCAGAAACGATAGTACGAGGTATCCCATGAAGCCGGACTATCTGATTGAAGTACAACTCAGCATAGTCAGTGGGACGATAGTCCACTCTCACTGGAATGAAGTGAGCTGATTTGGTCAAACGATCAACAATTACCCAAATAGAGTTATGATTTTTGACAGTAGGAGGAAGCCCGACAATGAAATCCATACTTATCTCTTCCCATTTCCAGCCTGGAATGGAAAGTGGTTGAAGCAACCTAGCTTTCATATGCACAGCTTTAACTCTACAGCAGGTGTCACACCTAGCCACATATGCAGCTATTTCTTTGCGCATCTTGGTCCACCAATAGTATGGCTTCAAATCATAATACATCTTATTGCTGCCAGGATGGATGGACAACTTAGAGGAGTGTGCTTCAGACATAATATCATTTCGAAGCTCCCGGTCCTTAGGCACAACTAACCTATCCTTAAACCATAGTACACCCTCTTCATCTACCCTGAACTGTGTAGTTTCTTGCTCTTTCATCTTACGCTTGATGTGGAATATACCAGTGTCAGTCTTTTGGAGCTCAATGATTCTATTTCTGAGAGTACCACTGACAGTGATGTTGTACAAGACTGCCGGATGTAGAAGGCGAGATCGATGAAAATCAGTTTCAACTAAGGAATAGCAATGAGACTTACGGCTTAAGGCATCCGCAACCACATTTGCCTTGCCAGGATGATAGTGCACTTGAAGGTTATAATCTTTAATCAACTCGAGCCATCTTCTTTGACGCATATTTAGCTCGGGTTGAGTGAAGATGTATTTGAGGCTTTTATGATCGGTGTAGATATTGCAGACATTTCCCAGCAGATAATGCCGCCATACTTTCAAATCATGAACAACTGCAGCCAGTTCTAAGTCATGCGTTGGATAATTCACCTCATGTTTCCGAAGTTGTCGAGAAGTATATGCAATTACTCGGCCTTCCTACATCAACACACCTCCCAAACCTATGCCTGAGGCATCACAATAAACATCAAATGGTTTCTCGATATCCGGTTGTGCCAAAACCGGAGCTGAGGTTAGGAGGGTTCGCAGTTGGTGAAAAGCCGCATCACACTCAGGAGTCCAGACAAACCTGGTGTCTTTTTGCAGCAACCGAGTCATTGGCTTGGCTATTTTGGAGAAATCCGGGATGAAGCGACGATAATAGCCAGCCAAACCAAGAAAACTCCGGACCTCGTGAACCGAGATAGGAGCCTTCCAGTTCAGTACTTCTTGTACCTTGGCGGGGTCCACCATAATTCCTCCATCGGACAACACATGCCCAAGGAAAGGTACTTCACGAAGCCAGAATTCGCACTTACTGAACTTTGCATATAGTTGATGTTCACGCAGTCTTGTGAGGACTATACGTAGATGTTCAGCGTGATCCTCCTCATTCACAGAATATACCAAGATGTCATCAATAAATACCACCACAAACTTGTCCAATTCCGGTATAAAACACCGAATTCATCAAGTACATGAAGTGTGCGGGGGCATTTGTCAAGCCGAAAGACATAACAAGATACTCATAAAGACCGTATCTGGTAGAAAAGGCTGTCTTTGGAACATCTTCCGGACGGATTTTAATTTGATGGTAGCCAGATCTTAGATCGATCTTGGAGAAAACTTTAGCTTTAGACAACTGATCGAACAAGATGTCGATTCGCGGTAGAGGGTACTTATTTTTGACAGTGACTGCATTGAGAGGTCTATAATCTACGCACATCCGCAACGACTGATCCTTCTTCTTTACAAAGATAGCAGGACATCCCCACGGCGACGAACTAGGACGAATCAACCCTTTCTTCAAAAGTTCATTCAATTGCACCTTAAGTTCAGCTAGTTCATTTGGAGGCATCCTATAGGGTCTCCTAGAGATGGGCGCCGTGCCAGGCAACAACTCAATTTTAAACTCCACATCCCGATCCGGAGGGAGCCCCGGCAAATCATCGGGAAAAACGTCTGGAAACTCATTTACTACTGGAATTTCGGTCAACGCCTTTGCTTGCACAGAATGAACTTCCCCAGACAAATCAACTTTCTGGGAAGTTGTACTAGAAAACCCTTTTGATCTGTAGGATCTCTGAGCATAACTACCCGAGTGGATGTATCAATGAGTACCCCATTCTGACTCATCCAATTCATGCCCAAGATAACATCTATGTCTAAACCAGGTAAAACCAATAGGGCAAGCGAATAACTTCGCCCTTCTATCTCAAACTTAAGGTTCCCCACTACTTTGTTTGTGGAAATATTCCCACTTGCAGCACTAATACAATAACCCACACCTTCAACAGTATGCAACTTGTGTGCAAATTTAGATGCAAACTTAGGACTGATAAAGGAATGCGAAGCACCTGAATCAAAAAGTACCACTACGGGGTGTTGGTCAACTAGAAACTTACCAGCGGTGACCACCTCACCAGATGGAATTTCCTCAATGCTGTTATAATGGGCGTGTCCCTGACGACTACCTTGGTTGATATTTTTCTTAGGGTAACGGACAGTTTCCGGGCCCAATGACCTGGCTTGTTGCAATTCCAGCAAGGCATATTGCTAGGAGGAACACTAGAGCTGCTCTGTCCAGAAGTCCCCTTTGGCAGAGCGACGGTATAAGCCTTACGGAACCCCGTTTTTGCAGCAGGCTTCTTCTTGCGCGCGGACGGAACTTTGTATTCTGAGCAGGTGGGCGAGGGGAAGACCTCGGTGCCGCTGAGGCCCTTGACTGAGAAGCACTTGCCTCAAGGGCCCTTTTACGGCTCTTAGAGGCAGATAAATAGTATTGTTGTTCTCCTGGGTCAAAGCATCGCTGATGAAATCATTGAAAGTAGTACATTTGCTAGTGCCCATAGTTTTCATCAGTTTTGGGCCGAGGCTCCTTTTGAAGCTAGCAATCTTTTTGGCATCGGTATCCACAAACTCTGTGGCATACCTTGCCAGGTTGTTGAAGGACTGCAAGTATTCAGTCAGGCTTTTGTTTCCTTGCGACAGCCTCATAAACTCTGTGTGCTTGATTGCCATAAGACCGGGAGGGATATAATTTCCCCGGAATGCCGCCTTAAACTGATCCCAAGCAATCGGGACATTGGCAGGCAGTGTGGAACGATAGTGGCTCCACCAAATGCCCGCCGGACCATGCAACTGATGGGAAGCATACTCAGTTTTCAGCTCATCAGTTAGGCGTAGCAGACGAAACTTTTGTTCAATGGTATTCAACCACTCGTCAGCCTGCAGTGGTTCTTCCGCTTCCTTGAAGAGCGGGGGCTTTGTATCCAGAAAGTCCTTGAAGTCGCTGTACTGATTTGGCTCTGGGCCCTGGCGGCCAGGACGAGCCTCCCGGTTAGCCAGCTGGCGCATAGCATCCGCCAACATGCGCTGCCCTTCGACCACTGTCTGCATCAACTCGGCCGGAGTAGGTGGTGGCGGAGGGGGCGGCTGTTCCTCCTCCTCATTTCCACGACCCCGGCGTAGATTGTACGACATCTGCAAAATGCATAGGCAATGAGCACTGACGATGTGGGAAATTTGTAGATGAATTATTGCGAAATGTCAATCTGACTGTATGAATAGATTTCTCCTAATAATTAAGGCACAATAATTCATCACAACCGCACAATCCATTCTAGCGCATCATTTGACGAGATCATACTGGGTAATCCAACAAGATGCTCTTTGGTAAAGGCTCACTCACAGGGAGCACAACGGTTACCGGACCGTTTACGTTGCTATCTACGTGATTTTTGACCTTTTGCACGGTACCTGGATTCGATCTCAAGATTTTTAGTTGACTGTGAAAGGCTACTTCAAACTAACCACAAAGAGACTTCTCAATGAAGAGTTCCATGGTGGATCATGACTAGCCACCTCGATACCTGCGCGTGCCAAGCAGCACAGCCTTATGTCGCGCGCCATAGGAGGCCCTCGGTTTCGTCGCGGCACCGAAGGGTGCTAATTGTGACACCATCATCGAACGCAACATAATAAGACATCAAGTTGTGATCGAAATTAACAGGTTCAAACTACATTCAGGAAACATACGGTTCAACCTTACATCCCAAAGTCAAGTTATTACAAGGCCTCACTCCTTCACAGGGAGGGCACAAAAGACGATCCTAACATTATAGGCACGTGATGACTACTCTAAGCATCATCCTCCGAGTCAGTGTCAAGGATCTCCCCGCCGTCCTCATCACTGACAGGCTCTAACTCCTCGTCTTCTTCTTCTTCTGGCTCTTCCTCTGGTGCTTCTGCAGGTGGGGCATCCTGTGGTCCATCAACCTCCGCTTCATCATCATCCTCAGCCATGAAGATTCCTGATCCCATATCTTCATCTACATTGTTGTTTCTAGGTAGCAGGGGATTAAGCTGGTTATTCAGGCGGTGCACTTCTTCATGAAGGTTGTCATTGTATTCTTCAGCATTTTCTAACTGTTGCTCGAGCTCAAACTGGCGAGCCCTCAGAACGTTCTCCTCGTGCCAGGCTTCATCCCTCTGTTCCATCACACGGACCAACATGCGTTGACAGTTGCGATTTGCTATTGTCAATCTCTGGACTGCAAGGGTTTCCTAGTCACGATCACGAACCACTTGCTCCAATTGCTGATGCGCTGCATTCCTGGCAGCAGTCACTTCAGCCAACTCTGCCCTCAGCCTTTCCACCTCAGTAGGCTCAGGGCGGGGCTCACGTGGAGCGAGCTGGTGTCGCGGTGCCCTGCCTCCAGTGGACTTACGAGCGGTCCTCTTGGTACGTGCCATCTGTAGCAACAGATAAGATACGACTTAAAGTGAGGATCATTTAGGGGATACGAAATTTACTTTAGTCGGGAGTACTAAAATTTTTAAGGAGGGAGTAAATGATATGTATGATATAATTAAACATGATGCATGTACGTTCCGTACGCCCTCTCACCTTAGTAGAAACCTAAAGTTCTAACGCTAGGCGGTGGCATACATACGTTCTCTCATATAAGCGAAACTATCGGTCTACTCGTTACGCTGTTAGTGTACCTGCAGAAAACCTCATTTCAGCCCAACAGTTTCCCAATATAAGCACACAAGAAAGCAGTAATTTAAATACTTTCCATATACACATCCCCAGATGTATATACTTCAGTATCAAAGCTACCCGATTGATAGATGCCCACAATTAAGTGCTTTTACATAGTTACATGGTTTAAACATGTAAAGATGTAAGTCACCAAAACTACTCTCCCCTAGACCGCCGGTTGGACGATCATGCTCTCACAACTCACACTTACCAGAGCGTCGAGGCAATTGATCCATACATTACCACCCAAGTGGATGGCATCCATACAATATCACGCCGTATGGACGACGAAACAAAAACAAACAAGGCCCCCAAGTTAGTCTTTATAATAAGCCACCTAAGAGTCCTTATTTGGGCTAAGGGATGTGATCACTGGCATACCTATAAAATAATTTTTAGAGTTTAACCCTTTTCGCAAACAAATACTTTTGTTTTTAATTACTCGTAAGACGTGTTTAATGTTGAATTATGCTCCGGTACCAGCTGTACCAGAACCGACCAAATTATAAGAGCACAAGTACGAAAACAAGCACCGAAGCGCTCAAATTTTCAAACTTGAGCCCATATAATCCCGGTAGTCAATCGAAACCACGAAGGATCTCAAACCAAACTGCTTACAACCAGGATCGCATCATTCAACATACAACATCATACGATACATTTCACAAGTAGTTCTAAAATAAGTTTACACCACGGAGTATCAATTATTACAAACCAAGTTTATAAAAGTAGCGGAAGCATAACACACACCAGTTGTTAACTACTGCTAGTCTGGATGATCGACATCCCGTAAAAGCATGAGGAAAGTACATAAAGACGATCATGCCCTTGTGATCTAGTCATCATCACCCGCAGGGTGGAGACACGTCTTGCAGAATCCCTGATAAAGCATGTCATCTGCAACAGGAGGGAATAAACCCTGAGTACTGGAATGTACTCAGCTAGACTTACCCGTCAAAAACCAGAAATAAGATGACACCAAGGATTATGCAAGGCTTACACAAGAGGCTAGCTGACATAACATTTTGCATAAAGGCATAAGTAATTGAAACTCTTATAACCTGTACTAGCAGTTATTTTTAGCATTTACCTGTCATCTATCTTAGCACCTGTACTAAACATTCACTTGAGTATAATCAAACAACATTATTATTATATCCATAGCAGGTATATCATTGCGGCAACATTATATCATTCACTTAACCATCTGTTCATTTAATGAGATCTACGTTGCCGCTGCTCAAGTCAAGTGCTCACTAACCGGGAGCGACGGCGATTCGAATCGAATTCCTATCCAGCTGGAGGGGTATTTCTAACACTCTCCGTGCAGACCCCTGCCAGGGTCGCACAGGCCACCGTTTCATATGATTCAGGAATCGCGGGTCCGAATAATGTCGTGACCCCAAGGGCGACACTCTGCCAGGTGATAGGGACTCTAACCCCCCCTTGGTCTCACGCCAATGTCCCCAAGCACATCCTTTCTCTCCTCCAAGAAGCAACCTACCATTCGATTCCCGGCCTGAACCACATTACTCGGCTTCGCGGTCGGAACGACTTATCCGGCCAACTAAGTGTTAGACTGCATTCAACATGACTCAAGGACGTACAGCGAATCGGTCCTTAAACGACTCAGACGGGCATGGCTCCACACCCAAGACGTGAAGTGTCTTGCGGCTGTACCATCGAACTCCCGCCCGGTCTCAACTTCATTTTAAAGCATGGTTCCATCACGATAGCCATAAGCCACTCGCGACCCAGTCCTATATCTCGCGGATGACCGGAAATCACCCGACTTCTACCGTACTAAGCAGGGCTAAGCATCGACACGTGCCTAAACCTAATATAGGATTTAAGTACGATATCTGGACAAGGACAGGTACAATGCAGCAAGTGTTTTCATATAACTCCTAGAACTTAATGCAATAAACAATTAAAAGTACTCAAGATATATTTATAAAACGATGGGTTCAGCATGCACCGGGGCTTGCCTTTGAGAAAGGTTGTGGGTCTGTGGTCCGGACACTCGGGTAGATCTTCTGACGGAGCTTCCCCGACGTTGGGTTCTTCTGCTAATTCCTCCGGTTGACTCAGCACCTCCTCTGGTATCGCTTGTTCGAATTCGAGGAGTGTCACCCCCTCCGGTACACCTATTGCATGAGTGCATATAAATCCCATGAATGCATAATGAAAGATGCAATATGCTCGGAATGAAATGCATTACAACAATTTAACGCTCTATTCAAATCACTTCAAAAGAGTAGGTGCAAATTTCCTCTCTGGTAGAGAAGTACTCACCTAATCTACTTAATCTAAGATAAAGCTGCTCATCCTCAGTTAAGGCCCTAACACCTAACAATTACAAAAGTAGCATGTCTTAGGATATCACACCATATCAATCAGCAAAACACCACAGTAAGCATTCTGGACAGCAGCTACTTGTTTTTATCACAACTGGAGATTTACAATTCCAACAGATATGATCTAAGACAATCTGGAAAGCCTAAGAAATGCACTACAATTCATTTTCAGACCTCAACTCCAAACTCCTAAGTTTTCCATGTCGAACTTCACAAGTTCCAGAATCTGTCCTCTCAAAACAGAGAGTAGCAGATTTTGAACTGCCACTTTAAACAACAGTAACTCTCAAACTACTAAGCCAAATGCTTCCAAATTTTGACACAAGCTAGTTCATCAAGTTTACTCCAACTTTGGTATTTACAAGTTTTCCAGCAACCAATTTTATCAAAGCCAAATTTAGAATTACTACTAGCTTTCCAGAAAACCTAAAATTACAAAGGTTAAACATTTATTGATGTGGCCAAAGACCCTTAAAACCAAACTAAGATTTCCAAAAGTTCACATGAGGTATAACAACACCAGAAAGTAGGGTGTGACTACTTAGAACATTTATTTATACTCATTTCTTATTTTACTTAATTAATTAGGTGGAATTTTAAACATATATGTAAACTGCTCCTAACATTCTACAAAAATTACAGGGGACTCTCTGACCCACAAAGAGACTACTGTAAAATTTTGAACTCAATTTATTCACAGGAACTTCCTACACAAAATTCCCAAGCCAAAAAGGCTGATTTTTGTATAAATAACAAAGCATAGTAAAAAGTGTCAAACAACAGATTTCTTAATTTTCTTGGACAGTCTAGGGTACCAAGACATTCTCCAAAAAGTTATATGAACATTGCACATGCAGAAAAATTACAAAAAATCATTTAAATATTTCCTAGAATAACAAGATAGCATAATAACTTGAAAAGTACTTAAGCACTGATGCCCAAATTTTTACCAGAGCTAGGGCTAGCATAGAGTAACCTACCCACCAATTTTCATGATTTATGGAACACTACAGCTCAAGTTATAAATTTAACAAATTTGCATGCATTCCAAAACACATTTAAAGGATCTATCAAATTCTTACAGAATTTAAACATCTCATGCCAGATCCATATTTTTCTAAAATACTACACATCATGTAGATCCTAACAAAATTTATCTCATAATTTTTGGGCAAGCAAAACCCTAGATCTTCATTTTTCCAAACCTTACTTAAAACTGTGACAAAATAAAGAAATGAAATAAATCCCAATTGAAACTGGGCCGGCCCGGCTTGCTAGCGCGGCCCAGCCAGCGCGCGGCCTGCCTCGGCGCCCCGCCCGCGCGCGCGGCGCTGACAGTGCGGGCCCGCAGGCCAGAGAGAGAGAGCGAAAGGGGGAAGACGGCCGCGACTCCGGCGAGCTCAAGCTCGCCGACGACGGCGCCTCCGGCGACGAAAGGAGCACCAACGGCTTCCCCGTGACTTCCCGCATCGACCAAACCTAGATTTGCTGAACCTATCCCACCCTAGCTACGACGGCCATGGCGACCGCGGCTCGGAGGCGGCACCCGGTGGTGGTCCGGCGAGCTCCGGGGGTTAGGGACCTAAGTGAGGTGTGCTACGGCTTCCTGAGGACATGGCGGACCTCTCCATGCCACGGAAAAGGACGGAGGTGGAGCGAGTGCCGCTGGCCGCGTGAGCACCGCACTGGCGGCCATGGCGCGGCGGCGCACGACGGTGTTCCGACGTGTACCGGCCATCCCATCCGGTAACGTCATCACCTAGGCTTCTCTACCCGACCCGGAACCCAAAACATGTACTAGTGAGAATGGAGGATGACCGTAGGGAGCTGGCCACGGTGAGCCGCCGCGCGGACAGTGCGCCGGCGAGGACTCACGGTGGCGGAAACCGAAATTCGCCCTCACCTCTACACAATCCGGTCAAGCAACGGTTGGAGGAGGTGGAGGGGATGCTGGTGGAGCGGTGGACGGGATTTGGAGGACGGTGGTGCGACGGTGAGCTTGCACAAGCACGGGGCGGGCTGCGGCGGCAATGGCGCCTCCGTTTTCCGCCTCGGTGAACCCGGCCAGAGCGAGAGTGAAGGAGAGAAGAGTGAGCGCGAGTGTGGGGGTGGAGGTGTCGGCTCGGTCTTCATCTCCGTGCCTGGGCTCGAGACGTGGAGGCGACGGCAGAGCTCGGACGCCACGCGGCCAAGCTGTTCTGCCCGAGCGCCACGACACGGTCGTTGTCTGAACCTTGAACCCGACGACTTCGGCGTCCATTGCTCGACTGACGGCCAAAGTTCCATCGATCCCCGTTCCAAATCTAGCCGGAATTAGTGCTAAGTGTTAACAGCAATTTGGTAGAGCTATGTGAGGGCAACAAAATTGTCAATTGGAGCTTAGACTGGTTTGGCCTAGATTTGAAACTACAGAGCTCCAAAGTGGGTCACCCGAAAACTGAAACCCAGTTTCAGTCACTAAGCCGACTGAAACCCTATTTTCACGACACAAAATCTCCTAAACTATTGAGAACCAGGTGATGGTGATATTGACAATGTTGTAGAGCTATGTGTGGACAACAACTTTGTCAATTGGCTCCAGGACTGGTTTGGCCTAGTTTGTGAGTTACAAGTTGCTAAAGTGAGGTACAGTGCAACTGAAAAGTCCAATTTCCAGACTTAGAATTTTTCTAAGTGTTGATCACCACTCAAGCTGACTTGTGGGCCATTTTTGAGCATGCTCTGGTCATTTTCATGAGATGGCCATATTAGAACTTTTGTTCCTCATGAAATTCTCTACAACTTTACTTAAGGGTGCTCTTCCATGCAAGGTCTCTAAATTAGACTTTTTAATTGGTCAAACTAGAGCCTTCTAGGGTCAAATGGTGGTCAAACTTCTCTTGGAGGGCAAATTTGTAATTTTGGTCAACATGACCCTTGTTCCAAATGTTACCCTAAGTATAACTAAGGTGTTGTAGGTCATGATTGGCTACCTTACCTTACACCAACTATCAAATACTTCATAAAATAAATCAAACAAACCCTAGAACAATCACATGTGTTGCATCACATAAAATAACAAACATGAATGATGCATGCTTATGCTCATGCAAATGCAATGCAATTAAGGACTAAACACTTGAAGTGTTACATCCATGGCCTGCACAAGATCACGGTCACCTCCCTGTCTAATTAATTTGGCCTAAGCAAGGTCTGCCTTCGCCCATTCGGTTACCTCCACTAGATCATTATGCTTAGTCCTGGCTGCTTCATTCCGAACTTTGAGATCATCGGCCAGGTCCTTAGCTCTCTTCTCGGCTGCAGTAGATAGCCGGGTTACACTCAAGTCGAGAGAACAAAACAACGAAGATAAGTACTTGGCTTACCTTTCCACCTGTTCTCAACAAGCTAAGCCTTCTTTGTCATGGTGTTTAGGGCCTTAGAAATTTTGCCCTTTGCCTTCTCTGACTCACCAATCTGAGCTTGAAGGATACTAACTGTCTCATGGTGGTTCATGCGTTCTGATTCCCACCTGGCTTCTTTGTTAGCAATCTCTTCTTTTAGCCGGGTGAGCTCAACACTGAGGCGTCCTTCGGCTTCTTTTGATTGGGTAGCTAGGCTACTATCCAAATTCTCACCAAAAGTCTATATGGTAGATATTGAGGTTACTATAAGAAAAGAGAGAAATCACAGCGCAATCTAAAGTATTCTAGACGAATGAGTACATACCTTCATTTTTTGTCAAATAACATCATTCCTGCCATGAAGGAGCTCCAGGACTTTGGCAGCTCGGATATCTGAAAGTGGGGATCAAACTCCATCACCGCTTCCTGCACCACCTACTCCAGTCTATGGTCAACCCTTAGGAGACCCTCACCTTCAACAGATGATTCCACCCTGCTGGTACCCACCAAAGGACCAACAATTAGCAGTGCAGCAACAATGGTGGCTGGTTCCACTGAGTGAGAATCCTCCTGCTCTCCAGCTTTTGGGTGTTCATGAGTAGTGGCTGCTTTCACTCCTGTCAGTGTTTGACCACCAATAACCTATCACGGGGCTATCCGGGATAGTTTTTCGGGCCTCGGCATAGTCTAGAACTCGACGGTAAACGTAGAGATAGTCGATTTATACTGGTTCAGGCCCTCGATCGTAATCGAGTAATAACCTTTACATCCAGTCGGTGTTAGCCTTTGCATTAGATTGATTATGTTGTGTTGTCTCTTTACAGGGTTTAGACTGTGAGGTCTATTCCTATTGTCTCATATCTTGATCTAAGGAGCTCTGTGTAACACCCTAGGTGTTAAGCATTGCATTAAGCATTTCAAATCATGAGCATGAGCATCACCTTGCATTCATAATCACATGTAATATAAATATAACATTGAGTTGAAACATGTGAAACAACACTTTGAAACATGAATGTTGCAAGTGCTTGTTTAAATACAATTTTGCCATGTTTGTGCTTGCTAGGCCAATAAAACATGTTTGGTTATAACTGCAAATCATTTAGGAATATTTAGCATAAGTTTTGGAGCAAGTTTGGTATTCAAAATTTCCCCAAATTTTGCTTTTAAAAATATTCTAGAAAATTAGAAATTTGATTTAAAATGAACTTTGAATCTCCATTTCAAAATCTATTTGGAATTTCAAAATGTTCTCTAAAGCAATGTTGTAGAGAATTAAATTTTGAACAACTTTTGTTTTGGGGTCAAGTTTTGAAAATGCCATTTTCTACTTCAAAATTTGAAATTTGAAACTATTGGAAAAATTTGGAATTTAATTTGAAAAATAAAAAGGCTTTTCTGGTTTATTGGGTCGCGCGCCTCCCTTCTGGCCCACCGGCCGAAGCCGGCCCGGCCCGTCCACCCCGCCTCCTTCTCTCTCCCGTGCGCGTCGCGCCTGACCATGGCAGGCGCTGCACGCCCCGTGGCCGCTATGTGTCGGCGCCGGCGGCACCTAGCGTCCGGTGACCCCTGTGGCCGTGCTCGTCTTCACCCCCTCGTCGACTCACCAGTCCGCGCCGCTCACTCCTCCACTCCTTTCGCTTCCCCACAGCAGCAAAGCCGCCGAGCGGCTCCCCTCCACCACCACCGCGCCCCTCCTCGCCGGAGTTTGTCGTTTCGGCCGCCACAACTCACCGCCAGAGCCTCCATCTTCCTCTGAGCACCGCCTTCCCTTCACACAGCCCATGCTCGCCTCAGCCCGTAGTGGTAATGCTCCTAGTCGCTGCAATTGCTCGCCGGAGTTCCGGCCGAGTTCATCGGAGAGAGCTGCTCCGTGGACTCCTACCCTCCACTCCCCCTCTTCTTTTCCTCGTGCGTGCATTTCGTCCGCCTTGCTCTCGCGATGCTCGCGCACCCTCTCTCGCACCTCACCGTGGTCGGTGTTGGCCGCCTGACGGTGAGCAGAGCCGCCGCTCCGCCATTCTCGCCGACGAGCTCCCTCCGGAGCTCCTGCGCCACTGGGAGTTGGCGCGCTGGAAGCACCTCGATATGGGGAGCAAGCTGGTACACTCCCCATCACCGGAGGTCTCACCGACGGCGAGCTTGCCGCCAGTCAGTGGTCGCACGTGCCCGGCTCACTAACGAGTGGGCTCGGTCAGCGCTTTGGGCCCGCGTGTCAGTCGCAGTAGATAGGCTTGGGTGCATGGCCTCGGGTGTACCCAGCATTTTGTAGCAGCGGTTTTAAAGGGATATTTGAAAAAGGAATTTCCAAAATTTGTGAAAATGCTTCCAAAATTCATATCTTGAAAAGTATTGCTTCAAAAATGATGAAACCAATTTTGGTAGACTTCTTAAGAGTAGATCTGTAGTGTAAAAATATTGTATGTCAAGTTTGGGATAGTTTTGTATAGGGTTTTATTTAATTCTTATAATTACTATTTTCTTAGAAAATACATAATAAATCATAGGAAGCTCAGAAAAATATGGTTTCAGTTTTGTTAATCTTCTTTATTGATGTACTTTACATGAAAAATATATGTCATGTATGTTCTGTAGAAAAATTTTGATGTGTAGTTCAAGTACCTTTATTTGCTGATTTTTGTTATTTTTGCTAGAGAGAGAAATTTGTATAAAATATGCATGTGATAATTTTTGTACAATGATTGTTTACTGTGTAGAACATAGAAAAAATACTAAATCTGTTGTTAGATACTTTTCATAATACAAAGTATTTTCATGATCATTTTTATGCCATATCTTGTCTTTTTTGTGTAGGTTGTTTTACTAATCCAAATCCCATGAAAAGTTTATGGTAGGCTACTTAGAGTAGGATCATGCTACTGTAATTTTTTATCAATTTTTCTATGCACTAAAAATATAGGTTGCTGTTGTAACCATAATTTAAATCGAATATAAAGCAATATTCTTTATGTATAATTAGTTTAATAATGAAGCTTTGGTGTATCTTTGAAGCACCAAATCACTTGCTAGTATTGCTTGACAAGTTAATGTGGTTGTGTTGATAAAGTGTAGTAGCACTGCGGTTAGGGTTATATAGTAGTAGCGGAGAAGTAGCAGGGATTTGTAGTAGAAGGAAATGCAACATGTTTCGCAATAATTGATCTTAGATGATGTTGACTACCTTGTAGAAAGGTTTTGTCTCTAGTCTACACTATAAGTCTCAAACGTGTTCATCGACATTTCATGTCATCATGATCATCGCATACCGCCGCATTCGATGCACCGTTTACATATTTGATTATGCAATTGCATTATACAGGATCGCAGGAGGAGTTGTCAATGGCAGTTCAGGAGAAGCAGACCAGGTTCGATCCACAAGAAACTCAGGCACAAGAGGTACCCAAGGTAGATGTGCAAGAAGAGGATCTACCTGAGTGTGTAGACCACCAACCTAGTTCCTTCGAACGAGGCAAGCCCCGGAGTATTCTAAGTCTCTTACTTTATAAAAGCAATCCTTTATATATATGAGTTATATATTGTCGCATTAAGTTATAGGAGTTGAGTGAACTATTGATGCATCTATTACTATCCTTGTCCCATTATTACCTACGTAAGTTTAGGATCGAATACTGCTTAGCCCTGCTTAGACCGGTAGCTATCGGTGATTTTCGGTCACCTAGAATGATAGGTGGTTACTGGAATGCTTTAGCTATGGAATAGATGATATCCTGGAAATAACCATGTATTGATGGAAAACTGGAGACCGGGCGGAAAAGTTGGAGGCAACCAGACAGGGTTCTGGGGTGCTATTAGTTTTCCATCTGTGTCGGTTAAGGACCGATCGTTGCTTGTCTCTCTTGTTATGTTGAACGCATGCCTCACATTTAGCTAGTCAAATAAAGTACCTTTCGACCACGAAGCTAGTGACCCTTTTTGGGCCGGGGTAAACTCGGATTGGTAGACTGATGCTGAAGGGGGGTTAGACAGGGACGCGAAGAGTGAGCCCAAGGTGTGTCCTGGCAGTCGGGTGGTCCCTGGGTAGTGCGGTCTATGATTGTTACCCCGCGATGTTTACCTAAAAAGTGTCATTGGTGATCTGTAGCTCACTTGATTGGTTAGTGTGGTTTGTGTGAGGAATAAATCACCAGCTGGTTAGGAATCGATTCGAATTGCCATCGCTCCTAGATAGTGAGCACTTGACTTGAGTTACGGCATCGTAGTAATGATGATGGAACACTGAGGGTTATATGGATGATGTTGGTAATGCTAAATTCAAGTGGTAACCGGATGTTATTGGTTAATCAAGTGATTGCTATAGCATAGGTGCTTACTTAGATGGATAAGTTATAATAAACATGATGCAAAATTACTTAAAATAGTTTAGTCATGATAGCTTATGCTTTTCACAAATGAGTCAGTTAGTCCACTAAAAGAAAGCCTTACATATTCCTTGGTGTCACTTTATTTTGGTTTAAGACGGGTAAGTCTAGCTGAGTACTTTCTCGTACTCAGGGCATTGTTCTCATTGTTGTTGCAGATAGTCAGATGTACTACAGCTATTGCGTCAACTGCTGTAAGGTCCAAATAGGCTAGAGGGGGGGTGAATAGCCTAATTAAAACTTCTAAAAGAATTACTTAACCACACGTTAGTACGAAAGGTGGCGAAGCAAATGCACTAGCTCTTAACTAATTAAGCAAGCCACCTACACAAGTCTATAACAAAGCTATTCACTAACCACAACAACAACTACAAGCTAGAAACAAGAAGTAATACGAGAGAAGAGCTTTGAGTGATTATACCGCCGTGTAGAGATGAGATGTACCAATCAATCAATCAATCACACAAGAGAAATCCTCGGGAAGAGAATGACACAAGAATTTATCCCGAGGTTCACTTGCTTCCCGGCAAGCTACTCCCCGTTGTGGCGATACACCCACTTATCGGTTCGCGAGCTAATCAACTATCAAGAGTTGAGCCCTCGACGGGCGCCGCACAACCGCACACAAGATGGGGATCCTCCAAGCCACGAGCTCCACTAGAGTATCCAATTCACGAACTCCCGCGGGGAAGGATCAAGAACCCCTTACAACACTTGGTGAAGGCTCCAACAATCTCCAATTGTGAGCTCAATCACCTCCGCTGCTCCAAGCCGTCTACCGTGTCAGGAAACACGGAAGAGTAACAAGAAATCCGCAGCTACTCAAAGGTCAAGTGCCTCTAGAATGCAACTCTCAAGCAATGCACTTGAATCTCACTCAATCTCACTCAAGATATGCAACTAATCAAAGAGATGAGTGGAGGGGTTATTCTCTAGCTCAAAGTATGTCTCTATATCTCAAAATGTGCAAGAGATTACCTCAAACCCCGGCCAACGTCTATTTATAACGAAGGGGTACGCAGCTAGCCGTTACAGACGACGCAGCGAAAAAAAAACGCGCTGACCGGACGCGTCCGGTCACTACACGACATCAAGAAACAGTGCGAGTCAGAACTAGCCATTGCCGTGATCGGACGCGCTGAACCGATTGACCGGACGCGACAGTGCCCGCGTCCGGTCGCGTTCTAGTATGCTCCCGTTGAGACCGGACGCGTCCGATCGCACAAGACTGGACGCTCCCAGCGTCCGATCATCACTCCTGCGCTTTCTGCCCCTCTGGACGCCTGACCGGACGCTCCGGCTACGTGAGGGACCGGACGCGACGGTCACGCGCTCTGGTTCGCTCAGGAGAACTGACCGGACGCGCTGTTGAACTGACCGGACGCCACAGTGCCAGCGTCCGATTAGAGTCCAGTAAGCTCCCTAGATGACCGGACGCGTCCGGTCATCAGTGACCGGACGCGCTGCGCGTCCGATCATCAAACTGAAAAACGCGCAGACACTGAACACTGACCGGACGCGTCCGGTCCAGCGTCCGGTCATCTCTGTGACCTCCTTTTCTTTTCCGACTTTCGGCGCAATAGAAAATAGGCGTTTCACTTCTCCAAAAAGCGCCGAATCCCGTCTCGCAAGCTCGGCGGGAGGGAGAGAGGAACCCAAACCCCTCTCTACCGCTCAAACTCCACCGCCTTCACAAACGTGCTAACACCACCATGTGTAAACCACCATATGCATGTGTGTTAGCATTTCACAATCATTTTCCAAGGCGTTATGTTAGCTCTTTACTAGATCCTAATGCATATGCTCAAGACATTGATCTAGTGGCACTTGATTTCCGAGCTAACTGTGATTGCCCCTCTTGATAGTCGGCCATGTATCCTAAACCCGGTCAATCACTTCTCTACTCATCTTAGACCGGCAAAAGGAAAAACCCCTATGATTATACCTTTGCCTTGCGCTCTTTGATCCTTCTCTTACACTTGATCATCATGTCCTTCATATTATGTGCATCTCCACCATGATCATCATTTCATGTCCATGCACCATCTCTTTGTGATCTTGTGGCCATCACAACTTGCCATGTACACCTTCATCACATGTGTTGCTTATGCCTAACTCAAAACACTTAACACATGGCATTAGCAACTTGGTTTCATTAATTACCAAAACCAAACTTGGGCTTTCAATCTCCCCCTTTTTGGTAATTGATGACAACCATCATAAAGATATGAAATGAAATCAATTTTCAATTTCGATAGTATTAGCTCCCCCTACAAATGTGCTTCCATGAGTTTGGTTCAATTATGCACATATGTATGGATTTGAATTTTGGGAGAGTTACTACTATCAAATTGATGCTAAGATATATAGAATGGACCTTTGAAGCGTGATACCAATCGGAGTTGCCTTTATATACCATTCTTAGCATCGATGTAGCTAGACACCACTTGTAATACATTACTTGTAAAGATCACAAATACTAAAGTACCCCGTGAGATCAACATTATAAGCAAAGGTGTCTAGATACCGCTTGTAAAGCTACTCTCAACAAATCATCATTCAAGTTCTATTTCTAGCAATCACCATACAAACATGAATATGAATTTAAGCTTTGCAATGCAATAATTCATCATGTTAATGCACATACAAATGCAACAAACAATTCATGAGCTTGCTCCCCCTACTTGTGTGCTCAAATTTAATTGATCCCTTGATTTCTCTCCCTTTGTAACTTTTCTCTCCCCTGTGACTTTTCTCTCCCCTGTGACTTTTCTCTCCCTCTTATTATATCTTATTCCCTCTTTGCAATATCTTTGTGACTTTTCTCTCCCCCTTTGTCAACAATCACCAAAAAGGTGCCAATTTTAGTGAGAGATAAGTCAATCAATATGAGGGAGTCCAAATTTTGGTTCAATCTAGATTACTTACCTAGAATATGTAATTCGGTTTGATCCAAGGACAAGCTTTTTCACACCTCATAAAGTATAAGGGTTATCTTGACCATGTTGAATTACACATCATGAACTCGTTTACTAGATTCAACACTAGGTTTGCAAGCCCACAAACATGTCATATGCTACCACTAGATCAATCAAACAAAGAAGCATTAGTGGTACCATATATACATCAAAATCATTTGATTTTCATGAATGAGCCTATTTGTCATGCAAATATGTCTATATGTTCTAAACATGTCCTTAGCAAAGTATGAATGATATGCCAAATAACTTTACCTTGCTATGTTGGAGGAGAGGCATGTCATATAAGAATGTGATGGTGCACTCATTTCAAGTTGGAGAAGTCAAGTATGTTCAATTCATTCTTCAACTTGTAAAATCTCTTTTCATCAAGTGGCTTTGTGAATATGTCGGCTAGTTGATCTTCTGTGCCAATGCTTTCAATGCTAATATCACCCTTTTGTTGATGGTCTCTTATGAAGTGATGCCTTATGTCAATGTGCTTAGTTCTTGAATGTTGAATCGGATTTTGTGTCATCTTGATAGCACTTTCATTGTCACAAAATAAAGGCACATTCTTGAATTTAATTCCAAAGTCACTCAAAGTTGCCTTCATCCAAAGCAATTGTGCACAACAACTACCGGCACTAATGTATTCGGCCTCGGCGGTAGATAGTGCAACACTATTTTGTTTCTTTGATGACCATGAAACAAGAGACCTTCCAAGCAATTGACAAGTGTCACTTGTGCTCATTCTATCAATCTTGCATCCACCATAGTCGGAGTCCGAATATCCAATCAACTCAAAATTAGACTCCTTTGGAAACCATAATCCAACATCATGAGTGCTCTTAAGATATCTCAATATTCTCTTGGTTGCTTTCAAGTGACTTTCTCTAGGTGAAGCTTGATATCTTGCACACTTGTACACACTAAACATCACATCTAGCCTAGAAGCGGTGACATAGAGCAAACTTCCAATCATAGACGGTATAGCTTTTGATCTACCATATTTCCACTATCATCAATACCCAATTGATCATTAGTGCCCATTGGTGTACTCATTTGCTTAGCATCTTGCAATCCAAACTTCTTGATAATGTCCTTGATGTACTTGCCTTGACTTACAAAAGTGCCATTCTTCATTTGCTTGATTTGAAGTCCAAGAAAGTAACTAAGCTCTCCAATCATAGACATCTCAAACTCATTAGCCATCATATTTCCAAACTCTTCACAAAAGTCTTGGTTAGTTGATCCAAAGATAATGTCATCCACATAGATTTGCAACACAAACAAGTCATTTCCAAGCTTCTTGGTGAAGAGAGTTGTGTCAACCTTTCCCATCTTGAACCCTTTAGAGAGGAGAAAGTCCCTCAACCTCTCATACCATGCTCTAGGTGCTTGCTTTAAACCATACAGTGCCTTCTTTAGCTTATAAACATGGTCGGGCTTCTTGACGTCTTCAAAACCGGGAGGTTGCTCAACATAAACTTCTTCATTGATGTAGCCATTGAGAAATGCACTCTTGACATCCATTTGATAGAGCTTGATGTTGTGTGCACAAGCATATGCTAATAAGATTCTAATAGCCTCCAATCTTGCAACCGGTGCATATGTCTCTCCAAAGTCAAGACCCTCAACTTGAGTGTATCCTTGTGCTACTAATCTTGCTTTGTTCCTCACAACCATGCCATCTTGATCTTGCTTGTTTCTAAAGACCCACTTAGTACCAATCACATTATAGTTTCTTGGCCTCTCAACAAGTTCCCAAACTTGATTTCTAGTGAAGTTGTTTAGTTCTTCATGCATGGCATTTACCCAATCGGAATCTTTCAAAGCATCTTCTATTTTCTTAGGTTCTTCAAGTGACACAAATGAGTAGTGCTCACAAAATGATGCTAATCTTGATCTAGTTTGAACACCACTTTGAATTCCACCAATGATTTGGTCCAATGGATGATCTCTTACAATGCTAGTAGGTTGGAGTATTGGGAGTTGATTGCTTCCACTTGCTTGACCTTGAGCTTGAGCTTCATTATGAGTACCACTTGAGCTTGCTTGATTTGTATCAATTTGCACACTTTGGTTGATCACATGAACATCATCATCATCAACTTGCATCGGCCTAATATCACCAATGTCCATGTTCTTTATTGCATTTGACAATTGATCTCCTCTCACATCATCAAGGTTTTGAGCTTCATTTTGAGACCCTTGGGTTTCATCAAACTCAACATCATGAACTTCTTCCAAGGTGCCATTTGTGAGATTCCAAACTCTATATGCTTTGCTTGTGGTAGAATAACCAAGTAAGAATCCTTCATCACATTTATTTTCAAACTTGCTTAATCTAGTGCCTTTCTTGAGAATATAGCATTTACAACCAAACACTCTAAAGTATGCAATATTGGGCTTTCTTCCATTCAATAGCTCATATGGTGTCTTCCCAAGCTTCCCATGGCAATAGAGACGGTTGCTACAATAGCAAGCCGTGTTGATAGCTTCACTCCAAAATGAATGACTCACATAGTATTCACTAAGCATTGATCTAGCCATATCAATCAAGGTTCTATTTTTCCTTTCAACTACACCATTGGATTGAGGAGTGTATGTTGGTGAGAATTGATGTCCAATACCAAGATCATCACACAAATCTTCAATTCTTGTGTTCTTGAACTCACTACCATTGTCACTTCTAATCTTCTTGATGGTAGTCTCAAACTCATTTTGCACCCTCTTGACAAAAGACTTGAATAGATCATAAACATCACTCTTGTCATAGAGAAAGAACACCCAAGTGTATCTAGTGTAGTCATCAACAATTACAAAACCATACTTGTTGCCACCAATGCTAGTGTATGTTGTTGGCCCAAACAAGTCCATGTGTAATAGCTCAAATGCCTTTGAAGTGCTCATTTCACTCTTGCTAGGATGTGTATTTCCAACCTGTTTGCCGGCTTGACAAGCACTACATGGTTTGTCCTTTTCAAAGGCGACATCTTTCAAGCCTCTAACTAAGTCATGCCTCAAAAGTTTGTTCAATTGTTTCATTCCAACATGACCAAGCCTTCTATGCCACAACCAACCCATACTAGATTTACTAAGCAAGCATGATGTCAATTGTGCCTCACTATCATTGAAGTCAACCAAGTATAAGCTACCATGTCTAAATCCTTTGAATATCAAATTTGATCCATCAACACTTATGACTTCAACATCATCACTACCAAATATGCACTTGAAGCCAAGATCACAAAGTTGTGCCACCGATAAAAGATTGAAATCCAAGCTCTCAACTAGCAATACATTAGATATGCTCATGTCATTTGAGATAGCAATTTTACCAAGCCCCTTGACCTTGCCTTTCTTGTTGTTGCCAAAAGTGATAGCATCAAAACCACCATTTTGACTTGTATCAATTGATTTGAACATACATGAATCCCCGGTCATATGTTGAGTGCACCCACTATCAAGCACCCAATGCCTTCCTCCGGCTTCGTAATTTACCTACAAGACAAGATCAATTCTTTTTAGGTACCCAAACTTGTTTGGGTCCTCCAAGGTTAGAGACTAAGCTCTTTGGTACCCAAATGGCTTTCTTCTTTGAGCCCATCCATGGTGCACCAATGAACTTAGCATGAACACCATTTGTACCCTTGGTAAGCATATAGAAAGAATCAAACTTAATTGAGGATACATTTCCATTGGATTTCTTGTTCATGCAATGTTGCTCTATGTGACCAACTTGCTTGCAACTTTTGCAAAAGCTACCGTTGTTCTTCACAAAACGAGTCTTGTGAGGAGCAAAAGCGGCCTTGCCTTTCTTGGGGTTATAGCCCAATCCCTCTTTGTAGAGAGAAGCTCTTTGGCTACCCAAGCACATAAGCAAGCGGTCCTCACCACCATAAGCCTTAGCTAAGGTGTGATTGAGCTCTTTTACCTCCTTGAGATTTTCATTCTCAACTATAAGTGTGGAGTCACAAGTGAAACCATCACTACTAGATGAAGATGATGTAGATGCGCTACATAAAGGGTTAGTGGGAGCAACAATAATAGGCTTATGAAAAGTTTCATAAATTATATCACATGATATGCCTATGTTGCAAGTTTTAGCTTTCTCAACATTAGTTGGCATGTTTTCACATTTTTCAACTAGAGAGGAATGAGCTTCTTCAAGCTTAGTGTGAGACTTTTGAAGCTTCTTATGGTCTACCTTTAGACTCTCATAAGATGCCCTAAGCTCATCAAGTTCTTGCATAAGGTTTTTCTTTTCCTTAAGCAAGCTCTTGCACTCCTTTCTAGATTCTTTAAAATGTTGAGTGCAATCTTCTAGCATAGTGATTAGTTCATCTTTAGTGAATTCTTCTTCATCACTATCACTATCACTATCACTATTATGATTACTCTCATCATCGGATGATACCTTAGCGGCCTTAGCCATGAAGCACGATGGAGTGTCGAAGAGGGAGACCTTCTCTTGGATGGCAATGCTAGCATGTCCCTTCTTCTTGCTCTTGTTGTCATCCTCATCATCACTTGAGGAATCATCACTATCCCATGTAGTAACATGAGAATCATTCTTCTTCTTATAAGAGCTCTTCTTCTTTTCTTGCTTCTTCTTCTCCTTCTTGATAGCATCTTCATCATCACTATCATAAGGACGCTTTGCAATGAGATGATCCTTGCTATGGCATCTAAAGCATCTCATGGTATGCTCACTCTTCTTGGATGAGTTCTTCCTCCTTCTTGCACGATAGCCTTTCTTCTTCATGAATTTGCCAAATTGCTTGACAAAAAGAGCCATCTTCTCATCAATGTCATCACTATCACAAGAGCTTGAGTCTTCATCACTTGATGATTCAATCTTGAATTTGCCCTTGGATGTGGTGGCTTTGAATGCCACACTCTTCTTCTTCTCATCATCCTTCTTCTCACTTTCCTTCTTCTTCTTTTTGACCAACTCCTCTTTCTCATCATCTTCTCTATATGAATCATCAGTCATCACTTCTTGGAATATTTGTTGAGGAGTTGAATCCTTCAATGTAGTCCTTACTAGCACGGTGATCAATGTATCAAATCTCTTGGGCAAGCTTCTCAAGAACTTTATAGAGAATTGATTGTCCTTGACCTCCTCACCAAGTGCCTTGAGCTCATTGACAATGACTTGCAACCTATGAAACATCTCCGGTACACTCTCATAATCTTGCATCTTGAAGCTAGAAAATTTTTCTTGCAAGATATATGCTTTAGCGGTCTTTGTGCCTTCGGTGCCCTCAAATGTTTCTTCTAGCTTGGCCCAAGCATCATGAGCAATCTCAATGTTCTTTACTTGCTCAAAGGTCTTGTCATCTAGTGCCTCATGAAGAGCACTAATGGCAATGTCATTGCATTGGAGCTTCTTCTCTTCCACCGGTGTAGGTGCTTCCGGATTAGCAACCTCAAATTTTGTTTCGGTGACCTTCCACACTTCTCTATTGATTGACTTTAGGTGTGCGGTCATCTTAACCTTCCAATATGCATAATTTGTGCCATCAAAATGAGGTGCCTTCTTGGTGTTGTTGATGTGCAAGCTTAATTGAGCCATTTCTTTTTCACCGTAGGTTGTTAAGTCTCAAATAAATGGTGCCTCGGCTCTGATACCACTTGTAAGGTCCAAATAGGCTAGAGGGGGGGTGAATAGCCTAATTAAAACTTCTAAAAGAATTACTTAACCACACGTTAGTACGAAAGGTGGCGAAGCAAATGCACTAGCTCTTAACTAATTAAGCAAGCCACCTACACAAGTCTATAACAAAGCTATTCACTAACCACAACAACAACTACAAGCTAGAAACAAGAAGTAATACGAGAGAAGAGCTTTGAATGATTATACCGCCGTGTAGAGATGAGATGTACCAATCAATCAATCACACAAGAGAAATCCTCGGGAAGAGAATGACACAAGAATTTATCCCGAGGTTCACTTGCTTCCCGGCAAGCTACTCCCCGTTGTGGCGATACACCCACTTGTCGGTTCGCGAGCTAATCAACTATCAAGAGTTGAGCCCTCGACGGGCGCCGCACAACCGTACACAAGATGGGGATCCTCCAAGCCACGAGCTCCACTAGAGTATCCAATTCACGAACTCCCGCGGGAAAGGATCAAGAACCCCTTACAACACTTGGTGAAGGCTCCAACAATCTCCAATTGTGAGCTCAATCACCTCCGCTGCTCCAAGCCGTCTACCGTGTCAGGAAACACGGAAGAGTAACAAGAAATCCGCAGCTACTCAAAGGTCAAGTGCCTCTAGAATGCAACTCTCAAGCAATGCACTTGAATCTCACTCAATCTCACTCAAGATATGCAACTAATCAAAGAGATGAGTGGAGGGGTTATTCTCTAGCTCAAAGTATGTCTCTATATCTCAAAATGTGCAAGAGATTACCTCAAACCCCGGCCAACGTCTATTTATAACGAAGGGGTACGCAGCTAGTCGTTACAGACGACGCAGCGAAAAAAAAACGCGCTGACTGGACGCGTCCGGTCACTACACGACATCAAGAAACAGTGCGAGTTAGAACTAGCCGTTGCCGTGATCGGACGCGCTGAACCGATTGACCGGACGCGATAGTGCCCGCATCCGGTCGCGTTCTAGTATGCTCCCGTTGAGACCGGACGCGTCCGATCGCACAAGACTGGACGCTCCCAGCGTCCGATCATCACTCCTGCGCTTTCTGCCCCTCTGGACGCCTGACCGGACGCTCCGGCTACGTGAGGGACCGGACGCGCCGGTCGCGCGCTCTGGTTCGCTCAGGAGAACTGACCGGACGCGCTGTTGAACTGATCGGACGCCACAGTGCCAGCGTCCGATTAGAGTCCAGTAAGCTCCCTGGATGACCGGACGCGTCCGGTCATCAGTGACCGGACGCGCTGCGCGTCCGATCATCAAACTGAAAAACGCGCAGACGCTGAACACTGACCGGACGCGTCCGGTCATACAGAGACCGCGTCCGGTCCAGCGTCCGGTCATCTCTGTGACCTCCTTTTCTTTTCCGACTTTCGGCGCAATAGAAAATAGGCGTTTCACTTCTCCAAAAAGCGCCGAATCCCGCCTCGCAAGCTCGGCGGAAGGGAGAGAGGAACCCAAACCCCTCTCTACCGCTCAAACTCCACCGCCTTCACAAACGTGCTAACACCACCATGTGTAAACCACCATGTGCATGTGTGTTAGCATTTCACAATCATTTTCCAAGGCGTTATGTTAGCTCTTTACTAGATCCTAATGCATATGCTCAAGACATTGATCTAGTGGCACTTGATTTCCGAGCTAACCGTGATTGCCCCTCTTGATAGTCGGCCATGTATCCTAAACCCGGTCAATCACTTCTCTACTCATCTTAGACCGGCAAAAGGAAAAACCCCTATGATTATACCTTTGCCTTGCGCTCTTTGATCCTTCTCTTACACTTGATCATCATGTCCTTCATATTATGTGCATCTCCACCATGATCATCATTTCATGTCCATGCACCATCTCTTTGTGATCTTGTGGCCATCACTCCTTGCTATGTACACCTTCATCACATGTGTTGCTTATGCCTAACTCAAAACACTTAACACATGGCATTAGCAACTTGGTGTCATTAATTACCAAAACCAAACTTGGGCTTTCAACTGCCTGTATCCAGTGATGGGTAACAACTAGGACCAAGGGCAATGGTCACTCCGTATGTCTTACCTAATGCTTTTGTGGAAAGTGACTATCTTTTGGCACTATATTTGAACTAAGTGTGTGTGGTTTATAAAACTATTTGCTTCCGCTACTTTATATTGAACTTGGTCTATAATAACTTATGTTCGAAACTCCGATGTGTTCAACTATCGTTGTGAACTTTATGTAATATGTGACTGTGGCTGCTAAACTTATACGATCTTGGTTTCTATGTTGGTTGGTTTGAAACCCATTGTAGTTTCACGGACTACCGGGTTATACGGGCTTAAGTTTGCTAAATTATCTGCTTTGACGGGTGATTTTCTTACTTAATTTCATATATTTGGTCGGTTCTATTACACTCTGCCCTCCTTTATATAGTCCAGGAGGCAAGAGTCATAGTTGGTTACAATAAAGAAGTCATAGTAGGATTACAGGGTAGCAATACTACTAGAATTACATAGGAGGAATCCTAGTCAAACTAGATCTCCCTTCCTTGCGGGGTACCCCGAGGGTCCCGCGTCGATAAGCCCCCAAGTATTTCATGGTTGAACTCGAAGACCTCCTTGTTTCTCCAGCTTTGCCTGGCGAATCAAGCTTAGTCTGGGTTCTTTCGAAGTGAAGCCTTGAAGTGGTCCTGTCTTGAAGAAGTCTTTTGAGTGACGTGCGCTTTTTTGAGGGTTTTGAATTTTTATTGTTGGAAAAACAAAAAATCTCATATGAGGATATGTACCCTGCAACCCTCGAGCATATATCCGGGTTCTTTTTATTCAAGAAGAACTCGGATATAGGGTCTTTTGTCATATTCTCAAGTAACCTTCTTTCTGTGAGTGGTAGTTGGTAGTTGGTCATTGAGTTGGTTAAATGTTGTTGGCATATTCCTTTGGATATACTATCCTCGAGTATCGTGTCTTCACATGTCGTAGCTTTTCCTTTACTGCTTCCTGTTTTCTGGTCATTCGACTTCTTTTGCTTCTCTTTCTTACTTTTTCCTGTTGGAGAACTTTCATCCAAACCTGAAAAGGCTTGGGATAGGGCGAGCTTAAGCTTCTTTTCAACTCTTTTGCACTCATCCGGGTTAAACAACTTTGGGATAGGGCGAGCGCTATCTGGCTCTCATCTGCGTCATGAAAATAACTCAGGATATGTCGAGTGTTGGCTTGTCAGTCTTTTTATTCTCATCCAAGCCAGAAAAGATTTAGGATAGGGCGAGCTCAAGCATCTTTTCAGCTCTTTTGCTCTTATTCTAGTTGAATAACTTCGGGATAGGATGAGCACTATCTGCCTCTCATCCGGTTTGTGAAATAACCTAGGATAGGTCGAGTGTTGGCTTATCAGTCTTCTTACTCTCATTCAAGCCTGAAAAGACTTGGGATAGGCAAGCTCAAGCATCTTTTAGCTCTTTTGCTCTTATTCGGGTTATGAAAACAACTCGGGATAGGGCGAGGTCCTTCTAGCTATCATCTAGACCATGAAAACAATCTAGGATAGGTTGAGTGTTAGCTTATTAGTCTTCTTACTCTCATCCAAGCCTGAAAATACTTAGGATAGGCGAGCTCAAGCATCTTTTCAGCTCTTTTGCTCTTATCCGGGTTAAACAACTCTGAGATAGGGCAAGCGCTATCTAGCTCTCATTGGATTTGTGAAAACAACCCGGGATAGATTGAGTGTTGTCTTATGAGCTTTCTTACTCTCATCCAAGCCTGAAAAGACTTGGGATGGGCGAGCTCAAGTATCTTTTTAGCTCTTTTACTCTCATCTGGGTTATGAAAACAACTCAGAATAGGTTGAGCTCCTTCTAGCTCTCATTCAGGCCATGAAAACAACTCAGGATAGGTTGAGTGTTGGCTTATCAGCCTTCTTACTCTCATCCAAGCCTAAAAAGACTTGGAATAGGCGAGCTCATGCATCTTTTCAGCTCTTTTACTCTCATCCGGGTGATAGGTAGAAATCCCCTAGGCTTAAGACGATTATCGTCTCAAAATTGTCTCCAAAGCTTGCTATAGAAGTTGGGTTGGATAGTGCTCAGAATTGGGGAGTACTCGGCACCATCCGATAGTTTGAGCTTGGCGGTGCTTGGCAGCTGCCCGTATGTGCATAAGTGCATGCAAATAGCTTTGATTGCTAGCTTGCTTGCGTCATCTTGTTGGTTTTCATGAGTTGGTAGTACATTCATGCCATGTATTCATGTATAAGTATGCGTCCTCTTGTATGCTGCTGGTTCGTGTTGGAGTAGGACTTAGTTGTCGAGGTGGAATCAGCAGTGCTGGATACGTGGAACATTCAACATTGATTTCCATAAATAGCTTGTGTGGCTGCATGGTCCTCTCGCTTGTTCTGCATGGATGTCGCCATGTAGTGTTGTTGCCTTGTGCCCGGGTTCTCGTACTAGGTGCATCCTTGTATGCTACTTGCATTAATATTCTGAATATTTGTCGTTGGCTTGTAGGATCATACATCTTCGTTCGTTGAGCCTTCTAGTACTTGAACCCGTGAAGCACTCAGAAACCGTATCGACTGGTGCATCGAGGTAGTCGGAACCTGTCACAGACAGGTGCGTCGAGGTGCTCAAAACCAGGGGCGATGACCATGACTTTGGTTAGTAGGAGCTAGGAGTTTAGGGGTTATCGCACCGGGTGGTTTGGAGCTGAAAACTTCTCTACGAACATACCGGGTGCGACCTTCTCCTGTCCGATCCGAGCTAGAGTGACGACCAGGATCTGAGTGGTTGAAGCTAGGAGTTCAGAGGTTATCGCATCGGGTTGTTTGACGAACACACCGGGTGCGACTTTTCCCTGTTCGATCTGAGCTAGAGCGACGATCAGAATATGAGTGGTTGGAGCTGGGAGTTCAGGGGTTATCGCACCGGGTTGTTTGACAACACACCGGGTGTGACCTTCCCCTATCCGATCCGAGCCTGAGCAATAACCAGGATCTGAGTAGTTGGACCTGAGAGTTCAGGGGTTATCGCACTGGGTTGTTTGATGAACACACTGGGAGCGACCTTTCCCTGTTCGATCTGAGCTGGAGCGACGACCAGGATCTGAGTGGTTGGAGCTAGGAGTTCAGGATTATCGCACCGGGTTGTTTGATGAACACACCGGGAGCGACTTTTCCTGTCTGATCTGAGCTGGCACGACGACCAGGATCTGAGTGGTTGGAGCTAGGAGTTCAGGGGTTATCGCACTGGGTTGTTTGACGAACACACCGGGAGCGACCTTCCCCTGTCCGATCCGACTTAAAGCGACAACCAGGATCTAAGTGGTTAGAGCTAGGAGTTTAGGGGTTATCGCACCGGGTTGTTTGACGAACACACCGGGAGCGACCTTTCCCTGTTCGATCCGAGCTAGAGAAACGACCAGAATTTGAGTGGCTGGTGCTGGGAGTTCAGGGGTTGTCGCACCGGGTTGTTTGATGAACACATCAGGAGCGACCTTCCCCTGTTTGATTCGAGCTAGAGCGACGACCCGGATTTGAGTGGTTGGAGCTGGGAGTTTAGAGGTTATTGCACCTGGTTGTTTGACGAACACATCGGGAGCAACATTCCCTTGTCCGATTCGAGCTTTTTTATATAATCGATGAATACTTGTGTCTGCTAGTGAGCTTGAAAAGTAGCTGAATGTTGGCCATTCATGCTTAAATCTGAGTCCCCCAAGTAAAATCATGAAGTCTCCGATTAAGCCATGGTTCGGACAGTCGCTGCTTGGAGTTGAACTCAATGGCCTGTGCTTGGAATGTATATTTGTTTTGTAGTCAGTATATGCACTATGCGAGCCATAATATCCTTGATTATTTAATTATTTTGCATGGCCGAATATACCTCTCTGATTGCTTGCTATAGTCATTGGAGGAAAACGTCCAGCCACCAGCATATCCATTTTGATGTCAGATTATTGAACTGCTTATCTGACTTGGAGTCAGACTATGCACCAGGACCCATTTGTCACTTTTGGATTCTTTTTCGTGTCGATGTGCTCAGCATCAAGTACTGTGTAATACACGGCGTATGTGTTGTACTCGATAATGAGTAGCTCTCGAGTACGCCGATCGCCGAGCATGATTCTCCGTAATTATCTGCACATCCTCGATAGCTTACAAATAGTCAACTGTAATATACCTATCAAGGCCCCCGACATGCTGCCCAAGATCAGCTACCGGATCCAAAGAGTATAGAGCAGCTTGATAGCACATGTGGCATGTAACGTCGCCGAAACATAGTAAGCCGGCAGGTGAATTTTCCTTTCAAGAATTTTACCTTCACAAGAGTAGTTAGAGTGAAGTCAACTAAGTTTTAACAATAGTCGAGCCCCCGAGCTTAGTGTTAACTAAACCGTGGAGGTAAAAAAATCTCTCCTTGTGCAACAGTAGTCAAGTAAGGCTACACAGAGGGCATGCCTCACCCGTGGACATAGTGGTTGAGAAAAGCAGCCTGCAGAGGCGCTTGCTTCACCCAGCAACATGGTCCAACTCTGGTCCTTGATTGACGGCGGTGTGAAAGAATTTGCGGCGATCCTCGTGTTTCAGGCGTCAGCCTAGTCGTCAAGTCTGAGTAGTCTAACATCATAGCTGAGTGGTCGATCACCGTGGCCAAGTAGTCGGACATGCGAACGAGTAGTCGGACACAGCAGCAGAGTAGTCGGATATCGCAGCTGAGTGGTTGTTGATGAAATTAGATTAGTCACAACATCCAGTTCAGTAGTTCACAGACCAATCCGTGATCGACTAGACCTGTTCCAGACCAGTACGTTGAGTCCGACTAATCTTTGTAGCTTCCTGTGAACACGTGAGAGGATTCAAAAATTAAATTTGCTTCTATTCCTTCCAAATTGTTGCTGCACATCATGCATGTATATCTATATCTATATCTATATCTATACCTAATAATAAAGAGGCAAAATTTCAGACTCTTTTTTTTGTCCATCCATTTGTTTGGTCTGTCTTCCCCTAACTACAGGTAGTCGAGAGTTTCTTCCGTCTAGACTTATATGGCCCTAGATAGTTACGACAAATAGATCTCTCGCAGCCTTAATAAACTGAATAGGAATAGGAATATGCAAACTATCCCCTCTTCTCTAGATGATACGTCCGCCCTCCACACCGGTTACAACTGGGATCGTCACCTCCAGAGTTCGCATCCAAACCCAATTCCAAACGCAAAACCAACTCCGAAGGCAGAGGACATGAACATCTAAAATTAGAGGCACACAAACAATATGGATTCAGTTCGTGCCCTTTGCCTGATAGTTTTTCCTTTATTTTTTCCGTTTCCGCCTGCCCACTAAAGACCGCGGCCGTTTTTCCTTGTGGAAAGAGTCGTCATCCGTGCCCGGTTGTTTTTTTTTTCTGTTTCCGCTTTCCTCACGTTTAGTTCCTGTGATTTTTTGTTTCTTCTTTTTAATCTCTTCTTTTATAAACAGAAAAAATAAAGATAATATTTTGTGTCTTTGATCTCTTTCTCGTTTCCTAATAAATGCTTCCTCTATCCCAAAAATAGAAGTCATTCCCGCTTTCCGAAAAATCAACTTTTTTTAAAATTTGACCAGTTATATATAAAAATATTAATATTTATAATACATAATTAGTATCATTGATAGGTCATTCAATATACTTTTATAATAAATTTATTTGGAGATACAAATATTGCACGCATTTTCTACAAATTTAGTCAAAGTTGAGAAAGTTTGACATACACGCATCTCATAAGAACTTCTATTTTGGGACGGAGGGAGTATATATTTTTGTCACCGATCAATCTAGATCATCCGATGCTCCAGCTAATCAACCTTAATAAATATAATAATACTTTGTCCAGTTTAATCTATATATACACACACGTATACATCTTTAACTAATATTAAATAGCCAAAAGAATATTATTTTTTGTCCACCTCCCTTAACTGTCTAGATACTGGAGAGTTTCATTTTTTTATTTGATCCGGACTTATGACTTACAATACTATACCCATATGAGTTTCAACGACTCCCATCAATGACTATGAATACAGGGTTCGATTCTAATATGTATTGGGTCACGTCCTCCATATCTCGTACTTGACACGAACGCATGACTCCCGCTAACAACTCATATCTAGCAATGATATGGAGTTCAATTCGTATATGTATGGGATCCCATTGCAACGCACTGGTATTTTTGCTAGTAAGTATACAAGCCTCAATATTAGCTTGCATGCCATGTTAATCGGATACGCCTTCTTTTATTGCTAGTTGAGCCATTTCACGTGATGAAGAAAGTGGTCCTTGTTGTCGTAACCGAGACGGATATTTCTAGAGATTAACCGCTGTGGATAGTTTCAGAGATGCAAGACGCATTATCCGAGTAGGAGATGCAAGGCGCATCGAATCCAAGTAGAAGTGCATTGAACCCATGTAGTCTATGACGGTAGCGTTCGTGGACAGGCTTGCTAGAGCAGAAGTCCTGTGCGGGTGTCTCGCCTGACGCAGCCGCTAGGGCCGGGATCCTCCATGCCACGATGAACGGAGTAGGACCGATCCAAATGAGGCGCGACCATCTTTAAGATGAGACATAGCCGGATCGATCACCGGAAGGAAACACGTTGCCGAACATCAGAATTTGTTGCTTGATCCCGCACACCGAGACATGCTGGCACGAGTTACATCAAAGTGTCACGGTCAAGTTGCATTGGGGAGTTGGGTCTTGATCGCAGGTTGCCGAAGGATGCTACTGCCTTGATAATCCAAGTTGCCGTGAACAGCACTATAGGTCTTGAGGTCCATCGAGCTCTTCATTACAGTTGCGCCGAAAGCCCCTACCTAGCGCGCCAGCTATTGGTGTTTGACCACCGATAGCCTGTCACGGGGGTATCCAGGATAGTTGTTCGGGCCTCGACGTATGCTAGAACTCGACGGTGAACGCAGAGACAGTCAGTTTACACTGATTCGGGCACTCGATCATAATTGAGTACTAACCTTTACGTCTAGTCAGCGTTAGCCTTTACGTTAGATTGATTGTGTTGTATTGTCTCTTTACATGTTTAGACCGCGAGGTTTATTCCTATTGTCTCATGTCTTGATCTAGAGTCCTAGTCTGTTACAATAAAGAAGTCCTACTAGGATTACAGGGTAGCAATACTACTAGAATTACATAGAAGGAATCCTAGTCAAACTAGATCTTCTCCCTTCCTTGCGGGGTACCCCATGGGTCCCACATCGACAACTCTCAAGACACTCACGGTGTGCTCCAAGTCCTGTGGCTAGGGCAACACCACATATATGGGTGGCTTAATAGCAAGTCGGCCCTCATGCGCACTCTGCTGGGGGCTTGATGTCTTCATCGCCCTACAACAATAGAAATTTTAGCATGGATACAACACTAAGAATCCTTGAACGACATCTTGGACTTACCTGATTGGTCCCCTTCTTCTGATAGTCGGTTCGGATAGCCGGCCAGTGCTCGGTACAACACCAAGGCTAACCAGTGACCCAGACATGGTTGGCTGCAATGTACTCGGGGGTCTAGGGGCGTCCTCCCTTGCAGCTTGAGAGGGCGGCCTTCGAGTACTACTTAAAAAGGACAACAAATATCACTTTCAAGAACTCTATCACTTAGTACAGAGTAGAGACAAGAAAACTCACCAAACAAGTGGAGTTTCTTCTTCTTCTCCCTCAACGAGGCTCACCAAAGAACCAACTAAACAAACAAAGAACTCGGGTAAAGAAGGAATTCCAAAAGAGAAGCAAAGCAAAACAATAACATGCTCACTTAGGGGCAGGCTACCTGAAATCGGCACACCCGATGAATGAAGCTTCTTTGGAGCAGATGCACTGATGGAAGAGCTATCCACCAACGCCCTCTTACCAGAGGACCGGGTGCCTTAGGGCACAATACGGGGAATGTAGCATGCGTACTGCGCACCGAGATCAGCCATAGAAACCCCCGGTATGAGAACTGCAGCATCGGACCCACCCGTTCCAGCGACAGCCCCTTGATCCCTGCCTTCCCCAACTCCACCAGGGTTGTTCTCCGGAGGTGACGGGGGCATATCATCAAAATTCCGCCCCCACCCCTATATCAATTCAACCCACATAAAGATATTATGCAAGGAAGACGAAAAAACCGTGAACTGTAAGACACGAACACTTACAGCAGGAGGCGGATTTGCAGCATCATGTTCATCAACTCAGTGTGGGACGACGCTCACACCCTTAAGGATCTTGCGAAGTCACTGCAGGACCTTGTCCTCGGTGAGCTCCTCCGATGGCACCAGCATACTCAAAGCCATAGGTCTCCCTCGCCTTAAGAGGTTGAACCCGGCGACGAATATAGTTGGTCACAATCTCGAAGCCGGTCAAACCCTTCTGTTTCAAGGTCTTGATCTTCTCCAATAAGGGTTTCATCTTCTTAAGGTCCTCAGCCATCAACGGCGCCTTCTCCCACCGGTCATTAAGAACCGGCCCGACATCAAAGTGCATGGCAAGGGGCGGAGACATGTTACCGGCGTAAAACCACTCGGTCCTCTAGTCCTTCACCGAATTAATCAAGGTGTACTCAAAGTACTCCTTTTGCTTGTTCTGGCAGAATTGAATCTCACACCCACCTAGGATAGAAGTACTATCGAACTTAGGGTGCGGTTTAAGACAAAATAAATACCAAAAGAGAGTGATGGAAGGGAAAATGCCAAGAAAAACTTCACAAAAGTGCACGAAGATATAAAGATGAAGAACCCCGTTCGGGGTGAGATTATTCAAAGAAATGTCAAAATAGTGAAGGAAACGATACAGAAAAGGAGAAATAGAAAGGCATAGACTAGCATGAACAAAAGAAAGGAACAGAACAATCTCCCCAGGATTGAGATAAGGTACCCGATGTTCGCCGGGCGCCCCCCAATCAGCAAGGTTCTTCTCCTGGATCAGGCCTTGATTGGCCATCCCTGTAGCTCCTCCTCCTTGGTGCTCAAAGCAGGCCAAGCAGTGGCAGCGGCTCTCATGGCGATAAACTCTTGGTTCTCAATCACCACGAGAGCTTTCTCCTAGTCCTTGTCCGCAGCCTTCTCCTTGTTGCTTACTACCCTCGAGCGATGTCCTCTGCCCATGTACTAGCGGTGCTCCCGTGATCAAGGACGTATGCACGACGACGATGACGGTGGCAACAACGGCAGTTTTTAGGCAAGGGGAATTAGGGTTTGAAAATTCAAGGAATAGGGGCAAGTATGGCAGATGGAAGAATGAAAAAGAGAGGTTTTTTACCTTTATAATAGTAAAAATGCGGCCCACACGACCCATTAGACACGACAACCAACACAATGGTTTGATCTCCACTTCCTTGCATTAACTACCTGACGCAGCTAAAGAGACAACAACACGCCTTTTAACACAGAACAATGCAACGGGTAGATTCCAAACTTATCCATCCACAAAGCCATCGCCGAGTATTAGGAACCGGATCATTCAGAAAGAACTCAACCATCACGACATATGCAAAGAAACCTCAAAAAATAACTCGGATGATATTCAAAACTACTCGGACAAGTGCACAAGACAACAACTCCAAAAAACAAGATTTTTATTACAAACATCTTCAAGGAATACAAGATTACATATCTTACAAGACCCAACGAATTCAGCACAAGCAACTGTTCAATCAGTAGCAAGGAACCCAGTGGAATTCTAGCTCTGAAACGACTAGTTCCTATTGAGTTCTATTTGCTACCCGGAAGAAAACAACCTATCCAGCCGCACTGTTTTCTTCAAAGGAAGGGTGCAGTGCATCTAAAATTGGTGTCAGCGGCACAGGACCACATGACTACTTGGACTGAGTAACGTCTACAGGCATCTGTCTACCCAAGCCTCCTACTTCGATGTGATCCTGGATCAGATGTTGATCTGCACCGGACAGTCGCAAGATAGTGAAAGAATCAACCTAACGCTCCTGGATGAGGGAACGTGTCCCACATCACAAGACTTCTTCCATCTGCTAGAATAGACTACCTAGTGCAATACCGCTGAGAGACTAATCTATCTCTAATCTCTATCACAAGACTTCTTTCATTCACTACAAGCTCTACAAGATTTTTTACTTATGCCCTAGGGCTGCTCTACTTCACAAACTAGTATATCTATGGCTAAAGACTTCAAGCTCAACGCCAAAACTTCACTCGTTTGCAACAACTCATCAGGATGGTATTTATAGAACAAGGAGCGGTGTACATAGATCAAGCCCACCAACAGTTTAGGCTGACAACCACCAGAGAAAAGGAACAAAGCAGTAATAGCAAGTCAAGAAAGGCAAGAGGACCGCATGTGAAGTTACAATACACTCAGACAGCATATTCGGACGAATATTCCAATACTATGCGGCCAGCGACCACGCTGCCTTTACCACACAACAGTCACCTAAAACCTACCCCTAATAGGCAGACAGAAATTAAAAACTTCAGCTACCTGAGTGTACTACAGAAGGACCCTCTGTCTGAGTTCTTCCTAAAAAAGAAGAACCCGGATATAGGCTTAGGGGCTACAGGGTACAAATCCTCAGGAGAGATTTTTTCAGCTCTTCGGCTCAGAATATTCAAGACTCTTAAATTTTTTGTTCCAAACAACAAGAGGCTCGGGGGCCACACTCAGTGAGTGCCCTTTTTCTCTGAAAAAGCGCACATCACTTAAGGATTTTGTTAAGAAAGGCCACCTCAAGATTTCTATTCGAAAGAACCCGGATCAGGCTTGTTTCATCTAGCAAGACCTGAAGAAACAAGAAGGCTTTCGAGTTCAACCATGAAACGCTCGAGGGCTTGTCGATACGGGACCCAGAGGGATCCTCATCGGTACTACTACTAGCAGTGGGCCCCGGCCTGGCCCACAAGCTTGACAGGAGAGACGCGACATCAGACAACGCCGACTCCGAGTTGAATAGGCTGAACTAGCCGAACTCCTAATAGAAAGTACCTTCTGTAATCAAAATAAGAATACCTTATTTGGATCCGACTAGGATTGTAACCACACCATAGCTGTCTCTCCCTATATAAAGAGAGCCTATGGGCACCCCCTGTAACACGATCATAACATTCAATCCAACGCAAAGGCTAACGCCGACTGGACATAAAGGCTATTACTCGATCACGAGGGCCCAAACCAGTATAAATCAACTGTCTCTTGTGTTAACCATCGAGTTCAGCATACGCCAAAGCCCGAACAACTATTCTAGGTACCTCCGTGGCAGGCTATCGGTGGTAAAACATCGACACTCCCTGTCATGGTGTCTTTGGCTAACTGCGACCTTCTCCTGGTGGCGCCGCCACGCTGGGGTGGGGCACAGCCGGGGACGCTGCGTGGTGCAGCGGGGGATGGGGCGTGGTGCGGCGTAGCATGGGGGGCGCGACAGGGGATGGTCGTGGCGGCGAGGCGGAGTGGGGCAGGCGGACGGCCTTACGGCGTGATGAACCCGCAACAGCGCGAGGCAGAGTGAGGATTTTTTTTTTGAGAGAGATAGGGGAGATGTAGGTGAGCAGGCAAACCTATTAGGCTAATAGCGTGCAGGCTCAGGAATGGACAGGCACAACATCATTTCCGTTATTTATAGCGCGCTGCGTGCAGGGCCGAATCCTAGATAGATTAGGATTGTGTTGATCTTAACAAGACTAATCAAATTGGATTATATGACCTAACATGTGGACCGAACTTGTGTCCAAAGCTGATCTCGGGATTAGCTAAAATTACTTTCGGACATGAATGACGCAAATTATAGGATCATCAAAATCCCATATGGGTTTCAAGTTTCCTTAAGCCATAGTAACATTTTTGGTAGGAAGTCTCGTCTTACCTTTGTGGATCTAAAGGCGGATGCACACCTGAGCTCCACAATTCCTGATCAGCAGGGAAGCAGTACACGTGGATTAGCTGCGATTCTCCATGGATCAGGTAGGGCCTTCGTTGGATACGTTGGAGCCATCTACATACATAGGGGTGAAAGTCACAGATAATCCTCCGCTTCGATCCGCTCTGAATCCGAACTTTAAGGATATGGAGAAGTATTTTTTATATCCACGGATGCGGATAATCCCAATCCGATCATATGCGGATGCGGTGTAGATTATGGGATTGACGAAATCCGGCGCATATAGATTATCCGATAAGTGGACGCGGATTATTTGACGCTTATAATAGGATAATCCAAATATTTGCGAATATTAGTTAGCCCAGCCCATGACACAAACATTATTATATTATAGCAGGCTTGAATAACGCCTCACGAGTCACGAAAGAATTATCATCTACCAAAGTGAAGGACTAGTACACGACAAAGAGTGAAGCAAAGTTTTGCTTAATTAAAATATTTATTTCTTTTGCACGTTAGTTTTATACTCATAAATCCAAACTAAGAACTTGTATTAACTTTGTGAGCTCTTAAATTGAAGTGGTGGATTTATGGTGGTTATTTTGTGTTGCATTGCCGCTTTATGACTTTGGTTAATGAATTGTTTGTCATCATAAGAAACAACACGTAAGCACATATTATCTGACTTTGAAAAGTCCGCTTCCGCTCCGACAGTGGTCCGAATTCGTACTATTTCTAACATCTTAAAAAAATCCGTTTTCGCATCCGAATCCGTATAATATTCGATCTGCTCAGAATCCGAACAAAAAAATAGGATTAGGATACAGGGAAGCCAATATCCGCTCTGATCCGATCCATTTTCACTGCGCTGGGTGGGGCACGGCTGGCGACGCTGCGTGGTGCGGCGGGGGATGGGGCGCGGCGCAGCGTAGGATGGGGGGCGGCGGGGGATGGCCGCGGCGGCAAGGCGGAGTGGGGCGGGCGGATACGACGCGGTGAACCGAATGAGGAATATATTTTTTTGAGAGACAAATGGGGGAGATGTAGGTGAGCAGGCAGACCTGTTGGGCTGGTAGCGTGCAGGCTCGGGAAGGCAGCGTCCGTACGGACACAACATCATTTCCGTTATTTATATTGCGCTGCGCGCCCAGGGCCGAATCCTAGATAGATTAGGATTGTGTTGATCTTAACAAGACTAATCAAATTGGATTACATGACCTAACATGTGGACTGAACTTGTGTCCAAAGCTGATCTCGGGATTAGCTAAAATCACTTTCGGACATGAATGACACAAAACGAAGCATTGTGTAAGATTATAGGATCATCAAATCCCATAAGGATTTTAAGTTTCCTTAAGCCACAGTGACATTTTTGGTAGGAAGTCTCGTCTTTCCTTTTTGATCCAAAGACTGATGCACACCTGACCGTCTTTTTTTTTTGCTTTTTAGTCCTTTTTCGAAAGATTCTCACAAATATGCCCCTATTAGTAAAATTTAAAAAATGGACCCTCAGCTTGGCGCCGTCGTTATTGGCGCCAAGATTACACATCTTAGCACCCGCACATTTGGCGTCAAGGTCCTTAAGCACGTTGGCATCGACGCAAACGTGGTGCTTGCGTGGCAAAGACCTTGGCGCCAATAATGACGGTGCCAAGCTTGGCGCCATAATAATTGGCGCCGAGCTCTGGTTATAAACCACCTGCCTCTCTTTGTACACGAGTCCTTTTCATTTTCTTCCTTCTCCCTCTCGAGTTTATTCTCTCCTCACTTTGCCCAGCCTCACGAATCAGCATATTCGACCATGAAAACTTGGATTCGATCCGTTTTGCTCATTGTTTTGTGTTTTAGTGAAGCATAAATAATCAAGGTCAAGTTCATACAAATCCTATTTGAAGAGTAGACAACGGATAAGCATGTTATCAGCACGAACATCATAAACATGTATTCGCATAAAAAACAATGATAATAGTCATAGAAAGTGTGCGAGCCACACCACTGCCGTTGTCCTTGACCGCGCCATGCCACTACCGTTGTCCACGCCACCGCCGATTCACACCACGCATCGCCGCCGTATACTGCGTCATTCACCGGACCGCCACCGCTCACCTACATACAAACCATTGTCTTTGAAGCAAAAACCAATTGCTTGCTTGCTTACATAGTTAGCTCAAGAAAGCATAGAAATAAAAAAATCAATTGCACAAAAACCTATTCAATAGCAAAAATCACAGCAAAAAATCTAGAAAAATTATAGCTTTTTGGTTGAATTTGTGTTTCTCTTGCAGCCATCGACAAACACTTTCTAGCACCAGTGGCCGACATCCATACAAATAATGTAATTCACAATTTGTATTCAAATCACAGACACACGGTCATCAGGAAGCATAAAAAATTTAACACACAATGTCTTACATGCTGCCAGACGTTCAACTTAACAAGTTGTGTTTGGTGGCCATATTGCAATTATGCATAAAAATAACATGAGAGATCACCTTCGTCGGCAAAGAAGCTCCCATCCAGGTTGTATAAAAAGCACAAACATCATCAACATGCCCACAAAAAGAAATGATAACATTCATAGTAATTATGTACTAGCACACAAGACTGGTATTTTTCAACCTAAGAATCGTCATTACTTAGGGTGAGTGAATAAACCTGAGAGGAAGGAGGAAGAAAAGGAAAAAGACTCGGTTAGGAAGAGGGGATGGTGTTTTATAACAAGAGCTTGGCGCCAATTATTATGGTGCCAAGCTTGGCGCCAATTATTATGGCGCCATTATTGGCGCCAAGATCTTTGCCACGCAAGCACCACGTCCGCGTCGATGCCAACGTGGGCAAGGACATTGGCGCCAAGACGTGTAATCTTGGCGCTAATAACAACGGCGCCAAGCTGAGGGTCTATTTTTTAAAATCTTACTAGTAGAGGCGTATTTATGAGAATATTTAAAAAAAGGCTAAAAAAGACAGCACACCTGAGCTCCACAATTCCTGATCAGCAGGGAAGCAGTACGCGTGGATTAGCTGCGATTCTCCCTGGATCAGGTAGGACCTTCGTTGGATCGTTGGAGCCATCTACATACGTGGCTCAATTTGGGCTACACGACTCGAATTAGACAATAGGCGTTCCATGGGCCCAACCGCCCAGGCCGAGTTTAAAATGCAGATGCGACCCAAAAGAGCTGCAAAATACCATTCGCTTTTCTCCTCCCTTTTCTTTTCCTTTTGTCAGAACAGGGTAAGGGATTAGTTACCGAATAAATAAAAATAAAAAGCAACGGGTACGGTTCAATCGTGCGATCACGCCACTATGTTTTTTTCTTTTTGAGCAAATCACGCCACTATGTTTTGCAACTTGCAAATTATGTCACCTCTAGAGCATTCTCGGTTTGTTTAGATCAGATATGGGCCAGGCCATCTCAAACCCTTCGTCTTCGGCCACTTGTTCCCTGATGAGAAATATTCAAAATTACACTTGTCACGAAAAGAAAATCTATGGGTGGCCAATAAGATTCATGGAAATTGTCTGTGTTAAAATAAGTGCACATCTTTTTTATCGAGGAGTCAAGCTTTTTAAAGTTTGGCCAAATATATACACAGAAGCATCATTACATTGATCATGGAATATATACTTCCATAATAAAATTATTAAAGGTATAAATATCGATACTATTTTCTATATAAGACCTAAAAGAGTTTGACTTTTTGAAAAGCATTATGTACGTTTATTTTGGGACGAAGAGAGTATGCAGCTCATGCAGACTTCTCTAGAGTATCTCGGGAACTAGGCGAACCGCTTTACTAATACTCCAGAACATCCACAATCAGTCGAGAGAGATCGCCAGAGTATGCGCCGGGTAAACTACTTTGGTGGCAAATGGGATCTTCACCTACTTTTTTGCCATGAGAGATTTCCATGACTACTCCTCTAGACTCTAGAACAAGGTAAATAAAATTGCACAAGAACAATCATAATCTCGTCTCGTAAGACAGATCAACAAAGTCCTAATGGTACCTCATATCAAAGAGGATCTTGGTCTATCCTTTCCTATGAGACTTCATACGTATCATTGCTAGATGCTAAACAAGAGACTATATTTGCCCTAAATTGCCCCAGTCATCGTTATATAAAGTTCTTAAGATGTTGTACTATGTGCCTGTTTGGATCCCAATTGGATTATATCAATCTGGATTATGGATAAAGATTATAATAATCTAGATTGTTGATTATTATAATCTAGACTATTTGGATCCATTATAGAGTAAAATGACTTGTAGTTTAAAAAAAATCAGGTTGGATAGTTTATACTCCCTCTGTCCTGGTTTAACTGTCGTTTCCGGTTTTCGTACCACAAGTTTGACTCGATTTGTAGAAAATACGTGTAACATTTGTATCTTCAAATAAATTTATTAAAAAACTAGATTCAAAAATCTTTCCAATGATACCAATTATGTATCATAAATATTAATATTTTTAATATATATTTTGTCAAAATTGTTTCTCGGGAAGCGAAAGCGACAAATATTTTGGGACGTAGGGAGTAAGACGTTATAATTTGGTGGTTGGATTATTATAATTTAACCCACAATCTGAGGTGCGTGTTAGGTTCACCTTTAAATTATATATCTGATTACTCGACATCACTATCCGACCATTGCCCTCTACTGCTATCGAACCAATCGGGGCCTAGAAGGCCAATATCGTTTAAGTTCGAAAATTATTGGGTCAAACTCCCGGGCCTCAAAGATGCAGTGAAGAGTGCTTGGGATACTCCAACGGATCACCATGAGCCGTTTCATGTCCTGTGCCACGAGCTGCAGTCTACTTCCCACAAACTGAGAGCATGGGGCAAGGAATTTAATTCGGACACCAAAAAGCTGTTCTTCGTGGCGCAAGAGGTCATCTTAAGGCTCGATATCGCCCAAGAAAATAGAGATCTAACGGCTGCTGAGCTGCTGCTGCGGGCAAAGCTCAAGAAAAGAATTCTGGGATTAGCCGTGATTGAAAGAGCTAGGTGCAAACAAGCCTCGAGATTGTCGTCCATCAAGCTAGGCGATGCTAACATAAAAAATTTTCACCGTAAAGTAAATGTGTCACACGCCCAACGCAGCCCCTTGGCGAAATAAACGGGCTAGCGAAGGCCCAAGAGGAGGAGGCGTCGGGCGCCCCCGACCCCGTGCCCTAGATGGGCCGCGCCTGAGGGGAGGGGGGCGCGCACCGTGGCCGCCGCCGCCGCCGTCACCGTACCTTAGTTGAGTTCTAATGTATTTGGAAAGAATTGAGATTGTTAGGAAAGGAGAATCCAATTACTATAAGGATCTCCTAAGATTGCTTAAGGGTCAAGTCTCCCGGGACTATAAATACAAGGGGACATGTAACCGATGTAATCAATAAGAAAATAGCCGAAAGGCCTTATTCCTCTCCCTCTCCTCTCTCCCTTGCCGCCGCTGCCTCTCTCCTCCCCTGCGCCAGTGTTGCCGCCGCCACCTGCCAGTGCCGCTGCCTCAAGCCACGCCGCTGACCACCCTCCCCGCCGCGCGTGTTACACTGGTATCGCGAGACCAAATTGATCCTTGGGCATCCATGGCCTTCAACGCCGCCACCATGAAGGAGCTGTTCCAAGAGTTCTCCACCAGCCTCTGCGCCAAACTAGATGAGATGCACCAGCAGGTCATTGACCTCAACACCCGTATCCACGACATCAAGCAGGCACAGATCCAAGGAGGACACATCATGGACGAGCACCAAGGCTCAACCATGAGGCTACCATGGAGGAGATCGCGGCTGAGATGAGACGTGTCATGATCGCCGCTGGCAGATCCTACCTCCAGAGCCAACTTGAGGAACCCATCTCCTCTGATGCTCCGCAGATCGTGAACGACACCACCAACACCTTGCTTCCGGCAACGGACGTGCAACCAATGCAAGGGTCGCCATCTCAGGAGCACCGACCTGCGACTTCTACGACAACTCCATTGGCACCGGAACTACCTCAACCCAAGGTGGTCCTCACCCTGGTGGCTATCCTACCGTCGGAGGCACCATCGCCACAGCAGCCAGCTACCCGGCCGCAAGCACATGACGACGTGCAGCATGTGCCACCAGTCACGCCACCACCCCGGGCAATCCAGCCCGCACTGGCAGTTTCACCGGTGGCCACGCCAGAGGTACCAGATCCGGTGGCCCCTCCACCATTGGAGGTGCCACTACAACAGCAGCACGACACGGAGCCACAGGTTTGACATGCTGTTCAATCTGTTACTCCAGTAGTACCCGCAACATTTGCACAAAATCTAGAGCATATCCCTGTCACGACCAGACTCACCGCCCCGACATATGACGGCTCAGAGGACCCAACACCATGGCTGGCACGTATGGAGCAGCTCGCTTGCATATGCCATCTAACAGAGGAGGAACGCACCTGGTATGCGGCTTTTCATTTGGCAGGCAAGGCTGGACGTTGGTATATGCATACCACAACGGAGGCGCCAATGACCGAATGGACATAGTTTGCCGACAGCCTCATGCGCAACTTCGGCGCCAACCGCGACGTCGAAGCGACATGGCACCACCCCGACATGACGACCATGTTGAAACTCCTATATTTGGTGTTGGTAATTAGTGACAATACCTAGTGCTAACCACCGTGATCTAGCATGTATGTAATAGCACGATGGTGGTTGGTATATGGAGCTTGGATCAAGCAAAGGTGAATAAAATGATCAAGCTCAAGTGATGGAGTTGGAACAAGGTGCAACAAGTGGATGCTCAAGGCAAAGGTATATGATAGGATTTTTTCGTTTTGCATCCAAGACATCATAGAGGGTGTAGATGACATAGGATACATAGCCGTACTATGAAGAGGGGAATTTTCTTTGCAATTGAGTCCTACATGTGCCTCTAGGTGTCATTCTTTGATCATATGCATTTGGATAGAGCACATCATCTTTGCCCTATATGCTTAACTTGAAAATGAGCTAAAATGTGTGCTTGAATGATCTACATACTTGGACTAGCTCATACATGGATAGGGCAATCAAGAAATGAACTTAAAATCTTGAAATCAACAATGTCGTGAGCGTCGAACGCTGCACCGGACGCACTACTTGGAGCATCGGACACTGGTCGCGCGTCCAATGACTGCGCCGCGCTGCAACCTCTCTAGAACTGAGCATCGGACGCACCGATGAGTTCACATCGGACACTGGGTGAACACTGTTCATGCGTCCAGTAAAATGGTGACGTTGGCAGCCTCGCGAAGCTCTACATGCACCGGACGCTGGAGCGTCCGATGATGTGCCATCACATGCGTCTAGTGTGTCAAAACTAGCTCTGGACCCTTACTGGACCGCATCGGATGCTGAGCGTCGGACGCATCCGGTAGCTGCTGGATCAACCATTGATCTTTGAACGAGCAAGGACACATGGCAGCTACAGGAGCACCAGACGCTGCTGGGTGCATCCGATGCATGTTCGTCAGAGCGTCCAGTGCCCCCTTAATTTGCCCAACGGCTCTATTCGAAGGGGTATCTCTATATATATGTGTTGGCCAGCCATGGGAGCTCCTATCTTGGTATTTTGACATACTTGTGACTCTCTTGAGCTGAGCCAACTCTCTCACACACATCTCAACTCATCTCCTTGCATTCGATTACGATTCTTGAGTGAGATTAAGTGATTCAAGTGCATTGATCATTGCTTTGCATCTAGAGGCACTTGGGGGATTATTTTGCTGTGAGTATTCTTGTTACTCTTGGTGGTTGTCGTCACCTAGACGGCTTGGAGCAGCGATGGAGGTCTAGCACATGTTGGTGATTGTTCGTGGCCGACTCCGGTGAGCTTGTTGTGAGGGGTTGTTGTGGTTCCCCGGTGGAGCGCTGAATTCCAATTCTAGTGGATTGCTTATGTCAGAACTTCTCATCATTTGGTAGGTTCTTGTGGTGCCTTTTGAGAGGCTCGGTGTGTGATACCGATTAGCCACCGAACCATGTGGTGTAAAGGGCACAACAGGGACTAGCGTGTCGGCAAACACATGAACCTCGGGATAAATCTTGTGTCTCAATTGGACTTGATCAATTGGATTTCATCCCAGTGATTGGTTACTTCATTGGCTATTTTGGTGTTCATTTTGGTTGGCCCAATCATCGCCCCTCGGTATAACATTCCAGATCCCCTCTTGCACTTTACTTTGTTATCTTCGTGTTTAGCTTGTTGTTGCTCTTGTTTAGTTGCTAGCTTGTGTAATTCTAGTTGTAGTAGCTTTGTAGCTTTGCTAGCTTGCAGTTTATCTTGTGGCGGTTATGTGAACCAAACTAAAATTATCAATTGGATAGGTGGCTTGCATCACCCCTTTAGGCTAGGCAAAACTCGTATCTCGCCTTTTGTGTTACTCATTAAATTGTTTGAGTGATCTTTGTAGAAAGCTTTATTAGGCTATTCACCCCCATCTAGCCATCAAGACCTTTCACATGTGAACAACTACATCGACAACTTCATCACCTACGATCGACGCATCAACCTTGACAGCGAGCAACATCAAGTCAGCCTCTTTGTCCACAGCCTACGACATGAGCTCCGAGAGGCGGTGATCCGCAACCTCCCACGATCCATGGAGATGGCCGTCAACCTCGCTCGCAACCTGGATGGCACGATAGCTATCCACGCTACCGCTACACCAGCTTTCGCTCTAGACCAACAACGCCACGGGGACGCCTAGGAGGACGAGGCGCCGAGACAGCAACTGACCTTGATGACGACACCAACGCCACAGGCACACGTGCTAAGAAATGGCTACACCTCCCTAGCCGATCTCAAGGCTCGTCGGCAACAACAACCAACTGCCACAGCAACATCATCAACAGCACCGGATCATCTTCAGGCCTCCCACTCACCACAGAAGAACACATCCGAGGACGCTCCACACACCAACATCAGCGACATCCTCGTTCGGCTATGCATGGATAGCGGGGATGAACGTGAACTGCAAATCATCTACGACACCATCGCAGTTCAGGCAGCAGCCCCAACTTGGACAATCCGAGAAGGTGTCATCTACTGTGACAACCACCTCTACGTCCCGGCCACCTCACCACTACTTTAGGACACCCTACAGTCACTTGATATGATAGCTCCCAACCTGTTTGCAATTGGCTTTCATTCAGCAGCTTCACATCCAACATTGCAAGCTTTCCCTTCTAGCATCCTCCTCTTGGAACCATGGCTGACACAACCACTACCATCAGCAACAATTGTCTTCTTCAACAACAACATCCAACAGTTCATATCCATCAATGATGTCAACATCAACGTCTAGGAGAGAGGCCACCCACTCATCTCACCAGCCTATGACACCACGGGAGACACACTCTTTGGTGTTATGTGGCAATTTGACATTACTCCAACATCTCAGGCGCCAGCTACAGTATGCAGACGCTTCAGAGGCATTGTCAATGCCGGATAGGTAAACTCGTTCCCACTACCTCCTCTGGTCATGAGAATGCTTCACTTCACAGGGATCCTACCTCGCACTACTTTGGCCGATGCGCTCTACAACCACAGCTCGCGAAGGGACGGCACGACATACGACTACATCATCTTTGGCTACTTTGGTTCCTTCCACTACTCTTTCATCCCCGCCATCGACCACAACAACGGTGAGCAGGAGTATGGAGCACTTGGACATGTGATTGTCCAATTGATGGAAATTCCCTAGGGCAACCGCCAGCCGATGATGAACTCCAGCGCATGGCGGATATTTCAGCATGAGGACGCGCTGATCAGAGAAGGGGTTGTACTGTCACATGCCCAATGTAGCCCCTATGGTGGAATCGCCCAGTTTAGCACGTTTTCAGGGGCACTTGCCTTCCAGTAGACACTAAGTGCCCTGAAAGTGAGCTAGATGAAAGCATCTAGGCCTCGGTGTTGGTTTCGGCAATTGATGACAACGCATTATTACCATGACTAACATGTGTTTTGCAGAAACTTTGATAAGTTAGGTCATGGAGTTGATAACTGCTTTGGGCACTATGGTATTCATGTCCCTTGATGGAAATCGCTTCGGTTTTCAAAGGATCAACGATAAGATTAAGGATGGTTAGTTCCGGATGTCAAGGTGTTGAGTTACATCCGGAATAGTCGTTAGGATCTTTGTTTCTTCCTTTGACCGTACTATAATGGGGGCATGAGCGAGTAGCTTGACCTAGGTGAGTCTTCTGTTTAGGTGTGGTGCACACTTGTCAAACTTAGCACTAGGTAGCTCTGGTGAAGCTCAAAGTTCAGTTGGAAGCAACTTGGTTCAAGTTGTGTCACGTTTCTAAGTCGTTTGAGCAGTTTACCCTTGACCGGACGTGGTTTTTGTCACGACCGGACGCGTCCGGTCAGTACTAACAAGTCACTGCGTCGTTAACTGGTTGACCGAACGTGGTCCCTGAGAGGACCGGACGCGGTGATCAGTCTAACATGTGTTTTAGAGGGTAACAGTATAATCGGACGTGACTGTGAAGTGATCGGACGCGTTCGGTCACGTTCCAGCCTGACCTGACGCGTCCGGTCATCATAGATCGGATGCAGTCGGGCATCAGGTCAAAGTCCAGTAAGGGTCTTGCATGATCGGACGCGTCCGGTCATTCCTGACCGGCGCGTCCGGTCACTCAGCGCTGACTTTCAGTTTTCGACCGTTACACTCGACCGGCGCGTCCGGTCACGACGACCAGCACGTCCGGTCAGTACGTGTTTTGCTGATTTGGCAGGTAACGGTTGGATTTGTCTGAGGGGTGTATAAATACATTCCCTCCACCTCTTTTAGAGGTCTCTTGCTCATTTGTTCAGCTGAGAAACGCCTTTGGAGTGCAAGGGAGTGCAAGAGCCCTAGTGAGGATAGTGATTTGAGAATCAAAGTTTGAGATTCCTCACTAGTGACTAGAGAGTAGCAAGTATGCATCCATCTTCTCATTAGACTTGTTGTGGTCAGGTGAGAGTTCTAGCTTGTTACTCTTGGTGATCGCCATCACCTAGACGGTTTGGTGGTGATTGGGAGTTTGGTGATCATCCGACGAGCTTGTGGGTGACCCAACTCATGTTGTGAGCGGTTTTGGGTGACTCACCACGACGGAGTGTCGAAGAATCAACCCGTAGAGAGCACTTGATCCTTGCGCGGATCAAGGGGGAGCTACACCCTTGCGCGGGTGCTCCAACGAGGACTAGTGGGGAGTGGCGACTCTCCGATACCTCGGGAAAACATCGCCGTGTTCCTAACCCTTACTTTCAAGCATTTACTTTCGTGCATTACTTTCATTGCTTGATTACTTTTCTAGAATTGCCATGCTAGACTAGGATTTGAACTTAGGGTGCAAAACTTTTATCGGTAGAATCATAAGGAACACTAGTAGGCACTAGGGGTGAAATTTGGCTTGTAGGATTTAATTCTTGCAATTAATTTTTAGAAAAGCCCAATTCACCCCCCCTCTTGGGCATCTTGATCCTTTTAATTGGTATCGGAGTCGTGTTGCTCTTTATTTAGGCTTCGCCGCCTATAGCAAGATGTCTAATGGGGAAGGACCACCTCCCACTTTTGAGGGAGACGATTTTCCATATTGGAAAATTCGTATGGAGGCGTACCTCGAAGCCATAGATGTTGGGTGCCTTAGAGCCGCAACCGAAGGGCTTCCCCCGATTAGGGATCCCACCAACCCAAGTGGTGACGAGGAGAAGTATGACCGGTGGAATGCAAAGGCAAAAAATGCACTCTACCGAGGCCTAGGCAAGGATATCTTCAATCGTGTGCGCAATGCCAAAAACGCTCATGAATTTTGGGAAAACCTTTGTGCTCTCCATGAGGGAACTAAGAGTGAGCGTGAGGAACGCTATCATATTGCTTTAAAGAAAATTAATTATTTTGAGATGCTTCCAAAAGAAAGTGCTAATGAAATGTACACTCGATTGAATGTTCTTGTAGAAGATCTCAATGCTCTTGGACTCACTCAAATGAGTCAATCGGATGTTGCAAGGAGGATCTTGAGTGTTCTTCCCATTGAGAAGTATGGGCACATTGTCACCTTACTTCACCAAAGTGATCTCTCCTCCACAACACCGACACAAGTATTGGAAAAGATCAATGCACATGAGATGTACATGCACATCACTCCAGAAGAGGGCTCATCATCTTCCAAGAAGAAAGACTTGGCCTTCAAAGCTAGCCATGAAAAGAAAAAGAAGGGCCAAGCCATGATGGTGAAAGAAAGCTCAAGTGAAAGTGATATTGATGATGCATCACTTGCACTCATGGTGAGAAAAACCACCAAGATGCTAAAGAAGCTCAACAAGAGTGGCATCAAGTTCGATGGCAAGAAGAAGAAATTCTTCACAAGTAGCAAAAGGAAGCCAATATCCGAGATGGATTGCTTCAATTGTGGTGAACTTGGCCACTTAGCTCATCAATGCCCGAAGCCTCCAAAAGACAAGTACAAAATAAGAACAAGGGCAAGAAAGATGATTCAAGTGATGAAGAAGATGAGAAAAAGAAGAACAAGCCATACAAAAAGAAAGATGGCAAGAGAAGAGATTTTTACAAGAAGAAGAAGAGAGGCAAAGCTTGTGTTGATGCAAAAGTAGATCTGCAAACACAAAGGGCTAATACCCGAAATCGATATCCAAAGCGTGCCAGTCGATTTGACCTGTTAATCGACAAGGATGAAGATACGAGCACTTTGGTCCTGACAACAGCGATACGCCCGAAAGTCACGGCCAAGAGGTACTCACGCAGAACTCGAGGATCGCTGAAGATTGCACTGGAGCAATGCAACTCGCCGAATCGATGAGAACTCGTAAAAAAGAAAAATATGCAAATTGACGAAGTCGACGAAAGTAGATGTAAATAAGAATAAAAGCTGTTTTTGATGTATTGATTGATCTTTTTTACATTGCCCTTCACCCTATATTTATATCCTGATCTATAGAAACGTAACCAAATACGACTAGGACACTAAATCCAAATCTATGGAAACACATGACTTTGATACAACTCAGACTCTAATAAACGTATATAAGGAAATTAACTCCTATCTTATTCCATAGTCCGCCTCAGTCACGATGGTATTCTCATCGACCTCCTTTTTATCGGCACAATCCCTGTTCCATCGGCACAATCCCTGTTCCATCAGCAACAGCCTTCAAGTTCCTTCCATCGGTACATTCCCTGTTTCATCGGCAGCAGTCTTCAAACCATCTTTCATCGGCATCAGCAATAATACCCTTAACCTTATTGGCAACATTTCAATTTGAACTCATACGCCGCTACCACTCATAAGCATAACTCATTTTCATCAGCTATCAATCTACACAATAATCTTTCCTCTGCTGATTAGCCCTTCCTGATCATCTTGACACGTGCTAAAAAACGATGTCAACACATGCCCCCCAATTTCGGAGTATAAGATATTGATGCTCCGAAATTTACTTTAGATAATGCCTGCTATTACCTATTTTTCAACCCATTCTCCAAGCATAACATGATCTGTTTCCAGATTTAATCAAATCTAGATCTAATCCATGTATCTCAGAAAATATCGCACATTTTCCAACTGTTTTTTGCCTCAATTACGGTTGAGATACCAAAATAACAATCCATCGGCAAGATCTTATCAAAGGAACATCACCATTTTAGAACTGAAAGATCCTGTATCAAAATATCCTTCAAGTCATGACTACTTGCCATGCCATCAAATCTTCTGTACAATCCCTTGATTGTCGTGCGAACAGTTACCATATCCATCTGAACCACCTCGATCCATCCGCGTACGGCATAGAGATAAGTCAAGAATACCCCTACCCCAAATGGCCTATAAATAGATTTCTCCGAACTGCTCATCTTCTACCTTCAAATTGCAACCTTTGGCATTCTCTCTCCGGCGGCAACCCTAACTGCGCATTCTCAACCCACCAGAGCTCCTTCCATCGTTATTTTCCAATCTCCAGCTCGTGCCCTCATCCTTCTTGAAACAATGGCGGTCAATTCAACGTCCCTACAGTTCGTTCCTTTTTTTTATTATTACTTTTACTTCGACCCTTCTGGCCCCTTGCGAATTCTTACAGTTGGTATTTTTTTCTACTTCTTCCATTCTCTTGATCTTCTAAACTCAGGAACTACGCAACACACTGGTTATTCCAACCAACCAACCTCCCCTCCATTGCCTAGGTCCAATGGGTGATCCAGATCCAACCGACCTGATCAATGCAGAGGCTAATCGTATTCCCTTCAAAGCTCAAAATTTCTCTTTGAATCTATGGAAAGATACATTTCGATCTTGGCCCAAACCTACCAAAGGGTGGAAAAACTGGCACTTGAGAGTCAACAGATCAATGCAAGTGTTCTGGGCAGAACGGAAGATAGATCAATGTATCGGGCTATCCATTGCTAATATGCAAAGGAATGAATCCATGATGATAGCTGCTGCTCATTTTTGGTCAGATACCACAAATACCTTCATGTTCGGTCATGGCCCATGTGCCCCTACTCTTGCCGATGTATATATGCTCACCGGCTTGGATATCTCAATTATCGATGAAGGCCACATTTTTGGCAGAAAAACTGAGTATAGAGTAAATACACACAACATCGGCGGCTAGACAGGATACATCCAAGAGTACCAAAAAACTGGTACTGTCAATCAAAGGGAACACGCCATATTCCTGAACATGTGGCTAGAGAAGTTTATCTTCTGTGGTCGATCAGTAGGACCAACTAACGCCTTCCTCCCAGCAGCGGAACTCTTGGCCAACGGTGTCAGATTCCCACTTGGCCGATACCTCCTGAGCTCAACTTACCACCTTCTCCACCAAGTGTCTCAAAAGCTTCTACTTGGTGAACCCATCGGCAATCTGGGAGGCCCGTGGTGGTTCATCAATATGTGGTTAAACGCTCACGTGCATAAGCGTCTACAATGGGATTTCTTTGCCCAAGAATTCCCACGAGAGATCACCAAAGATTACATCCTTGGAGATGATGAATCGGCAACACGCCCTCCTCTCAACTTCGGCGAAGCCATAATCGTCCTTCCTGGAACAGAGTCCAATGAAGATCAAATTGACAGGTTTTTTTAGAATTTCTACCATGGTCTCCCTCGTGATCTCAGAGCTTGGGTACCCTATATCGATGAAGATAACAAGTTCCCTCTTCTTTTCAATTTTGCCAATAGTGATCTGAACCAAGATAATGATCTTATGATGGCTATTATTACCCCCAGAGCAATCCCAGTAAACACATTTGGTAGCGGGAAGAATTCCCATATCACTTATGAATTCTACAATCCATCGGCAGTGTCTCGCCAATTAGCCTTTGGGCAACTGCCAATCAAGCTATGCTTTGCCGATGTGATTAAGCCTAGAGAAATTATTACAGCTGGAACTGAATGGAGTAGAATAGTAAGACTTGCTCCTGATGCCGATATTTCAAATGTTGATCTCTCCGCCTGGTCACCAGTGTCTTTCATCACAGAGTCATATAAGCAATGGTGGCAAGAGTGGAAAGAACAGTTGTTTTCAACATCCGTTCATACATATCGGCACATGATCGATCCCGACTATGTTGTTCCTGACGATGCAGTAAGTTCCTTTTAACTTCTGTCTCTCTCCTTCTTTTTATATGTATATTGGTAACTAATCTTCCCTGAAACAGGCCGATGATCCAGTTTCATCAATAAGCAAAAGTGGAAGACCCTTCAACCTCCGCCCTATTTCTCCAGTCTCAATAATTGGCTACAACGCCCCTACCTTAGAGGCCTTAACCTTCCAGAGGACTCGCGCCAAAACTATCACCTCCAGACCAAGACTAGCAACATCCAGGGCCACTCCAATGGCTGCTGCTTCAAGCCTAATCAAGGTTTTTAAGGTAATAACCTTGCTTACTTTGTTTTTCTGTCGATGCACACTATATTAATATATAACTATCAGGATGTGAGAGCTGCAGCTGGATCATCATCAGCAACTCTTCCAATATCAAGCACCACGACCTCTACTCCTCCTTCAGAGGTATTCTCTTATTTTTACATTTTTTCTATTAAATATCCAATCTTATACTCGTTTTTGTAGCAACAAACGGGTACATCGGCAAGCACACCAAGCATGCAAGCTCCCCAGTCAACACATGTCGATGCCCCCCAGCCGATTGTCGCTGAGGCCCAAACAAAGCGCAAAGCTTTAACCGATGCTGAAGCTCAACAAAAGCGACAGAAATCTACACCAGCCCCTGCATCCACTCTAATACCTGTCAATCGACCCACTGATATAATTGAACAAGCTACTTCTTCTGTACAAGATACACCATCAGCCATTATACCCCAAGGGCCGACTACTGATGAGGTCGTAGAAGACATTCCATCAGCATCCTCTGTCGATCCTTCGCATGATCCTTTTCAAGCGGCTCTCTCAAGCCAGACTCAAGAAATTACCCTGAAGCAGGTAAACCGATTAACTGTTTGGTTTATAATATCCCCAGACACCACAAATAGGATTCCTAACTCTCTTTATTTCACAGGAACAAGATTCTCCCGATAGCTTGTTTTCTTTTGCTATCGACGTCTCTGATGATGACGGAGAAGAGGCGAGTTCTTCCCTGGCATTGGGAACAATATCGGCAGATACCTATGGCAAACTAGAAGTTCTCCTGAATCTGCTGCAACAAGATACTGCTCAACTGGTGATCGATTCAGACCCTGCAAGGACCATCTTCAAAACAATCCGTGGCCAAGTACCTGCCGATGTTGAAGAAATCATCTTCCCATCAGTCCATCTGGAGAGCAGACAACTTTAATATCAAAAGGCTGTTCATCGTATTGCCGACAGAGCAGCTCAAGCTCAACTTAAGGAAGAAATGCTGCAGCTGAAGCAAACTGCCGATGAGAAGCACAAAAGCATCAGCAACTTGCAAGCCTCCGGTGCTGATCTTAAACAGAAAATCTTAGACCTATCGGCAAAAAGGGCAGCTCTGCTAGCTGAACTGGAAAAGGTTGAAACAGCACTGACTCAAGCCAAGCAAGAAGAAGACCAGCTTCCTGACGCTATCAAGGCCCTTCAGCAAGAACGAGACGTCCAAGCTCGCAAAGCCTTGGTTCTCAAGAAGAAACTCAAGCCTGTAGAAGGAAGTGCCGATGAAGATGCCAAGGAATTAAAAGAAACCGATGAAATTTGCCTGCGTGCGATATCGGCTATCCAAGCTTTGTTAAATTAGCGCATCGGCAATGATTGATACTTTGTTTTGACTCTAGCCGATAGGATTGTTATCGGCAATTACTCTTTTATGCATCCATCCAAATACTAGGGTAATATTTCTTTAAATATTTTCCATTTAATGCTCTAGGAAATACAACTCCTTCGAGAGTTTCAAGAATATATGCATTACCAGGAATAGATTGATTTATCCGATATGGACCTTCCCAATTAGGTGACCATTTGCCAAACTTAGAACTTTTAGTCCCAATCGGTAAAATCAACTTCCAAACTAATTCTCCATCGACAAATTCCTTTACCTTCACCTTCTTATCATACCATCTAGCTACTCTTTTCTTATTCTCCTCGATGCTAACTAAAGCTTTTAACCGATGACTTGCTACATCTTCCAACTCATCCTTCATAAGGATATCATAATCATCGGCTGTTAATTGATCTTGAGAGCGTATTCGCCTAGAACCAATTTTAATCTCCCAAGGTAAGACTGCATCGTGTCCATACACCAACTGATAAGGCGTTACCTTGGTTGCACCATGACACGCCATCCGATATGACCACAAAGCTTCATTTAATACTGTATGCCACTTCTTAGGATACTCTTTAATCTTGCGCTTAATGAGCTTGATAATTCCTTTATTAGATGCTTCAGCCTGACCATTAGCCTAGGCATAATACGGTGAAGAATTCAAAACTTTAATCCCCATTCCTATAGCAAACTCATCAAATTCACCCGATGTAAACATAGTGCCCTGATCGGTAGTGATGGTTTGAGGGATGCCAAATCGGTAAACGATATGCTCCTTCACAAAATCAATCATATTAGCCGATGTCACCTTTTTTAAAGGAATTGCTTCAACCCACTTTGTGAAATAATCAGTAGCAACCAGAATAAACTTATGCCCTTTACTCGATGGTGGATAAATCTGACCGATGAGATCAATAGCCCAACCCCGGAACGGCCAAGGCTTAATTATAGGGTTCACAGCCGATGCGGGTGCCCTTTGAATATTACCAAATTTCTGACATTCCTGACATCCTTTAAAATATTTAAAACAATCTTCAAGAATAGTCGGCCAATAATATCCATTTCTTCTGATCATCCATTTCATCTTGAAGGCTGACTGATGAGCCCCACATACTCCTTCATGAATTTCACCCATCAGGCCTTTTGATTCCTCTATGCTAATACACCTGAGTAAAACTCCATCTATGGTACGGTAATACAATTCATCATCGAGGAGTACATACTTGGTAGCTTGGAACCTTATACGTCTTTCAACCTTTTTAGATGGATTCTTTAAATAATCAATAATTTCCTTCCTCCAGTCATCGGTATCAGCGGCTGATATTAATACTTCTTGAACAGGTTGATATCCTGAAGCATGCTGAGCCAATCGGTTAGCCTCTTTATTATGCATCCGAGAAATATGTTCCAGATGAAAACTCCTGAACCCTTTTAATAATCTTAAACACTTTTCATGATATGAAATTAGAATTTCACTTCGGCATTCATAAATCCCAATCAACTGATTTATAACTAACATAGAATCACCAAAGATCTCAACAGCATCAGCATGTACTTCCTTGAGCAATTCTAACCCTTTTATCAGGGCTTGGTACTCAGCTTGATTGTTTGTCGATGTAGCAACAATCGGCAATGAGAACTCATACTTCTTCCCCTGAGGGGAAATTAATATGATACCAATGCCTGCCCCTTCACCACAAGTAGACCCATCAAAGAAAAGTGTCCACGGAGCAATTTCCAGAGAATCCACCGTGTTGCAATGTTGAGTAACGAAATCGGCCATAACCTGTCCTTTAACTGCCTTAGCCGATTCATAACATAGGTCAAATTCTGATAATGCTAAAATCCATTTACCAATCCTACCATTCAGTATTGGCATTGACATCATATACTTGACCACGTCATCTTTGCATATGACAGTACATTCAGCCGATAGTAAATAATGTCTCAGCTTAATACAAGAAAAGTATAAACATAGACATAATTTCTCAATGGCCGAATACCTGGTTTCAGCATCTATTAACCGTCTGCTCAAATAATAGATAACACGCTCCTTTCCTTCAAATTCTTGAATAAGAGCTGAACCGATAACAGTATCTTCAGTTGATAAATATAACCTGAAAGGTTTTCCATGTTGGGGTGGAACTAACACTGGAGGATTTGTTAAATACCTCTTAATTTCATCTAAGGCTAACTGCTGTTCATCCCCCATTTAAATTCCTGATCGGCTTTCAATTTCAATAATGGACTAAAAGCCTTGATCTTACCCGACAAATTAGATATGAATCTTCTGATGAAATTAATCTTACCGATCAAGGATTGTAATTCAGTTTTATCGGCAAGAGCAACAATCTTGTTGATTGCCTCAATAGATTTTCTACTAATTTCAATACCCCGCTGATGCACCATAAAACCCAAGAATTGTCCTGCCGATACACCAAATACACATTTATTAGGATTCATCTTTAATCCATGCTTTCTTGTGCACTCCAATATCTTCTGTAGATCGGTTAGATGCTTTGTGATGTCTCCAGACTTAATTACTATGTCATCAATGTAGATTTCCACCAACGTGCCGATATATTCATGGAAAATAAAGTTCATAGCTCTTTGATAAGTAGCACCGGTATTTTTTTAACCAAATGTCATAACTATCCACTCAAATAATCCCACATGTCCTGGACATCTAAAAGCAGTCTTAGAAATATCTTCTTCAGCCATGAATATTTGATTATAACCTGCATTACCATCCATGAAACTGATAATCTGATGCCCTGCTGCAGCATCAATCAACAAATCAGCAATCGGCATTGGGTAACCATCCATCGGTGTGACCTTATTGAGATTCCTGAAATCAATACAAACACGAAGTTTCCCATTTTTCTTGTATACAGGAACCACATTAGAAATCCACTCTGCATATCGACACTGCCGAATAAACTTTGCCTCAATTAATTTAGTTATTTCGGCCTTAATATCAGGAAGTATATTAGGATTGTAGCGGCGTGCCGGCTGCTGATGTGGCCAAAATCCAGATTTAATAGGCAACCGATGTTCAACTATAGATCGGTCTAACCCAGGCATTTCAGTATAATCCCAAGCAAAACAATCTTTATATTCCTTTAACAAATCAACTAGTTGTTGTTTACACTTGGAATTTAACTTAGCGCTAATAAAAGTGGGCCTTAGCCCATCGCCTTCACCAATATCTACTTCTATTAAATCATCTGCCGATGTAAATCCTTGACCTAATTTTCCATCATCGGCAAATCTATCCATTAAAACTCTTCTTCAGAACCGACTGCTTGGATCGGTAGAATTTCGTAATCGGCAACCTTGAGGAACTCTTTTTCCCAAGCTTCTCCTGATATGCACCTAGTTCGCTCATAAGTGTCTGATTCTGCCGATGCGATGATATAAGAAGAATCACCAGGAACAACTTCAATTTTGTCTCCAACCCATTGTATAAGACACTGATGCATTGTAGAACAAACACAACAATTAGCATGAATCCAATCCCTTCCTAAAAGCATATTATATGCACCCTTCCCATTAATAACAAAGAAAGTTGTCGGTAAGGTTTTAGTGCCGATGGTCAATTCAACACACACTGCCCCTTTAGCTGGTGATACATTGCCTTCAAAGTCCTTTAGCATCATATCAGTCTTAGTTAAGTCTTGATCTCCCTTACCAAGATTCCGATACATCACATAAGGCATAATATTAATTGCAGCTCCTCCATCAATAAGTATCTTAGATACAGGTTGTCCATCAACTCTGCCTTTTACAAACAAAGCCTTGAGGTGTTGTCTCTCACCATCGACAGGCTTCTCAAAAATAGCCATCATTGGATCTAGTGTTAATTGAGCTATTTGGTCAGAGAAAAAAAACTTCTTCTTCGCTATCAGATAGAGCCAAAAATTCCATCGGCAACATAAACACCATATTGACATCTGCCGATGAGCCTTTATTTTTGTGCCTTATCTGCCACTGTTGATTACCAGATTTCTCATTGGAGGGACTTCCTTCTTGGTAAAAGTCTTTTTGACGCTCTCGCTGCATTTTCCTCTTCTATGTCTTTGTCAAACCCTCTGGACACCATTGAGGAAGTTTAGTTTTCCACACTGGCTGATAGGTCCTGGTTGTCTCCACACGACGTATATTAGGATCCCTGTAAAATATTTCTTCATCAGGAACTCTTGCATTTGCCATCTCTTCAAGTTCCTCTTGGTTTCTCGGAAAATATGCAACGTGTTTACCAAGCCTTTCATGTACACTGAGCCTGCCCCCCAGCCGATCATATACTGATGCTCTCCTTCTGATCGGCTCATTAATGGACAAACCTTGATTACCAGATTGAAACCTTCTTATAGGACGATTAACTCCATAATAACCATTGCACTCTAGGCAATCTTCAACAGTAGGTAACTTAATACCTTCCTCCCAACAATGAATAAAAAACGGACAATTCCAATGATCCTTATGCCGATTCCACTCTTCTTGACGTCTTTCCTCTTGCTGTTGTCGATATCGGTCCCTTCGCTGACGCCAGCCTTCCTGTTGTCTTTGTTGAGTAATCATGATGCCAGATCGAGGAGGCTTTCCAGAACTGCCACCTTCTGTCAATAGCCCCTTGCCTTTTGCATCATCGGTAGTTATCCGATGTTGGGGATCTACTGATGCATTCTTTTTAGCAGCTTCCGATGTCAATACCTTAATTTTACCTTCAGTATCCAACATATTTGCTGCAAAAGGATGTTGATCAATTTTCATCGGCTTCTGAATCTTGGAATTGCCAAATTTTATTCTCCCAGACTCAATAGCTAACTGTAATTATTGTCTAAATACTTTGCACTCATTTGTACTGTGTGAAGTTGCATTATGCCATTTGCAATACAGCATATGCTTCAACTCTTCTACCGATGGGATCACATGATTAGGTGACAACTTAATCTGGCCCTCCAGAAGCAAAAGATCAAATATCTTATCGGCTTTGGTGACGTCGAAAGTAAACTTCTCTGGCTCTTTGTGACCAAAGGGACAAGATATCGGCTTTTTATTCTTAACCCACTCAGCCAAACCGATAACAGGTTCATCCGAATCAGAATCTTCTACTTCTTCGACAAATGAAATTTTCTTATTCCAATTCCTTTTAGGTTCAAAAACCCTAGTGTCTTGATCAGAAATTCTTTGCACTAGATGACTTAGGCTTTCGAACTCCTGAGAAACATATCTGTCCTTAAGGTGTGGCAACAATCCCTGAAAGGCCAAATCGGCAAGCTGCCGATCATCCAACACCAGGCTATAACATTTGTTCTTTACATCTCGTAGCCTTTGCACAAAGCCTTCTACTGATTCATCATTGCGCTGTTTCATCTTTACCAAATCGGTAAGCTTCTTTTCATGAACCCCAGCAAAGAAATACTTATGAAATTGCTTTTCCAGATCAGCCCAAGTAATAATAGAATTTGGCGGTAGTGAGATAAACCATGTAAATGCTGATCCAGATAGAGATGATGAAAACAAACGAACTCTCAATTCATCTCTACAAGCTGCCTCTCCACATTGAATAATAAAACGATTAACATGCTCCATGGTTGATGTATCGTCCTGCCCAGAAAACTTAGTGAAATCTGGCACCTTGTAACAATTTGGGAGAGGAATTAAATCATATGCCGGAGGATACGGAGTCTGATAAGAATAGATATTAACTTTGGGCTTGATCCCAAATTGATCCTTCATAATTTCTGCTATTTTATCGGCCCAAAAAGCATCAACATCTTGTTGACGACATGGTTGAATCTCCACTGGAGGTACTTGCTGATACCCTTCTGCATACCTTTGTGGCCCACGATCCCCAACAATTGGCATATTTGTCACTATCTGTGGTCCATTAACCTGCTGAAAAGGGTTCATCGGTTGAGCTGCCGATGCTTGATTCTAAAAACCAGCATGCATGTGACCTTGATGAACACCTGTGGCTTGCTGATTTGGCTGAACTGAATGTTGAATGAGAAACTGTCCTGGCCAATTATTAGCGTTCATCGGTACAAAATTTGCCGATGGTTGGTAACTTGTTGGCATTGCTGGATAATTACAACTAACTTTAGGTAAAACCTGGACTCCAGGTTGACTTACGATTGGAGTCTTCTGTTGCATCGATAACAAATTTGTCGATGGACTTGAACTAGATGTTTGACCCAAAGACACCTGTAAACCTCCTAGAGTTGGTTGTACAGTAGTTGCTGTAGTATATTGGGGTACTTGAGCTATCGGTGAACCGGCCGATAGCATAGGAGCTTTTCCCGTTGCATCAAACACTTGAGGTGATCCATGGTTAAAAACAGATGGCTCTGGAGGCATACCATATCCCCACCAATTAGTAGGAGTCTGATTATTCTGTGGTACAGGACCTGATAAAGCCGATGCTGATAGATCTGTATTAAGCTGAACTTATCCTGATAATGCTGAATCCGGATGCATTGGTGTAGACTGTACGTTAGATAAACCTGCTGATACTGGAAGAGAAGAAATCTCTATACCCGCAACGGCCGGGGGAGCTGATGGAGCAATAGCAGATGCTGATTCTGGTTGATGATAAGCAGGCCCAACGTAACGAGGTGACACTTGCCCTTCTTTGAAAGTTCGAATCACAGCATTATGAACAGTATTGAACAACACATTGGAATGATTAATTAAAGCATGATTCACTGCAGAATTAACCATCTCTTGAAGTTTACCCGGATTAGAATCAAAGGTAACTTGCCGAGGCAACGGCAAGTCTTGCTTCTGGATGACTTGTCCACTTTTGTTCAAACTGAATGACTTCAAGCAGAGTTGTCTGTATTCTTCTATAGCCCTCTCCATAGCCTGCTTTTGATCGTCCTTAAGATCTTCTTCTGTTACCGCGATGATGTTCCCCGCATCGATCTCAGGATTAAGCATCTTGACTAGATCTGTCCCACCGGGCGTGCCAAAAGATGTGTTGATGCAAAAGTAGATCTGCAAACACAAAGGGCTAATACCCGAAATCGATATCCAAAGCGTGCCAGTCGATTTGACCTGTTAATCGACAAGGATGAAGATACGAGCACTTTGGTCCTGACAACAGCGATACGCCCGGAAGTCACGGCCAAGAGGTACTCACGCGGAACTCGAGGATCGCCGAAGATTGCACTAGAGCAATGCAACTCGCCGAATCGATGAGAACTCGTAAAAAAGAAAATATGCAAATTGACGAAGTCGTCGAAAGTAGATGTAAATAAGAATAAAAGCTATTTTTGATGTATTGATTGATCTTTTTTACATTGCCCTTCACCCTATATTTATATCCTGATCTACAGAAACGTAACCAAATACGACTAGGACACTAAATCCAAATCTATGGAAACACATGACTTTGATACAACTCAGACTCTAATAAACGTATATAAGGAAATTAACTCCTATCTTATTCCATAGTCCGCCTCAGTCACGATGGTATTCTCATCGGCACAATCCCTGTTCCATCGGCACAATCCCTGTTCCATCGGCAGCAGCCTTCAAGTTCCTTCCATCGGTACATTCCCTGTTTCATCGGCAGCAGTCTTCAAACCATCTTTCATCGGCATCGGCAATAATACCCTTAACCTTATTGGCAACATTTCAATTTGAACCCATACGCCGCTACCACTCATAAGCATAACTCATTTTCATCAGCTATCAATCTACACAATAATCTTTCCTCTGCTGATTAGCCCTTCCTGATCATCTTGACACGTGCTAAAAAACAATGTCAACAGCTTACATTGTTGGTGATTGGCTCACTGACATTGAGTCATCATGTGAGTCCTCTGGCGATGAGAGCGACGATGAGAAAGAGAAGGTCGCCGCATTTGTGATTGGGCCATCATCATCTTCGCCGACATCTTCATCACCACCTTCACCGCCACCTTCATCATCATCGTCCACTACTCACCTATGCCTTATGGCTAAGGGTGAACGAAAGGTGAACTACAAGACCGGTGGATCTCATTGGGTAATTGATAGTGGTTGCACTCAACATATGACCAGTGATCCTCGTATGTTCACCTCACTTGAAGAGAATAGGGTATGTCAAGAGAAGATTACATTTGGGGACAATTCAAAGAGCAAAGTCAAGGGTATAGGCAAGATAGCAATATCAAATGATCACTCTCTTTTAAATATGCTCTATGTTGCTTCATTGAGTTTCAACTTACTATCCGTTGGGCAACTTTGTGATCTTGGCTACCAATGCTTGTTCACTCCTAATGAAGTGGTAGTTACAAAGATAGATGACAAGCAAGTGATTTTCAAAGGCTTTAGATACAATAATCTCTATCTTGTTGACTTCACCTCCGAAGATGCAAACTTGATGACATGTTTGTTCACCAAAACTACACTTGGATGGCTTTGGCATAGGAGGCTTGCTCATGTTGGAATGAACACTCTCAATAAGCTATTGAAGAAAGAATTAGTGAGAGGTTTGAAGGATATAAAGTTTGAGAAAGTCAAACCTTGTAGTGCATGTCAAGCCGACAAACAAGTTGCAAATACTCATCCAACCAAAGCTTACATGTCAACATCAAGAGTATTAGAACTTCTTCACATGGATTTGCTTGGTCCTACAACTTACAAGAGCTTGGGTGGAAATCTCTATTGCCTAGTGATTGTGGATGACTACTCAAGATACACTTGGACTTTCTTCCTTCATGACAAATCTGAAGTGGCAAATTGCTTCAAGAAGTTTGCAAAGAGAGCTCAAAATGAATTTGAAGTCAAGATAAAGAAGATTAGAAGTGACAATGGCAAAGAGTTTGACAACACAAACATTGAAGCTTATTGTGATGAAATTAGAATCAAGCATGAAGTTTCATCAACCTACACTCCTCAACAAAATGGTGTAGTTGAGAGAAAGAACCGGATCTTGATCACTCTTGCAAGAACAATGCTAGATGAGTACAACACACCAGAGAAATTGTGGGCCGAGGCAATCAACACCGCACGCTATGCTTCAAATCACCTCTTCCTACAAAAGTTCCTTGGTAAGACCCCATATGAGTTGCTAAATGAGAAGAAGCCGGACGTCTCATTCTTTTGGGTATTTGGTTGCAAATGCTACATCTACAAGAAGCATCAACACCTAGGGAAGTTTCAAAGACGTTGTGATATTGGTTTTCTTGTTGGTTACTCATCAAAGTCCAAAGCATATAGAGTATTTAACCATGCCACCGGTTTGGTTGAAGAAACATATAATGTGGAATTTGATGAATCTAACGGCTCCTAAGGAGCAATTGAGAATTGTGATGATGTAGGTGATGAACCATTGAGAGAGGCAATGAAGAACATGCTAGTGGGAGACATCAAGCCTAAAGATGATGAAGACGATGTACAAATTTTCAATCCACCATCTTCATCACATGTGCCTCAAGATGATGACAAGAATGAGAGAGTTGAAAATGAAGATACTCATGTCTCTCATGAACAAGCCGAGGCACAAGCTCAAGATGTTGATGCTCCCCAACCCTCTCCTCAAGTGGTTGATAGAAGAAACTCACCTCTACTTCAAGCACATCCACAAGATCTCATCATAGGGAGTCCTACAAAGGGTGTAATGACTCGATCTCAAAATCTTACTTCTTTTGTTGAACATCACTCTTTTGTCTCTTGTCTTGAACCTAAGAATGTAGAAGAAGCTCTTCAAGATCCGGATTGGGTGAATGCTATGCATGAAGAATTGAACAACTTCGCCTGCAATCAAGTTTGGACACTTGAAGAGCATCCAAAAGGTGCAAGAGTCATTAGAACCAAGTGGGTGTTCCGCAACAAGCAAGATGATCAAGGGGTAGTAGTGAGGAACAAGGCAAGACTAGTTGCAAAGGGGTTCTCTCAAGTTGAAGGTCTTGATTTTGGAGAGACCTTTGCACCTGTTGCAAGACTTGAAGCCATTCGTATCCTTCTTTCATATGCATCACATCATGAAATGAAACTATATCAAATGGATGTGAAAAGTGCATTTTTAAATGGCTTCATAAATGAACTAGTCTATGTTGAACAACCCCCTGAGTTTGAAGACCCTAGATATCCTAATCATGTTTATAGGTTGTCCAAGGTGCTATATGGGCTCAAGCAAGCCCCTAGAGCATGGTATGAGCGCCTCCGGGACTTCCTCATTGAGAAGGGCTTCACTATTGAGAAGGTTGACACCACACTATTCACTAAGAAGCTTAATGGAGGAATCTTCATTTGTCAAGTCTATATTGATGATATCATCTTCGGGTCAACAAATGAAGATTATTGCAAAGAATTTGGTGAATTGATGTCGAAGGAGTTCGAGATGTCAATGATTGGTGAGCTAACATTCTTCCTTAGTTTTCAAGTCAAGCAAATGAGAGAAGGGGTTTTCATCTCTCAAGAAAAGTACACCAAGGATCTTCTCAAAATATTCAAGATGGAAGAGTGTAAGCCAATCAAGACCCCAATGCCATCTAATGGACATCTCGACCTAGATGACGGAGGTAAACCAATCGATCAAACTCTCTACTGTTCTATGATTGGTATCCTGTTGTACCTTACCGCATCTAGGCCCGATATCATGTTTAGTGTGTGCATGTGTGCTCGCTTTCAAGCGTGCCCTAAAGAACCTCACCTAAGTGCCGTAAAAAGAATTTTAAGGTATCTTAAGTACACCTGAAGCATCGGTCTTTGGTACCCCAAAGGAGCTAGATTCCAACTAGTTGGCTATTCTGATTCGGATTATGCCGGTTGCAAAATTGATAGAAAAAGCACATCCAGAGGATGTCATTTGCTTAGGAGGTCCTTAGTATCTTGGTCATCTAAGAAGCAAAATAGTGTGGCTTTGTCCACCGTCGAGGCAGAATACATTGCCGCGGGGGCTTGTTGTGCACAAATCTTATACATGAAACAAACCCTCCTAGACTATGGAGTTGTTCTTGAAAAGGTGCCGCTTTTATGTGACAATGAAAGTGCCGTTAAAATTGCTAATAATCCGGTACAACACTCACGCACCAAGCACATTGATATCTGCCACCACTTTCTAAGAGATCATGTTGCTAAAAATGATATATCACTAGAAGGTGTAAGAAGTGAAAATCAATTAGCGGATATCTTCACTAAACCTTTAGATGAGGCTACCTTTTGTAGGTTGAGAAGTGAACTAAATGTGCTTGATTCTAGTAACTTAAAAAATTAGCTTGTGTTGTCCCTTGCATTGCATTGTATTATATGTCACGTTTAATTCCCCGCAATGCATCTAGAACTTGTCTAACACGGTTATGATAACCATCCTTTGGAGAAGTGAAGAAGCCTAACCGTGGATCAAACTTGACAAGCAACCCAGTCTACCTTTCTCGCTTTGCATTGCATATGCATGGTTGTTGCTTTGTCGTTTCTTTTCGATTTAGCTTTGAGTAACCTCTGTGTTCGTCCATGAATAGAGAGAGCATTTGAAGCTCCCAAGGGTACATAAACTCTATTGCATGGCCATATGTTGCTCCTCGGGTGTTTATTGCGTATTTTCTTAAAAATAATACTAGCCTAAGGCAAAATACTTTGAAAAACTTGAGGGTTTGAGTGAGGTCACTCATATCAGGTTCCAATTGATGTTTATTTGAGTCTCTTTGAATTGGAACTTGATTGGGAGAAGTCGCGTCAAAGATCGGATTGAAGAAAGGTGTTAAACAACGACCGAATGCTGCACCGGACGCTGCATCGGACGCGGTGCTGCTTCACCACTGTGTTCGGTTCCGGCGACCACCAGCGCATCCGGTCATCCCGAAGAACTTCTCTAAGATCTGTGACCGAAAGCTGCACCGAACGCGTCGTTGCTGACCACCGCGTCCGGTCCCGGCCATCACCACCGCGTCCGGTCATGAGCTTCTGTTTTCCGGGCAAAATATGACCAGACTCTGTCAGCATCCGATCATGCATAATCGGACGTGTCCGGTCATTCTAGGAGCTTACTGGACTGTGATCGGACGCTGCCTTTACCACGTCCGGTCATGCGACCACCGCGTCCGGTCATCGCACGAAAAGCGGATCTCACCCCTTTTTAACCGTACGTTTCAGATCTCGTTTCCTTCTTCAATCCGCCGCAGCCTTCTGCCCTAACCGCACCCTCACCGTAATCCCGAGCGCCGCCTCCTCGTCGAGCACCGCTCCGCGCCCGTTCTCGCCGTTCTGCGCCCATGCCCGAGCACCGCTGTATCCAGCGCCTCCGTAGCCGTGCACGCCACCGAAGCCGCCCACCGCAGCCGCGCACACCGCCGTGCGCCCGTGCTCGCTTCTCTACGCGCTGCTGCCGCGTGACCGCTTTCGTTGTCCGTGCGCCGCCACCGTGTGCCCGCGTTCGCTGCCCGAGCGCCTCCGCAGCCGAGCCGCCGTAGCCGAGCAGCCCTGCGCGCCAGAGACCTAACCCTAGCTGAGGTTTTTCGCGAGTTTTCATCTCCGCGAGCGTCTCTGTCTCCGCAAGGTGACTTCTTGGCCTTGGATTAGGGTTTGCCGATGAATTTCCGGTGAATTACTAATACAATCTTTGATCTCGTCGGTACTCTAGGGCTTTGATCATCGTTTCTGGGTAACCCTAGCGCGTCGAGATCATCTTCCGTTCATCGAAACTTCGCTCATCTGAGGTAGCTATCGCGGTCTATTCACATCTTATCTAATATGCTTGCTTTTATTAGGATCTCACTCATCTATTAGATAATATATGTTGCTTATAGTAGATCCATCTATTCTATCGTTTCAGTGCGTCCTGTCGGTGCTCTGTGTGTCAGGTGATCAGATGTGAATCCGAGGCCAAGCCTATGGATACAGATTGAGGCCAAGCCTCACGAGAGTCAGTACATCTTCTGTCACTATCCAGGGTTTCTTAGTCGCAGCAGTTTGTCAGTATGGTTCGCTGCAAGAATGTTGGTGGTGCACCTAGTGATGGGGACGAAAGTCCTCCCAGGAGGACAGAGGTAGCTCGTGGCAAGCGAGTGAAGATAGCCGCTAAGAAGAGAAAGAGGACACTCATAGAGGCAGAGGTGGCTCAGGCAGTTGCAGATGCAGCAGAGGCAGCAGAGAGAGGTGGCAGGAGTAGTGGGATTCATATTGGCGAGCGTTGCTTTCACCTTGAAGGTCGACAGCTCGGTACTGAGGCCACAGAAGAGATGGTGGATGCACCTGCAGAGCAGCCCACAGAGGACCTAGAGGAGACAGAGGAGCAGACAGTTCACTCTCCACAGCGTCGTCGCTCAGGACGTACGCGAGCTCAGGTGACTCCCAGGCCAGAGGGTCAGCGTCGTGGAGGTCGTCCACCTCCCAGAGCTCGAGGTCACCCCCTAGTTGAGCACTTTGACCTCAGGGGAGCTACAGCACGATAGGTGCAGGCACTCAGGTTCGTTGAGGTTACTCGGTGGTTCCCACCTCAGCGGGATCCCCGGGCTTCAGAGGATTTCTACACACCTCTGCACGAGGACTTTTACAGAGCCTATGTTGACAGCGGGATTGAGAGTCTGTCGACTGGAGGCTTTAGTTGAGGTGGTTGGTGAGTAGCTCCGTCCGCACCTGTCCTTTCTACCAGGCTTGTCAGATCTTCTTGGACGGACTGGAGCCTACTGCGGGACTTGGGTCAGAGAGTTCTATTCTTCACTTTGGATTGACCCAGCACATGAGTTTATTCACTTTGCATTCAGAGGCCGTGACCGCAGACTCTACAGCACCAGGGTACGGGAGATCCTCAGACTCCCAGCTTCAGAGATGAAGATACACCAGCTGTGCTTTGGACAGACCGCACCTCCTAGACGTCCTCATGCCGAGACAGTGCCACCTACAGATATGATCAGACCCTGCTTCCGTGAGCCGTTTGGTGAGGGATCTAGACGTACACCTGCCAGCCTGACACCTCTAGCTAGAGTAATGGATGCTATTGTGAGGCGGACACTACTTCTGAGGCTGGGATACATAGAGGGACTGACTCGCATGCAGTTGTGGGTAGTGCATCACCTCATCTCACAGACATCGTTCAATCTTTGGGATCTGATGCTATGTGAGATGGAGGATACTTTGGTAGAGGGATTCAAGGGTCATCGGCAGCTACCGTATGCTCATTGGATATGTTTTATTATCAGATCTGCGTGTGACCTGCCTGTAGAGATTCGAGCTGAGATATCTGATACCACTATAGCTTTTCCAGAGTATGAAATTCGACAGCTGTGGGCTTCAGTGACCAGGGAGCAGGCACCTGGCCTAGGATAACGTCAGAGGCCAGAGGTTCCAGAGACAGCTGCTGAGCAGGATGAGATCGTTGAGGGTCTTGCTAAGGCCGAGCTAGCAAATCTTGATGCTCAGCCAGCTGATCCAGTCGAGGATGTTGCTACTGATAGCACAGATGAGGATTATCAGCCCATCCCCTGGTACCGCTCTCCTCGGCCTCACGACCATGAGGCCGGTGGTTCAGGCTCAGCCTCCCGCTCAGACCTAGCCATGGTGGCTATACTTGAGAGGCTGACCCAAGCCCAGGAGAGACAGGAGGTTCAGATGCAGAGACAGGCTCAGGACACAGCTGCCGCATTTGCTTAGATTCAGGCTCGTCAGGACGAGTTTCAGAGGCAGCAGCTGGAGTTTCAGAGGCAGCAGTTCAAGATGCAGAGGCAGCAGGCAGCCACCCAACAGCAGTATCTAGAGCTCCTGCGACACCTTGTCACTGTTGGGGTACCTCCACCACCATCTATTCTGACTCCAGCACTACAGTCCAGTGGACCTCAGAGTCAGGGACAGCTGAGCTTTCAGTTCACCTTTTCCCAGCAGCAGGTTCCTCAGACCTTCCAGTCCCCGAGCTACACTCCTATTCAGACAGGGTTCACTCCACCAACTCAGCCTAGACCTCACCTCCTCTCAAGCACTCCTTTCACTGACTTGAGTGCCACCTATAGTGAGTTGACTGGACAGCCGACACCCTCGTACACCACTGTTGAGACCACTTCAGGAATGTTAGCTTCAGAGACTGCTTTTCCTCTAGTGTTAGGGGCCGGGACTATAGAGACTTTACCTTCGTCAGTTGCATCTACAGATCCTCCTACACTTGGTGTCTTTCAGGCTCAGGTGACAGTGACTGCTCCTATTGTTGCTACTACACTTTCAGTTCCTGCACCTGCTCTACAGACCCAAACTGCTTCACTGCCATGTCTATCTACAGAGGGTCAGTCTGACAGTTTAGAGTCTAAGGAGGACACTTCACAGTTCGTGATCACTCCACGCTCCTCGGCACCCGACACGACAGCTTCTGTTCCTCCGTCGGATCCTTAGTTTTCTTTTTGGTGTTTGATGCCAAAGGGGGAGAGAGCGTAGATTCAGGGGGAGTGTTGATAGAGGGTTTCGTTTTTTCTTGTGTGCTACATTCATGCATCATGTTTATTTTCTCGCCCTGCATTTTGTGACAAGTGTGCTTGTGAGACTTTATGTTATATCATGTCACTTAATTGTGTTTAGCTCATAAGGTTGTGCTTCCGTGTCTTACTCCGATTTCATATGAGCTATGCTTTATGTGTACTAACTCTTCATGTTTTATCTTATGAGTACACTCTATTGGCTTGGAACACATAAGCAATTCCTAACCCCTTGTGCTTACAGCTTTTTGCTTATGTGAACCAAGCATGTTCGAAAACCTCAACTTATATCTTCTGAATCTAAGTATTGTCATCAATCACCAAAAAGGGGGAGATTGAAAGCATCTAGGCCCCGGTGTTGATTTCGGCAATTGATGACAACGCATTATTACCATGACTAATGTGTGTTTTGCAGAAACTTTGATAAGTTAGGTCATGGAGTTGATAACTGCTTTGGGCACTATGGTATTCATGTCCCTTGATGGAAATCATTTCGGTTTTTAAAGGATCAACGACAAGATTAAGGACGGTTAGTTCCGGATGTCAAGGTGTTGAGTTACATCCAGAATAGTTGTTAGGATCTTTGTTTCTTCTTTTGACCATACTATAAAGGGGGCATGAGCGAGTAGCTTGACCTAGGTGAGTCTTCTGTTTAGGTGTGGTGCACACTTATCAAACTTAGCACTAGGTAGCTCTGGTGAAGCTCAAAGTTCAGTTGGAAGCAACTTGGTTCAAGTTGCGTCGCGTTTCTAAGTCATTTGAGCAGTTTACCCTTGACCGGACGTGGTTTCTGTCATGACCGGACGCATCCGGTCACTACTAACAAGTCACTGCGTCGTTAACTGGTTGACCGGACGCGGTCCCTGAGAGGACCGAACGCGGTGATCAGTCTGACACGTGTTTCAGAGGGTAACAGTATAATCGGACGCGACTGTGAAGTGATCGAACATGTCCGGTCATGTTCCAGTAAGGTTCTTACCTGACCTGACGCGTCCGGTCATCACAGATCGGACGCGGTCGGGCGTCAGGTCAAAGTCCAGTAAGGGTCTTGCATGATCGGACGCGTCCGGTCATCCCTGACCGGCGCGTCCGGTCACTCAGCGCTGACTTTCGGTTTTCGACAGTTACACTCGACCGGCGCGTCCGGTCACGACAACCACCGCATTCGGTCAGTACGTGTTTTGCTGATTTGGCAGGTAACGGTTGGATTTGTCTGAGAGGTGTATAAATACATCCCCTCCACCTCTTTTAGAGGTCTCTTGCTCATTTGTTCAGCTGAGAAACACCTTTGGAGTGCAAGGGAGTGCAAGAGCCCTAGTGAGGATAGTGATTTGAGAATCAAAGTTTGAGATTCCTCACTAGTGACTAGAGAGTAGCAAGTGTGCATCCATCTTCTCATTAGGCTTGTTGTGGTCAAGTGAGAGTTCTAGCTTGTTACTCTTGGTGATCGCCATCACCTAGACGGTTTGGTGGTGATTGGGAGTTTGGTGATCATCCGACGAGCTTGTGGGTGACCCAACTCATGTTGTGAGTGGTTTTGGGTGATTCACCGTGATGGAGTGTCGAAGAATCAACCCGTAGAGAGCACTTGATCCTTGCGCGGATCAAGGGGGAGCTACACCCTTGCGTGGATGCTCCAACAAGGACTAGTGGCGAGTGGCAACTCTCCGATACCTTAGGAAAATATCGTCGTGTTCCTAACCCTTACTTTCAAGCATTTACTTTCATGCATTACTTTCATTGCTTGATTACTTTCCTAGAATTGCCATGCTAGACTAGGATTGGAACTTAGGGTGCAAAACTTTTATCGGTAGAATCACAAGGAACACTAGTAGGCACTAGGGGTAAAGTTTGGCTTGTAGGATTTAATTCTTGCAATTAATTTTTAGAAAAGCCCAATTCACCCCCCCTCTTGGGCATCTTGATCCTTTCACTAGACCAGGTGGTTCCGTCGAGCACACCCGACGGGAGAACTCGAACACTCCACATTTTACACCTGGGATCCAATAATGAGTACAAACTTACAATACTTAGTCAATTTCATACAACACAGAGTCTCAGAAATAGTTATTACAATACCAGAGGTTCAGAGTGCAATAAATTAACAGTGTAATTTAAATAAACGTCTACAGAGCGAGATGAGAATCCATCTGTGCCCACTAGAAGAATTCTCCACACAAGGCCTACCTGCTCAAGGTGCACCTGCAACAAGGGTAGAATAAACCCTGAGTACACAACATACTCGCAAGACTTACCCGACTGGGAATTATATTTCCCGACTCTCAAGGATTATGTTAGGCTTTATGGCTGGTGGGTTTTCTTGTTTGCGGAAAAATAGCACTAAGCGTGTGTCCTTATTTCTAGACTTTTAGAAGCCACATTTTATTCATTAACCAATAAGCTATGTAAGCACCTATGCTATAAGCAAGCAAGAGTTGAGCAATTTAGAACCATTTCTCCATCTTTTCATTTGCCAATTCTTACTACGATGCCAGAGCGTAGTCAAGCCGTACCGTCACACAGAAACAGCGATTCATGAATCAATGTGCCCAGCTAGGTACCCCGAAAAACACACGCCTCGCTTGTACCCCAGGCACAAGCAAGACCAACCCGTTCCCCTCCTGTCACAGGTTTCCAGGTCCCCGTCCAAACTTGGACTCCTAGCTCCCGTACTTGAGGCCCGGCCTCAATACGGTGCTAAGACCTCCACCTATCCCCGCCTCCAATCAGTCGGTCCGGAAAGAGCCGAAGCCCATGACAAGAGAGTAACAAGTCTTCCTAGCCCCCATCCGCTAGTATATGCTCGGGATAAGAAGACCTGTGACTTGACCAGGGTCCATGCAACGAACGATCCATAATTGACACAGACAGGGAAACAGTGCAACCCAATTATGCCACGTGGCCGTGGGACACAACTTGCTACACCCACCAATACCAATACCACATCCCTGCCTGGTCGCTATTTCCTTTTATCATTTTACCCAGAATGTAATAATAATATGAGTAACCTCCTATTGTGAGTAATGACAGGTTACTCACTCTACCGATGAACCTAAGCAAAGCAGCTACATGACACTGTACTAGTAAGACTCATGGGTAGATATATAGATGCATGTGGGTATCATAAAATTCCTAAAACGTAAATGCACAACATTTAAATATCTACAAAGACTTGCAAAAATAGGGGTTATGCACCGAGGCTTGCCTTGGGCAGCCGCAAAGTCAGAGGTGTCAGTCGCGGGCAGCTCCTGGAACTCCTCAGGTACAAAGATTTCCTCCTCGTACTCCTCGATGACTTCCTCGTAGTCCTGCTCCTCCGCGGCCACGTACTCGACCTCCTCGTGATCTACATGCATGCAATGATAATACCACACTTAAAAAGGTGACAATGGTAACTCTAAAACAACAACTACTAAGCTAGTTAGCTAACTCCAATGACCAACATGCCAAGTCATCCACTACCCTTAAAAGCAAGAGCTAACCGGTCTACAAGTTTCCTACCAACCAAGCTGCATCACTTTCTTTTGTTATCGCTTCGACGTCTACTCGATTAGAAGAGTTTAATTACCACATCTAGCAAGCTACTAAAATGCTACAATAGTTTTAGTAAGCACATCACATAGCCACTAAGCTACTGCAAAAATCCTAGGGTTAAAGCTACTATGGTTTTGCCACAACAAAACCTACACAATTTAATATCTCAACAACAGTCATTTTTGCGTCAATTTAATAGACCTAAAATCACTACAGATTTATATAAACTGACTTCACCAACTAAAAGATCACGAACTTAAGAATCTAACGAAACTAGTTTCGTGATTTTTAGATGCTTGAGCGACCTCTTACAAATTCCCAAAGTTAACCAACCACAAGAAATAATAATCTAAATTGACTGCTTTACTAAAAAAGGAAAACTCCCCTCAGGCCACGCGGCCCAACCAACACGGCCCACCCACGCTCGGTGCGCGCGCATGCCCATGAACCCACCGCGTGAGGCGGCCCACGACGCGGACGCGGCCCAGCGGGGGAAGCCGCAGACGCGCGGGACACAATTGCTAAAGAGCCCCCAGACTTCTAGCGAATTTGCGCACACCAAGCGCACTGTTCCGCCAGTCTACCAATAAGCACGACGGCCCCTAGCATCTCTTGTCTTCACAACAGGGAGGTCCCTGGACACCTCCCCGCGCTCTGGCGCGACAAGCAGCGGCACCAGGCGGCCACGCCGGCCAACCGAGGAACCCCAAACGCAAGGAAGGGAAATCGATGCTCACCAGCGGGACCACGCACACGGGCGAGCGGCGGTTGGGAGGGCGGAGGCGCACTGGAGAGACCTCCCCCACGGCGATGGCGACCAAACTGTAGTGGCGGCCATGTTCTAGTGAGGAGAGGCCCTAAAGGAACGGTAATGACGACGGAAGAGCTCCAGCGACCTACCACGGACTCAGCCGAAGCGAAGACTGGGCCAGAACTCATCCAGAACGAGCTGGCCACGTGCGCTCGACCACCACGGTGGCGCACCGCGGCGGCACGACCGCGTCAGCGAGCACACGGGGGTGGCAAGGGTGCGGGGCAGAGGCGCAAGACTGCCAGGGGGCGGGGGCGAGTCAGGTGGCACGACCAATTAGGCTCACAGAGATCCGGGGGCTACCTACGGCGAAGAGCGACATTGTCTTAACGGCAAAGGTGTCGACACAGCTCCAAAATTAGGGCCAGGAGGGGCAGGGCTCGGGCTAAGGTAGGGTCGATCAGCAAGGCCATCAGGTGACGAAGCCGAACACGCAAACAATTGGAGGCTAGTGAGCTCTTCCGACCAAGACCTAGGAGGCGGCCCCGCCAAGGCCATGGCTGACAGAGAAGCGAGGGGGGAAAGAAAGGTCAACCCATGGGTCACCTCGCAGGGCGGCCGGGTCGACGCGGACACGGCGACACCCGCGCAGTGACACGCTAGACGCACGCTAGCGCTGTTGAAGGGTCGAGATGGCGGACTAGAGGGGGGGTGAATAGTCCTTTCTAAAACTTAAACGTGTTGGCTAACCAAAACAAATGCGGAATTAAACTTATCGGTCTAGCCAAGACTACACCCCTTCTAACTAAGTTCACAAGCACCTTACTAAGATCCTAATTAAGCAACTAAGGTGCTTTCCTTAGCAAGAGCTCTCCTATTTAATTCTAGAGCAAGGTCACACAAACCTATGCACTAGTACTTTGCAAGCAAGAGAGAGCTCCTACACAATTCTAGTAAGCAAAGCGCACAAAGCCTAAGCTCACTAGCAATGCTCAATAACAAGGCAACTAATGCCAAATTAGAGAGCGCAAATCACTTAGCTACACAAACTAAGCAATGTGACTAACAAGGTTACATAAACCAAATTAGTCACGCAAGCGGGAGCTTCTAGCTACACAAGCAAGAAGATAACTAGCAAGCTACACAAGCAAACTAGTTACGAGAGCAACTACACAAGCACAAGTATATATGAAAGTAACTACAAGCTTGTGTTGCATGAATGCAAACCACCGAGAAGAGTAGACAAAGTTGACACGGTGATTTTCTCCCGAGGTTCACTTGGTTGCCACCAAGCTACGTCCCCGTTGTGTCGACCAACACTTAGATGGTTCCTCGGTGTGACCCTCAAGTCACTTGCCCCTCAAGGCACGCCCCGCAAGGCACCGCAAGACACCACTCTCAAGTGAGGTAACTCAATGACACGCTCAACTAGAGTTGCTCTTCGCGATCCCCGCGGGGTGAGCACAATCCCCCTCACAAAGCTTCTCCGGAGCCTCGCACAATCTTCTTGCGAGCTTCGACGGAGCCACAAGCCACCAAGCCGTCTAGGAGGTGGCAACCTCCAAGAGTAACAAGCACCACCGGCTTGCAACACGATCACCTAGTGCCACTCGATGCAACCTCACGATGCAATCGCACTAGAATCGCTCTCTCACTCGATCCGATGAACACTATCAAGCATGAGTGAGTTAGAGGGCTCCCAAGCACTACCACACAAGCCACCAAGGCTAAAGTGTGCTCAGCTACCGGCCAAGGCCGGCCACAAGGTCTATTTATAACCCCACAGTCAAATAGAGCCGTTACCCCTCCACTCACGTTTTTCGCGGGACCACCGGACGCGCCGGTCGTAACAGACCGGACGCGCTCAACCGCGTCCGGTGTCCCTACGACGTCCACGTGTTCACGAAATTCAAATTCGTCCGTTAGATCTTCCAACGGTCACTGCGCGCCAACGGTCAAACGAGCCACCGGACGCGCTGTTGCGAACCACCGGACGCGCCGGTGCGCACAGTTCCCGCGCGCGCGAAGACAAGACCGGACGCGCTGCTCGCAACCACCGGACGCCACAGTACCCGCGTCCGGTGCGAGTCCAGTAAGCTCCCGAGACCACCGGACGCGTCCGATGGTGTGACACCGGACGCGCACCGCGTCCGACGTCCTCGTTTCCCTCAGGGCGCAAGACCGGACGCGCCGGTCCCGTGGGTCACCGGACGCGCCGGTGTCAAACCCTAGCCCGCGCGCCTGACCCGACGCTGCACTGACCGGACGCGCCGGTCGCACAGAGCCCGCGTCCGGTGCAGCGTCCGGTGCTGCGTCCGGTGCTGCGTCCGGTGCACCTCTGTGACCTCCGTTCTCCTCCGTTTCTTTTCCAACTTTCGGCGCAATGGAAAATAGGCATTTCACTTCCCCGAAATCGCCTGAATCCCGCGCTCGCACGTTCGGCGGGAGAGAGAGTGGAACCCAAACCCCTCTCTATCCGCAAACCACAGCGCGACCAACGCCACCTTTGCAAATGTGCCAACACCATCAAGTGTACATCTCCATGTGCTTGTGTGTTAGCCTTTTCTCAATCATTTTCAAAGGAGTTAGGCACTCAACTTGCCTCGCCACTTGATCCTAACACGTATGCACAGTTAGATCGCTCAAGTGGCACTAGATGACCGATATGCAAACAAGTTTGCCCCTCTTGATAGTACGGCCATCTATCCTAAACCCGGTCATAAACTTCTCTACACACCTATGACCGGTGAAATGGAAATGCCCTAGGTTATACCTTTGCCTTGCGCATTCCACTCCATCTCCTCTGACGTTGATGCAACTCATGCACCAACCAATCACCAAATGATATGATTCACTTCATATCATCACGTGACCGTATTGGTTCATCGATCTTGACCTCACTTGCTCTTCACCGTTGCATTGGTCCGTCGGCGCCAAGTCTTGCCCAAGCTTCACCATCGCATGGTCCTTCGCTTCGAAGCCTCAACTTGCCCTTCTCCTTCACAACCGGTCCTTCGAGCCAAGCCTCATCTTGATCTTCTCCATCTTGGTCACATGACTCCATGTCATGTCTCATATGCAATGAGCTTCTTCATGACACCATCACATGTGGACTAATCTCCTGTGTATCTTACATAACCACATATTAGTCCACCTAAGTTGTCACTCAATTACCAAAACCAACCAAGGACCTTTCAGCTGTGGAAAAGGTCGTGCACGAGCGTTGGTCGGTTGACCAGCAGTGATGCAGGGAGGGCAGGGCATGGGCATGGCGCCACAAACCATACCGCGGTCGCGTCACTACACCCGACAAGAGGGGGAAGGACAACGGGTCAGCGCGGGGGGGGGACGTGGGATGGTGGCCGGCTGCAGTCGACGGGTGCGCCAGCCTGCCTCGCCTGACAACGCGGCTAGGCGCAGGCACGGAGCGGCCTACGGTGGTGACCGCTGACACAGAGCCGACAACCGAGACTAGGCTACACGCACGGGCTTTAAAGCACGTGAAAACCACTGCCCCAGCTCGACTTTGGCTTAACCATCTGGACTACCGCCTAGAGGGCACCAAGGGCTATCCCCAGAAGCCAAAACATGACTAAGCTACTAGCATGTTAAAGCAAGGTAAAGCTCGTGAACACGAGGTTGTCAACTGCTTCTAAGCTCACTGTTCTCGTCATAGTTTTGGTTTTAACTTCGATTTCCAAGCTAGTAAAAACATGAGCTAACATTCTTATTATGTTAATACACTCGTTTCACTGCCATAAACAAAGTTTGTACTTCAATTTTTAGTAAAGTGTTGCACACACGTTCTATAACAGTTTTGCTAGATAAAAAAATCGTTTTTGAACTCTATCGATACGACACGGTTATTACGGCAACTTCTATTTAACATTTTTGTTAGCCATTTAGAATTTAACATAATGATTCTACGACTATGACACAGGCTAAATACCTAAATACCAAGCTCAAGACACGTTTTGGTGAGTTGACACGCGCGGTAACACCGAGGGTGTTACAGCCCCTTGGTGAAATAAATGGGCTAGCGAAGCCCTAAGAGGAGGAGGCGACGGGCGCCCTCGACCCTGTGCCCTAGATGGGCCACGCCTAAGGGGGAGAGGGGGCACACGCACCATGGCCGCCGCCGCTGCCATCATCACCACGTCATCGAATTGCTATCTAGTTACCTTAGTTGAGTTCTAGTAGATTTGGAAAGGATTGAGATTGTTAGAAAAGGATAATCCAATTACTATAAGGATCTCCTAAGATTGCTTAGGGGCCAAGTCTCCTAGGACTATAATACAAGGGGACATGTAACTGTTGCAATCAATAAGAAAATAGCCGAAAGGCCTTATTCCTCTCCCTCTCCTCTCTCCCTTGCCGCTGCCGCCTCTCTCCTTCCCTGTGCCAGCCCTGTCGCCCCCTCCCCCAAACCCTAGCCGCCGCCATCTGTCAGCGCTGCCGCCTCAAGCCACGCCACCGACCACCCTCCCCGCCGTGCGTGTTACAAAATGCGAGAAGGAAAAATCACATCCAAATATTGAGACATGGCCATGGCTGGGCGATAAACCATGATGACAAAGCCTCTATAATACAAGACCATTTCTCAAACTTCATGGGACACCGTTCGCCATGGCAACAAGACATCAACTAGGATGAGCTGAACCTGCCATCTCATGATCTTAGTGGACTTGACGCGACGTTCACCGAGGAGGAGATAAAACATGCTATCCACCAAATGCCTTTCAACAAAGCCCCGAGGCCGGATGGATACATTGGGGCCTTCTTCAGATCATGCCGGGACATCATCAAGGTTGATGTTGTTAATGCGGCAAATTCTTTCCATTCACTGCAGACAAGCAGTCTTGCACTCCTCAACTCAGCCAACATGGTTTTAGTTCCCAAAAAGGATGGCGCCGAAGCTATTACAAACTTCCGACCCATCAGCCTGATTCATTCCTTTGCCAAAATAATTGCCAAGGTACTTGCACTATGGCTAGCACCCCACATGAGCTCCATTGTCTCTCCAGCGCAAAGTGTGTTCATCAAAAGACGAAGCATCCATGACAACTACATGGCTGTCTGCAACGCAGTAAGACACTACCATAATTCTAAGTTGCCAACCATATTCCTCAAGCTCGACATCACCAAAGCGTTCAATCCAGTCAGATAGGAATACCTCCTTACTTTGCTGAATAAACTTGGATTCCCTGTCGATGGCAAGACTGGATTGCTGCACTTCTCTTCACATCCTCGGCGAGGGTGCTGTTGAATGGCATCCCAAACGCACCTATCAAGCATGGTAGAGGGCTTCGTCAAGGTGATCCACTATCACCTCTATTGTTTGTCATAGCAATGGATCCACTACAAAAATTGCTTGATCTAGCAACAGAAAAAGGACACCTATCCAAACTGAGGGGAAGAACTACTCAACTTAGAGCTTCAATGTATGCTGACGACACAACCATTTTTTTCAAGCCAACAAGGGAAGACATCTTGGCTATGGCCGAGCTCCTAACATTGTTTGGCGAGGCTTTAGGACAGAAAACGAACTTCTAGAAATCCACAATCATCCCTATACGATGTGAAGGAATAAATATAAATGAAATCCTTGCTGGCTCTCCATTGGAAATTTCATGCTTCCCAACTAAATACCTAGGCCTGCCGTTAATGGCCAAACACCTAAAGCATGTGGATTTCCAGCCTCTGGTAGACAAAGCGGTTAGCAAGCTCACTCTTTGGAACGAACACCAAATTAATACAGCAGGTCGCTTGACTTTGGTTAAAGCAGTCCTTACCTCGCAAGCAGTCTACTTCCTCACATCCCTCCGTGCTCCAAAAGAGACAATAAAGGACATCGATCGGTAGAGGAAAAAATTCTTGTGGGCAGGCGTTGAGACGCTAATAGGAGGAAAGTGCAAGGTCAATTGGCCGAGGTCGGCTAGACCCAAATGCTCTGGAGGCTTGGGCATCCTCCACCTGGGGAAATTTGCAAGGGCCCTAAGGTTGCGATGGCTATGGCGACAATGGTCAGCCAGTACTGATGGCAGACTTGGGGATGAAACCCCATGTAATACGATTGACAAACTCCTTTTTGCGGCATCCACAACGCTGACAATTGGAGACGGGAAAAGAGCGTCCTTCTAGACAAGTGTATGGCTAGACGGGCAGCGGCCATGTGACATAGCGCCGCACCTCTTCTCCATTTCCAGAAGGAAAAACAGAACCCTGCATCAGGCCCTCATTGATAATAACTAGATCCACAACATCAACCTTCAACATCAGAGTTTCTCTGCCCAACACTTAGCTGAGTACACACATCTATGGCAATAAACAAGGCACATAATTCTAAGAACGGGCACACCAGATAGCCTTGCTTGGAAATTTGAGGAAAATGGCGAATACACAACATCCTCTGCTTACCATGCCTAGTTTATTGGCGCAACCAACAACTTTGAAGCACTCATCTGGAAACCTTGGGCACCGCCTAAATGTAAATTCTTCAGTTGGCTTGCGATTCAGAACCGAGTTTGGACCGCCGACAGATTAGAAGCTCGGAGGTGGCTGGAAAGAAAGAAATGCGAGAGTTTTTGAGCGCATAGAGTCCACAAATTTTGTGGTACTTCAGAAAATCAAAGACGAGGCGAGGCTGTGGATCTTGGCAGGAGCGAAGCACCTCTCTACATTCATCCAACAACCACTTCCCTAGTTTTTTATCGGACTCCTTTTGGAGGTGTCCCTCCCGTTTTTTATTAGCTGTAGAATGCTTAGTTTGTCATGTTGCGGATGTACAGAGCCAATTTAGCAGGGGTTGTACAGTGCCTGTCTGGAAGATCCATGCTTTTTAATATAGCGGGCAGCTCTCATATAATTATATAAAGGAAGTGTTCAACTGTAGAAAGAAGCAGCTGCTACCGTCTGTTGCTGCTGCTGTTGCCAATATAGTGATACAAGAGAGAGGAGAAAGCCACAACTGCAGCAGCAACTAATTCTTTCAGCAGCTGAACATCCGGACAAATCCATAAGCATCGTACCTCTAGGTATGAAACATATAATAGAGCAAGGAGATGAAGGAAAATTCGATCCAGTGACCCTTTTCTTACCTTCTGTCCTTTACGTGATTTTTTAGTATTTTCGTGCCTATAGGATTTTACTAAAACTAGTGTTGCCCACCACTAACACTAGACAACGTGATTTTTTTAGTATTTTCGTGCCTGAAGGATTTTACTAAAACTAGTGTTGTCCACCACTAACACTAAACAGAGACAGGAGGGAAGGTGATCGTAACCAATAAACACAAAAATACTCCCTCATATTATACTTATTTTGTGTTACAAATATTTACATTTTTCTATAAATTTGGTTAAATATAGAAAATGTGACTTAAAATATCTAACAAATACTATTCAGTAATGGAAGGACCCGGCGAAACTTACCAAAAATAGTGTTATCTGCCACTAGGTCTGTACATGCGTCATCGAGCTTGGTTGCCACCACACCTTTTCAATCGTCTTTCTGTGTATCCATCACTCCTTATTGCCTTCTCCAAGGTTCATGATCAGTCATTAGTCTAGTATTAGGCATCATCGCTTTTTTTTCCCTTTTTGTCGCTTTCACAGTTGATTCTTAGCCTTGATTCTGTTTACATTTCTAAATATACCTTTTGCTTGTGGCTAGTAATTTTTATCCCCAATGGTAAATCCAGAATAAAGGACGTTTGGTTTCTTCATTTGGCACTGTGTTGCCTTGCTAAGCGAGAATTCCAAGTAAGGTTGCGAGTTTGATTCTGTTGAGTGTGTATCTTGGAGCTTGTGATGTCAACATTTAATCACACCAACAAAGCAAGGCGAGGCCAAGCAAGGTGCTGCTTGGACCAAACGCATCCAAAATCTTAGGTACAGCGATCAGAATCATTGCCTGACTGTGTTTTACACTTTTAATGTCATCTTGCATATGCGTTCAAAAAAAATGTCATCTTGCATTCCGGGCACTACAATTGTTGTATTGCCACTTTTTACTAAGTTGATTAAATGTAATGCTACACATCTTGTGTTACGTTAAACGATAAATAATCGGTCATCCTTTGTTTAGTGTTTAGACAGTGTTTAAACGGAGTAAATGGTCTATATGCTTTTGTATAGGTTATTGTTCATGTAAAAGACAAATATGCTAAAATTATAGGTATTTACCCATGTAAAAAGATAAGCATTCTACCATTTTTTTTTTGAAGACAACTAAATCTCACTCCACCTCATATACTTGATGGCAAGTGGCAACTCAATGTCTGCATAATGCATAAGTTACACATGGGAAACAACCCGTTAGTCCAAGGTACATAGCTTAACTACAAACATGAAGAACAAATTAAGCTATAGCTTACTAGTTACTAGCGTTGATAGCTCCTTCCGTTGAGTGCTCGCAGGTACATTAGATCTTTGGTTTCGCTCCTTCCAAAGTTTCCATGTCACAAGCAAGATGAGTGGCAGTGACCTAGAAAGAAACGTACTATTCCAGTGGGCGGGTTTATGACAAAATCACGAAAAGTATATCTGTTATTAATGTCGGTTCCCATATGTGCAGGTGTGAGAAGCTCACAAGTGGACGCACGAGAAGGTACACGCTGATCTAAAATTTAAATTTACAAGAGGGTGATGAATTGAAAAACATAGATAGTGCTTAACGAAACTCACAAAAACTAAAGTTTATCTTGATTTGGCGTTGCTAGAAATTGCACAAAGATAGAATAGGACGGGAATGGAAAAAACAAAAAGGAGAATGAGACAAAAATAGCTTTAAGTCATATAGCCAACGGATTAGTTGATGATAGCTATATACTCCCTCCATCTCAAATTATAAGTTATACTAACTCTTTTGAAGAGTCAACATTTTAAGTTTGACCAAATTTATATAGTAAAATAATAATATTTATGAAACCAAATAAGTATTATTAGATTTTTTTACTAATTATATTTTTATAGTATACTTTTTGATGTAAAAAAAGTCTATTGAATAAATAAATTATTAGCAAAATTATTTTTTACTAGAAATATCTAAATGTTACTATTATAAAGTTAGCTACTTATGTTATTTGCACATGTCACCTTTTACTAGTTTGGTTTTAGTCAAGAAGAGGAAAATAATGTTCGATCCGCTCCCCTAGCCTTGTCTGCATGTTCGTCCACATTTTTATGACTTTACAGTGAAATCGATGCAACCATTGTGACTTGTGAGGGGTGACTCGGCCTTGTTTAAATTTAGGGTGTAAAAGTTTAGGAGTGCTATAATGGCTGTTATATTGGGGTGTCATATGGGAGTGTTCGGATAGTAATAATAAAACAAATTACAAAAGTCCTCAGTACTCCACGAGACGAATTTATTAAGCCTAATTAATCCATCATTAGCATATGTTTACTGTAGCTTTACTTTGGTACCATATTGTCAAATCATGGACTAATTAGACTTAAAAGATTCGTCTCGCAAATTAGACGTAATCTATACAATTAGTTTTTTTAGCCTATGTTTCATACTTTATGCATTTTATGCATGTAACAAAATATCCGATGAAACATGGACTAAACTTGAGTGAAAGGAACTAAGCAAGGTCAGTGTTCCTGTTGCGTTCGTTGGCAGCGCCGGATGTCGGCAGCCTGCCGTGGATGACCCCGTGATGACGCAAACCGGCGACGGCCACTTTCACCGGCGGCAGGCAGCTTACACGCGGGCTCCACACCACCGCCTTCGCTGACACGGCCAGCGGCCACACCCGGACACGGCCACAGTGCCACGGCCACCCACTGGACTCCACACGTGAGACGCCGCACCTGACCTGAGCTTCCCCAAAATATCCCGGCCTCTCTTCGCCCCCAAGCAGCCGCGAGACCGCCTGGGCCCGTCGCCAAGTGGCCCGAATCCCCCCGCGGGGCTGCCAAGATCGCCCACCCCTCGCCTCTCAGGCACAACATACTCCCGGCAGTCCCCGGGGCTGTCCACGCGGAGCGCCCGCCGATGGCCGGCCACAGTATGTCGGTTCCACCCGAAGCCTATAAATTCCTCGCCGCCCCGTCTCTCGCCGCCCATTTCCTCCGCCTCCCCCCTAATCCTCAACCCCCGCGCGCGTCGTCGTATGCCACCATGGACCGCGCCCGCCCCACCGCCGCCGACGCGCCCTACGCCGCCGCGATGCTGCTGGAGCCCAAGCTCGAGGACGAGGACGTGCCGCTGCAGCAGCTGGCGTCCCCGGGCCCCTTCGTGTCCCTGGACCAGCTGATGCCGCCGCCGGCGGTGGCCGAGCCGCCGCGCCCGCTGGAGGCGCTGCTGCAGGGCCCGCAGCTGCCGCCCTTCCTGTCCAAGACGTACGACCTGGTGAGCGAGCCGGCGCTGGACGGGGTCATCTCCTGGGGCGCTGCCGGGAACAGCTTCGTCGTGTGGGACCCCTCCATCTTCGCGCGCGACGTGCTGCCGCACAACTTCAAGCACAACAACTTCTCCAGCTTCGTCAGGCAGCTCAACACCTATGTGCGTACACAACTCTTCCGTTCCTCTCTTTCTTCCTTGCCCCCTCACAAATCACACACGATCCGTGGCTCTGTTGTTGGAATGCTCTGCTTCGGTCCGTGCCCCCTGTTCTGTTATTGATCATCTTGGATGTGCCTAAGTAAGATTCCTGCTGGCGTGTAGACTGCCTATGCAGATATTGCTGCCGATTTTGTTTCTCTTTCCGATTTTGTTTCTCTTTTCATTGTTGTTGGTTGTATCGTGTGAATCATGTATAAACTGCCCTGTAAATGGTGTGTGTACTCTGTTCTTGCTTTCTTTCTTGAGCCCACGACATGTAACACGTATCAAAACTGGCCGCACCAAAATATAAGTTGGGTTAGGATTGAGACAATCCTGCGGAGTAGATCCTGTGATGGGCAAGGTTTATCGGTTTCACGGGATGCAACGCTATGCAAGGTAAGCTTCACGATCCACATGTGCATACGCACCTCTGTTGCAATTCGATTCTTTTTTCTTGGAGTGTACAGCAGTAGGGCTAGACTGCACATTCGTTTCCATTCCTCGGTCAAGTGCTGCAGAATGTTTTGTTGGTTGTTTGCTGCATTGTGTGGCTATGCATTTTCGGCTAAATACTCTGCCCCAGTCTTCACAGGTTTGGTATAGTGCTTGTCTACCTCTTACAGCTTACAGTTTCTCAATGTTGCTGTACTTTCTTGAAGCCAACACACTATTATTTTGGGAAGATTTCCTTTTCTACCAATGAAATGAGCACCGTCCATAGCTTGTTCGTTCAAAAAAAAATTTTTTTTTGGAAGATTAGCGCTTCATATATACTCCTATGTTGAAAACAAGTAAAGTTCCTTTGTATTAGTACAGGACTGGATGACAAGGATACATAAAGAGTAAATAAGCATGTGCCCCAATTGCTTTGATACTCTGTCTTGTCTTCTTCATTGTTAGGCCTAGAACCTAGATCCTTAACTCCTTTAATGTCTATTTAGGGGTTTAATTGCCATGTGCTCCAATTATATTGAGTTTTTTCCCAGTCTTACTGGAACTCTGGAAGTTAGTTTCCTGATTGTCGATGATAACGTTGGGAGATCGTAGTACAATGTTTTTGAGGCGTTGCCTAGTCGTCGCCTAGGCGTCGCCTAGGCGACAAGGCGTGGTCGAGGGCCTGGGCGTCGGGGTCGCCACGACCTCAGCGTGTATGGCGTCCGCCTCATAGGATTAGGCGTCGCCTAGGCGCGAATGGCGTCGGGCGGACGCCTACAACCGCGCGGCGGACGCCAGATGCCGGTCGTAGGGGAAGGGCGCCAAAAGGAGCGCGGCCCCGCGGGAAATCGACCGCGCGTGTGCCCAGGTAGCCTCTTCGCGTGGGAAATCGACCACACGAGCCATTCATCGCGAGTGCGGGCGAGGGGAGAGGAAGAGAGAAGGTGGCGGACGGACCTCGACCTCCGCTGGGCTGCTACTCTGCTCGTGTCCGCCGGCCGGCCGCCCCTGCCGCGGAGCCGCTCCAGCATCATCGCACATCGCTGCTGCGGGCGAGGGGAGAGGAAGAGAGAAGGCGGCCGACGGACCTCGACCTCCGCTGGGCTGCTACTCTGCTCGTCTCCACCGGCCGACCGCCCCTGCCGCGGAGCCGGCCTGCATCTCCGCTTGGCCGTCCGCTCTGCCTCCTCGTGCTCTGCTCTGCCTCTGCCGTCCGCTCTGCTTGGCCGTCCGCTCTGCCACCTCGTGCTCTGCTCTGCCGTCCGCTCTGCATCTCCGCTTGGCCCAGGTAGTGTGAATATTGTATACTCTCTGCTCTGAATATTGTATCTCTGCTTGGCCCACTCTCTGCTTGGCCCAGGTAGAATGCATCTCCGCTTGGCCCACTCTCTGCTCTGCTCTGAATATTGTATGCTATATGGGAGAAGAGCTTTTGGAAAGGAAAGAAAGGAACACGGGCTCAAGAATTGGCAACAAACGAGATATGTATGTGCTGCATTAGTATATAAAATTCTAGCTTACAACGCCTTACAATGTGTGTATGGCGTCGCCTAGGCGTCCGCCACAAACGCCTAGGCGTTGTGAAGGGGGTCGGGCGCCGCGCCTCGCCGCGGCGCCTCAAAAACATTGGCTAATTCTTGATAGAAGTTGAGTTCTTGAGTAGTGACAACTGGAAGCTAGAGACTTGGTGCAGTTTTAGGTGGAGATGACATTATGAATGAAGTTTTTTGTCATACACTGCATCAAATGGAATTCAGTGCATGTTTACACTCCTTTGAATAATTATGGTGTAGCTAATTCTTTTCTTTAAGAAAAAAAAGAATCTGTTTTGCTTTTCTGGTAGTTATAATAACTTTGTTTATCTTGTTTGATGTACTCAGGGTTTCCGCAAGGTTCATGCTGACAGATGGGAGTTTGCTCATGAAGATTTCCTGCGAGATAGAAAGCATCTATTAAAGAGGATTGTCAGGCGCAGGTCCTCCCCAACAAAACAAGGCAGCATTCAGCCTGGTTCTTCTTCTGGAGAATCCAGCCTGGGCCCTGAGCTCCACACGCTGAGAAGAGAGAAGAACGCGCTGCTTGAAGAAGTGGCAAGGTTGAAACAGGAACACCGCCAGACAATTGAGCACATGAGCACGCTGAATCACAGGCTGGAATCTGCAGAGGACCGGCAGAGGCAGATGGTCTCTTTCCTGGCCAAGCTCCTTCAGAACCCAAGTTTCGTGAGGCAGCTGAAGCTGCACAGGGAGAAGAAAGAGATTGACTCCACCAGGGTGAAAAGAAAGTTTCTGAAGCATGTTCCTCATAGCATAGAGTCAGGTGAGTCCATCTCACATCATGCCGGAGAGAGTGGTTCACATTTTGCCGTGAGTTCTCCCATGGCCACAACTACAAGTGTGCACGACGACATCACAGAACTTCAGAATTTTCTCTTGGAAGACGATGACGTCAACTTTGGCATGGATTCAGAAAGCATGGGGCTTGAAGACATCGAGGCACCAGAGGATATTGGAGAATTGATTCAGGGGTTCGACACACAAGAAGAACTTGAGCTCGGCAGTGGAGCTGAGCTACTGGAGATGCCTCCAGCTTCTGGTCCTCTGGGTCAAGATCCCACAATCGGCAGGTCCAAGGGAAAGAATGTGCTGTGTCCAGGATTGGACGCTACCTCTTCTGAAGCCGACTGCCTCAGTCCATTGCCTGACAACATGGGGTTGCTTTCAGGCACCATGCTAGGAGCAGCAGGCAGGATGATGGACGCTGATGATCAGCAAATGTGGGGCGTTGATGCTTCAGCAGCCCTGCAAAGCTCTTGCAGTGGCACTAGTCAACAAGCTTTCAGTAGCCATTCTAGTGATCCCTATCTGATGGACATTGCCAACAAGCCTGAGAGATTCTGGGAGCTTGATTTCCAGGCACTGGATGAGGCTGATCTGGATCTTGACAAGTGTGCTATTGATGACCCTGCTCTTCAGCAGCAGCCAAGTATGAAGAAGCCGTAGATGAATTTCCGTGTGAGACAGACAATATAGTGATACTTTATCCACTGAAGTGCTACAATTAGCTTATGGACGTTGATGTAGTTATTTTGATATTTGGGAGCGAGGCTGATGAGCTCCTAGATACGCCCACTATGGCACTTAGTAGTAGCAGCAGTAGTAGTATGTTTTTGTTTGCCATTCATTCACCCCTAGTGTTTTTGAATGGAACTGCTCTGGCCGATTCTTTTTGCCCCATTTTTTTTTCTTTTACTTGCGATTTGTGAATGTCTTGCAATGTAAAAATCCATTCTCAGAGAGCCAAGCACTTTGCAGATGTGCTGCTGATCCTTCTTGTAAATGCTTTTATTATCTAATATATTAACCAGTAGAGGCCCAAACCCCTCCTGATCCTTTCAAAAAAAATTGCAGATGTGCTGCTGAATGTCTACTTTTTCTCCTCATTGGCTGTATTTCATCTTCGGAAATGAAATAGCTGAATTTTGTTTATCAGTGTGCTATCCTGTGGACTGTGGTCAGATATTTGTTACTAAATTTATGGTCCTGCAGTGATCGTGAGGAAACCTTGCCAGGACGTCTTTGTCTAGATGAATATACATGTAGTGCAATGCTGACCAAAATGATCATGAATATGCTGGTAATGAGCTGAATCTTTTGGTTGATCCAGGAACTCTGAACCGTTGTAGCCTCATGATCCTTCCTTTGCCGACTACGCTGTAACTGAAAGATCCTTTGCCGACTAGGCTGAAACTGAAAGATGCGCGACAGACTTTTTCCGAGTCCACCATTTTGTAGAGTCCAACTCGAAGTGGTGATCAACCTCTGACGCAGTCTGGTGACAGTAGGCCATCGAAGCAGGGTGATCACAGGTTTCAGTTTTTTTGCCCAGTAGTTAGTTGGTACCGAAACTCTCGTGCCTAATTTGTTTACGTGTTCATGTCGCCAGGTAATAGCCGAGTGAGCAGATACTGGGAGGAGATTCCACCACGTACGTAGGTGCAGCTCTTCCACAAAAGGTGGAAGAACACTAGTTGGACAGGAGAGCGGATGATTAAATGACGCGATGATTGCCATGATTTCCTTCCACCATCTTAGCCTGACTTCAACACCTGGAACAATTTAATCACGTTAATGATTGCTCGTACAAATATCTTTTCTTGCAATAAAATGTCACACCAAGTCCTCTATCTCTTTTCTCAAATAGTACAACCCTTAAAACCAGTTGTAGCACTCAAACCAAGGCTACTACAATCTCCCCCCCCCCCCCCCCCCCCCCCCCCCTCGGATACTCTATGTATTCTTTATATTTGACACTAAATGATTTCAAACTATAATACTAATATTTAATATAATGATCCCAATTCAAATACAGCAGTGTAAAATTTTAAAAAACTAAATGAAATGTTAAATATAACAGTTCAAACTTTGCATTTTAGGCTGAACTTCATCCATAATTATCAAAGTATTTTATTAGTCCTCAAACTTTCCTTTTCAATTTAACTTGGTCCCTTGTACTACATGGAATGGCGCACCATCTTGTCTGATCAGCTTAACACTGCTTGCGATTGGAGATAGAAAAAAATAATAGTATTCGGATAAAAACATTATTAGTGGACGGTCTAAAAACTCTTCAGCAGTCATAATAATTCTAATATGTTGTTTAAAATGTTATCTTGTAATGGTACCATTCATATATATCCAACTATGTTGCTTTAGTTAGAGTAATTAGCTATTAGCACTATTTACTACCTTGAGAACACATTGATGAAACAAAATAACATTATATCGATAATTTTTCCTGAGCTATTTCTATTGTCAGGCTCGACTAATAATAACCGATTGCAAATTAAAATAATGTGTTATATCCATAGGCAGAAATAGTATTTAGTTATTGAAATGGAAAATATATATAATCAAACACTAGGATCCAAACAATTAGATATGAATTAATATGCGAGGATATTCAGATCTATATTTATATTCATTATATATATATATATATATATATATATATATATATATATATATATATATATATATATATATATATATATATATATATATATATATATATACAAAAGTGTGCTACGATTCGACAACTGGATGAAGCCAAGGACACTGGTACCTAATGAGCACCCATCTCAAATTACGTGTGGCCCTGGAGCTGATCAGGTGCAATATCACGGAGTTCCACATAGGACAAGGGACAAAATTGAGCTGAAAAAAGTTTTAGGTCTGAAACGCAATTTTGTAGTTCATGGATAAAATTGAGCCCAAATATAAAGTTTTAGGACTAAAACTATCACTTTGAAAGTTCTACGACGAAGTTGAGTCCAAAAGAAATTTTTGAGTGCTGGAATGTCATTTTGAAAGTTCATAAATAAAAATGAGCCTAGAACAATAGTTCGATAGACCAAAATGGCTATTCTACTTGGGAGAGTGGGATGGGCTTTTTGTCGAGCCTAGGACTTGGTTGGGTACTATTATGCACATCTACATGTTATGTTCCTTTTTTTAATAATGGAACAAGGTTCCTACCACTACACTCCTAAAGGATATACGAAGCCATACAACAAACGACCAAGCACTTAGGCTCACAAAACATCAAAAAAAATCTAGACACAAAGAAACAGATACCACCAAATAAACAGGAAAGAACCGAGACTAGTCTTCAATTCTATTACTAAACCTCCATCCAAAATTGGCAAACACCTCCATGATTATGGTCTCCAAAAGTCTACAACCAACCTTTAAAGCAAATCTTTCTTCTTCCTTATGTAGCAAGGACCACTACCAGATCCAATAAATTGCCCTAAAAATTGCCTGCAAAAAAGAGTTTAATTTAACATTGTTGAACAACATATCATTTCTATTTAACCAAATTGCCCAACATAGGTATGCAACACCTAATAGAATTTTGCTTTTAAGCTTTGGCGAACCTCATTGATCGAGCCAAGGAGGCAAGGACCAAACATATGTGAGATACTACCAGGTGGCTGGATTTCAAATGTGATATGTACTGTGTTCCAAATGAATCTAGAGAAATAGCAGTCAAAGAACAAATGTTGTATTGTTTCTAATGAGGAACAAAAACAAAATTTAGTGCAACCTTGCCAATTTCTTTTTGCAAGATTATCTTTTGTGAGAGTGACACCTTTTTGAAGATACCAAAGAAAGTATTTAATTTTCAGCGGTACTTTAAGTTTCCATATTGGCCTTTAGTTAGGAACAAGTTCACCTTGTATCATAGCCAAATACATGGAGGGAACCGAAAAGGTACCATTTCTATCTGGATCCCAGATAAAAGGTGTATTTATCATCATTAAGGTTAACCGTTACTACCTTTTGTACTAACTTGTGCCAATCCACCAAATTCTCTCCCACCAAATCCCTTCTAAAGGAAACATTGAGTGGAACAGTGCTCAAGACTTGTGCCACTGTGGCATCCTTCCGTCTTACAATATTGTAGAGGGATGGATACTCCATCCATAAAGGTTTGTCTTCAATCCAAGTGTCTTTCCAAAATCTAATTTGAGTGTCACATTGAATTGAGAACGAGCCTCCTACCAAGAAATGGTCCTTAACTTTCATTAAGTTGGATCAAAATTGAGTCTCCAGGTTGTTTTTGCGCTTGAGTTAGAGTTTTCTTTGCTAAATATTTCTTTCTTAGCAGATTTTGCCAAATATCCTCCTCATTTAAAATTTTATACAACCACTTACTTAAAAGGCACTTATTTTGGATGTCAAGATTTTGAATTCCTAAACCTCCAAAATCCTTAGGTCCACACAACACGCTCCACCTAGTGAGCCTATAGTTCTTTTTGTGTGCATCACATTGCCAAAAGAACTGAGAACGATAAATCATAGTTTTATGTTCATCACAGTGAAATGATGTTTTTTTACGGCGGTGCTAGCACCCGGACGTCCAGACGGACGCCCACGCCTACACTCTATTTCGCTCATTTGAAAGCCCTAGTTTGGTTTTTGGATAATTGATGAAACCTAGCACTAACCTTTTTCATGAGTTGTGATATGAGCTAGGTTGGTGCAATCCAAGTGTTAGAGCAAGATGAGGTCTATGGTGATGAAGGTGGACATGAAATGATGTTGATCAAGCTCTAAGTTGGAAAAGAAGAAAGAGAAAAACAAAAACCGAGATGATCAAGGCAAAGATATATGATAGGTTTTTGTTTTGGCACTTATGACACCATAGAGGGTGTAAGTGCACTCAGGATCGATAGTCGTACTATAAAGAGGGGAAATCTTTGGCTAAACGGTTTATCGAGTGCCACTAGTGAAAGGTCCTAATTGACTAGAGGGGGTTGAATAGCCTAATTTAAAAACTACAAAACACTAGGCAAACTTGTTAGACAACTAATTGGCTATAAAGCTTTTTACACTAGCTCTAACAAGTGTTGCAAGCCACCTATCTCAGCAATTCTAGTTGCTATAATCTCTAAGTCAATCAATGGCTAAGTCACTACGAGCTTTCAAAAGCTAGCTACACTAAAGAGCTCAACTAGGTGAGAAGCTACACTAGCAAAGATAAGACAAGCTCTCAAAACTAATTACACTAAAGAGCTTGTTACAACTAGTTTGCGGTAATATAAATAAGAGGAATGTGATCTTTATACCGCTGCGTCGAGGAATGAACCAATCACAATAAGATGAATACCAATCACCGGGAGAAATCCAATGAATCAATCACAATGGAGACACGCGATTTTTCTCCCGAGGTTCACGTGCTCGTCGGCACGCTAGTCCCTGTTGTGTTGACCAACACTTGGTGGTTTGGTGGCTAAGAGGTGTAGCACGAACCTCGTCTACACATTAGACACTGCAAGAACTGATCCACAAGTGAGGTGGTTCAATGACACGCGTAATCCACTAGAGTTGCCTTTGGCGCTCCGCCGGGAAAGGCACAAGAACCTCTCACAATTACTGGAAGGTGGCCAAGAACAATCACCAACTCTTACCACAACTCCTCCGCTGCTCCAAGCCGTCTAGGTGGCGGCAACCACCAAGAGAAATAAGAAATCCACAGCCACAACGATCACTAAGTGCCACTAGATGCAATCACTCAAGCAAATGCACTTGGAATCACTCAATCTCACTTTGAATTCGTAATCAAGCAAGAGAGATGAGTGGGAGGAAGTTTTCTTAGCTCAAAGGATGCTATCACAAGTAAGAATGACCAAGAGAGTGAGTAAAGGCCGGCTAACAAGCTTATATAGACGTCCCAAGAAAATAGAGTCGTTGGCCCCCTCACTGTGCTGATTTCGTACTGACCGGACTCTTTGACTGGACTTGCTACAATACGACCAGACTCGCTACAATAGCGTCCGGTCACAGAGTCCGGTCGCTCTCCGAGCACCACGAGTTTTGATAGTTTGAATATTTTCGTTGCCGCCCAACGGCTAACTGCGCGCGTGTGAAAGGTCCTTGTTTGGTTTTGGTAATTGAGTGACAACTTAGGTGGACTAATATGTGGTTATGTGAGATACACAGGAGATTAGTCCACATGTGATGGTGTCATGAAGGAGCTCATTGCATATGAGACATGACATGGAGTCATGTGACCAAGGTGGAGAAGATCAAGATAAGGCTTGGCTTGATGGACCGGTTGCTAGGGTGAAGGGCAAGTTGTGTGATGGCTTGGCGCCGAAGGACCGAGGCAACGGTGAAGAGCAAGTGAGGTCAAGATCGATGAACCAATACGGTCACGTGATGATATGAAGTGGATCATATCATTTGTGATATGGTTGGTGCATGTGTTGCATCAACATCGGAGGAGATGGAGTGGAATGCGCAAGGCAAAGGTATAACCTAGGGCATTTCCATTTCACCGGTCATAGGTGTGTAGAGAAGTTGATGACCGGATTTAGGATAGATGGCCGTACTATCAAGAGGGGCAAACTTGTTTGCATATCGGTCATCTAGTGCCACTTGAGCGATCTAACTTTGCATACGTGTTAGGATCGAGTGGCGAGGCAAGTTGAGTGGTTAACTCCTTCGATAAAATGATTATGAAAAAGCTAACACACGTGCACAAGGTGGTGATCACTTGTTGGTGTTGGCACATTTGCGAAGGCGGTGGAGTTTGAGCGGTAGAGAGGGTTTGGGTTCCTCTCTCCCTCCCGCCGAGCTTGCGAGCGCGGGATTCAGGCGTTTTTGGGAACTTGAAATGCCTATTTTCCACTACGCCGGAAGTCTGGAAAAGAACGGAGGCGAACGGAGGTCACAGAGGTGACCGGACGCTGCACCGAACGCGGTCATGTTATCTTCTTGCTTGTGTAGCCAGAAGTATCCCTTTGCGTGGCTAATTCGGTTTGTGTAACCTTGTTAGTCACATTGCTTAGTTTGTGTAGCTAAGTGTTTTGCGCTCTCTAATTTGGCATTAGTTGCCTTGTTATTGAGCTTTGCTAGCAAGCTTAAGCTTTGTGTTTTTGCTTCACTAGTTGTGTAGGAGCTCCCTCGTTTGGCAAAGTACTAGTGCATAGGTTTGTGTGACCTTGCTCTAGAATTGATTAGGTGAGCTCTTGGTAAGCTTAGCACCTTAGTTGCTTAATTAGGATCTTTGCAAGGTGCTAGAGAACTTAGATAGAGGGGTGTAGTCTTGGCTAGACCGATAAGTTTAATTCCGCATTTATTTTGGTTAGCCTACGCGTTTAAGTTTTAGAAAGGACTATTCACCCCCCCTCTAGTCCGCCATCTCGACCCTTCAGCGTGTCAATGCCCTCGGACCGGACTCGTTGATCCCTTGATCGGACTCGCACTCACCCAGAGTCCGGTCACGAACAGAGAGGGTTTTCATCGATCGGGCTCATCCATTCAACGCTAACTGGACTCGCCACAGCGTCCGGTCACTCTCCCTCAGCAATTTTAAGCCTGAAACAGTGGCACGGGTGCATCCGGTCGTGCCCCGGTGTCAGCGTCCGATCGCAGCCCCAAATCAGCCCTCACAGGAACATTGATCAGACTCTCTGACTGGACTCGCTACGGTATGACCGGACTCATTATAGTAGCGTCCGGTCACAGATGTTCGTTCGCTCGAACGACCATAACTCTTAGCTCCGAAGTCTGATTTCGATGATCTTAGATATTTTAGAAAGCTTATACAGAGGGCTACACATCCCACATACATATTTGATCCAAAGCACAATGGATCAATACAAAATTCTAATCCAAGAGCCATCCCTTCTTTTTTTCAACTCAAGTTGCTCCAAAACTTCTGCAACTTCTTTTCCTTTGCAAATGTGCCAACACCACCAAGTGTACACTACCATATGCAAGTGGTTAGCATTTTTCAAGCATTTTACAAGGGTCACAAGTTATCACAGTAGGTTCCTAAATGTAATGCATGAACGATGTCACCTAGTGGCACTCGATAAACCATTTAGCCAAATATTTCCCCTCTTTATAGTACGGCTATTGATCCTAAATGTGATCACGCCCTTTATGGTGTCTTGATCACTAAAACTAAAACCCTATGCAATACCTTTGCCTTGATCTCCATCGGGTTTTATTTTTCTCTTTCTTCTTTTCCAAGTTGAGCACTTGATCATCATTTCATATCCACCTTCCTCACCATGGACTAGAATCTTGCTCCACATTTGGATTGTACCAACCTCATCTAATTCACACACTTAGCATAGAGGTTAGTACTAAGGTTTCATCAATTAGCCAAAAACAAACTAGGGCTTTCAACTAGGTGACATGACTTTTGCATATGCATTTAGGAACCTAGTGTGCTAACTTTGGCCCTTGTAAAATGTTTTAAAAAATGCTAACACACGTGCACATAAGTTATACACTTTATGGTTAGCAAGTTGAAAGCAAGGGTGAAATGGTTGTGGACTTAGAAAAAAAGAGGAGCTACATTGCAACCGGACGCAAGGGTCGTCCTGACCAGACGTTGCCCGGCGAGTCCGGCCAATTTTAAATCTTGGCGCGAAGCTGGCCGAGAGTTAAGAAGACTGACCGGACTCTGGCTCTGGCTTGATCGGCGCGTCCGGTCACAAGTTGAAAGGCGATGAGTTCACCTGAGCGGACACGCAGGGGCCGCGTCAGGTCATGGTATGATGTACACTGACGTAGGGTCACTGGTGTTGGCGCGCAAGGGCTGAACTGACCGAACACTGGCATACGTCAGGTCTTTCACAAGCGGATGCGTCAGATCGCGAAAATCTCTCTCGGGGCGCTTACTGGAGTTGACCGGACGCTGGCTGGCGGTGCGTCTGGTCACTCGCTTATGCGTCAGGTCGACTGTATATGTGGCGCGGGCGCTTGCGCGAGCGAACGCTGAGCAGCAGCGTCAAGTCGGGCTTAACAACGTCTGATCGTAACTTAACCGTTGGGTTTTGCTGCTAGCCGTTGAGATCGCGTGGTGGAGATTGAAAGGAGGCGACACGTGGATGGTGGTGGTTGACTGAACGCTGGCGCATGCATCCGGTCATGATCCACCTGCGCGTTCGGTCAGGCCGAGAAAGCAGGGAGCAGGGGGCCAACGACTCTTTCGTGGTTGGCTCCCTATTTAAAGGTCTTGGCCGGTCCTTGGCTCATACTCTTGGCATTTTGACATACTTGACATCCTTGTGAGCCGAGGCAAACACTTCCACTCATCTCTATCATTGATTCATTATCATAGTGAGATTGGGAGTGATTCCAAGTGCTTTTGCTTGAGTGATTGCATCTAGTGGCACTTGGGGATCGTTGTGTTTGCGGATTTCTTGTTACTTTTAATGGTTGTCGCCACCTAGACGGCTTGGAGCAGCGGAGGAGCTTCAGTACGTGTTGGTGATTGTTCGTGGCCGACTCCGGTGATTGTGAGGGGTCTTGTACCTTTCCCAACGGAGAGCCGAAAGATAACTCTAGTAGATTGCTCGTGTCATTGAGTTACCTCACTTGTGGGTAGGTTCTTGCGGTGTCCAATTGTGTGGACGAGGTTCGTGTAACACCTCTTAGCCGCCGAACCACCAAGTGTTGGTCGACACAACGGGGATTAGCATGCCGGCAAGCACTGAACCTCATGAGAAAAATCTTGTGTTGTGTGATTGAATTTCTCCCGGTGATTGGATTGTCTACATCTTGTGATTGGTTCATCCCTCGATGCGGTGGTATAATCACCTTACTCACTCCAATACTTTCCCGCAAACTAGTTGTAGCAAGCTCTTTAGTGTAGCTAAATTGAGAGCTTGCTTTGTAGCTTAAGTTCATCTAGTGGAGCTCTTTAGTGTAGCAAGTTTGAGAGCTCTTAGTGAGTAGCAACTTAGCCTCTTGTATGCCTAGTGATCATAGTAACTAGAATTATTGGATGGGTGGTTTGCAACCCTTGTAGAGTTAGAGAAAGATTGCATTTTGTCGTTTGACATACTAATCAAATTGTTGTAGTTGGTTTGTAGCCTTTTAAATAGGCTATTCACCCCCTCTAGCCATATTAGGACCTTTCAGCGTCTCACGCGGGGGCCCGCACCATCCTGAATGTCACCGGTATCAAGAAGAGGGGGAAGGGGCAGCGCCCACTTGCGCCTCTTGTTGAGATGCCCAACTGGCATCGGGAGGAGAAGGAGACACCAAGGCGAGGAGGGAGATGAAACACCCGATCTATTTGTAAAACATCCAGATGCAATATTTGAAGACAGATAAAACACTTGAAACATGCATCTAAAATATTTACAAAACACCTGAAAAACACTTAAAACCATTGTACAACATATGGAAAATCTATTAAAAAAACACTTGCAACATATGTATGAAACATATGGAACATCCAAATGAACACACTTCTTAAAAAACAGATGAAACATTGGGAACAGTAGCTTGCAACATACGTGTATAAGCATTGCAAGATATACAACATCCACACCTAAAATACTTGAAACATAGGCTTGCAACATGCTCTTTTAGCACAACATCTCCTTGCTGCTTGCCAACAGAGGCTCGTCGGCGCATGGAGTTCACCCGTGTAGAGCTCGCTAGTGGCGCGGAGCTCGCCACTCTGATGGAGAAGGCCGCGACGGGCGGGAGGCGCAGTGGAGAGGAAGGAAGACCGACTGCTAGGGCGCGATGGAGATGTTGGCCGGCGGAGCGGAGGTGCGATGGAGAGAGAGGCATGGTTGCTGAGGCGGCACGGCGGAGCGTGGTTGCGGAGCGCTGTCGCGGTGCTGCGGTGACGTGAGCTTTTTTTGCAACAGTTGCAGGACGAGTGGATGAGCAGATAAGAGATGGTCGTTGGGTTGGTGTCGCGGCCCGCAACGTAGCGTTCGTCCACCCGCTTCCCACAATTACTTTTTTTAAATTTAGTGAAATGATGTTAGCTGTTTGTAAGAGGTGACAAGCTGAAATTTCTCCTGTTGTGGATGAAAGATAAATGGAAGACACAGAGAAGTCATCTAGGGCCTATTTAGACGATGTGGTTTTTAAAAACTGTAGTATCACAAAACTATAATTTTATAAACTAAAGAGACACAATACCGTGGTTTTTAGAAAAAAAGAAGTTATAAGTGGAGTTTCTAAAACTCCAAAAAGACTACAGTTTAGACAAAATCATGATTTTATAAACTACCTAGATTTGTTGCGTCCAAACATCCAGTAGCTTTTAAAAACCAAAGTATTTTATAAAATCATAGTATTTCTCCTATACTTTAAAAATAATTTACATCCAAACGGCCCTTTACTACCAAATAGTCTACGACATATGGGACATACACTTTTAGAGACAGTATCGGGCTTTCATAGATATCGTGTTATCTGTGGCTGAATTTTCCAAGTGCCACGCAATCACTAGGTGCCACATAGGCTATCTATCTGCAGACAACTTATGTAGAGTACTATTTTAGTATTGTGTATATGTCACTTGTCACATGCAGCATCCGTCCATAGGCTCCACTTTTCCGGTAGTGTCCGCGCTGCTGCCGCTGCTGTATCACCAAGCCGTCATCGTGGTCGGCACTCATCAGCAGACGCCACCCCTCGTCCCCTCCTCTCCCCTCCCCCAGACGCGAGCCCCACCCCAAGTCGCCAAGCTCCCTACTCCCGAGCTGTGCCGTGTCACCAAACGCCTACCACCGTCCTTTTGACCCAATGGCCAATGCCAGTCCTGAGATCGCATATTCGCGTCACTTCACTGCACAAGCCTCAGCAGACGGACGGACGGCGCCAAACGCATCATGTGGCAGTCCTATAGAAGAAGAGGCTAGAAGTCATGGCTCATGGGAGACGGGCCCCGCGTCTTGTTGCCACAATCCGAGCCCTACAAGGCTACAACAAGCACGATTTTCCTTCCCGCGGGGTTTCAAATCACTCCGGTGATACCGTAAGAACTAGGACGGTAGGAGTATTATCGCTGATTCGTTGGCCCTGACCTCATAGCACGCCGACGAGACAGCGACCTACAGTAGTTTATACATGTGTCAAGCGAGGGGAGCAAGCAGTGCCGCGCCAGACTTGTGCCGTGCCGGGCCGCCGTGTCGGACTATGGAGCAAGCAGCCACCTGAATCAGCGACGCCGGCGCGGCACGCCTCACACGTGGCGCCGCAGTCGAAGGCTCTCCTGTCCAGCGAAGAATCTAAAACCAATCAGCCGCCAGTGACGCCCAATGCCCGGGCCCTGCTTGTGTATTTATGAGCTCCGGCAATCTGTCCCGCCTTCCTCATCTTGTCCAGCGACGTGGAGCTTGTAAAACCGGCCGTGAGCTGCCCTGTTGTTTGCCCAAAGATCAAACATGCCCCCTCTTGCGCCGCCGCCAGCTGATCACAAGGCTTGGCCGGGGCAGAGACACGCAGAGAAGGGCCAGAAGGCCACGGGGGCGCCGGCGACGCGGGAGCCGCTCGTGCAGCGGAGGGCGTCGTTCCACGGGCGCGGCACGCACGAGCATCAGCAGCAGCAGCGAGACCACCTGCTGCTGAGACAGAGGCCCCGGACGCATCCGGACCTGCTGGCCGGCGTCAGGGAGCGGGGATTCCGGCGAGCGGGCGTCCACGGCGGCAACGCTACTGCCGCCGCCGCTGTCCCGTGGGGCAGGCGGGCGGCGCCGAGCAAGGCGCTGGTGACCGTCGCCGTGCAGCGGAGCATGTGGCCGCTGCAGGTGATGGCGGCCGCCGAGTGGCGCGTCGCCGACCTGGTCGCCGCCGCCGTGGAGCTCTACGTCAGGGAAGGACGGCGCCCGCTGCTGCCGTCCGCCGACCCCTCCGCGTTCGGGCTCCATTACTCCCAGTTCAGCTTGGAAAGTACGTCACGCTGACGCCTGTCCCTCTGCTGCGCTCCTCGTGCCCGTGCTACCACCATTGACATGGCTGTTTTGCAAACAAACAGGCTTGGACCCGGAGGAGAAGCTCATGGAGCTCGGGAGCAGGAGCTTCTTCCTCTGCCCCAGGGCTACTGCGGCAGTTGCGGCTCCCTCTACGCGCCCAGCAACTGAAGCCAGCAAGGCCACGCCCACCTCTGCCGACAGGCCAAACATGCTACCTCCATGGCTCGGCTTCATGCACTTCTGGCCATTGTTGTAGCTTGCTTGGTATTGGTAGTCTTAGTCTCATAGATCGCCGGCGGCACTTGTTTCACGATCTCCCTCCCTACATTTGTACTTGGCCACCTTGCCAAAAATTTACTGTTGAATTGATGATAACAGGGATCTGTCTTCGTATGGAAAGTCTACTTAACCATACTATCTATCAGCTAGTGTCTAACTTACACCCCCAACTATAAAACCGTCTGTTTTACACCCTGAACTTTTTAAAACCGTTCAAATTATACCCTGGAGCGGTTTTGGACGGCTGTTTTGCTACAGTAACCATGGTTTTGCTATAGTAACATCGGTTTTGACTTTTTCTTTTTCTATTTATTTTCGCTGAATCTTTGAAAAATCATAGTAAATCACAGAAAAATGATAAAATAGAAAATCTAATTTTGTTGGACACCACATGAGTAGATCTACACAATGAATATATAATATAGTATGTTTTAGTACAAATTTTTTTCTGTAGCTTTAAATTAGTTAAAAAATCAAATTTTATCTGTAATTAATTGGAATAATTCATAGCTACAGCTTTATGGTATAATTGTGGTTAAATTTTTATAGTGAATTAATTATTGTATGCTTGAACTATAGTAAAAATTTCATACTGATTGGATCATGTATAATTTAGTTATAGATTTATTTATATTTAACAAGCATAAACCTAAACATAAACCTAAATAAATCTATAACTAAGTTATATATGATCCAATGAGTATGAAATTTTTACTATAGTTAAAGCATATAATAATAACCTCATCATAAAAATTTCATCACAGTTGGACCATAAAAGTTGTAGCTATGAATTATTTCAATTAATTACAGACAAAATTTGATTTTCTAACTAATTTAAAGCTACAAAAAAAATTGTACTAAAGCATACTATATTATATGTTCATTGTGTAGATCTACTCATGTGGAGTCCAAAAAAATTAGATTTTCTATTTTATGATTTTTCTGTGATTTACTATGATTTTTCAAAGATTCAGCGGAAATAAATAGGAAAAGAAAAGGCAAGACCGTTGGTACTGTAGCAAAACCACGGTTACTGTAGCAACCTCTCCAGGGTGTAATTTAAACAGTTTTGAAAAGTTCAGGGTGTAAAACAGACGGTTTATAATTGGGGGTGTAGGTTAGACACTAGCTGATAGTTCAGGGGGATTAAGTAGACTTTTTCCGTTTTCGTATTCCTGCAAATGTTTAGTTTATTATTTTTAACACATTTCCTATCCTACAGGTGCCTGAAAGTGAAGATGGGGCTACCAGTAGGGGAGAAGGTATTTAGCTAGTGTTGAGAATGAGTATTGATAGTTGGATTTAGAATAGATGGATGATGATCATCGCCTGAAAAGAATGCAAAAATCAGGCGCCTGTGATTTAGCAACTCCCTATTTTTAATTAAAGCAATCTGCCTTTCAATTAAGGTAGGAAAAAGAGGTGTTTATGTACAAGCAAGAGAAGAGGGAAAATGTTTAGTTTCTCTTTTTTCAAAATCCAAACAGGTGTTTCAATTTTAAGATGATGCATTCGATTGATCCCAGTCGGCCAAGTTGGAATAGCCTCTTGCACCTGTATTGGCGTTGCAAACCAAGTGGGAGAATGATTGCGGTTAGATAGATTATCTTCGTAGGAGCCCACGTCATGTTCCAAGTTTCTTTCGGTTGCTGTCTCAGTCTCACTCAGTGAAGCGTCTTGGACTCTTGGCAGCCATAATATATGCACAGTTTAGAAAAGAAACTTTTCTTCTGCCGATTGCTGACTCAGATTTTGTTACAAATCATGTGTACAACAACAGCTAAACGCCCGAAGATGGAAGATATTTGGGCGGTGCAGTTTCCTACCCTCGTCTTACCTTCCAACTTCAGGCTTTGAGAAAAAAGAACACCGGCCATATCTTGTTTTAGCCATGGATGCAATGTGCAAGCATGCCGACCATCAGATGCTCAACAGCCCTTTTGTCGTCTCAAGAGAAAAGCATCTTCAGTTCCTCTATACGTGCAGTGCGGACTTCTTGGTCAGTCAAAGCACCCGAAATCATTCGCTGCTTTCGAGCCTGCACGGCCTCCATGCGTTCTTCGACAGTGCCCTGTACAGCCATATCATATCATGATCATCCTTTTTTTTTTGCGATTATATTATATCATGATCAATACAGAAAGATAACAGAGACTCGGGGCATCAGAATGTCAAAGAGTCTGCCTCGTATATTCTGATAATAGCCCCATAAAAATATGGATTATGACGAGATTTGATGGGAAAAAGATACCTTCACAATGAATCTTCTGATAGAAACAGTCTTCGTTTGACCAATTCGGTGGATGCGCATGACAGCTTGTTCTTCCACAGCAGGATTCCACCAAGGGTCCTGAAGCAAACATCTCATAAGACACTAACAAAACAAGTGGAAGACAGCTAAAAGATAATGTTTAGCATAAAAAAGATGTTAACAGCGCACTATGTTACTGTTACACTACTACAGGTAGGTGTAAGCACGGATGCAGCTTCACCACCATGCAACAAATCTGCAGCAAAGGCATGTACTTGGTTCAATGTATGCATGTGTGGCATTGCCACCACCCCAGCACATTGTCATATAGTATGTTGTTCAGCATTGATACATCAAAAAAATGAATGGATCAATGAATTCCATCTTTAGTTTAACTCTGGTAATAATCCCTCTGTCCCAGAAAGAATGCAATTCGCAGTGGCACGTTTTAGTACCTTAAGTTCGACCAATTACAGATAAAAAAGTATCAATATTTATGATACCAAATAAATATCATTAGATTAAGTACGAAATATATTTTCATAATAAATTAATTTGGAGCCATAAATGTGAATACCGTTCACTATAAATTTGGTCAAACATGAATCATTCTGCGTGACATGCAACCCATAGTTGCATTCTTTTTGGGATGGAGGTAGTATAAAATATTAACAGTAAAGATTCACTTTGTTAAAAAAAAAGTAAAGATTCAATGATGTGAGACCAACAAAAAAAAAAGGGAGCACAATATCAAAGATATTATAATTTAAACACACAAGTTTTTTTTATTTGGAAACTTTGCAAATAAGTTCAATGGGGCATACCATGACAAATGCATTAGAAGCAGCAGTAAGATTGATTCCAACACCACCAGCCTTCAGAGACATAAGCAGAACCTGCATAGGTCAAGTGCAATGAAGGTCCTAGCATCTCCATCATATCAGATCTCTCAAACTATGATAACACTAATTTAGAAAGGAGTGGATCCAAGAAACAGAAGAAATACCAAAATGCTGTTGTCCTCTGAGAACTCCTTGATAACTTTCTCCCTTTGCTGAAGATTCAATGTCCCGTCCAGCCTAGCAAATGAGAAATTATTCCTGCCATGCAAAAACTCAAAAATTAGTTGGTAAGATCAGCTTCGTCAAAACAATAAAGGAAAAAGACCTGCCAAAAAGGTAAAAATGTAAACCAGAACATCTAGTATCGTGGGGGCAGGAGGTTCTTGGCAGAAATTATATGTATTTTAGATCTTACAGGTGGCAGCATGAAAAAAAAACGTAATAAGCAAGTGATTCAAATAAACTGAACACCATACCTAGAAAGTGGAATTTGCAACAGATCTAAAAATGCAGTCCACTGGCTAAACACGATACTCTTGGCACCTGAACTGCGAAGAACTTCCAACTCCTGCAGGAGAGCAGATATCTTGGAAGATTCAACCCAATTTTTTTCAACATCAATTTGAAAGCGGTTATCAGTAGGAGCAGTTATAAGGTCCTGCTTGCTCATTGACTTTCTGCAATAATATAAACAAAGTGAAGGACATGACAAGTTGACATGGAAGAATGCTTTAAGAAAACTAAATATATCAGATAGACAGAAGATCGAAACATAAAATACCTGCAGACAGGACAAAGGCCTGCTGTCGCACTCCGCCAACTAGATAAGAGACACTCTCGGCATAAACGGTGAGCACAGGGAGTTAATACTGCATCCTCAAAGGCTTCCAGGCAAATAGGGCACTCCCCTTCACCCTTTTGCAATTCTTGGACAACCTCTTCGATATAAGCTCTAGAGGGAATGCAAGAAGAATCACCATTAACAGCACCATTACCACCACGCAGAAAACGCTTTGCAAGCTTGTTTAGGTCTGCAAACTCTTGTGTATCCCCACGACTGGCAACCAAAAAAGCTCCATCATCAATAGGTAATTGACGACAAAATACAAGAAATATCAATGTTCAATTTTTAAAAGCTATTGCTATTAATGTAAGATATGAGCCCAAATTTCAAGTACCATAACAGGCTACTAGCATTGCATGGAAACAAACCTCATAACAAGGAATGGATGATCACAGCATTGTCTTAGGCGTAAAAGTAACTCCAAAATTGAAGCATAGTTGTGCAGAACCCTTCCTTGCTCAACAAATTGATCAAATTTTACCTATAACCAACACGAGGCAATTAATTTGTTTCTCTGAAAGAACATGCTTATCAGTAGAAGCACATTACCTTAGATCTTCGAAATAGAGCTTCATAGAAATCCTTCTCGGCCTCAGATAAAACACAGTATTTTACTTCAATATTTGCAGGGGGTAAATTAAGGATTGGTCTGCACGAAAGCATGCATGTAAGTTATGTGCCAAAAAAAATGATATGAAAAGGAGAGTGGTTTAATAGAGTGCAGGCTTTTCCAATAAAATGTACACAGCCTGGTTGTATTCCTTCTGAGCAATTTAATAAAGCATATCTAGCCCACAAAAAGGAGGGGAGAGAGACAAAATGCATCATAACCAAAGTTGAACATACCTGCCCTCCTTGTCTGTGCTGTTTTTAGTCCTTCTCAGCATTATTGGCTTCAAAATGGACTGCAGTAGCTTTAAGCCCCTTTCATCACCTTCTTCATATGGTTTCTGTACAAGTTTATTCCACCTAAACAGAAGGTGAAAAATAAAAGTTATAGATACAATAGTAATATTCAATTACATTGCACAACGAATACAGTCAGCAAAACAAACTAACGTACTTGATACGAACAAAATAGAAGGGTAAATTTCATCAGCGGTCTTTGGACTTGTCGCGCGTTCGCATCCAAGTCCTGGTACTCTTTAAATGAATTTTTGGCACTCTAAACTTGCTAACTGTACCACATGAGGTCCAAATCATCGGAACTTGACTAAACCGCATGTATGGCATGCTGACTGTGCAATGACATGCCCCTTCAGCGGTCCTTAAACTTGTCCCGCATTCTCATCTAGGCCCCGGTAATCTCAAAATGCACTTCTGGCACCCTAAACTCACTAATAGTATCACATGAAATCCAATTCTTGTGTTAAACTGCCCGTGTGTCATGTTGACTATGCGAATGCAATGACGTGGCCATGACATGTGAGGTCGACGTGTCACTGTTGTCTCCTTTTTATCCTCTCTTCCCCATCGACAATGGCTCCTGGCCATACTGAGATTTGGCATTGTTGGGGTATGCCTGTACCAGTGATGATGGCCTTGATGTTTCTACTCCTTCATAGTATGTCTGGTCAGCTCAATGAAGGGAAGAAGGCTACATAAAGAGGAGAATAGGGGAGATGGGAATTGACAACGTGCACCAGATGTGAGCCACATCATCGTATGATCAGCATGCCACAGAGTGTTTAACGCAAGTTCTAAAGACTTAGACTTCATGTTGTATAATTGCCAAAAAATTTAGGGAGGCAAAAATGTATTTTGAGAGTACCAGGACCTAAATGAGAACGCGGGACAAGTTCATGGACTGCTAATGATATTTTCTCATCAGCATCGTCGCATAGTAAAAAAACGATCCCTGGGGTAAGGCCTCCCCCAAGGCATTGACGGAAAGGTAGAAGATTCTCTTCCATAGGGTCGAGAAAAGGTCACAAACCCTGGCTATTCAGGACATGCCACTAACGGTGAGGACACACCTGCCGCGCCGGAAACATTAGTGGACCACGTATTTCACTGAAAATAACATAAGGAGTGCCCTTTTTTGGTGAGAACAGGGAGTTGAACTCCCGACCTGTAGGTTGCACTTCTGCTTCCATGAGCTAGGTGCACATACTCGCATTGTTGCACAGTCAGCATGCCACGTGGGCAGTTGAACACAAATGTTGAAGATTTGGACCTCATGTTGTGTAATTAGCAAGCTTAGGATGTCAAAAATGAATTTTGAGAGTACTGGGACCTGGATGAGAACGCTGACAAGTTCAAGGATCGCTGATGAAATTTACTTAAAATTATCAAGATTGGCGGAACAAAAGTGAATTGTATTTTGAAAGTTTTCATTTTCATGAAAAACAATAGTGCGGTTTGCATCTTGCAGCAATATCATCCTTGTAACTAACAGAAAAGTTTGTCAAGCCTCATCAAATAGAAGATTTGGGTGCAACCACTATGAAAGTGTTAGAGGAAGGGGGTGGCTGGCAGGGGCCCTGGCTGCCCCCATGTTTAGTACATTCCTGTTACAACACTGAAATCTAACACATAATACAGTAAGAAAATTCCTAATTGGATCCTCTTTATGATTTATCTCTTTCTGTTTGGCACCCTTAATATAATTATTCTAATTCTTTGCCGCTGCTAATCATCTACACAACCTAAAATGCACTCGTGATGTGTGCAGTAAATAGAAAATGGTAAATAATTTAACAAACCATTATGAATTTCAAAAGTCCAATTAATTTATTTTTTCTCGAACAGTCAATGAAAACCAATAAAAAAACACACTTACAAAGCCCAGTTCCTCCATGGTTCAACTTTCAAAAACCGGAAAAGGCTGTACAAATCCTCCAAGTTGTTCTGTCAGTAAAGTAAACTTCTTAAATTTGAATGCATAAGCACCTAGTATGCAATACATGCGTGAAAATAAGAGCAAAATGTCTGATCCATTATCCTGCATTAGGGATAAATATGATATGTGGGAGTTCTAACAAAGACCAATAGATCTACACATATTCTCACCTGAATTGGTGTACCAGTGAGACACCAGCGCCGATCTGCAGTCAAGGCAGCCGCAGCTAGGGATATCAAACTTTTAGAAGATTTTATCATGTGTGCTTCGTCAAGCACAACTCTGAACCAATGTACAGAGTACAAAGCTCCATTTTCCGTTGAACCCTACCCAAGCAGATATCAAAAGTTCAGTCAAGAATAAGTTTGCATAATTCAACCTGAATATTAATAGATAGCCCCAGCAACTTCCCCATCATGCACACTTTGGTCAATGTGGCCATCTTCTTTATGCATGTATGAACCAAATTTAAGCAATCCATATTTTACCAATAAGATTGCATAAGTATGACATGAAGGATCAAATGCAGAAACATGGTGGTAAGGACGAAAGACAAGCAAAAAAGGTAATGCATTATCTGTATTATTTTGATAAAAAAATGGACACAAGTAAAAAATTGATGTCAAATCAAGTGGCTGTAGTGGTAAAATTATGCAAATGACCAGTCAATTGCATGGTCTGGTGCTAACTAGGCTATCTTAACCAACGAAAATGTTTACAAAAGCTTGAGCATAATAAGAGTAAATTGAAAGAGCTATGAGATCTCAGAGCTTACATCCATTGAAAATTCTGATGACACAACACCATATGTAGTCAGGACAATATCACTCTGACCAATGATGCTCGCGTCTTTTGGCCTGTTTTGTCCATAGTGAACATATATATTCACAGTGCCTGGCTTAGTATGAGCTTCAATCTCCGCCTGCTATTCGTAATATCAACTCTAGTGTTCAGAAAAATAGTTGCAGGAAACATTTAGAGATGAAATTGGTAAAGCAAGTCAAAATTACATTGCCCTCTTATCTTTTACAAATGAGCACACATATAATGTAGCATAGGCAATGGTGTGGTGGTGCCACAATTAGAACTATACCTTCCACTGACTAATTAGTGTCATTGGACAGATAATTAGATTGCTTCCTCCAATAAGTGGGGCCTTAGGTTTCTTGTGTTTGCTAAAAGAAAAAGGGCTAGCAAGCTTCTTCACAGCATCATGTGATTCACCCAACCCACTAGCTTCTCTAGGGATCTGAGCAGCATTCTGAGTTGTGATGCACCCTTTGCTAGAATCAGAAAGAAGAAGAGCTATCGTCATAATAGTCTTCCCCAGTCCCATTGCATCTGCCAGAATCTTAATTTTTACTCAGTCAGTTAATAGAAATTGATCGCGAATTTCAACCAGAAACAATAGCTATCAATAGAAATGCTAAACATAAAGAAGCACAATATTAAGAATATCCTTACCCCTCCTCTAGAAAGTTGTAATGTACTAGGAAATTCAGTTGTAGCATCGCCTGAAAACACGTTCAAGTACAAAACTAGCTCCCTCCTGAAATAAATGCAATAAAATGTGAAATGTAATGTTCAACTATTTGCTATAATGGTTATTAAAAACAGCTCATACAACACATACATACTTGTCCTCAAGTTTGTATGCTTCCCAACAAGGGTGAAGAGTTGTAGCGGCATCCTGGGAAGAACTACCTTTCTCAAGCTGCAGCATCCAATGAAGTGCCTGCTTTTGATAAGAGCGTAGATCACACAGCAGAGAATCAGGGGGAGCCCTTTCCTACAAAATATAAATTCAGAGCACACTGAGGTCAGGATAATATCAACTGGTTGCTGAAACTCTGCACAGCAATGTGCTGTTGAATTACCTCTAGTGCAGAGCTGTCTGAGATCCCAATTATATCATCCAAATCTGAATCTGAAACAGTTTCTTCACCATGATCGTCTTCATTTCCATCAGAAGACAGCCTCAATCTCTCGGATGTCAACTTTGTGGCAGCCGCTCCTATACTGCTCTGTTCAGGCAGATAAAACATAAAAGGCCAATATTTATTATTTTGATATAGCAGTGTAATGAATGAAGTACTGAACTGTTACCTTTGTTTCGATTGGTCGCTTCCTGGAATAAAGATCTTCTGGAGTAAAAGCGGCCTGTTTTGAATTTATGTCGAACCAAAAAAATCAGACCATACCAAAATGCTGATTTCAGAGAAAGAGCAATACACATAACTTAAATGGACTTGTTTCTTTTAATGTCTTTTTATACCTTTATTCACATTCTAAAATCATATGATGTACGTTGTTGGGGTAAAATATATAAACGGTTCTCATACTTCTTATTTTTTTGCTTTCAGTATTCATCAATGACTGAAAATATTTATCAGCGATGATTTCAGGATACCAAAGAGCTCCTAATTGCAATTGTACAAACTTTGGCAATGCAAATTATTTACACATTCACCTATACCAAGAGCTTTGAATTGATGGACTTTTGCAATGCATTTGCACTAGACGATAAACGAACAGGAGATGATAAGAGCACACAGCTCACCTTTATAAAGGGAGCAAGCCCTATCAATTTGAAAAGTGCAGGTAGGGGGTGAAATGTGGAGTCATCTGGAGCAACCCGAGCTGCCTTGGGCGCCAATTGCTTTTGATCATGAAACATTGAGCTGTTGATATATATACTACAAGAAAGTACAATACCTCGGTTAAGGTGGTGTAGTCAAGCAACAAAGAGGCTAAAATGCAAATAAACTGGACTTATAGTTTCGGTCACGGTTCATATACCTCACTGACAAGAGGACAGTGTCCATAATGGTAAGCACCTCGGGAGCTGATTTACACGAGCCCTTGACTTTTAACTTGTTCTCCTTGAGAAGGGGAAGGAGGCACCTTGCCCACTCATTGGGGATGCGACCCACCTAAACAGCAACAAAATGTTCATACAATGGCCGGATGCAGTGTCGAGAATTGGGTGGTGGGCAGCAGTGATGAAGTAATGTACCTCTCCGTGGCTCGGGGTGGAGAAGCGCATGATCTCGGAGGAGCAGGAAGCTAGGGCGGGACGGCCCGGACGGCTCTTGCCCACGGCGGCTGTGGCGTTGGGGAAGGTGAAGGTGACCGCGTCCCCTGAGGCAATTCGCCTGCCCTTGCAGGTGGACAGCCCCGCCATCTCGGCGCTCCCCACCAGCCACCAGTGGTCCCCGCCGCCACCGTTGGTTGTGGGTGTGACGGGCTTAGGTTTCTCTGCCGTGGGCATTGGCCCGGTAGGGGTGGGTTTCCCCGGCGGAGGGGAGGGCGAGGGAGAGGGAGACGGCGACGGCGTCGGCGGGAGAGGTGCCGCAGCCTTGTGGTTGAAGTCGAGGAGGATGTTAATGGCCTTGGTGGGGTCGTCGCCGGCCATGTGGAGAGCACGGATGATGTCCATCTCCGGCGTGCCCTCGCCGAGCACCGCGCGCACCATGGCCACCTGCTCCTCCCGCTCCTTCCCCATCTCCCCCGCGAGACGGCGGCGGCGGCTCTGCTCGCACCCAGCCCGCGAAATTTTCCCCCAAACTCCTGCCTCGCGCCGCCGACTAGAGATTTCGCGGGAAGCTGGAGGGATGGACCGATTTGCCCTCGCCACACTCCTTCGGGCTTCGGTCCTTTCTCCTTTGTCTTGGCCCTGGCGGCCTGGGCCTGTTTAGTTCCCAGAAAATTTTGCAAAATTTTTCAGATTCCCCGTCATATCGAATCTTTGGAGACATGCATGAAGTATTAAATATAGATAAAAAATAAAACTAATTACACAGTTTAGACGAAATGGACGAGACGAATCTTTTAAGCCTAATTAGATCATGATTGGACAATATTTATCAAATAACAACAAAAAAACACTACAATATCATTTTACCAAATTTTTCGGAACTAAACCGGCCCCTGTCCTCTCGCCACACTACTGGGAGCCTGTGGTTTCCCCACAAGAACCAATTTTCCAAAGGAAAAAGGTTCTCCTGATCTTCAAGTATAAAGTATTGCTTATAATCTGATTTATCTCTTCAGACAAGCTGACTAGCAAACATAATATTTGATAATAACTCCTTTAATTATTGAAACCAAATGTTTTTTTCTGGGTGGTTTTTAAGATGATTTGGTTGACGAGGCGCCACGTCAACCACGGAGAGGCAAATCGGACTATGTTGATAACTCAAGGGTTCAACTAGACTTTACCAAAAAAAAATTATAGAAATAAACCTTCAACAAACTATCTAAATATTTTTTTGAAAATATGGTATTTAAAATCCCAATATCTAGTTTATTTTTAGAAAATTTCATAAAAAACTTAATTTAGCTCAAAAAAGGTGAAACAAGTTTCGCATTTTTTAAAAAAAATCATGTTTTATATAATGGTGCATATATTAGAATTTATTTAGATCTTATATGGTATTAATTTGATGTTTATTTACTAGTATATGATCTTGCTATCCGTTACAATTAGTCTATGATGATAATTCACACTACGTAGAGGTTTAATTGTTCACGTGACTTTAACGACAACACAAGTATCATGTAACCGCCTTATATTTGATCCTAGTTAGTATGAGCACATGTGGCAACTTGATCTAGAAGACGAATATGGTTGCAACCTTTTTCTGGTTTGGGTGGGCAATGAATAATCCGTGCTGACTTGTACAGGTCCTACTAGTTAGATATTGACATATCGCAAATAAACGTCATTTTACTTCACAAAATGTTTTTTCTTGTTTAGAAACATGCATATGAATTATGTTAAGTGAGATTTAAATAATTAGCACAAAATTGACACATTTTTTAGATAATGGAACAAAATTTCAGCCTACAAAATTGACACATGGTAATGTTGAGGAAATAAGTCAGTAGAATATGACTATTGCGAACTGATTTTGTTCCTTGTAATTGAATCCATAACCCAGACACCCTCGTCGAGGTGATAAACAACTCCATAGGAGGGGAACGCGTCATGCTAACTGGCCAAGGGCGAACCTGACCTAGAGCACCTCATCGACTTAGCTGACATGACATAGGCAAGATATATAGAAACCGACTTTAATCTAGTGTATCTGACTAGAAAATCAACCTGCAAACCGATGAGATTAGGACTTTATATGTAACCTTACATCTCGAACTATGAGGAGGGGCAGAGATCCCCTAATCCGCAAACCACAACAATACCCAATAAACAGTAGTTGTGATCCCCTACTCGCAACTAACCCAAGCATATGGCGCACAAGCCATATAAACATCATCATATAGTGGACGTACGGCACCCTTCCTTGAACTAGTATAAGTAGGTGTTCCTGTACTATCCCTCCGATTTAATGTGTACGATACATCGATTACTAGTTGGAGGTAAAAACACCGACAATTAAGATAAAAACTATGTGCTTCTAGCACTATTAAATTTAAAGTGAGAATAAAGCTATGTGCCTCAATGTCAACCAAGTAAACATGCATACACTAGGATAAATATCTATTTCAATAGTGTGTCAATCGTGTTCCTTAACAAACCATATGCCAATGACACTCGCAATTCACTTTAAGTTATATTAATATCTCATGGCAATAAATTATGTAAACCGTTACTTTCGGTCAACTTAATAATACATATTAAATATCTAGATAGGTGCAACGGAAAGATTAATTTATACGTTTATGACAACCAAATCGGTACTATAGAGTACCGTAGGTGGGAATGAACACCATGAGAGCAAAGTCAATCACTTTGATTAGTTTTACATACACTAAGTTTATCCACAAACTTTTTAATATTTATATAACATAATATTCTAAACCGTGTTGAAGCACGGTTTGATAGGCTAAAAATAATCAGTAATGTGATTACCACTTCGCAAAAAGAAAAAGAAAACGCCAATACCGAAACGAAAGTGAAAAAAAAGAAAGAAAGAAACTACACCTCACAGTTCAAGACTGTTGTTCCCGGTTGATGGGCTACAGTGACCAGTCCCTGGGCTGCATGGGCTTCGTGCCTAGTGGGCCTAAGGTAAACCAAAAGTCAAAGCCTCAAAAGGAGACTCCGAAAAAAATTCAGTCAAAGGACAACGCTAGTTTTTGGACAGTTCTGTCAAACGGAACATGGGAATTAGTTCAGCGTAGCTGTCCTGTCGGCATGCCTGCGCGCATCAGGACAACTAGAAGAATCGGATTCCTCGCGTTGCTGCGGGTATTAGCGATGACTCGCGTACTATTCTTATATAGCATAGAGTATTTAGAATTTTTAGGTGTAATTGGAAAATGTAAGCAGCTAGCTGAAAAATTACAAAAGCACTCTTTGTTATGGTGCAAAAATGCCACATGTATTAAATGTAAGATCTAATTTTTTCTAAGGTTATGCATGACACTTTTTTAAGTAACTGATAAACATTGGGAGATGAAATGGAGAAGTAGAAATTAAACTAATTTGAACAAAGCAATGCATAATACATGTGAAGCATGGATGGAGACAATCAATTAATGATGCTATTACAGGAAAGAGCCCTCATCCACCGGTGATTGAACATGTAAAAAGATTTTTCAGGATGTGTATCTGTGGCAACCACACGGTGGGCCCCAAGCAGAATTAACCATATCTATTTAACAAATCTGTCCCGTGATTCTCTCCCCGTCTCTATTTCTCCAACAGTTTCTCACACTTCCTCTCCTCTTACAGCCTGTTCGTTTCGCTGGTTTATTGTGCTGAAAGTACTGTTCGCTGGTTTGTTGTGAGAGAAAAACACTGCTGGATGACTGCTGATTGTGCTGATAAGTCTAAACGAACAGGGCGTTAGATCTAGAGCAGCCTACTAGAGCTCGTGCGCAGCCTGCAGTTCGCATGGATGGTGAGCGACCTTCAAAGGTCATGCGAGGCTGCATGCATGGCGGGGTTATTGCACCAACCACTGCGTGTGGGTGTGGCGAGGAGACCGCGGTGGCAAGCCAGCGCAATGGGGAGCGCATGTGGAAAATATCCTGCGGCATTGTGGAGCTGATGAAGCGGATTCCTGCTCCCTCCGGAAGGCTAGAATCCTATATCTTCTGATCCGATAGCAACGAAGGATCTAGGTATGGCACATGGACGCTGCTACTTGCAACAGTGGGAAGGTGGAGCTGCGGAGGTGAATGAACAGATGAGGCAGAAGAGGAGAATTTAAAGGAAGCTGATTGGAAAGAGAAGCGATTGCTATTGCAATCTGTAGTGGTGAACGGGCGCCTCAAATGCTCCATTCGGTGGGAGATGTGACGATGGATGGAAGTTTCTCAATCAATTAACACTGCGAATGGGACTGTAAAGGCTAGCCGTGATGTAGTGCCGTTATTTGGGTAGCGGATAACGTGGCTCAAGGACATGCTAGAGAATTAGACTAGCGGAGTTTTGCTCTATAGGAGCTATAGATCGGAAGGTAATCGCTGCATCAACCGATCAACCGCATACATACAAATCGAAATTGCCGGAACACGAGTAACCGGCAGAACGAGTAGTTGTTTATGGAGGTAGGCACATGCATGCGGCTGCGAGACCGGCCGGCCCAGACCCAGCCGGTGGATCGTAAACGCCAGGAAGCTACAGGAACAGTTGCACGTAGCTGATGCCTGGGCTCGTTTAGTTACTAATTCCTCCCCAAATTCTACTATGCAAAAAGGAGATTCCCCATCACATTGAAATGTCGGCAAATGTATGGAGTACTAAATGTAGATGAAATCAAAAACTAATTGCACAGTTTTATTGTACTTTATGAGACGAACATTTTAAGTCTAATTAATTAATTTTTAGACAAATTTTTACATAAAAAACAAAACGCGCTACAGTGTTCCGACGGAAACACTGTAGTACGCAGTGCCGATTTTGGGCTCCTAAATCGGCAACTAAACCAGGCCCCTGGTAGGAGGATGCATTTGTATATAGGAGAGTAGGGGAACGGATTAACCGGGGGAGTCACGAGTTAATCTATAGCATCAGGCACATGCGCGAGGCCAGTGTCGCAGTCCACACCTCCTGCGCCCACGGGAACATGGGATGGGACGGCATGGCCCGGCGGCCCGGCGGGCATGGCACGTTGCCACGCAGAGGAGGGAGGTGAACCAAAGCGAAAGTATTAAAAAAAAAGAGCCTGTTCTGATCCGTATATCTGTATGTAGGAGTACTGTACATGCGCGAGACCTTACGTAGTACATAAGCAGCCTGTGCTCTGTACAAGACCCACTCTAGCTAACGTAGTCATGAGTCATGACATGGATTTAGGCCTCAAACCCAAAAATCTCATGATTGTGGATTGTCTTTGATTTATTTGCGTACAAAGATGCCTCGTTTGTACCTAATAATGGCGTTTGGGACCGCGATGTGGTGCCCCCGCGAGTACATGTACAGCTTGCGAAGCGTAGCCACGTACGAATACCAGGGTGATGGAGCGGGGCGGGCCCTGCGCATGAAAAGGAGATAGCCTCCCCACCCCACGTGGCCTCCTGCTCGGGCAACGCACCAAGCTGATGCCACCACCCCAGTACCGGGCCTGGCCTCGTATTCCCGGCCCGCATTAAGACTACCCGCATTCGTGAACCTCTATATTCATCCTCTATACGTCCTAGTCCACACCTATTCATCATCTATATCATTCTCTATCCACTCTATCCACTGTGGGATCCACTTGTCACTTTATCTAAATATATCCATGCGTGATCTAGTTTTAAAGGATTTATTGAGACGAATTTAATGGGGCAATCGAAATTTAATTTAGATTTTTGGTTTGTGAGGTATAGCATTTTTTTCTTTGTTTAGCTAGTGGGGCCACTACTATTGAGTATAGAGTAAGTACATTACCACTCTAAATATAAAGCGAGAAACAGTGCAGCAATTTTTACTCTATATTCATACTCTAAGGAGTATCGTTTCAAAGTACAACTACGGGCAGTCTAAACAAAGGCCCCGCCCGCGAAAACCCAAAGGGCATGGGAATGGGATGGCCGAACCGAATGGCGCCCCCGCACCCGTCCTCTCCCGCCCTACCCGCGCGGCACATACACGGACAAACACAAGGGGAGCCACAGAGCAGAAGACCCATCACTCCCACTCCCACACCACGACCAGTCGACCACCTCCTCTCATCAGCCTCTCTCTCCTCTGCCCTGCAGGCTGTAGCTGCAGTGCTCGTCTGGTACAGCTGCTCTCCATCCCTCCGCCACCCTCTCTCCCTCTCGAGTCGGGGGATCAGGGGCGCGGCCCCAGTCCAGTGGTGGAGGCAAATCAGCGGCGTCCAGCACCGCCAGAAAAATCCACCGGCTAATGCCGGGTACGCCTAGCTTCTCTGTGCTGCGCATGGCCGCGGTGTAGCTGAAAGCTAGTGAAGTTAGATCCTCCTTCCCGGTTCGCGCGGCGCCCGTGTGTCCGCCGGCCAAGAAACAGGCAAGAGAGAGCGTGTCCCCGGCCGGAGAGGAGGGAACCATGGGGGAGAAGCAGGCGACCGACGCGGCGGCCGTGGCCGCGGGGGACCAGGACGACGGCACCGCGCCGGCGCCGGCGCCGCTGGACGGCATCCAGTACTGCAGCGAGCACCCCTACCGGCCCGCCACCGCCGCCGCGGCGGCGGCGGTCGCCGGCGGGGGGATATGCGCCTTCTGCCTGCAGGAGAAGCTCGGCCGCCTGGTGTCCTCGTCCAAGTCCAGCCCTTTCTTCCCGCTCGGCGGCCACCCGCCGCCGTCGGGGTCCCCGTCGTCGCCGCCGTCGTTCCGCCGCGCCGCCGAGCCCCCGGCGCCGCCGCTCCTGCACCCGTCGGGAGCCTCGCGCAAGTTCATGTCGTTCCACCGGAAGAAGACGCCCTCGTCGTCGTCGTCCTCCTCCGCCGCCTCCGTGGGGGGAAACGGGCTGAAGCGGAGCAAGTCGGTGGCACCGAGGCCCGAGCTGGAGCAGTTCCCCTACTCCTCTGCGGCGTCGGCGTCGCTGGCGGCCGAGAGCCCGCGCAAGAAGAGCTTCTGGTCCTTCCTCTCCCTCACCTCCTCCTCCGCCTACGCGCACCAGGCCGCCGCCTCCACGCCGTACGCCACCAACGCGGGCGCGGCCGCCGCCGCGAGGAGGAAGTCGGTGTCCGTGGCGTCGGCGGCGTGGGCGTCCAGGGCCGGCGCCGGCGTGCAGGACCAGCAGCCGCGAGGCGGGACCGGGACCGGGACCGGGACGTCGTCCACGCTGGAGGCCATCGGCGAGCCCGACAGCCCAAGCCAGAGCCAGGTGTCGTCGTCTTCCTCCTTCGGGCGGAAGGTGGCGCGGTCGCGCTCAGTGGGCTGCGGCAGCCGCAGCTTCTCCGGTGACTTCCTGGAGCGCCTCTCCAACGGCTTCGGCGACTGCACGCTCCGGCGCGTCGAGTCCCACCGCGAGCCGAAGCCCCACAAGATGCGCGGCGGCGGCGGAGGCCTGCGCCACCTCGGCGGCGCTGGCGCTGGCGCAGACGACGACGATGACAACGACGACGACGACGACGTGTACGAGCACCAGCACCGGATCAAGTGCCCGGGCCTCTTCGGCGGCTTGGGCCCCGCGTCGTCCTCCTACTGGCTCTCCGCAGCGGAGGGCGCCAGCGTCGGCAGCGGCACCAAGAGGTCGTCCGGCCGGAGCCACCGGAGCTGGGCGTGGGCGCTGGCGAGCCCCATGAGGGCGCTGCGGCCGACGACGACCTCCACCTCCACCAAGACCATCACTGTGGTGCCACCCAGCCACGTGACCGTCCACGGCCACAGCAACGGCAACTCCTCGGCGTCGGCATTGTCCATACCATCCCCGGCGCCACCATCCGCGGAGGCAACAGCAGCGGCAGCTCCAGTAGCGGCGAGTTGAAATTCGGAGCTGGAACATGGCCGGTTAATCACCCCATCTCGTCGAATCGCCTCGTATAGATCTCGTCCTCACCCGCTGCCGCTTCTCGTGTGCGTGTGTAATTTCAACAAGAACTGCTCATAAGTTGAAAATCGTGCTGTGAAATTTGGGTTTGGGCCTTGTTTAGATGGGTGAATTGGGGGAGGAAAATACTGTATCAGAATTCCTGTAGCATTTCGTTTGTATTTGATAAAAATTATCCAAATTTTGACTAACTAGGCTTAAAATGTTCGTCTCGTAAAGTACAACAAAACTGTGTAATTAGTTTTTGATTTCATCAACATTTAGTACTCCATGCATTTTCTGATATTTTAACGTGACGGGGAATCTTTTTTTTGTATAGTGAAATTTGGGGGAGAACAGGGGAACTAAACAAGGCCTTGATCGTGCTGCTTGCCCTGACGTCTTGTGTGTTCATGTGGGCACTTCGCTTTACTAGACTACAATGTGAGTACGTACACCTGAATTTGATGATGTGTTCGTCAAATCAAATCGCCGCCCCTTTCTTTGATCGTTTTCTTCGTTTAGGCATTGTTCAGATGACAAATTTGCGAGGCCAAATCTGCATAGTAAATGTCACGCCACACTGTAGCAATTTTATTTTTATTTGGTAATAATTGTCCAAATCTTGATTAATTAGGCTCTAAATGTTCGTCTCGTAAAGTACAACAAAACTGTACAATTAGTTTTTTATTTTATCTATATTTAGTACTTCATATATGTGTCGACATTTTGATGTGACAGGGAATAAGAATTCTGCACAGTGAATTTGGGAGGCAAAATCTGGAATCTAAACGAGGCCTTATTAGTAAGCTCATGCAGCAGAACTTCGTCGGTTGGTGCTGAACAAACCGGCATTGTTGTGCAGTCCGATTTTGAATTGTTCACCGTGTGAGCTGTGGTGATGAGGATGACATCTCTAGGAGTACTGTAACTCGTTGATGCTTCCAACGAACGATCCATCATGGCCATCCCATCCATGTGAAGGTAGAAGGTGTCCATAACTCCGAACGGAAACACTCATGCAGTAACGCTGCCATAACGACGACGCATTTTGGGTGGTTGGGGGATGCAGCAGTAGAAGAACGAGACGCGAGTGCCAGAGTGACCATCCTGTCAGTTGTGTGGGTGTGCAGGGCACAGGCAAGCGCAAGACATTTTCGCAGGCAGGCAGGCAGGCAGCCGCACCACCCCTCGTACTCCTGCCTGCAAGTACAGAGCACAGTTTGACTTGACCATCGCAGGGCGTGTTTAGATGTGAAAATTTTTGGGGAAAAGTTCCTGTAGCACTTTTCGTTGTTATTTGACAAAATTTGTCTAACCATGGACTAACTAGGCTCAAAAGATTCATCTCGACATTTACAGACAAACTGTGCAATTAGTTATTTTTGTTACATACATTTAATGCTCCATGCATTCGTTCAAAGATTCGATGTGACAGTTACTATGCAAAATTTTTTAGCTCTTTTTGCTATCTAAACATGCCCTTAGCAGTAGCGATAAACACGTCTGCGGCGCAGCCTGCCCACGGAGCACAAACCGTAGTGGCGTTGCAATTTGCATGTCTGCCGCACAAACCTCCAGGCGGAGCACGGCCATGGCATCAACACCGCCGTGACGCCGTCCAGACGGTCCAGGGAAAGAAAGGCCGTTGTGGGCGGTCACCGGTAAGTCTATCCGCACTCGTGAACCTCTATATTCATCCTTATACGTTCTAGTCAGCAAGATTATCTCTTCTCTACTCAATTCTTTCGCACTCATCCATCCTCTATATCATCCTCTATCCACTATATCCACTGTGAGATCCACTTGTCACTTTATCTAAATATATTCATGTGTGATCTAGTTTTGAAGGATTTATTGAGACGAATTTAATGGTGCAATCGAAATTTACTTTGGATTTTTGGTTTGTGAGTTATAACATTTTTTCCTTTATTTAACTAGTGAGGCCCGCCACTGACCACTATAGAGTAAGCACTGTACCACTCTAAATATAGAGCGAGAGAAAAGATATAGTATTATTTTAGAGTACTCAATACAGCAGTTTTTACTCTATATTTATACTCTAAAGCTTTAGAGTATCTTTTAGAGTATCCACTGCTAGTCTTAGCCCTTGTTTAGTTCCCCCAATTCTCCCCAAATTTCACTATGCAAAAAGAAGATTCTCTGTCACATCAAAATGTCGGCAAATGCATGAAGTACTAAATGTTGATGAAATCAAAAACTAATTGCACAGTTTTGTTGTACTTTGCGAGATGAACATTTTAAGCCTAGTTAGTCAAAATTTGGATAATTTTTACCAAATACAAACGAAATGCTACAGAAATTCTGATACAGTGTTTTTCTCCCTAATTCACGGAACTAAACGAGGCCTAACAAAAAAAAAAAGCACTCGCGGACTCCGAAGCCATGGAAAGGTGAAGACCCCTCGTGCTCGTCGCGAGTCGCGACGCAAGGGTGTGAAAGCTACTGTACGCATGATGGTTGGGTTACAGAGGCTGGGTCCAGGTCCAATCAGGCAAGGAAGGACCAAGCGGGGCAGCGGCCACAATGGCAGCTGGACAACGGTGCTTGCTGCTACTGTGGCACCCGGTGCTCCCCTGCAGCAACGCGACAGGGACGCTACGACAGGGGCTGACTGGTGAAGGGGGGCACACTGTTCCGACTTCCGAGCGCGCGGGGGCGGGGAGATGAAAGGTGTGCTGCGTTTAGTTCCTCCAAACTTTATGAATTTGCACTACGTAAAAAGAAGATTTTTCATCACATCAAATTTACGGTACATGTATAAAGTATTAAATATATACGAAATTAAAAACTAATTACACAGTTTGGTTGTGCTTTGCGAGATGAACGTTTTGAGTCTAATTAATCAACAGATAGACAATTATTACAAAATACAAACGAAATACTAAGTAGCGCTACAATATTTTTGGCACTCATAAATTCGGGAACTAAACACAGGCCGGTGGTGGCGCCAAGAGGCAGCTTTGGGCAGGAGGGGACGCGATGGCCAGGAGGAGAAAGCCCTTGGCGGTCTGCTCGCCCTCTACCGTCTGGTGCATGCACTGCACGGAGCACGGTCAAATTGGCGGCGGCCTCTCGTCGTGGCCTGCGTGGCTTATAATCCATCTTATTCAGCTTGTTTTTTCAACCAAAATAGTATTTTTCTCTCACAAAAAATCAGCTAACAGTGTTTTTAGTCGGCTTATAATTCGAGCCAAACGGATGGGAAAAGGCGGGCCCGACCCCCGGCTCCCGGCGACCGGCTTCTCCACCTTGTCCCGTTCTCCATAGTGCGCACTCATTTCCCGGATCTTGTCTATCCACGGATGCCCCTCCTGTCCAGGCCTCTCTGTGTGTTGTTGTACGTGGTACGGTACGCTGCATGCTCCTGGGATCGCGACGCGTCACGTACCTACTGTACTCGGCAACCAACGCCGCCGTCGTTTCGTTGGTCTCTTCCCTCTGATAATGATGATGGGTTAGGGCTTCCCCAACGCGCCAGCCTGGCGAACTGCCCCATCCTCCACCACAGCATCAACATGCCATGTCACTTCGTTTGTTAGCCTCGCAGACGTCTGTAGTAGCCTGCGTTGTGGCCGGCTGGATGGTGGCCTCCGAGCGAGAGAAAGAAGAAAAGGTACTGCAAGCTCACTCTTTTTCTCTGCGGGAGCAGGACGATGGCTGCATGAGCAGGACGATGGGACAAGCTGATGGTGTGGCCTTGGGAGAGAGAGTGGGAGCTCAACTTTTTTTTTATCAACGTGGAATATGAGGCTAAGAGCACCTACAGTGTATGGGTCTTTGCTGGTTCGATACATTTAATGCGTGTATAGAACCGGCTCCTATAGACTGTGGCCTTGGGTCGACGGAGGACCTGGTTCCATCGATCGCACTCGGCTCTAAGGAATAAAAAAACTAAGCACTCTCGCTCGCTCTCTTTTCTCTCTTGCAATTGCTCCACGGATAGACCCTGCCCCGGTGCTATACATTACGGGTTCAATTAACATGTGCTGTCTAATCTTTCGTGGAGCCCGCCATCGATCCAACTCAGGTCCGATACATTGCGGATGCTCTAATGGTTCTATATGCTTCCATTGTACGTGCCCTGCGCGCGCGGAGTGTACTAATCCATGCACAGGATGGATGGATCGAATGACCGATGACCGGTCGCTGGCGGCTGGCTCACCTGACGGTATGATGGAGGCACATTGAAGGATCAGCGTACGAGCAAGACTAGTGGTCTGGAACTTGGCTTTGTTTAGATACCTAAATTCACCCCTAAATTTCACTATAAAAAGAAGATTTCTTATCACATCAAAATATCGGCATATGTATGGAGTACTAAATGTAGATGAAATCAAAAACTAATTGTACAGTTTTGTTGTACTTTGCGAGACGAACATTTTGAGCCTAATTAATCAATGTTTAGACAATTATTACCAAATAAAAATAAAATTGCTACAGTGCTACAGTGTTGCACTGTACCGAATCGGCGTATGTATCGGGTGTGTTTAGATACTTCAAAATTCCAAAAATTTTACAAGATTTCCCGTTATATCGAATCTTTGGACACATGTATAGAACATTAAATATAGGTAAAAAAAATAACTAATTACACAGTTTTGTTGTAAATCACGAGACGAATCTTTCGAACCTAATTAATCTATGATTGGACACTAATTGACAAATACAAACGAAAAAGTTACTGTGTTTCCAAAAATTTTACGGCTGTGTTCAGTTCCTCAAAAAAATCACTGTGCAAATAAAAGATTCCCCGTCACATCAAACTTGCGATACATGCATGGAGTACTAAATGTAGATGAAATCAAAAACTAATTGTACAGCTTGGTTGTACTTTGCGAGACGAACGTTTCGAACCTAATTAGTCAACGATTGGACACTATTTACCAAATAAAGCCAAAACGTGCTACAGTACTTTTTTTACGCCTTTTCGCGGAACTAAACACACCCTACGTTAGCAACTAAGGGTGTGTTCACTTCGCGAAAAGTAGCTGAAAAGTTACTGTAGCATCTTTCGTTGTTATTTGGCAAAATTTGTCTAATTATGGACTAACTAGGCTCAAAAGATTCGTCCCGACATTTACAGACAAACTATGTAATTAATTATCTTTTTTTACCTACGTTTAATGCTCCATGCATGCATCGAAAGATTTGATGTGATGTGTGTAAGAGGAAATATTTTGGGTTGGGAGTGAAAGTGAACAAGGCCTAAACACAGCCAAACAAGGCCTCGTAGTGTGTGCAGACGTCCGATGCTGACTTGCGGTGGTGGCGCCGATCAATCATGGACGGGGGAGGACGGGTTCTGGTTCTGGCCTTGGCAGTGGCAGTTGGTGGCACAGGCCGAGGCCGAGGCTCCACATGCACATGCGGCCGGCAGGGCAGATACTACTACCATCTCCGGCAGGGCAGACGTCCGGGACGGCCTGTTCGTTTCGCTGGTTTATCGTGCTGAAAGCACTGTTCGCTGGTTTATTGTGAGAGAAAAACACTGCTGGATGGCTGCTGATTCTGCTGATAAGTCCAAACGAACAGGGCTGTTTTAGAGACTGTTTGGTTTCATTTCGTTAAAGTTTAACTCCCATCACATCAATGTTCCCTCAAATGTATGGAGTACTAAATGTGTAGACTAATTGCATACATGTCTGTATAGATTAGGAGTAATTTATGAGACGAATCTATTAAGCCTAATTAGTCCAAGATTAAAAACTTTTTTTGTCAAATAAGACGAAAGTGCTACAGTGTTTGTTAAACTTTAACTCCTCAAACCAAACACCCCTTACTTTTTTGCATTGCACTCCAAGCTCGTCTCCTCGGCCGCCGCCGCCGCATCATCTGCTGATGGCCGCTGGCCTGCTCTCCTCCTCCGCCTCCGCCACCATCCCTGCCTCGCCGTGGAAAAACTTCACATTTCCTTGTCAAATGGCAACACACACTTGGGGCGCATGGTAATACACTTGCACTTCCTGATGCAGCAGGCGTACGTACGGCTGTGTCAAACGCATGGTAATACACTTGCACTTCCTGATGCAGCAAGCAGCAACAAGTTCCTAGCAGGCGTGCGTAGCGGTGCCGGTGCCGACGTGGCGGCAGATAGGATCCGAGAAGAATTATGGGCGCAACGACGACGCGACACTGTGGGCAGTTATGGTTCGTAGGGGCGCCATGACCCATGAGTAGTACTGCACTTGTCTTGCGCAAGAGAGATCACATCTACAGTAGCCAGTAGGTGGCTGGGCTTGGAACTCGGCACATGACGTACACGAGCGCCGCGAACGCCCGATCGAAGCTGCAGCCACAGCTAACGCCTACAGCTAGGAGCTTGTTGCATCACAGCATCAGGCATCGCCGGACCGATACGATCACAGGCGAGGACGCGAGGTCAAAACGAGCAGGAGGAACGAGAGCTGGAAATGAAACATTCCATTTGCTAGGTCTTGTTTTCGAGGTCTTATTGTGGCTTTGGAAGAAAAATGAAAACGAAAATCATAATATGGAATAATGGAAGAGATAAGTTGATAATTGTTTCTACCGTTTTAACGATTTATCATTTTAGATAGACAAGAAAAATACCGATAATATTTTAGACCGAAAATTACCAATAATGTAATATTATGCCGTTTTCAGCACATCGCACACTCCCATAATAGTGTGCTTCTTTGGACCTATTATCTATCACAGATGACACGTGTGCAAACTTGTATGGATAGGTAAATATGTTTGTTAATAAAAAAAGTACAATATGCTTGATACTTAGCTTATCATTTTTAAAGAGGCAAAATTTTCGTCTCTTTCTTTGTTCCATTATTTTGGTCTGGTCTATTCTAACTAATTTTGTGAATGCAAACCAGATCTGTCGACGTCCACGTCCCTCCTGTTTAAATATACTAACCTAATACAAATAGAGAAAGATAAGAAGAGTACAAATCTATCCCGCTTGCACACGTCCAAGAACCTTTTTGGATACGTGATTCGGCTTGACCTTCCGCACAGGTTCACAGCCCGTTTTCTTTTACCGTCCCCAACTCCCATCCATGCTTTTAGTGGAACAAAAGATTGTAAAAAAAAATGCCAGTATCAAGACTTCAACAAAAGTAGAATATGAACTCCGACCATCCCAAATCTTCCCTTCAATCACGAACTGACAGAGTCAAAATCAACTACATATCAAATAAATCTACAGACCTAATAACAATCAAATTAAACACAAATCAAATAAATCAAGCAATAATAATCAAATCAAACACAAAGAATCGAGTTAAATAGGATACCAATCTATCCCTTGCGGCCACGCCCGTGCCGCCGGAATCTTTTTTTAGTGGAACGCCTAGCGCCCGGACGTCATGACGCGGCTCAGACACCTGCGCTGCTCCCGCATCCACATCCCGCCCTAGCACCCGCGCTTGCGTCCGTCGTAGAGACTCGCGCCCCCGCGCCCACCCCGCGCTCCACACGGGGAAACCCACGTGGGTTGATGCACGGCTACGCCTCAGCGGCAGTGACAGGCACCAGCCATGCTATGCAAGACCTCGTTCTACTTTTGCAACATCCAGATAAAATATTTGCAATATACGTCTAAAATAGATGAAACATCTAGAACATACAGTTAAAACACCATTGCAACATGTGCAACATTCCGATCTACTTTTGAAACATCTAGATGCAACACTTGCAACATACAAAAGAAGATAGATGAAACACTTGAGACATGCGTCTGAAACGCTTGCAAAATACACATACGTGCACAAAAAACACATGAAACATTGGGGATAGACGCTTGCAACATACGTGTACAAGCATTGCAACATATGCAACACCCCGATCTACTTTTACAACATCCGCATAAAACAGACGAAACATACATGTAAGTGCATTTAGCCCTTTATTGGGTTTTGGTGAATTGAATGACAACACCATTAAAGGTCTAATAAGTTTGCTAAGTGTTAAAAAGAGATTGAGTTTATTGCATACACTTATGGATCGAGGAATGAGAAGTGTATATAGGTTCAACAAGAAGACAAACTTGATGATATTCCACATAATGTTCAAATCAAGGGCAAAGTTGTGTATTGTTATATTGGAAGATCATGGAAAAAATCTAATTCAAGCAAAAAAACAATAATGCAAATGAAATCAATGAAATGGCTTCTAGGTTGTGAGATATTATAGCATAATGTGAAAGCAAGCATATTTGGTAAATGACAAATGAGACATGAGTTGATGATTTTGGATTGGTCTCAATGATGGTTTGCTTTGTATTAACAAGAAGAGTTGGATAGTAGATTAGTTTTGATCAAGGATTGAACAATGAGTCAAGAATGCATAAGTGAAGAAATACCAAGAAAAAGTTTAAATGACGAAGGACACAACTCATATTGGATATAAGTCAGTCTCTATGTTAGTTTGCTTGTATGAATAAAGATTTGGAAAATCACTTTACATTAATATGATCAAGCTAAAAGTATGAAGATAGATATTGAAGTGAGTGTTAGGAGTGTCAAGCCAAAATGAAGAGGATATAAGAAATCATGAATTGGCTTGACCATATTGATGTTGATTCATATATGTCTCTATGTGAGTAAAATTGAAGCTTGATTGATCTCAACATTCATATCTAGAAGATATTCAAGTAAGGATCACAATAGTGAAGAAATAGTTTTTCAATGAATGCTTAATATGATGTGACTTGAGTATGGCTTGATAAGGTGAAGATAGCAAGAAAAGGGCTTCGAGGGACTAAGCAGAGGTGAAGGGCAAGTGATGGCTTAAGGATCGAGGTACCATGACTAAGGTGAAGAAGAGAGTACTTGCATTGAGTCGAGGAACTAATCAAGCTATGAGGAGTCATATTGTGTTGAAGATCAAATCATTAGTGGAAGTGACTTGAATCCATGGATTGAACTCACATGTGTTGAAATGGTTCAAGTCACATGCTCCAGGTATAATGGGAATGAGGACAATACATTTGATGGTGGAGCCCCCAATTATAAAAGGATGTGGTGAACAACTCAAAGGTGTTTAAATTCTTTAATACTTTGAATTTGAGTTTAGGAAAAGCCATACTATAAAGGGAGATACAATGCACAAACTTTAATGTGCAACCAAGTGCTCATTTACCCACCAAATATCCTTAAAGCCTTAGCCAAGACAGCAAGCTTTGCAATCCTATCTTTTATGCTGCCTGGCAGGTGAGGCACTGCCACACTGAGGCGAGGCACTGCTGCAGTTCAGCCGTGGCACTGCCGTGACTTAACTGACCATTGGGAGCAGGGGGTATTTATGCCTTCTCTTCTCCCTCACAACGGCCACCTATTTCAGATCGACCTTTCTCTTTCCAGGTGCGACCATAGCAACTCTCTCTCTCTCACCATTGGAGCCCCTCAAGCTTCTTCCTTTGATTTCCTTACAAATCCATGAGAGTTTGAGCCTTCAAACAACATTAGAGAGCAGCCACAATTGTTCTTCATCTCCTAAAGCACTTGGTTCGCATTCAAGCTAGTGGATTGTGTTTGTTACTCTTGGAGCTTGCTCCTAGCTGGCTAGAGCGTCATCCGTGGAGCTTGTCAACTTGTGTGGCAGTCCCGGGAGGTTTGTAATCACCCCATTCATCTAGTGAAATCACCCCTCATCTCAAGAGTTCATTCTCTTGACTTGAAAATAAGGATAAGGTTGAAAGAGACCAAAGCCTTTGTGGCTATCTCAACAACGTGGACATAGGCAAGCCTTAGTGACAAGCTGAACCACGGGATAAATCGGTGTCTCACTTGTTTTTTTTGTGATTTGCATTGCTATACTTGTATTTGTGGTGATTCTAGGGTTTCGTCACGATATACTTGTGCTTAAGCTTCCGCTGTGATTCAAGTGGTGGAATAGGTTCAACACTATGGCAGGAAGCTCAGTAATTTACCCGATCCAATATTCCTTGGGCAATTTTTGAATTATAGTTCGAGCTTATCTGTAGGCGCAACAGTGCCACACTTTTAGTGAGGCAGTGCCATAGTGTGGCAGTGCTACACCTTGGGAGCAACAGTGCCACACTTAGAATCTAACTCCCGCTACGAGTTTGTTTTAAACAAGCCTATTCACCCCCCTCTAGGTGACATCAAGGTCCTTTTAATACGTCTGAAACAATTGAAACATGGGCTCGCAACATGTCTGAAAAGCGTATAGAAATACTTGAAACACAGATCGTCGCCTGGTGGGCAACTGCAGTGGCGCAGGCTCACTGGATGGTGCACGCTCGCACACCCCTGCCATGCCTGTCGTCGGTCGAGGGAGAGGAGACGCTGTTGGATCTGGGGACGGCGCCGCCGACCGAGGTATGGGAGGGTGAAAGGTCTAGTTTGGTTTTGGTGAATTGATGAAACCCTATGTGCTAACATATTCCTCTAAGTGATCATGAGATAGGTGGCACATTCCAAGTGGTGGAGCAAATGAAGATCATGTTGATGGTAATGATAGCCATGGTGATGATCAAGTGCTCGGCTTGAAAAAGAAGAAAGAGAAAAACAAAAAGCTCAAGGCAAAGATTAAACTTGATAGGAGCTCTTTGGTTTGATGATTGAGACACTTAGCGAGTGTGATCACATTTAGGATCACAATAGCCGTACTATTAAGAAGGGTGAAACTCGTATCAAAATACAGTTATCAAAGTGCCACTATATGCTCTAACTCATTGCATATGCATTTAGATCTAGTGGAGTGCTAACACCCTTGAAAAAATTTGTGAAACTATGCTAACACACGTGCACAAGGTGATACACTTGGTGGTTGACACATTTGAGCAAGGGTGGAGAAGTTAGTGAAGTGAAGGAGTTGTTTTTCACTAAAAAACATTGACCGGACTCGGCCTTCGGGATGATCGGACTCAGCTAGGTATGTCTAGTCAGCTCTGGACAGTGAAGTGCTCAGCCTCGGTGAGTGACCGAATGTAGGGTCAACATGTGACCTGACATGACGCTTGTGCATCCGGTCGAGGGTGATGTATGGTGACGCAAGCATTGAACTGAGGAAGTGAGGACCTGACGTGGTGGCGTGTCCGGTCGTGACTCATTGAAAGGTCCTTGTTTGGTTTTGGTAATTGAGTGACAACTTAGGTGGACTAATATGTGGTTATATGAGATACACAGGAGATTAGTCCACATGAGATGGTGTCATGAAGAAGCTCATTGCATATGAGACATGACATGGAGTCATGTGACCAAGGTGGAGAAGATCAAGATGAGGCTTGGCTTGATGGACCGGTTGCTAGGGTGAAGGGCAAGTTGTGTGATGGCTTGGTGCCGAAGGACCGAGGCAACGGTGAAGAGCAAGTGAGGTCAAGATCGATGAACCAATATGGTCACGTGATGATGTGAAGTGAATCATATCATTTGGTGATTAGTTGGTGCATGTGTTGCATCAATGTCGAAGGAGATAAAGTGGAATGCGCAAGGCAAAGGTATAACCTAGGGCATTTCCATTTCACCGGTCATATGTGTGTAGAGAAGTTTATGACCGGGTTTAGGATAGATGGCCGTACTATCAAGAGGGGCAAACTTGTTTGCATATCGGTCATCTAGTGCCACTCGTGTGATCTAACTATGCATCGTTGCTAGGATCGAGTGGCGTGGCAAGTTGAGTGGTTAACTCCTTCGATAAAATGATTATGAAAATGCTAACACACGTGCACAAGGTGGTGATCACTTGTTGGTGTTGGCATATTTACGAAGGCGATGAAGTTTGAGCGGTAGAGAGGGTTTGGGGTCCTCTCTCCCTCCCGCCGAGCTTACGAGCGCGGGATTCAGGCGTTTTCGAGGAGTTGAAATGCCTATTTTCCACTACGCCGGAAGTCAGAAAAGAAACGGAGGCGAACGGAGGTCACAGAGGTGACCGGACGCTGCACCGGACGCGGTCATGGTATGACCGGACGCGTCCGGTCAGTACAGCGTAGACGCGGGTGTTAGGGTTTGTAACCGGCGCGTCCGGTCACTCGCGGGACCGGCGCGTCCGGTCATGCGCCCAGTGGGAATTGCAGAACGCAAGGATGATCGGACGCGTGACCCGTCCGGTCACACATGATCGGACGCGTCCGATCGTTGAAGGTGCTTACTGGACTCTAACCAGACGCAGACACTGTCGCGTCCGGTCGTTGCGAGGGGCGCGTCCGGTCGTTGCTTCGCGGGCGCGCGAGTCAGTGCGATCGGCGCGTCCGGTCGTTCGTAGCGGCGCGTCCGGTCGTTTGACGGGCGCGTCCGGTCGTTGCCTAGGGTGCGTCCGGTCGTTGTTTTGACCGTTGGGTTCAGTGACCGTTGGAGGATCGGACGTGGTTGAGCGCGTCCGGTCAGTTATGACCGGCGCGTCCGGTCATCCCGAAAAGAACCCAGTGAAGGGGTAACGGCTCTATTTGACCATGGGGTTATAAATAGATGCCTTGGCCGGCCGTGGCCGGTAGCTGAGCACACTTTGGCCTTGGTGGCTTATGTGGTAGTGCTTGGAAGCCCTCTAACTCACTCATGCTTGATAGTGTTCATCGGATCGAGTGAGAGAGCGATTCTAGTGCGTTGCATCGAGAGGATTGCATCGAGTGGCACTAGGTGATCGTGTTGCAAGCCGGTGGTGCTTGTTACTCTTGGAGGTTGCCACCTCCTAGACGGCTTGGTGGCTTGCGACTCCGTTGAAGCACGCGTGGAGATTGTGCATGGCTCCGGAGGAGGATTTGTGAGGGGGATTGTGCTCACCCCGCGGGGATCGCGAAGAGCAACTCTAGTAAAGCTCGTGGCTTGGAGGATCCCCATCTTGAGAGTGGATGTGCGGCACCCGCTAAGGGTTTGACTCTTGATAGTCAATTAGCTCGTGATCCATCAAGTGGGTGTATCGCCACAACGGGGACTAGCTTGGTGGCAACCAAGTGAACCTCGGTGAAAAACCGTCGTGTCAACATTGTGTACATCTTCTCGGTGGTTTGCTTTCGATTCACAAGCTTGTATTTACATTCATATACTTGTGCTTGTGTAGTTGCTCTTGTAACTAGTTTGCTTGTGTAGTTAGCTAGTTACCTTCTTGCTTGTGTAGCATAGAAGTAGCTCCCGTTGCGTGGCTAATTTAGTTTGTGTAACCTTATTAGTCATATTGCTTAGTTTATGTAGCTAAGTAATTTGCGCTCTCTAGTTTGGCATTAGTTGCCTTGCTATTGAGCATTGCTAGTGAGCATAGGTGGCTTCGTGCTTTTGCTTACTAGAATTGTTTAGGAGAGCTCTTGCTAAGGAAAGCACCTTAGTTACATAATTAGGATCTTTGTGAGGTGCTTGTGAACTTAGATAGAGGGGTATAGTCTTGGCTAGACCGATAGTTTTAATTCCGCATTTGTTTCGGTTTGCCGACGCGATTAATTTTAGAAAGGACTATTCACCCCCCCTCTAGTCCGCCATCTCGACCCTTCACTCATCTAACATGTTCGATCATCGAAAGTCTCCTCTAGAACCTCTCTGTAAATGACCTGACGCTGGGAGGCCGAGTTGATTGGCGCATTCGGTCATCTGTTGACGGCGCACGGGATTGAGTCGACCTAACGCGGTCATGGTGCGTCCGGTCTCGGTGCGCTGCGTCTGATCATCACTAACACGCGCATGGAGAGGCTCTTGACCGTCGTGATCGGGCGATCGATGTTAAACGCGGGGTAGACATGGATGGCTAGCAACAACCGGATGCTTAGGCTGGTGCGTCCGGTCAATGCGACCAACTCGTCCGGTCGCCCCGAGTTGGGCTGCTGTGAGAGCCCAACGACTTTCTTTGTGGGGGCTCTCTATTTAAGCCCCTTGGCCGGCTCAAGCTCACCCTCTTAGCCATTTGCATTGACATAGCAACCTTGTGAGCTTAGGCAAAGCCCTCCCACCCATCTCCATCATTGATTCATCTTCTTTGTGAGATTGGAAGTGAATCCAAGTTCATTGTTTGAGTGTTTGCTTCTAGAGGCACTTGGTGTTTGTATTTTGCTGCGGGATTCGCTTGTTACTCTTGGTGGTTGTCGCCACCTAGACAGCTTGGTGCAGTGAGGATCGTCGAGGGGAGAAAGGTGCTTGTCTCTGGCTCCGATCGTGATGATTGTGAGGGTTTCTTGACCTTTTCTCGGCGGAGAGCCAAAAGGTACTATAGTGGATTGCTCATGGCTTGTGTGATCCTCATCTTATGTTGGTTGTGCGGCACCCTATTGAGGGTTTGGCGTGAACCTCCAAGTGAGTGTATCACCACAACGATGACTAGCTTGCCGGTAAGCAAGTGAACCTCGGCAAAGATCTCGTGTCATCTTATTCGAGGATTTCATTGGTTATCTTATGATTGATTGATTGATTGGATCCATCTTGTGATTGGCTCATACCTCGACACGTCGGTATAGTCATCACCACCCTCTCTTGTATTTATATTTCTAGTGTTGCTTCGCTCTTTAGTGTCGTTAATCTTGAGAGCAAGCTTGTGTTAGGTCTAGTGGTTAGTGTGGCTCTTTAGTTAGTCTTTAAGAGCTCACTAACTTAGCGTAGTGACATAGCCATTGTGTGGATAGAGACTATAGATATTAGAATTGTGGTGGGTGGCTTGCATTTCTAGTAGGCTAGCGCAACATTTGCTTCGCCTCATATTTATCTAACCGCTGTGTTGTTGTAAAAATTTTTATAGGCTATTGACCCTCCTCTAGCCATTAGGACCTTACGGAGGGCCAAATCCGGTGGGACACGAGGGAGGGTTGCGGCCGACATGGAGTGGGGAGAGGTGATGCCATGGATGACGTACGGACTTGAGGGAAGATTGAAAGGTCCTTATTTGGTTTTGGTAATTGAGTGACAACCTAGGTAGACTAATATGTTTAAATGTGAGATACACGAGTAATTAGTCCACAGGTGTAACACCCCGGTGTTAAGCTTGTGTTAGCATTTGCAATTCATGTGCATAAGCCTCATCATGCATTCATAAGCATTACATGGAATATAAGTGAAACATGCTAATGAAACATGTATGTTGCATAGTCTTATTTCAATAGATTGGATGCCATGTAAATGCTTGTTATGCCATGTTTGTACCTTATTTGATCACCTAAACCACTTAGAAATATTTGGAAGGCAATTTGGAGCAAAGTTGATATTAACTATTTTCTCAAAATTTTGCTTTTAAAAATAATCTTTCAAAATTAGGGTTTTAATTTAAATTGACTTTGAATCTCTATTTCAAAATCTATTTGGAATTTGACTTTGCTTCTTTTTGCAAAGATGAAGAGCATAAAATTTGGAACAACTTTTATTTTTGGGTTCCACCTTGAAAATACTTTTTTATTGCTCAAAATGGGAAATTGAGGGCTGTTTATTGGAAAAAAAAGAAAAATGTTTTCTTTTCCTTCCTGGGCCGCTCGCCTCCTTTTTCGGCCCATGGCCGAAGCCGGCCTGGCCCGCCTCCGTCTCCCGCTCCCGCTCCCGCGTGTGGACGCCACGCCGTCCCGACCGTGCTCCGGCCGCGGCCGCCGCGTGGTGGCCGTACGCTCACGACGCCGGCCGGGTGGCACCCGCCGTTTTGCACGCTCGCCTTCAAGCCAGCCGCAGTGCCCCTTCTTCCTCCATTCTGCTCCTCCTCTCCATTTCAAAAAAAAAGCCGAGTGGGCTCCTTCCTCCGCCACTCGCCACCGCAAGCCGCAGCTCCATCGGTAAAATATGCCGTCGGTGCTCCCCCTCCGCTCGAGCGCGCTTGCACACCGCCTCGCCTCGAGCCGCTCTTGCTTTGGCACCTGCTCGCACCGTCGATTTTGCCAGGGTAAGGCCCCATTTGAGCATTTCTTCTCCACCTCTGGCGTGAGCAGCATCGCGGCAACATGGCTCGCCTCGCCGCTGGCTCGGTCCTTCCTCCTCCTTCCTTCCTTTCGCGAGTAGCGGGTCCGCCTTGGCTCCGCGGGCCTCGCTGGTGCTTCTTTGAACCCCGTGGTGGCCGGGATTGGCATGCATGGTGACATGCAGCGCCGCCGCCCGCCGACGCACCTCGTCACAGTAGCTAGAATTCGCTCGCACCGCCTTTTCTAACTAGACGTGTCCGTCTCGTCACGGGGAAGCCGACGGTGCCACCCATTCCGCCGGAGACCTCACCGCCGACGAGGACAGGGTGGTCAACGGCGACCCCTGGCTAGCGTGCAACTGACGCGTGGGGCCAGTTGACCCACAGGTCCTGTGTGGCAGCGGCTCGGTGTGGGATCTGGGGGAGAGCGCTGGGTGCGCGTATCAATTTCATCGGCTGGTTTTGAAAAGGGTTTAAGAAAATCATTTTCAGAAAATGTGGAAATGCTTCCAAAATTAATATCTTGGTGTATAGTGCTCCAAATTGTATGAAACCAATTTTGTTAGGCTTCTTAGGAGTTGATATACAGTATAAAAATATTACATGTCAAATTTGAGATACTTTTATACATAGCTTTATTTAATTTTTAATTTTGCTAATATCTTGTAAAATGCATAGTAAATTGTATATGTCTCAGAAAAATGTGAAACTTGTTTTGTTGATCTAGTCATGTGATGTACTTTCTGTAAAAAAATATATGACATGCATGTTCTGTGGAAAATATGTCTAAGTAATTTAGGTGTATTTAATTGTTGTTTCTTGTAAAATGGCTAGAGCCAAAAATATAAATAATACATGTAGGTGAAATTTTTTCTATAGTGTTTCTATACTATGTAGATCATGGGAAAAATATGAAATTTGTTGTTTGATACTTTTCATAGTACAAAGTATTTTCATGTGTAATTATGCCATGCTTCTTGCCATTTTTGTGTAGGTTGTTGTACTTATTCCAATGCAATGGAAATTTTATGGTAGACTATATATTACATGATGAAGCTACTGTAAATTTCTCATAATTTTCTGAGCACCAGAAATATATGTTGTTGTTGTAGCCTTAGTTTAAAATGAAATAAATGAACCTTTCTCTATGCATGATTAGTGTATATGTGTTGTTTTGGTGTATCTTTAAAGCACTAATAACTTGCTGGTACAAATCAATATGTTAATGTTGTGTGATATTTGTGCATGTTTTGGGTGTGTTGTAATCTTCTCTACTAGAGAGGAGATTTGCACCTACTCGGTCAAATAGAGTTAAACATGTTCATCTACGTACATGCACTCATGATCATCATATGCTATTCCATCTAATGCACCACTTCTATAAGCACTTATACATACGCATCATATAGGATCACAAGAGGAGTTGGCAGTAGTAGAGCTAGAGGAGCAAGACGAGGGAGCACCGTAGGACAAGCCCGCACATGAGGTTCAGGCAGACAAGGAGGCCGGTGAAGAGCTTCAGGAGTGCCCCGGCCACCATCCTAGATCTTTTGAGAGAGGCAAGGCCTGGAGCATTTCACCCTCGGTTTGTAAATATTTGACTTATGCCTTACTTATGGTTGATGCATTAAGTTTAGGAGTTGATTGCAACCATTGCTGCATTATACCTTATTTACCCTTTGATATCATATCCTTGATATATCCTGGTATACGAAGTTGAGTAACTGCTTAGCTTGTTTCGACCGGTAGAAGTCGGGTGATTTCTTGTCACCTGCGAGCTATAGGTGGCTACCTGGATGTTGTTTGGCTGAATGTGGCATCATGGAACATAACTAAGTGTTGATATGAATTTGAGACCAGACAGAACCTTGCAGGGTTTTGGACTGTAGTGTTTTCGTCTATGTCAGTTAAGAACCGATCATTGTCATCTCTCTTGTCATGTTGAACGCATCCCTCACATTTAGCTAGCCGAATAAAGTACCTTTCGACCATGAAGCCGAGAAATTATTCGTGTCGAGTAGATTGACTGCAACGCACCGTACTACCAGAGGTAGTGGTAGGACACAAGGGCGTGATGGTAGGGCCAATGAGCAGTCGGGCGGCCCCTGGGTACGGTGGTTCCTGTCAAACTCTAGGCGTTTACCTAAATAATTGATTTGGTGATCTGTAGCTCACTTCCAGAGTCAGTGTGGTTTGTGTGAGGAATAAATCACCAGTTGGTTAGTAATCTATTTGAATCGCTATCGCTCCTGGATAGTGAGCACTTGACTTGAGCTACTTCATCGTAGTAATGATTATGGAACACTCGGATGGTTATGAGGGTTATGATGAAAATGAAATGCTAAATGATCATATGGTTATAATTGATTGCCTTAATGAAGTGATTGCTCTAGTGTAGGTGCAAACTTAGATGACAAGTTAATGATTATTAACTTGAGGCAATAATACTGAAAAAGTAGTTCTTAATGTTGAAATGTGCTTTTTTTTTGCAAATGAGTCATCTAGCCCACTATAATGCCTTTCATACTCCTTGGAGTCACTTTATTTTTAGTTATGTCGGGTAAGTCTAGCTGAGTACATTCTCGTACTCAAGGTTTATTTCTACTTGTTACAGATGGACAGATGTACTACGACTACTATATCAACTGCTTGTACCCAGCTATGGGAGATGATTAGACCAAGAGCGTGGTCACTCTTATCTCAACTCAATGCTTTTATTGGATTTGATCAGTACCTGGCACTGTAATGAACTAAGTGTGTGCGTGGTTTAAAAACTATTTGCTTCCACTACTTCTATTTGAACTTGGTATTGTAATAACTCTTTATTTCAAACTCCGATGAATCCGTATTATGTGCGAACTTATTTAATCAGGTGAATGGTAACTGCTAAACTTGAACGATCTTGCCTGAGTTGTTGAAAAGTTTGAAATCCCTTGTGATTTCACGGACTACCGGGTTTGTATGGGATTAAGTACATTGGTTATCTGCTCCGGCAGATGATTTTAACAGGTACACGTGTGTGAGCAACACATGCCATGGAAATAAAAATGGCTCGGAGATGTTGAAAAGCTCACACATGTGATGAAGGAGTTCATTGTATATGAGACATGACATTGAGTCATGTGACCAAGGTGAAGAAGATCAAGACAAGGCTTGGCTCGATGGACCGGTTGAACGTGTGAATGGCAAGTTGAGTGATGACTTGACGTCGATGGACCGAAGCAACAGTGAAGAGCAAGTGAAGTCAAGGTCGATGAACCAATACGGTCATGTGATGATATGAAGTGGATCATATCATTTGTGACTTGGTTAGTGCATGTGTTGCATCAACATTGGAGGAGATGGAATGTAATGCGCAAGGCAAAGGTCTATTTATAGGGTATTTCATTTCACCGGTCATAGGTGTGTAGAGAAGTTTATGACCGGGTTTAGGATAGATGGTCGTACTATCAAGAGGGGTAAACTTGTTTGCATATCGGTTATCTAGTGTCACTTGAGCCATCTAACTTTGCGTTGTTGCTAGGATCGAGTGGCGTGGTGAATTGAGTGATTAAATCCTTAAAAATGTTTGTGAAAAAGCTAACACACAAGCACATGGTGGTATAATCTTGGTGGTGTTGGCACATTTGCAAAGGAGAAAAAGTTGGAGTTGATGTGGATCAACTTGGTGAAGAAAAGGAGGCGAAAAGAGGTCACTGGAGGTGACCGGATGCTGGCCTCGGCTAAAGCAGGGCGTCCGATCAGTGCTGGCTCTTGGTCGAGGGCTGCGAGTTTGTGATCGGACGCCGAACAGTAAAGGTGACCGGACGCGCAGGGACTGCGTCCGATCGCATGACGATAGATGATGTGGCGGCGCTAGACTTGGCACGCGAAGGCAGAAAGGATCGGACGATGGCTTGCATCTGGTTGTGATGGATCTGACGCATCCGGTTGCATAATAGAGGCTCAGGGAGCTCTCTGGAAATGACCAAATTCTAGCAGTTGAGCGTCAGGTCCTATCTTGGAGGCGCGTCCGATCAGGTGCTGACTAAGAGCAGGCGCGCGTGATCTGACACGGTGTGGCAGCGTCAGGTCAGGGCTCGGCGCGTCCGGTCATCACTTGACCATTGGCACGCGGCTGCCAACCGTTGGGATTGAACGCATGACGTTGAACGGCAGGGACACATGGACGACCAGGAGTGACTGGACGTAGGGCCTGACGCGTCCGGTCAACACGACCGGCGTGTCTAGTCGCTGCGAGTTGTGCATAGTGAAGGGGTACAACTGCTCTATTTTCGTGGGGGCTATAAAACTAAGCATTAGTCGGCCTTGGGCTGGAAGCTGAGCACCGTTGAGCTTTGGTGGCTTGTGTAGGTGTGCTTGGGAGTCCTTTAACTCCCTTATGCTTGATAGTGATCATCCGATCGAGTGAGTGAGCGATTCTAGTACGATTGCATCATGAGGTTGCATCGAATGACACTAGGTGGTCGTCTTGCAAGCCGGTGGTACTTGTTACTCTTGGAGATTGCCACCTCCTAGACGGCTTGGTGGCCGTCTTCGTTGAAGCACACAAGAAGCTTGTGCGTCGCTCCGGAGAAGAGACTGTGAGGGGTATTGTGCTCACCCTGCGGGAGCCGTCAAGAGCAACTCTGTAAAGCGTGTCATTTAGCTACCCTCACTTGTGGGTAGGTTCTTGCGATGCCCGACATGCGGGCTTGGCGGGTGATGCCAATTAGCCACCGAACCACCAAGTGAGCAGTCGACACAACAGGAATTAGCGTGTTGGCAAGCACGTGAACCTCGGGATAAAATCATCGTGTCATCCTTGTCTTTCAGTTGGTTTGCAATCCCCTTACACAAGCTTGTAATTACTTTCATATACATTGTGCTTGTGTAGTTGCTCTTGTAATTAGTTAGATTGTAGCTTGCTAGTTACCTTCTTGCTTGTGTAGCATAGAAGTAGCTTTCTTGCGTGGTTAATTTGATTTTAGTAACCTTGTTAGTCACATTGCTTAGTTTATGTAGCTAAGTATTTTGTGCTCTCTAATTTAGCTCGTGTAGCCTTGTTATTGAACATTGCTAGTGAGCTTAGGTGACTTTGTGCTTTTGCTTACTAGATTGTGTACGTGCTCCCCGGTTTGCTTGAAGTACTAGTTGTATAGGTTTGTGTGACCTTACGAGCTAGAATTGGATAGGTGAGCACTAGCTAGCCCGGCACCTTAGTTGCTTAACTAGGATCTTTTATAAGGTGCTTGAGAACTTAGATGTACGTGTGTAGTCTTGGCTAGACCGATAGTTTTAATTCCGTATTTGTTTCGGTTAGCTAGTGCAATTAAGTTTTAGAAAGGACTATTTACCCCCTCTAGTGTGCCATCTTGACCCTACAAAGATGCACGTGGAGGAGGGGTGGTTGGATCCATGGAGGGGAGGGAAGGAGGCTTGCTCGAGCCGCCATAAAGTGGGGGAGCGGCCGCTATAGAGTGGGGGGAGGGTCGCGGCCGCAGCAGCAGAGAAAAGAAGTGAGCTAACGGTGGCGGTGCGGTGGAGGCGCTCACAACGGCCGATGCGAAATGAGGAACGATGCGTCGCTCTATTTTATTTCGTTTTTGTTTTTGTTTTTGAGGAACTCTATATGCGGGCTTGTAGCAGACTGTGGGCCGGTCCGCAGCTCCAGCTAGCCGCGTCCGACACGAGACGGATGGCCTAACCGAAGCATTATCATTTTTAGGTATTGGTATTGTGTAACCGTTTTTTACTATGCATTATCGATTGCCATCTAATTTTGACAGAATGTAATAACGGCGACATATTCATTTCCGATAATATCATTTTTTATTTCGTTTTCCTACATAAAAAACTAAAAACAAAGCACTTTAGACCTCTTCTGACCGTTCACTTTTCATTCCAACGACTACGAGTCGAGTCCCTCCATCCCAAAATAACGGTCGTTCTCGCTTCTCGAGAAATAACTGACTAATTTTATATAAAAAGATATTAATTTTTATAATACACAATTAATGTCATTAGATAGGTCTTTTAATCTATTTTTATAATAAATTTGTTTGGAGATACAAATGTTGCATATATTTTTTACAAATCTAATCAAACTTATGATATGAAAATCCAAAATTTAGGACGGAGGGAGCATGAGTGAGCATATGATTTGGTTCGAGGTGGAGGCGAAAGCTGGAACAATGGAAGCAACGAGCAGGACCAGCCTTTTTAGCAGCACTACAGCAGGCTGATACGCAGATACTACTCCTACGGCGAGCCAGAACTGGGGGGTGTTTAGATGCAAAAAAAAGTTTTAGAATTCGACTACCGTAACACTTTCATTCGTAATTAGTAATTAGCGTCTAATCATGGACTAATTTAGCTCAAAAGATTCGTCTCATGATTTACAATTAAACTGTGTAATTAAATATTTTTTATCTATATTTAATATTTTATGTATGTGTTTAAAGATTTGATGTGACAAGATGAAAAGTAAAAATTTGGAATTTTGAAGGAATAAGGCCTCGTGGCAACTGGCGAGATTCCCGTCTCGGCGGACAAGTCGACAGCAGCAGGACAAGGCGGTGGTGTTTTTGAAGCGGCCCTTGTTTAGTGCCCTCAATTCTCCCCAAATTTTACTATGCAAAAAGAAGATTCCCTGTCATATCAAAATGTTGGCAAATGCATGGAGTACTAAATGTTGATGAAATCAAAAACTAATTGCACAGTTCTGTTGTACTTTGCGAGATGAACATTTTAAGCCTAGTTAGTCAAAATTTGGATAATTTTTACCAAATACAAACGAAATGCTACAGGAATTCTGATACAGTGTTTTTCTCCCCAATTCACCGAACTAAACGAGGCCGCGGTTGGAAAAGAGAGCAGCAGGGTTGTGACCTCTGAGAGTTCATGGAATGCGAGCTCGTGATTTCGGGTTACATTGAGGCTGCAGCCCAGGCGTTCCATGCCAAAGCTTTTGCCGCTTCACTCCACACTCCACAGGTGACAAGGATCGACCGAGATTGGATTACGCTTGTCACGTAGCAGCAGCAGCAGCACAGCACGGACTACGGAGCCACGGACCCCAGACTGGACGTGGACAACCCCGGAGCTTGGACTCGCCAACAGTACGCTACGCCCCCATCACGTGCCACCATCGTCCACAAAGCTTTTTTTTTTCCTGACATTTTTATATGAACATGATAATACAACTAGTGCTACCCATTGGTAGTATATACACAAAAATATACAAAATATTACTAATAAGCAGTTAACTGAATGCAAAAGAATACTCATATGAAATAATTTATATACATATTAAATTACCTCAAAAATTTCTTCTAACGTTCCTCGATGCGAAGTCATCGATGATGGTGTCAATATCAATCTCATCCAACAATGCATCTAGGTCTCTTGAAGTGCTGGTATTACTCTTTAGAAATTTACGAAGAACCCTTGTCTGTGATGGTATCAATCATCTATTCGTTTTTTCGTTCTTTTTTCGTTGTCAGAAGCATACTTTTTTTTGATGACATGGTACTATTAAAATTTAGAGAAACAATTAGTAACTATATAATTTCATAAAGTAGGGATTAAGTAAATTTCAGATTCCTATCATACCTTGCTGCCGGCCTGCCGCCTAGCGCCTCTGCAGCCAGTTAGAACTTGGAACTGACGATCGCCGATTGCCGAACAGGGACGAGGGAAATAGGGATCATGTGAGTTTGAGACTGGAGAGGTGAGATTAGGGGCCTGTTTGGTAACGTGCCTCTGGTCGACTGGCCTGGCTATGGCCAGCCACAGTCAGGTCACCGTGTTTGGTCGCGGAGCCTTGCGGAGCTGAGTCCAAACGAGAACGTGTTTGGTTGCCGGCGCAGAAGAAGTATGGCTACCTTGCACAGGATTGTGGCAGCCTTACCACCATAAGAATCTTCACTAGAATTTCATCGAGTAGTTGATGGGCGGCGGCGGAGAGGCAGCAGCAGCACTGGTCAGGGACGAGGGGAGGAGGAGGAGGACGAGGAACAGCACTGGTGATGGCTGGCGCGCCTGAGCAGGCTCGCCGCGCAGGGGATGGGCACCGCGCCGGGCAGGCCACGCCGCGGCATGCCACCGTACCAGTAGCCGTGCCCGCGCCAGGGCAGCCCGTATCGGGGCCACTCGCCGCGCGCTGGTGAGGCGGGCATGGTCGTGCGCGGAGATGGGATGGATGGAAGCAGAGCGCCTTGGCTCGGCAACGGCGAGCACGACAGCAGGACGACCTCGCCGCTGGCGTCGTGCACACACTGCCATGCGACCCCGCTCAACTGCGCCGTCGCGTACTCCAGCAGCGAGTGACCCCGCCGACTCCAGCCACTGCCCGACGTCGCCTCTGTTTCCCTGCCTCCCAATCCCGCCACGAGAGACCCCGCCGACTCCTGCCGTGCGACCCCGCCGCGAGCGAGGAGGAGAGTTAGCCCGTGGGTTTAGTTTATTTTTTTTCCTTTAATATGGAAGATTAATGTTTGGTTTTAGGAGGTCGGGTGGATTTTTCACCCTAATTTGGGTACCCCTAATTATGGTATCCGACAGTAGCCCCGAGACCGTGGAGGAGTAGGGATACTCCTCCTGAGGCTATACATCGGGTTTGCTCTTTGTCGTGCTTTAGCTAGGATGTTGCCAGGGCCTCGGCTTGCTTTTGTACTACTTTTTCCGGGGGTGCACACGAGCGCATCTGCCGGATGTAGCCCTCGAGGCCTTGGAAGGATAGGATATGCTTCCAAGGTCTTGACTTTACGCGGGGTGTGAATCTGAGGCCTCGGTCTTAGTGCAAGGGTAGCCTCCGAGCCTCTGCTCATGGTGAGAGGTCGGTCGAGGGCGCCTCGTCTTTTTTCACGTCCCTCATGCATCTCTTTCGCTAAGAGGAGGGGTGGAATATGCTATGCCATCCCTGGTGGGCGGGCAGTAGCACTTTCGGTGAGCATTTCAACGGGTAAGCCCAGGTGGAGACCCGAGCCCTATTCATTTCGAGTTGACTAGTGGTCCCGAGATGCATTCCAAGCCACCCGAGGGTCATCTAGTGGACCTCAGACCCGTTCGATGGGCTCTGAGGGCTCGACGCCTCCCTCCGATGGGATTCCACCGGCCAACGCCAACGGGTCCCGGATACAGCTTAGGGTGGTGCACCGGGCATTATTGCTCGAGCTTGGACGCAAAGGGGCTCGCCCTTAACCATCCCTGACTCTTTTGTCCTGGGGCGACTGTCGAACTCTAGGCAGGCCAGCCTTCGAACCCCTGGACCGTAGAGGGTTTCATACTTGTGGTTCCTTCTTGGAGAAGGTACCAAGCGAGAGGGCCAGTCGTCTGCTGCGCGCAGAGGACGGGCGCGCCTTTTTAGGCGGCTTTCTTGGGGAGGTGGAACGGGCGCTGCACGGCCGCGACGGGATGAGACGTTTCACCCGCGGGCTGTCACAGAACCTCCTAATTACGATGACCCACAAGTACACTTCATTGTCATAATGACCTCTGACAGTCGTACTTATGTTCACCATAACTTAAAAGGCCTGCTTTCTTCCGAACAGGATCCAATCACAGGAGTATTGCAATATTACAACAGTTTATTCAAAATATTCAACAGAGTAAAGTAGCGGAAGTCTTACAATAACATAGATTACAAACCAGTTTCAAACTTCAAACCTTATGTAACATTATTACAAACCATTAGTAGAGAAGTATCGGTAGTAACTTTATTACATCACACAAGCGAGATGCCTTGCCCAAAGGCCACACAATCTACTCGTCGTCACTGTCTTCAACCACAACGGTCATGCAACAAGGCTCGAAGCAGACTTGTTCATGAACCGCACCTGCAACAAGGGGTGAACAAACCCTGAGTACGAGAGTACTCAACAAGACTTACCCGACTAAGACAAAGACTCCAAGGGCATGCTAGCTTTAGGGAATCAAGGTACGGGTAATCAAGAATCAAATTTTCTTTTGCAGAAAAGCTTACTAAGGTAAGTCCTTATCTTCAATATTTTACTTTTACCATTGATGGTTCATTAACCAATTCTAGGTGATCCTAATCTAGATCAAAGTAATTATCATCAAAACCTTTCTCATTCTTTCTTTCAATTCCAGTTCTTAACTACGATGTAAGTCAGGCGATCGAGTCTCCATAACCGAGGAGCAACGACGATTCGAACCGATTATACCCAGCTGGGGATCCCTAACATCACGACATATGTAGAACCGAATCTTGCATATATCAACCCTCATTTAGATCTCCCAAAACCAGAACGTGTCCATCGCCACCCGAGAGTACAGTACTCCTCGAACCCGACCAAATTCTAGCCCCGAGGGTACACGCTACTCTCGTCATCTCTCCACTCCCAGTGCGAGGTTAGACGTTCTCGTAATGGAATCACCAACATTTTGGGCTTACCCAAGGCATGAGGTTAGTTGCAAAGTCTCGAACACAACAGGCTTACAACGAACGGGCCTTAACTGACAAGGCGGAAACAATACATTGAGACTCCTTTCCCAATGCATGTTAGCAGTGGCCAAACCACCCGCCCGATCTTTCAAATTTATTCTTATATTTCAATATTCATTCGATATGCCGTCATGGCTATGTAAACATTTCATTTAAAAGCTTAACTTCTAAGCATAGCGAAGCATACTACGCATTTTCAGTAAAAACAGGTATCAAGGTTGATATCACAATAATCAAGGATGATAATGCAGCAATTGGGTTATCACTCAACTCCTAATTACTTAATGCAGTAAACCATATTATAAATAATAAAACATTTGTAAAATTCAAGGTAGGGTTTAAATGCACCGGGGCTTGCCTTGTTCGCACACGACGATCGACTCAGACTCGAGGACTCCACCGCCCGGTCCGAAACTCACCGACGATCGCTCTTCTCCGGAAGCTTGATCGACGACTTCGGCTTCTTCGAAAGCGGAGACTACACGAATACATAACATGCTTTAACATGACGCTCGATGATAAACATGATGCTTGATGATAACATGCTACGAGTTACGACTTGAGTACAACTTACTTCTACGGTACAGTCGCAAACAGAAAACCTACTAACTAGAAGCGACGATTCCAGCGATACCAGCTTTTAACCTAACAAGTTACTAACGAGCTCAATCATGAAATTAAGGTGCCAAAGATCACCAAAGGGTAGTGACCTAAGGACATCACTCAATCAAAAGGCACACAACACTTAAAGTTCTCAAATTAACATTTATTTTCTATTTAACTAATTAGGGCATAATTAGGAGTTGATCAAATTTTACCTAATCAAGCTCAAACTTTTTCTATGGGTTAAGAATGAATTACAACAGTGTTATAATAAATTTCATAATTTTTGGATCAATAAATTAATTATTAAAATTCCAAAAAGTTGCATTTAATCTTTAATGAAACTAATTACTTCTACTGCACAAAGTATTCAAATTCGTGATTTAACATTTTTCCTAGATAGTTTATACATTGAGAAGCTTACACAAAAATTTTCATAAATTTTGGAACTCTACACAATTTTTAATGAAATAAACAAATAGCAACACTATTCATTTATTTGAAAAAGAAAACAAAAACGAAAATCCGAACCGGGCCGATCTCCTCTTCCCTCCGGTCCGGCCCAGCCGAGCGGCCCGCTCGCGCGCGGCCGCGCTCGCGCTCGCGACCGGCCCAGCCGCGCGGCCCAGCAGCGGCCTGCCCCGCGCGCTGGCTCTCTCTCTCTCGCTGACACCGCGTCCCCACCTGTCATCTTCCTCCTCCCGCTCGCCCGCTCGCTCCCGCGTGCCCGCGCGCTCGCCCGCGGTGACCGGCCGATGACCGAAGCCTCGGTCGACCAACCGAGCGATCCGACAGCCTCTACGCGACCTAGCGAACCCGTTTTGCTAACTTGCAGCTCGTCTCGAGCTCCGGTGCTACCTTACCGACGACGGTGGCGGTCCGACAACCACGGTGACCGGCGACTCGACAACACAACGGTGAAACGATCAAGGCGAGTGGTCAGGGAGCATCAGGGGCGTACCACGATCACGAAGGAGTGATCGGTTGAAGCTGAGAGGCTCTGGAGGCGGCTGGCCATGGTGGCGGGGCTCGACGGGAACGGCGGTGACCCGAGGTAGAAGACGACGGCTCCCCGGCGATCCTGAGCAGTAGCGTCTACACAAGGAGGCGCAATAGATTCACCAGGCGATGGCGGAGCGATTGGCGAGATGGAGATGACTGCGGTGGAGTAGGGAGGGCGAATTTAGCCGGCGAAAGGAAGACGGTGGCGGCGGCGATGGTGAAACCGACGGCGACAGTGGCGGTGACGGTCTTTATTTAGAGTTGTGGAGCCAAAGAAGCAGCTGGAGAGCGCGAGGCGATCACTGTGGTCGCGGTGGCAAGCTGGAAGACCCTAGAAGCGGCCAGCGCGGCGGCAGCGGCTCGCCGGCGCCCATACCGCACGGTGGTCGGCGGTGATTGGCCGGTCACTGTAGCTCCCCCCCCAAACTTTGAATTTTCAAACTGTTTTCTCAAATTACTCTCAAATTCATGTAACAACTTGAAAAACTTCCAATCTATGAAATCTTCAGAATTTCAAGCTCTACAAGTTTTATATTGAACACTGTTTCAAATTCTCACTAGATTTTGAAATTTGAGTTTAAATTCAAAAGGGGACACATTTTTCAGATTTGGTAATTTAGAAATTACTTTTGATTTTACATTGAAACTTCAAAATCTCCAAACATCAAAGTTGTATATCTTGACCAGACCTACAACTTTGCTGTTTAAAACTTTTTCAAATTCAGCCTTCATTTTGAAATCATAGTTTGGGGACAAAAATGAATTAAATTTGAAATTTGTTTATTTTCAAAATTGCTCCACATTTTTCACTAAAACTTTGAAAACTCAAAACACCAAAGTTGTAGCCCTTAAAAAGTTCTACAAACTTGGTTTTGAACTTTTTCCCAAATTTTGCTTAGATTTTGAATTATTTCAAAAGGGGTAAAACAAGGTTTTGAAATTTAAGGTTTTCGGGGAAATTTTAAATTGAAATTTGTTGCTACTTTGATTGGTGATTACTTAGTGATCAAAACCTCACCCAAGGGCATAATTTGGACCAACATAACATGGTTGACCAAATGCCACTCTTGGTTGACCAATTAGCTTTTGAAATTCTTTTACATTTCTTCCCAGATTTGAATTTAAATTTGAATCAGAAAACTCGTGACAAGTTTTGGGACTCCAATTCAAATTCAAATTTGGAGCTTCATTTTAGAGGTTGTACTTGAGCTCATACCCTACACTTGACACTAGTGTGCAACACAGCCGCACACCTCAAATTACGCAGGGCATGGACTAAGTATTTGCGGTGGCATTCGAAATTAGGGTTTTCGGGTTCGGAGCACACCACTGAGAAACACATTCAACCTAGATAAGTAAACTCGTTTTAGTTGATGCATAACAAGTTTAACCTAACAGGGATGCTTTGCAATGCATTATGATGACATGGCAGATTAATTAGCACTATAACACCCGGGGTGTTACAGCCCTTCCCCCTTAAAGAAATCTCGTCCCGAGATTTAAAGCCTTGAGTTAAGTAATAGAAAAGGAAACGTGTCAAGCAAACACGTCCAAGACTTGTCTACAAAACAGGTAGGGGTTTTCTGCATTACAACGATTTTAAAAGGATAGGTTACAGTTTAAAGAGGAAATTGCAACCTAGATAGAAGCAAAGAACTCTGGGAAATTCTCCAACAGGTAATCCTCCGATTCCCAGGTGGCTTCCTCTTCTGAATGTTGATTCCACTGTATTCTGTACCATTTAGTTGTTCTACTGCGGGTAACACGATCTTTTTGATCCAAAATTCGGACAGGATATTCAGAATATGTCAAATCCGGTTCAAGTTCAACTCCCTCAACATCAACCACTTGATCATGTACTTGTAGACACTTCTTCATTTGTGATACATGAAATACATTGTGCACTGCTGATAGTTGTTCAGGCAACTTTAACTTATATGCCACCTTTCCACATTGTTGAATGATTTGAAAAGGACCAATATAACGTGGTGCGAGTTTGCCTCTGACTCCAAATCTGCTAACTCCTTTCATGGGTGATACTTTTAGATAAACATAATCCCCTACTCGGAATACCAAAGGTCTACGCCTTTTATCAGCATAACTCTTTTGTCTGCACTGAGCAACTTTTAAATTATTCTGGATCTGTCGAACTTTTTCTTCTGTTTGTTTCACAAGATCAACACCGAAAAACCATCTTTCTCCCGGTTCTGACCAATTCAATGGAGTTCTACACCTGCGGCCATACAATGCCTCAAACGGTGCCATTTTGATACTCTCTTGATAACTATTATTGTAAGAGAATTCTGCTAACGGTAACCACTCATCCCAAGTGTCTGAATAATTAAGTGCACATGACCTTAACATATCTTCTAGAATTTGATTGACCCTTTCAGTCTGACCACTTGTCTGTGGATGATAAGCGGTACTGTGCAAAAGTTCTGTACCTAGGGACTCATGTTGGTGTCTCCAAAATTTGTTAACAAACTGCGTACCTCTATCTGATACAATGGTCTTTGGTACCCCATGAAGGCTCAGGATTCGTGCAATATAAATTCTTGCATAAGTTATAGCAGAATAGTCCACCTTAACTGGAATAAAATGAGATGACTTTGTCAGTCGGTCCACAATGACCCAAATTGAATCAAAGCCTCTTGAGGTCTTAGGTAACCCAGTAATGAAATCCATACTGATATCTTCCCATTTCCAGGATGGAATGGGCAAGGGTTGTAACATTCCTGCCGACTTCAGGTGTACTGCCTTCACTTTACAACAAGTGTCACATCTGGCAACATATTTGGCGATCTCAATTTTCATTTTGGTCCACCAGAATTGTTGTTTCAAATCTTGATACATCTTATTACTCCCTGGATGAATAGAAAACCTTGTCCTATGTGCTTCATCAAGAATGAGTCGACGTAACTCTGGAACCTTTGGGACCACTAGCCGGTTCTTAAACCACAATACATCTGCATCATCAATACTGAAATCTGTCGGTTGACCAGTTCTAACTTTTTCTTTGATGTGAGTTATTTCGGAATTCTTTCTCTGAGCAGACACAATCTGATCTTTGATTGTTGATTCCACTGTGACATTAGTCAACTGACCTTGTGGAACTATTTCAATATTCAACCTTTCCAACTCATAACACAAACTGTAATCCATTGGCTGCACAGTCGTACAATGGCAACGATTCTTTCTACTGAGTGCATCAGCAACTACATTCGCTTTTCCAGGGTGATAGTGTACTTCTAAATCATAGTCCTTTATTAACTCAAGCCACCTTCTTTGCCTCATATTCAATTCTGACTGAGTAAAGATATACTTTAAGCTCTTGTGATCTGTATACATGTGGCAAGTATTACCTAACAAGTAATGACGCCAGATTTTTAATGCATGAACCACAGCTGCTAGTTCAAGATCATGTGTCGGATAATGTTCTTCATGGCGCTTCAACTGTCTCGAGGCATAAGCAATGACTCTGCCTTCTTGCATCAATACGCAACCAAGGCCAATACCTGAGGCATCACAGTAAACATCAAATGGCTTTTCTATATCTGGTTGTGCCAAAACTGGAGCAGTTGTCAATGATTTTTTTTAAATTCTAAAAGCTTTTTCACATTCTGGAGACCATATGAACTTAGTTTGATTCTTCAACAACTCTGTGATTGGCTTGGCTACCTTTGAAAAGTCAGGTATGAATCGACGGTAATAACCCGCCATTCCCAGAAAACTTCGGACTTCATGAACTGAGATTGGTGGTTTCCAATTCAGAATATCTTCCACTTTGCCAGGATCTACTGCTACTCCTTCGGCTGACAACACATGTCCTAAGAATTGCACTTCTCTTAACCAAAACTCACATTTACTGAACTTGGCATACAGTTGGTGATCTCTCAGACGAGTCAGAACAACTCTGAGATGCTCAACATGCTCTTCTTCACTTTTGGAGTATACCAGAATATCATCAATAAAAACAACCACAAACTTGTCAAGTTCCGGCATGAAAACTGAATTCATCAGATACATGAAATGTGCCGGTGCATTAGTGAGACCAAAAGACATAACTAGGTACTCATACAGTCCATATCTGGTGGTGAATGCAATCTTTGGGATATCTTCAGGTCGAATCTTGATTTGATGGTACCCTGATCGAAGATCAATCTTGGAAAATACCTTTGCCCCCGCAAGCTGATCAAAGAGTAGATCAATGCGAGGCAACGGATATTTATTCTTAATGGTTACTTCATTCAGCGGTCGATAGTCAACACACATCCTTAAAGTCTGATCCTTCTTCTTGACAAAAAGAGCTGGACATCCCCATGGTAAGGAACTGGGTCTGATAAAACCTTTGTCACGTAACTCTTGCAATTGATCCTTAAGTTCTGCCAATTCATTGGGTGGCATTCTGTAAGCTCTCCGGGATATTGGGGCAGTACCCGGTTTTAACTCAATCACAAACTCTACATCTCTGTCCGGTGGCAGACCTGGTAGATCATCTGGAAACACATCCGGAAATTCACAGACTACCGGTATATCACAAATCTCATGTACTGAAGTTGCACATATATTTTCAACTGTTCTCTTCGGGATAGGAAGTTGGATAAGAAGATGAGATTTATTATCTGGCAGGTTCAACCTTATAGTTCTGTGCAGTGCATCTATAAGGGCTCCTCTTTGGTACATCCAATTCATACCCAGGATTACATCTATATCCTGTTTCTGTAATATTATCATTGAGGTAGGGAATATATGCCCACCTAACTCTATAGGTACGTCACGTACCATCTCCTTAGTACACAGTCGTCCCCCGGGCGACTGGATAAAGAAATCCTCTTGTGTTCCCATAATTGGAATGTCATACTTAACAACAAAGGTGCGATTTATGAATGTATGCGATGCACCTGAATCAAATAACAGTACTGCTGGATGATTAGCAACAGGGAACATACCCATCATAACAGGTTCTCCCTCTAGGATTGCACTTGCTTGAGTGTAGAATACACGTCCGGTCTTCTTCTTCTCACCCTTACCCTTCTGAACATTCAGATTATTGTTCTTACTCTGAGGTTGTTGCTGTTGTGGTACGGGAGCTCTGGGATAATTAGGATTGTACTGCCTTGGATACGGGCAATCCTTGGAAAAGTGGCCTGGCTTTCCACAGTTATAGCAGGGAAAGTTATGGGTTACTGGAGTCTGGTTTCGAATACCAGGGGCATTCGGCTGCTGTGGATATTGCGGAATTGCGGCAGGACGGAAAAACGTCTGCGGCTGAGCTTGGTACTGCGGTGGACGATAAGTTGGGCGGAAATGGTTCTGTGGGTGATAAACAAACTTCTGGCGTTTCTTAATGCCGCCAGACGGACTTGAAAACACTGGCTTCTTTTTCTTCGACTCCTTGTGCAGTCGGGACTTATCTTCTGACGCAATAGCCACATTGACTATCTCATGGTAAGTAGCATTATAGCAGGTGACTAATGCTTCCTGGATTCTGGTACTCAAACCTCTCATGAAACAACTCTTCTTCTTTGCATCAGTATTCACATATTCAGCTGCATACTGGGACAGATGATTGAATTTGCCCACATATTGTAGAACTGTCTGGTTCCCTTGCTTCAGTGAGAGAAACTCCTCTAGCTTCATGGCCATGACACCATCTGGGATATAATGTGCTCTAAAGGCTTCACGAAACTCCTGCCAAGTGACACGGTGGCCAGCAGGCTGTGCGGCGACTAGATTCGCCCACCACGCCCCTACGGCACCTCTGAGTTGTTGTGCTGCAAACACAGGCTTCTGGTGCTCTGTGCACTGTAAAAGTTCAAACTTCTGCTCCATGGTACGGAGCCAGTCATCCGCCTCTAGCGGCTCATCTGCCTTTGAGAACACTGGTGGACGGGTATCGGTGAAATCCACATAAGTGGTTTCCCCTCCATTGTTACGGCCTCGACGACCCTGATTCCCATTCTGATTCTGATTCTGAGCCAACAGGGTAGTGGCATTAACCAGTGCGGCAATAGCTTCTGCCAAGGTAGGTGGAAACGGTGGGGGATTCGGATTATGGTCCCCTTCCTGGGAAGTTCCAGTACCGTCCATCTGTTGTACACAAACCATGTTTATTTACATTGCTTTATTGAATTAAAAAGCAGTTAGGACAGAACTTGTATACAAACACAAACTTATCTTACATTATTTCATTACAAACTTGCTCACAAGCAAGAAACCACCCACTAAGGTTCTTAGAAAGCAGGAAAGACTACTATATTACACAACCATCCATGTCGACCCTTCACTCCTCATCATCATCGCTGATCACGATCACTTCCTCCTCATTCTCTGGAGCACTTGCACCAGTGACATGACTTGCATCATCCCCACTTTCCATCACGGGTTCATCTTCTTCTGGATCTTCTTCATTGTCCTCTCCATCAGGAACAACCACGGCACCAACATCATCTTCCACTGCCTGGGGCTGATGATTGGGATTCATCAGATCATTTAGCCTATGCACTTCCTCATGCAGAACTGTGTTGTACTGCTCCAGGTGTGTCACATAAAGCTCCAACTCACGAACACGAGCCCTGGCTTCTGTCTCCTTTTCCAGAGACTCATTCAGGAACTGTTTCCAAAAACGCATGTTGCGCTTCAGTCGCTCCACTTCTGATGTAAGCCTTGCAACCTCTGACTCCGAATCCGGGTTCGGATTACGGCTACTGCTTGCTCCATCAACTCTGGCGGCCAACTGATGACGCGGCACTCCTTGCGGACCCGTTTTCTTGCGAGGAGTCGTCTTCACACGTGCCATCCTAAAGCAAGACAGAATTAGGACGATAAGAACAGATAGGAGGGATCTGAAGGTTAGCATGAATAGGATTGAACCTTACTTAACTCAAACCACTTTAAAAGGGAAGGTAACTTAAGCAGGTTAATTAAACATGATGCATGCATCGTACTTACGATCTAACAGAAAGATTTAAGTAACACAAGCAATCTTTATAACATAGGGCACTATACATGATACTTCACTACGAAGCTTTCAAATATGAGCTAAGGAAACTATAGAATTGATTAAGATAAGCAAAAGCAATTTGGACCAAAATATCAATATTAAGTTTGTTGACCCAAATCATTTTGAAGTTTTACAAAGTAATACTACAATAACTCGAGTGATTATGCTCTAGTACCAGCTGTCACAGAACCTCCTAATTACGATGGCCCACAAGTACACTTCATTGTCATAATGACCTCTGACAGTCGTACTTATGTTCACCATAACTTAAAAGGCCTGCTTTCTTCCGAACAGGATCCAATCACAGGAGTATTGCAATATTACAACAGTTTATTCAAAATATTCAACAGAGTAAAGTAGCGGAAGTCTTACAATAACATAGATTACAAACCAGTTTCAAACTTCAAACCTTATGTAACATTATTACAAACCATTAGTAGAGAAGTATCGGTAGTAACTTTATTACATCACACAAGCGAGATGCCTTGCCCAAAGGCCACACAATCTACTCGTCGTCACTGTCTTCAACCACGACGGTCATGCAACAAGGCTCGAAGCAGACTTGTTCATGAACCGCACCTGCAACAAGGGGTTAACAAACCCTGAGTACGAGAGTACTCAACAAGACTTACCCGACTAAGACAAAGACTCCAAGGGCATGCTAGCTTTAGGGAATCAAGGTACGGGTAATCAAGAATCAAATTTTCTTTTGCAGAAAAGCTTACTAAGGTAAGTCCTTATCTTCAATATTTTACTTTTACCATTGATGGTTCATTAACCAATTCTAGGTGATCCTAATCTAGATCAAAGTAATTATCATCAAAACCTTTCTCATTCTTTCTTTCAATTCTAGTTCTTAACTACGATGTAAGTCAGGCGATCGAGTCTCCATAACCGAGGAGCAACGACGATTCGAACCGATTATACCCAGCTGGGGATCCCTAACATCACGACATATGTAGAACCGAATCTTGCATATATCAACCCTCATTTAGATCTCCCAAAACCAGAACGTGTCCATCGCCACCCGAGAGTACAGTACTCCTCGAACCCGACCAAATTCTAGCCCCGAGGGTACACGCTACTCTCGCCATCTCTCCACTCCCAGTGCGAGGTTAGACGTTCTCGTAATGGAATCACCAACATTTTGGGCTTACTCAAGGCATGAGGTTAGTTGCAAAGTCTCGAACACAACAGGCTTACAACGAACGGGCCTTAACTGACAAGGCGGAAACAATACATTGAGACTCCTTTCCCAATGCATGTTAGCAGTGGCCAAACCACCCGCCCGATCTTTCAAATTTATTCTTATATTTCAATATTCATTCGATATGCCGTCATGGCTATGTAAACATTTCATTTAAAAGCTTAACTTCTAAGCATAGCGAAGCATACTACGCATTTTCAGTAAAAACAGGTATCAAGGTTGATATCACAATAATCAAGGATGATAATGCAGCAATTGGGTTATCACTCAACTCCTAATTACTTAATGCAGTAAACCATATTATAAATAATAAAACATTTGTAAAATTCAAGGTAGGGTTTAAATGCACCGGGGCTTGCCTTGTTCGCACACGACGATCGACTCAGACTCGAGGACTCCACCGCCCGGTCCGAAACTCACCGACGATCGCTCTTCTCCGGAAGCTTGATCGACGACTTCGGCTTCTTCGAAAGCGGAGACTACACGAATACATAACATGCTTTAACATGACGCTCGATGATAAACATGATGCTTGATGATAACATGCTACGAGTTACGACTTGAGTACAACTTACTTCTACGGTACAGTCGCAAACAGAAAACCTACTAACTAGAAGCGACGATTCTAGCGATACCAGCTTTTAACCTAACAAGTTACTAACGAGCTCAATCATGAAATTAAGGTGCCAAAGATCACCAAAGGGTAGTGACCTAAGGACATCACTCAATCAAAAGGCACACAACACTTAAAGTTCTCAAATTAACATTTATTTTCTATTTAACTAATTAGGGCATAATTAGGAGTTGATCAAATTTTACCTAATCAAGCTCAAACTTTTTCTATGGGTTAAGAATGAATTACAACAGTGTTATAATAAATTTCATAATTTTTGGATCAATAAATTAATTATTAAAATTCCAAAAAGTTGCATTTAATCTTTAATGAAACTAATTACTTCTACTGCACAAAGTATTCAAATTCGTGATTTAACATTTTTCCTAGATAGTTTATACATTGAGAAGCTTACACAAAAATTTTCATAAATTTTGGAACTCTACACAATTTTTAATGAAATAAACAAATAGCAACACTATTCATTTATTTGAAAAAGAAAACAAAAACGAAAATCCGAACCGGGCCGATCTCCTCTTCCCTCCGGTCCGGCCCAGCCGAGCGGCCCGCTCGCGCGCGCCCACGCTCGCGCTCGCGACCGGCCCAGCCGCGCGGCCCAGCAGCGGCCTGCCCCGCGCGCTGGCTCTCTCTCTCTCGCTGACACCGCGTCCCCACCTGTCATCTTCCTCCTCCCGCTCGCCCGCTCGCTCCCGCGTGCCCGCGCGCTCGCCCGCGGTGACCGGCCGATGACCGAAGCCTCGGTCGACCAACCGAGCGATCCGACAGCCTCTACGCGACCTAGCGAACCCGTTTTGCTAACTTGCAGCTCGTCTCGAGCTCCGGTGCTACCTTACCGACGACGGTGGCGGTCCGACAACCACGGTGACCGGCGACTCGACAACACAACGGTGAAACGATCAAGGCGAGTGGTCAGGGAGCATCAGGGGCGTACCACGATCACGAAGGAGTGATCGGTTGAAGCTGAGAGGCTCTGGAGGCGGCTGGCCACGGTGGCGGGGCTCGACGGGAACGGCGGTGACCCGAGGTAGAAGACGACGGCTCCCCGGCGATCCTGAGCAGTAGCGTCTACACAAGGAGGCGCAATAGATTCGCCAGGCGATGGCGGAGCGATTGGCGAGATGGAGATGACTGCGGTGGAGTAGGGAGGGCGAATTTAGCCGGCGAAAGGAAGACGGTGGCGGCGGCGATGGTGAAACCGACGGCGACAGTGGCGGTGACGGTCTTTATATAGAGTTGTGGAGCCAAAGAAGCAGCTGGAGAGCGCGAGGCGATCACTGTGGTCGCGGTGGCAAGCTGGAAGACCCTAGAAGCGGCCAGCGCGGCGGCAGCGGCTCGCCGACGCCCATACCGCGCGGTGGTCGGCGGTGATTGGCCGGTCACTGTAGCTCCCCCCCAAACTTTGAATTTTCAAACTGTTTTCTCAAATTACTCTCAAATTCATGTAACAACTTGAAAAACTTCCAATCTATGAAATCTTCAGAATTTCAAGCTCTACAAGTTTTATATTGAACACTGTTTCAAATTCTCACTGGATTTTGAAATTTGAGTTTAAATTCAAAAGGGGACACATTTTTTAGATTTGGTAATTTAGAAATTACTTTTGATTTTACATTGAAACTTCAAAATCTCCAAACATCAAAGTTGTATATCTTGACCAGACCTACAACTTTGCTGTTCAAAACTTTTTCAAATTCAGCCTTCATTTTGAAATCATAGTTTGGGGACAAAAATGAATTAAATTTGAAATTTGTTTATTTTCAAAATTGCTCCACATTTTTCACTAAAACTTTGAAAACTCAAAACACCAAAGTTGTAGCCCTTAAAAAGTTCTACAAACTTGGTTTTGAACTTTTTCCCAAATTTTGCTTAGATTTTGAATTATTTCAAAAGGGGTAAAACAAGGTTTTGAAATTTAAGGTTTTCGGGGAAATTTTAAATTAAAATTTGTTGCTACTTTGATTGGTGATTACTTAGTGATCAAAACCTCACCCAAGGGCATAATTTGGACCAACATAACATGGTTGACCAAATGCCACTCTTGGTTGACCAATTAGCTTTTGAAATTCTTTTACATTTCTTCCCAGATTTGAATTTAAATTTGAATCAGAAAACTCGTGACAAGTTTTGGGACTCCAATTCAAATTCAAATTTAGAGCTTCATTTTAGAGGTTGTACTTGAGCTCATACCCTACACTTGACACTAGTGTGCAACACAGTCGCACACCTCAAATTACGCAGGGCATGGACTAAGTATTTGCGGTGGCATTCGAAATTAGGGTTTTCGGGTTCGGAGCACACCACTGAGAAACACATTCAACCTAGATAAGTAAACTCGTTTTAGTTGATGCATAACAAGTTTAACCTAACAGGGATGCTTTGCAATGCATTATGATGACATGGCAGATTAATTAGCACTATAACACCCGGGGTGTTACAGGCAAGTGTAGTTAATGCAGCGCGTGCGCATGTGTGGTTAGCGAGAAAAAGAAAAAGTAATTATGGCAGTTCCCGCAGTCTTAGCATTAAACGTGCGGGATTCAGTTGTCTCCTTAGATTCGCCTGTTCGCCTTCCCGTTCTTGCTTTATAAGCACGCCCTAGGCGCTACGTACCCCTACCTACTGTCAGGTAGTTCTCTTCGGAGCTGCCTTACTGCCCTCTATGGTGGTGTGCGTGAGCGAGTACGCGACGCCCTCCATACTGGCATGAGGCGGGCTCTGGCGGTGATGACCTCGCACTACGCCGGTCTCGACCTCCAGCGCATCAGCGAAGGTTTCGTTGACATGCCTGACTCCGACCTGAAGAAGCTTGTTGACGCAGCCGAGGCTCCCGGCGTCGCCTTGGTGGCCCGCTTTGAGGATGAAGTCATCCCCCCTCCTCTTGACCTGTGAAGAAGCTTGTGTGTGCCTCTTGACATGCGGTCCGGCCTCAGCGTCTTAGTGTTTCTTCGGGGTGCCGTAGCCTCAGTAGCGTGGGCAGAGCCCACACAATGTTCGTCCGATCCGAGGGGTTCTCACTTTGCCATATTCACGCCGTTAGGTACCTTAGAAAGCAAGTTATATGATAGTTTTTTTGCTTTGTCACCCAAACCCTTGTCTCTCTTTCCGTACTTGGGCGAATTCCCATGAAGTCTCTCCGGAGCGCGAGTTGTTCCTTAGGCGAAGAGTGGTGAGTGGAGGTGCTATAGCCTGGGGGCGTAGGTGGTCTCGCAGCTCGACCGGCCCTAGCCTTAGTACATTCTCTTGCTCCTTTGGATTTCATGGTTTTTTGCCAAAGTGCAAGAGATAGAGATTAGGGCGGAGTCTTTTTTTGAAAAAGCAGTCAAAAAGAAAAAAAAATCATTGGGGACTTGGGGGGTTCCCCCCACCTAACCCCCGAGGGAGGCTCAACCCTGTCAGTGGCAGGGTCAGGCCTCACTCTAATTGCGTGGTAAAGGAAAGACGCTTTCGACCTTGCTAGCGGGTCAAGATCGATTCTCGAAAGTACGACAAGTAAAGAACGCCTCTTTATTGCTTTTGAGATAAAAATATGTACAAAGCTTGGGAGCTTAAGGGTAAAAGGGACATAGCTGCTCGATGTTCCAGGAATTGGTGAAGGTCTCGCCCTTCTCGTTGGCCAGCTTGTAGGTTTTAGGCTTTAGCACCTCGGCGATGATGAACGGACCTTCCCATGGTGGTGTAAGCTTGTGACACCCTTTGTTGCATTGTCTTAGCCTTAGCACCAAATCTCCGACGCTGAAGGCTCGGCCTCAGACACGTCAAGAATGGTAGCGTCGTAGAGCTTGCTGATATCTAGCAGAGTGTAGTAGCGTGACGTCTCGGGCCTCATCCAATTGGTCCAGTGCTTCTTTAAGGATGGTCTAATTGCCCTGCTCATCATAGGCTCTGATTCTTGGGGCGCCATATTCTAGATCTGTGGGGAGGACGACCTCAGACCCATAGACCATAAAAAATGACATTAATCCTATAGCACGACTCGGGGTTGTTCTCAAACTCCAAATGACCGAGGGGAGCTCGGCGAGCCATCTTCTGCCGAACTTGTTCAACCGGTTGAAGATTCTTAGCTTTAGGCCTTGAAGGATCATGCCATTGGCACGCTCAACTTGGCCATTTGTGTTTGGGTGAGCCACTGCTGACCAGTCCACGCGAATGTGGTAGTCATCGCAGAACTCCAAGAATTTTCTGCCGGTGAATTGCGCGCCGTTGTCGGTGACGATGCAATTAGGAACCCCAAAGCGGTGAATGACATCCGTGAAGAACAGTACCACCTGCTCAGACTTGATTTTGGAGATGAGGCGAGCCTCAATCCACTTGGAGAACTTGTCCACAGAGACGAGCAAGTGCGTGTAGCCCTCGGGTGCCTTTTGCAACAGTCCGACTAAGTCGAGACCCCACACAGCAAAGGGCCATGTAATGGGAATCGTCTAGAGATCTTGGGCCAGGAGATGCGTCTGCCACGCATAGAATTGGCACCCCTCATAGGAGCGTATGATCTCGGTGGCGTCGGCTACAGCAGTTGGCCTGTAGAAGCCTTGCCAGAAGGCGTTCTCGACCAATGTTTGAGGTGCTACGTGGTGGCCATAGGCCCCGAGTGTATTTCCTAAAGCAATTGCCTCCCGTCCTTGATGGGAATGCAACGCTGTAGGATTCCCGAGGTGCTACGTTTGTACAGTTCTCTATCTAGCAGCACGAATGTCTTGGCCCGTCGGGTGAGACGCCGTGCTTGCGTCTGATCTGGGGAAGCACCCCCTGGACGAGATGTGCTAGATACGGGATCCGCTAATCCGGTTCATCATCATTGTTGAGTCGTTTCTCATCTATTTCCATGACCTCAGGTTCGGGTGTCGAGAGGGGGTTGTATCCTTCGGGAAGATCCAACCCCAGTGTGGGCTCGGGTGGCTGGTTGCCTTCTTGTCCTGGTTTCCCGTAGTCGACGGAGGGATTGTGGAGGTCACTAGCGAAGACGTCTGGGGAACCAAGGTGGATAATGTGGCCATCCCAGACTCTGCATGATTGGTTAGTTGTGACGCGCAAAAGACCCCCCTACCAGCGTGCCAACTATCGGTGTAAGAAACGGTGGTCTTAGCACCAACGAGTAATGTGTGTTTGCGCGTCTAGGATTCGGATGGTGTGCAAGAAGAACACAAACGATTTATACTGGTTTGGGCCGAAGAATGCCCTACGTCTAGTGGGGGAGGAGAGTCTTATATTATCTTACACCGAAGTACTCGTAGTAGGGGTTACAAGCGGGTGAGAGAGGGAGAAACTTCCAGGTCTCAAGATGTGAGTGGAGAGTGTGTGAGCGTGTGTGTGCCTATGGATTTGCCTTCTGTCTGTTCTTCTTCGTCGTTCTTCTCCTCGTTGGAATGGTCCATGCCCTCCCCTTTTATAGATGCAAGGGAAACGTAGGGTTACATGTACGTGCTATGTGATATTTTCTAGGGAAGGAAGATCCGAGGCCTCCGCTCTCGCCCTGTAGTCGGTGACGTGCCACTGCTGGAGGAGTGGCTCCTGTCCTTTGATGCTGTAGCGACGCGTCCTACCATTCGTAGCCCTGTGGACGATGCAGCTACGACACGTAGAGTGGTGATGGTCCCTGTGGCGACGTGCCTGTATTTCGGTTTGACTGGTGTAGAGGGCCGAGGCCTCGGAGGCATGAATCATGGCGTGATCTCGCTCCGTTCGAGGGAATAGTGGCCTAGAGCAGCGTTTTGTACGCCGCATAGGCATGGATCATGCATATATTGTCAGTCTAGGTGGCATAGTGACTAGCGGGTCTTCCCCATGCTTGTTATGGGCGACGGCGTCGTGATTTGACCCATGTCATTCCTGGCTTGTCTGGTTGGGCGGACGCAAGAACGTGTGTGACGTCACGGGGGGTCTCGAGCGCGCCAATGGGGGAGCGGCATCAGAGGTCGGTCTCGGGCGAGGTGGAGACAGATAACGTCGTCTCTAGGGCTCGGACGAGGCGGTGCTGATGTTGTTGGTTAGCTTGTGCCCGAGACCCCAGTGCCGAGGTCTCGGCGCGAGTCGGAGGTGTTCCTAGACCCCTTGTGGGAGGCCTCGGATGAAGTGGAGAGATGAGCCGGTATGCTCACGCGGCTTGCTGGAGGCCCAACAAGAAGGGAGTTAGCCCGTGAGTTTAGTTGATTTTTTCCTTTGACATGGCAGATTAATGTTTGGTTTTAGGAGGCCGGGTGGATTTTTCACCCTAATTTGAGTACCCCTAATTATGGTACCCGACAGCGGCGTTGCGTGACGGCGCGGCAGGGGGAGGCGAGGGAGGAGAGCGTGACGGAGAGGAGCAGCGGAAGGGAGGGGAGGAGACCGACGGGAACCAGATGAATCCAGCGAGCCCACCATGCGCTTGAAGGAGCCAGCCCGTGAAGAAACGAAGGGGGAATTCGTTTTTCTGGGGCTTGGCCCAACCTGCTTTGAGTTCTGTGTGGTGCAGGATTCTGGGCCACCCTCCCGAACACCCTAGGAGCCTTTCTGCGCCCTGCCCTGTCTGCTCTGCTGGAGCGCCACCGCCCGCCAGACCCCTCACGCGCCCACGCCGCACGCGCAAGAAGCGGAAGGTCACGTCGCGACTCGTGCGGTCTACGGAGCGGGCTGCGGCGTGATCACGTTCGCGGGAAACAGGGACTCGAACATCTGGTGTATAGTTTTCTATTACTACTAGTGTATATGTATATACTCCCTCCGTATCGGATTTAGAAGTCGTTTAGGACAGCGACACGGTCTCTAAAACACAACTTTGACCTCTTGTTTTTATAAAAAATATTTATGGAAAAGTGATATATGTATACTTTTATGAAAGTATTTTTCAAGACAAATCTATTCATATAATTTTTACATTTGCAAACTCAACGACTTAAAAGTTATTGATGATTTATATTCCTAATATTTAACCTAAATCTTATCCAAAACGACTTCTAAATCTGATACGGAGACGGCCGTCCCTCCCGTCCCCGGCCCCCTCAGGGCCGGGACTGCTTGCAGCTTGCGCAAGCACGATCAGATCTCCAGCGCGGCCATGATCAATTGACCAGCAATTCCAAGTGCAATTTGCAATGCAGCAGTGTCTTCCGGTCCAGTCCTGTAGACCTGTACCATACCCATCATTCTGAGCTGTTCCGCCGGGAGGGGATCAATCATTTGTCGGCCTACACTACCCACACGTTCCGTTCTTTTGCTCTCGGCATCCATTCCCAGGCGCTTGTCCTGCTCCTGTTTCGGCCACGGCCACAGCGACCTAACAAGGTCTTGTTTAGTTTCTTTCTAAAAACTTTATATCATATCACATCGGATATTTGATACATACATATAGTATTAAATATAGATTAAAAAATAACTAATTACACAGATCGCGTGTAATTTGCGAGTCGAATTTTTTAAACCTAATTAGTCCGTGATTAGACAATGGTGTGCTACCGTAAACATGCTAATAATAGATTAATTAGTTTTAATAAATTCATCTCACAATTTACAGACAAGTTCTGTAATTAGTTTTTTATTAATATACAAACACCCTTTCTCACGTACCCTGAAACATCCGACGTAACATCTAGAACTTTACGTGAAACTAAACAAAGCCTGCACACACGGTCACGCGCTGCGCGGACTGGGGACAAGGGACGGCCACACGTCGCGGACCCAACATTTGGCACGCCCACGTACCCCTGTGAGGCTGTGACCCTGTCCACGTCCATTTGCCCCCGCACGCACGACAGATAGATAGATAGGGCCATCACCGAGTTTTGTCTCGTCGATCTCATTGGTGCTGACAAGGTAGGAGTACGTGCGATACGACAGAAATTACGTACAAGGACAAGTGCACACGGTTGTTTCATTCCATCCTCCTCGACCTCGAGTGAAGCAGAAACAGATAGGAGTAGAAAGAAAAGAGTACGCACGCACCTGGTTCCGTTTGTCACACATGACATGCGAAGTACAGTATCATCCGTCGCGGTACCCGTTGAAGTACTGTACGTCAACACCACCACAGGCCAGAGCCCCGTACAACAGCAAAGCACCTCGAGTGGAGGCCTGGACGGCCAGGGAATGCCTTGCTCCTTGTGAGTAGACTCGTGAGAGGCCGAGAGGAGAGACGAACATGGCCAGGTTAGGATTCACCAGCTATGTTTTAGCGGGCTTAATTTAGTTGGTACGGATTCAAACAGGCCCGCTAAGCCCAGCAAGAAAAAAGAATAGCTGGTTGAAACTAGTTGAACCACAAAAGACCAAAATACCCCTTTCACATTTCTCGAGAAATCCCCTACCGGTTGCGCTAGGGGTCCTGTCGCGAGCACCGCGTTGGGGTCTCTGCTGCTCCGCTCGCCCGCCATGAGCCGCCGAGCGCGGAGGGCTTATTGCTCCGCCCGTCTCGAGTCGCAAGCCATCGTGCGCCGCTCCACCCACTGGTGGAGGCGTCAGGCATGAGAAAGAAAGAGAGAAGGTAGAGGTGGGAGGGAGGGATAGGATAGACAAATAACTCATTTGTCGTTTAGCTGATGGATTAAAACATTCATAGCTAAAATTTAGCTGGTTATCCTTTATCTAGCTAAAAAAAAGCACAAAAGCTAAATTTTAGCTAGGCGGATCCAAATAGGGACCAGATCAAGCTGACATGTGTCATCCAACAGGAGTACTACATTACAGGTCAGTTAACCAAGCAGATCAACGCTACTCAAGGCATCGTCAGTCACGGGAGAACATGGATACCACGAGCAGCCATCATCTTAGGCCCTGTTCAGCCGGCTTATAATCTGTATTTTTCAGTTGATTTTTTTAGTTAGAACATTATTTTTCTCTTAAACAAATCAGTTTGTTGCAGCGTAAGCGAACTGAGCCTTAATATTCACCTCCGGCTGGTCTTACCATTAGTGCTTTAGGATTTCCCGGACAGTGTGCAGTCTCACATGCAGCGACCATATTTATTCGCGAGTGAATTGACCAAGGAATGGTCCCCTCCTCCAGCACAGCCTAGGGCTAGTTTAGGCCATGTTTAGTTTGTATCAAAATGCAAAAAGTTTTTAAGATTTCCCGTCACATCATATATGTCGGCACATGTATGAAACATTAAATGTAGGTAAAAAATAATAATTAATTACACAGTTTATCTGTAAATGTCGAGATGAATCTTTTGAGCCTAGTTAATCCATGATTGGACAAAGTTTGTCAAATAGAAACGAAAGTACTACAGTGCTTTTTCAAAAAAAAATCGCCATCTAAACATGGCCTTAGTTTCTAAAATATTTTACGAAATGCTACTGTAGCACTTTTCGTTGTTATTTAGTAATTAGTGTCCAATCATGGCTTAATTAGGCTTAAAAGATTCGTCTCGTTATTTCGTCTAAATTGTGTAATTAGTTTTATTTTTTATCTATATTTAATGCTCCATGCATGTGTCCAAAGATTTGATGTGACGAGAAATCTACCGTTTTTTCTAAAATATTTTAGAACTAAACAAGGCCCTACTGTATGTCACTGTTCCATTGCAATGCACTACTGTACTCCTGCAGTAGACCATGGTCTTGTTTAGTTCTTAATTTCTACCCCAAATTTCACTATGTAAAAAGAAGATTCCCATCACATCAAAATACCGGTATATGCATGGTGTACTAAATGTAGATGAAATTAAAAACTAATTACACAGTTGTGTTGTACTTTGCGAGACGAACATTTTGAGACTAATTAGTCAAAGTTTGAATAATTTTTACCAAATACAAATGAAATGCTACAGTACATATTTATTACGCACGGTTCCAACTCAGGTGCCCCGAATCCGGAACTAAACACGGCCCTACTTGATGAGACTAATTGGTGATGCAGCTGTAGCTGTTGGCGTAGCTTTGCAGCAGGACGTGTGTACTACTCCTACCTGATGGCATTGATGCCTGTGGCTGCAATCTCAGGCTCAGCAGCCCAGCTGCAGTTAACCACAAGTAAGTATTAACTATGGCTGTGAAGCACTATACATAAAAAAAAGATTCTCCGTCACATTAAACTTGCGATTAATACATAGAATACTAAATGTAGATAAAATTAAAAACTAATTGTACAGCTTGGTTGTACTTTGTGAGACAAACGTTTTAAACCTAATTAGTCAATGGTTGGACACTATTTACCAAATAAAACTAAAACGTGCTAACGTACATTTTTCACCTTTTTCAGCGAACTAAACACACCCTATCAACAGCGAGGGTAGACAGGATAGGAGCAAACATTGCTGCATCTCCTCTTGCATTCAGGCCGCGTTCACTTGCCATGCATATCCAAAATATTTCATCTTACACCCGTCACATCGAATCTTTAGACGCATGCATGAAGCATTAAATGTAGGTAAAAAAATAACTAATTGCATAGTTTGTCTGTAAAGTTCGAAATGAATCTTTTGAGTCTAATTAATCCATGGTTGGACAAATTTTACCAAATAACAACAAAAAATGCTACAGTAACTTTTCACCCAAATTTTCTCGACTAAACACAGCCTCAACATTTTTATTCCATTCAGTAGGCTCAGCAATGCTAGCAAAAAAGCTGAACATTTTTTGTTGCACACAAACATGCAGCGGGTCTCAACAACGCGTTACCTTTTTATTCCATTCAGTACCTTCAACAGTGCCGCCGTCACGCTGGGGTTCCAGACCACGGCCAACATCGGCAACGCGTACGGCATCTGCGTGGTGACCGTGTTCTCCATCACCACGCACCTGCTGGCGGTGGTGATGCTGCTGGTGTGGCGCGCGCACCCGGCGCTGTCCGGCGCCTTGTACGCCGTCTTCGGCCTCATCGAGTTCATCTACCTCTCCTCCATCCTCTCCAAGTTCGCCGAGGGCGGGTACCTGCCCTTTTGCTTCTCGCTGGTGCTCATGGCGCTCATGGTGGCGTGGCACTACGTCCACGTCCTGCGCTACTGGTACGAGCTGGACCGTGCGGTGCCGGCGGCTGAGCTGGCGGCCGTGCTGGCGCGCCGCGACGTGCGCCGGGTGCCCGGCGTCGGGCTGCTCTACTCGGAGCTGGTCCAGGAGATCCTGCCCGTGTTCCCGCGCCTGGTGGACAAGATCCCCTCCGTGCATGCTATCTTCGGGGCCATTTGGTATGGATTCTGAGGCAGCTCCTGGAGCAGTTTTTCGGCTCCCTCTGCCAAACGGCCAGAAACGGACCAGCTCCGACGGAGGAGCTCCGTATTTCGCGCTCTCACATGTCCGCGCCGTCGATTGGAGCCAAAAAAATCGAGCTTCGCGCGGCTCCTACCTTGGATGTGTGGGTCCAGGGCGGATTTGCCCCCGGTGTAGGCGTGGGCGCGGATGAAGACGACGGGCGCGGAGGAAGACGGCCACGGCCGCCGGTCGCGGAGGAGACGAACGTGGAGAAGACGGCCGCAGCTACCGGCGCATGTGCGGAGGCGCTGGAGAGGGCCGGCAAGGGTGGCGCGGAGGTGCGGCCACAGCCTGTGGCCGAGATGACGCCCGAGGCCGGGAGCTGCGAGGCGCAAAGCTTGCGACTTTTGGCCAGCGAGCAGCGATGGAAAGGGATAAGGAAGAGAACCAGCGACGCGTGGTTGGGATGAGGAGAGAGAAATAATAAGAGATAAGGGAGGAGAAAATAAAATAAAGGAAAGAGAGAACAAATAAAATTAAAGGAAAATAGAAAAGAAAAAAAGAAAAGGGTATCATGGTCATTTTATCCTTTTATCTGTGAGGAGAAGTTGTTTTACCAAACAGTTCACAAAAAGTGCTTAAGCTCCTCCAATGAATCTGCTTCATAGGTGAATCCATAACTAGAGCTGTTTTGGCTGGAGTCGAAGCTCTACCAAACGGGCCCTTCATCTTCGTGTCCATCAAGCACCTACCCATCCCGCGCTTGGCAGCGCCCGAGCGCTTCATCTTCTGCCACGTCAAGCCCGTCAGCCACTACGTGTTCCACTGCGTGGCGAGGTATGTGTAACACCTCAGGTGTTTAGCTCCTTAATTGCATTGCATTTGCATAAGCATAAGCAAGCATCATTCATTTCATGCATAAGCTTATAATATGTAAAACATGCTTTGGAAACAATGCCACATATGTTTATATTTCATGTGAAGTAAGAAGTGAGTAGTGTGCAACACACAAGTACCTTATGTGCAAATTCCTTTGTGAGATATGTCAACCACTTTAGTGTAACATAATTAGCAAGTGTTATGCAACACACTCATGCAACATGTGCAACACGAGCTTGCAACATTTGGGTGAAAATATTGAATTACTTGTGCCAAAGTATGTGACACTAGGAATTTTGCGCAACCAATATGTAGAGTGGCTAATTAGGTCTTATAACACCTTAATTACATTTAGAGTAAGTAGTGGAGCAATGTTCATGTTGACCAAAATTACCAAATTGCCCTTCCAAATGTTGTTGACTAAGTTGGAACCCTAGAGTGATCTGGTTTGACCAATTAAAAAGTCCAATTTAGAGATCTTGCATGGAGGAGCACCCTTAAGCAAAGTTGTAGAGAATTTCACGAGGAACAAAAGTTTTAATATGGCCATCTTATGAAAATGATCAGAACATACTCAAAAATGGCCCACAAGTCAGTATTAGAGGCTGTTTTGGGACTTAGCAATTTTTGGCTAAGTGTGAAGCTGAAAACCGTTTCACTGTACCTCACTTTGGCAACTTGTAACTCACAAAATAGGCCAAACCAGTCCTTGAGCCAATTGACAAAGTTGTTGTCCACACATAGCTCTACAACATTGTCAATATCACCATCACCTAGTTCTAAATAGTTTAGGAGATATAGCGTCAAGAAGTTAGGGTTTCAGTCGACGTTATCTCTGAAACTGCATTTCAGTTTCAAGGGGGCACCACTTTGGAGCTCTGTAGTTTCAAATCTAGGCCGAACCAGCCCAAACTTCAATTGACAAACTTGTAGCCCTCATATAGCTCTACAACATCGCCAACATCAACCACGCCTGGTTCTCACTGGTTTGGGAGTTAATCGGCGACGAAGTTGCTCTGTCAGTCGAACGGTGACGGACTCCATTCAGTCGGCAGCATCGACATTCAGTCGACCGGCAGCTTCATGCCGTGGCGCGCGGGCAGAAGAGCGGCGTCGCGTGGCGACCGGGCGCTGCCATCGCCTCCACGTCGCGAGCCCAGGCGAGGGATTGAACACCGAGCGGCCACCTCCAACCCCCCACTCGCGCTCATTTTCTTCTCCCTCCCTCTCGCTCTGGCCGGGTTCACCGAGGCGGAAAACGAAGGCGCCTTTGTCGCCGCAGCCCGCTCTGTGCTCGTGCAAGCTCACCGTCACACCCCGTCCTCCAAATCCCGTCCACCGCTCTACCTGAATCCCCTCCACCTCCTCCACCCGTGGCTTGACCGGATTGTGTCGAGGTGAGGGCGAATTTCGGTTTTCCGCCACCGTAAGTCCTCGCCGGCGCACTGTCCGCGCGGCGGCTCACCGTGGCCAGCTCCCTACTGTCGCCCTCCATTCTTGCTAGTTCCTGTTCTGGGTTCCGGATCGGGTAGAGAAGCTTAGGCGATGATGTTACCGGCTAGGGTGGACGGTACACGCCGGAACACGGTCGTGCGCTGCCGCGCCATGATCACCGACGCGGTGCTCACGCGGTCAGCCGCATTCGCCCCACCTCTGTCCTTATCCTTAGCTTGGATAGGTCCGCCATCTCCTCTGGAAGCCGTAGCACGCCCAACCTAGGTCCCTGGCTCCCAGAGCTCGCCGGACCGCCGCCGGGTGCCGTCTCCGAGCCGCGCCCGCCATGGCCGTCGTAGCTAGGGTGGGATAGGGTTAGCAAAGCTAGGTTTGGTCGATGCGGAATGTCACGGGGAAACCGTCGGTGGTCTTCCCGTCGCCGGAGACGCCGTCATCGGCGAGCTCGAGCTCGTCGGAGTCGCGGCCGTCTCCTCCCCTCCGCTCTTCTCTCTATGACCTGCGGGCCCGCGCTGTCAGCACCCGCGCGCGGGCGGGATGGCCGAGCAGGCCGCGCGTGCGTCGCGGGCCGCGCGTGAGTCGCGGGCCGCGCGCGCGCGCCTTGGGCCGCGTCTTTTCCCGGGCCGGCCCAGTAACAAATCTGATTTATTTCATTTCTTTTATTCTGTCACAGTTTTAGATAATGTTTAGAAAATGTAGATCTAGGGTTTTACTTGCCCAAAAATTTTGAGGTAAATTTTGTTGAGATCTACAGGATGTGTAGTATTTTAGAAAAATATAAATTGGATATGTGATGTTTGTTTTCTGGGATATTTAAATAGGTCTTTGAAATGTGTTTTAAATCACATGCAAACTTGTTTAAATTATATCTTGAGTTTCAGTGTTCCAAAAATTATGAAATTTGGTGAGTAGGCTAATTTATACTTGCTCTAGCTTTGGTAAAAATTTGGGCAGTAGTGCTTAAGTACTTTTCAAGTTATAATGCTATCTTGTGATTCTAGGAAATACTTAAATGAATTTTAGTAATTTTTCTACATGTGCAATGTTCATATAAATTTTTGGAGAATATCTTGGTACCCTAGAGTGTCTAAGAAAATTAGAAAATCTGTTGTTTGACACTTTTTACTATGCTTTGTTATTTATACAAAAATCAGCCTTTTGGGCTTATGGATTTTGTGTAGGAAGTTTCTTTGAATAAATTTAGTTCAGATTTTTACAGTAGCCTCTTTTTGGGTCAGAGAGTCTCCAGTAATTTTTGTAGAATTTTAGGAGCAGCTTACATATATGTTTAAAATTCCACTTAATTACTTAAGTAAATTAAGAAAGGGGTGTAAATAAATATTCTAGGTGGGCACACCTTACTTTGTGGTGTTCTTGTGACCTTTGTGAACTTGTGGTAACAATAGTTTGGTCTTATGGAATATTTGCCACATAAATAAATATTTAATCTTTGCAATTCTAGGTTTTCTGGACAGCTGGTAGCATTTCTAGGTTTGACCCTTAATAAAAGTATTGGCTAGAAAACTTGTGAATACCAAAGTGGTAGTAAACTGGTTAAACTAGCTTGTGTCAAAATTTGATGGCAATTGGGCTAGTAGTTTAGGAGTTATTGCTGTTTTAAGTGACAGTCCAGAATTGGTTGCTCTCTGTTTAGAGAGAGCAGATTCTGGAACTTTGGAATTTCGACTAGGTAAACTTTGGAATTTAGTATTGTGGTCTGAAAACATTTTGTGGTACATTTCTTAAGCTTTCCAGATTGTCTTAGATCATATCTTTTGGAGTTGGGATTCTCCAGTTATGTTAGAATCTTTGAGCTGCTGTCCAGAATGTCTTACTGTGGTAACCTAAGTAATATTACTCTTGTATTGTTAGGTGTTAGGGCCTTAACCGAAGAGAAACAACTATATCTTAGGTTGGGTAGATTAGGTAAGTACTTCTCCACCGGAGAAGAGATTTGCACGTACTGATAAAATAACTGGATTAGATTATTATATTTTATTTCTGAAATGCGTTTCATTCCGAGCATGTTGCACCATTATGCACCCATGATATTTATTGTGCACTCATGCAATAGGTGTTCCGGAGGGGGTAACTCTCCTCGAATTCGAGCCAGTGATTCCGGAGGAAGTCCAGGACCAGCCGGAGCAGCTAGAGGAACCAGCCGGCGACGAAGCTCCTACCGAAGATCTACCTGAGTGTCCTGATCACCGGCCTTCGACCTTTCTGAAAGGCAAGCCCCGGTGCATGCTGAACCTACTGATTTATAAATTAATCTTGAGTACTTTTAATTGTTTACTGCATTAAGTTGTAGGAGTTATATGAAAACACTTGTTGCATTATACCTGTCCTTGTCTAGATATCGTACTTAATCCTATATTAGGTTTAGGCACGTGTCAATGCTTAGCCCTGCTTAGTACGGTAGAAGTCGGGTGATTTCCGGTCATCCACGAGATGTAGGAAGGAGTTACGAGTGGCTTTATGGCTATCGTGGATGGAACCATGCTTAAAAATGAAATTGAGACCGGGCGGGAGTTCGATAGTACAGCCGCAAGACACTTCACGTCTTGGGTGTGGAGCTATGCCCGTCTGAGTCGTTTAAGGACCGATTCGTTGTACGTCCTTGAGTCATGTTGAATGCAGTCTAACACTTAGTTGGCCGGATAAGTCGTTCTGACCGCGAAGCCGAGTAATGTGGTTCAGGCCGGGAATCGAATGGTAGGTTGCTTCTTGGAGGAGAGAAAGGATGTGCTTGGGGACATTGGCGTGAGACCAATGGGGGGTTAGAGTCCCTATCACCTGGCAGAGTGTCGCCCTTGGGGTCGCGACATTATTCGGACCCGCGATTCCTGAATCATATGAACCGGTGGCCTGTGCGACCCTGGCAGGGGTCTGCACGGTGAGTGTTAGAAATACCCCTCCAACTGGATAGGAATTCGATTCGAATCTTCGTCGCTCCCGGTTAGTGAGCACTTGACTTGAGCAGCGGCAACGTAGATCTCATTAAATAAACTAGTGGTTAAGGGAATGATACAATGTTGCCACAATTCATACCTGCTCTGGATATAATGATGATAATTGTTTAATTATAATCAAGTGCATGTTTAGTACAGGTGCTAAGATAGATGACAGGTAATTGCTAAAAATAACTGCTAGTACAGGTTATAAGAGTCTCAATTACTTATGCCTTTATGCAAAAATGTGATGTCAGCTAGCCTCTTGTGTAAGCCTTGCATAATCCTTGGTGTCATCTTATTTCTGGTTTTCGACGGGTAAGTCTAGCTGAGTACATTCCAGTACTCAGGGTTTATTCCCTCCTGTTGCAGATGATATGCTCTACCAAGGCTTCTGCAAAAATTGTCTCCACCCTGCGGGTGACGAAGACTAGATCACTTGGGCGCGATCATCTTTTATGTACTTTCCTGATGCTTTTGTGGGATGTTGATCAACAAGACTGGCAGTAGTTAAACAACGGGTGTGTTATGCTTCCGCTACTTTTATAAACTTGGTTTGTAATAAATTGCGACTCCGTGTGTGTAAACTTATTTCGGAACTACTTGCGAAATGTAACGTATGATGTTGTATGTTGAATGATGCGATCTTGGTTGTAAGCAAGTTGGTTTGAAATCCTTCGTAGTTTCGATTGACTACCGGGATTATATGGGCTCAAGTTCGAAAATTTGAGCGCTTCGGTGCTTGTTTTTGTACTTGTGCTCTTATAATTTGGTCGGTTCTGTTACAGCTGGTACCGGAGCATAATTCAACATTAAACACATCATACGAGTATTTAAAAATAAAAGTATTTGATTATGAAAAAGGGTTAAAACACTAAAAATTATTTTTAGGTATGCCAGTGATCACATCCCTTAGCCCAAATAAGGACTCTTAGGTGGCATATTATAGAGACTAACTTGGGGGCCTTGTTTGTTTTGTTTCGTCGTCCATACGACGTGATATTGTATGGATGCCATTCACTTGGGTGGTAATGTATGGATCAATTGCCTCGACGCTCTGGTAAATGTGAGTTGTGAGAGCATGATCGTCCAACCGGCGATCTAGGGGAGAGTAGTTTTGGTGACTTGCATACTTACATGTTTAAACCATGTAATTACGTAAGCACTTAATTGTGGGAATATATTTATATCGGGTAGCTTTGATACTGAAGTATATACATCAGGGGATGTGTATATGGAAAGTATTTAAATTACTGCCTTCTTGTGTGCATATATTGGGAAACTGTTGGGCTGAAATGAGATTTTCTGCAGGTACACTAACAGCGTAACGAGTAGACCGATAGTTTCGCTTATATGAGAGAACGTATGTATGCCACCGCCTAGCGTTAGAACTTTAGGTTTCTACTAAGGTGAGAGGGCGTACGGAACGTGCATGCATCATGTTTAATTATATCATACATATCATTTACTCCCTCCTTAAAAATTTCAGTACTCCCGACTAAATTAAATTTCGTATCCCCTAAATGATCCTCACTTTAAGTCGTATCTTGTTGCTACAGATGGCACGTACCAAGAGGATCGCTCGCAAGTCCACTGGGGGCAGGGCACCTCGTCACCAGCTCGCTCCACGTGAGCCCCGCCTTGAGCCTACTGAAGTGGAAAGGCTGAGTGCAGAGTTGGCCGAAGTGACTGCTGCCCGGAATGCAGCGCGTCAGCAACTGGAGCAAGTGATCCGTGATCGTGACCAGGAAACCCTTGCAGTCCAGAGATTGACAGTAACAAACCACAACTGTCAACGCATGCTGGTCCATGTCATGAACCAGAGGGATGAAGCCTGGCACGAGGAGAACGTTCTGAGAGCTCGTCAGTTTGAGCTCGAACAGCAGTTGGAGAATGCTGAAGAATACAATGACAATCTTCATGAAGAAGTGCACCGCCTGAACAACCAGCTAAATCCTCTGCTGCCTAGAAATATCAATGTAGATGAGGACATGGGTTCGGGAATCTTCATGGCTGAAAATGATGATGAAGCGGAGGTCAACGGACCCCAAGATGCCAAACCAGAGGAAGAACCAGAAGAAGAAGAAGATGATGAGGAGTTAGAGCCTGTTAGTGATGAGGACGGCGGGGAGATCCTTGACACCGACTCTGAGGACGATGCTTAGAGTAGTTATCACGTAGCTATGATGTTAGGATCGTCTTTTGTGCCTCCTGGGGTTGGAGTGAGGCTTTGTAATAACTTGACTTTTGGGATGTAAGGTCGAACCCTATGTTTCCTGGATGTTTAGTTGGAACCTATTAATTTCGATCGCAAATGGATGTCTTATTGTGTTGCGTTCGATGATGGTGTCACGATTAGTACCCTTCGGTGTCGCGACGAAACCGAGGGCCTCCTATGGCGCGCGACATAAGGCTGTGCTGCTTGGCACGCGCTGGTATCGAGGTGGCTAGTCATGATCCACCATGGAACTCTACCGTTGAGAAGTCTCTTTGTGGTCAGTTTGAAGAAGCATTCCTCAGTCAACTAAAAACTTTGAAATCGAATCCAAGTACCGGACGAAAGCTCAAAAATCACGTAGATTTTAACGTAAACGGTTCAGTAACTGTTGTGCTCCTTGTAAGTGAGCCTTTATCAAAGTACATCTTGTTGGATTCTCTCGCATGATTGTGCCAATTGATCCGCTTTAATTGATTGTGCGGTTGTGAGGAATTATTGTGCCATAAGTATTTGAGGAGTCTATTTCATGAAGTTAGTTTGACATATTTACAATAATTCATCTACAAACTTCCCACATCGTCAGTGCTCATTGACTATGCATTTTGCAGATGTCGTACAATCTTCGTCGGGGTCGGGGCAATGAGGATGAGGAACAGCCACCCCCTCCGCCACCACCTACCCCGGCTGAGCTGATGCAGACAGTGGTCGAAGGGCAGCGCATGCTGGCAGATGCTATGCGCCAGCTGGCCAACCGGGAAGCTCGTCCTGGCCGCCAGGGCCCAGAACCCAATCAGTACAGTGATTTTAAGGACTTTCTTGATACTAAGCCCCCGCTCTTTAAGGAGGCGGAGGAACCACTGCAAGCTGATGAATGGTTGAACACTATTGAACAAAAGTTTTGTCTGCTTCGCTTGACTGATGAGCTAAAGACTGAATATGCTTCTCACCAATTACATGGTCCAGCGGGTATTTGGTGGAGCCACTATCGTTCCACATTGCCTGCAAATGTCCCTATTGCTTGGGATCAGTTTAAGGCCGCATTTCGTGGGAACTATATTCCTCCAGGTCTTATGGCTATCAAGCACACCGAATTTATGAGGCTGTCGCAGGGCAATAAAAGTTTGACTGAATATCTGCAATCCTTCAACAACCTGGCAAGGTATGCCACGGAGTTTGTGGATACCGATTCCAAGAAAATTGCTAGCTTTAAAAGAGGCCTCGGCCCAAAGCTGATGAAGACTATGGGCACTAGCAAGTGCACTACTTTCAACGAATTTATCAGTGATGCTCTGACTCAAGAGAACAATAACTCTATCTATGCTGCTTCTAAGAGCCGCAAGAGGGCACTTGAGGCAGGTGCTTCACAGTCTCGAGCTCCAGCTGCCCCGAGGGCTCCTCCTCGCCCTCCTGCCACAAGTGCTAAGTTCCGTCCCCCGTAAAAGAAAGCGCCAGTGAAGACTGGGTTTCGCAAGGCATATACAGTGGCTCTGCCAAAGAGTAATTCGGGCCAAGGCAGCTCCAGTGTCCCTCCTAGTAACATGCCTTGCTGGAACTGCAACAAGCCAGGCCATTGGTCCAGGAACTGTCCTTACCCTAAGAAGAATGTCAACCAAGGTGGCCGTCAAGGGCACGCTCATTATAATAGTATTGAGGAAATTCCATCTGGTGAGGTTGTCACTGCTGGTAAGTTCCTAGTTGACCAACATCCTGCAGTGGTACTTTTTGATTCGGGTGCTTTGCATTCCTTTATCAGTTCTAAGTTTGCATCAGAGTTTGCACACAAATTGCATACTGTTGAAGGTGGGGGTTATTGTATTAGCGCAGCAAGTGGGAATATTTCCACAAATAAAGTAGTGGGGAATCTTGAGCTTGAGATAGAAGGGCGAAAGTACTCGCTTGCCTTAGTGGTTTTACCGGGTTTAGGCATAGATGTTATTCTGGGCATGAATTGGATGAGTCAGAATGGGGTACTCATTGATACATCCACGCGGGTAGTTATGCTCAGAGATCCTACAGATCAAAAGGGTTTTCTGGTACAACTTCCCAGAAAAGTTGATTTATCTGGGGAAGTTCATGCTGTGCAAGCAAAGGCGTTGGCCGAAATTCTAGTAGTGAATGAGTTTCCAGACGTTTTTCCCGATGATTTGCCGGGACTCCCTCCGGATCGGGATGTGGAATTTAAAATTGAATTGTTACCTGGCACAGCTCCTATCTCTAGGAGACCCTATAGGATGCCTCCGAATGAACTAGCTGAACTTAAGGTGCAATTGAATGAACTTTTGAAGAAGGGGTTGATTCGTCCTAGTTCATCGCCGTGGGGATGTCCTGCTATCTTTGTAAAGAAGAAGGATCAGTCGTTGCGGATGTGCATAGATTATAGACCTCTCAATGCAGTCACTGTCAAAAATAAGTACCCTCTACCACGTATCGACATCTTGTTTGATCAGTTGTCTAAAGCTAAAGTTTTCTCCAAGATCGATCTAAGATCTGGCTACCATCAAATTAAAATCTGCCCGGAAGATGTTCCAAAAACCGCCTTCTCTACCAGATACGGTCTTTATGAGTATCTTGTTATGTCCTTCGGCTTGACAAATGCCCCCGCACACTTTATGTACTTGATGAATTCGGTGTTTATGCACGAATTGGACAAGTTTGTGGTGGTATTTATTGATGACATCCTGATATATTCTGTAAATGAGGAAGATCACGCTGAGCATCTGCGTATAGTCCTCACAAGATTGCGTGAACATCAACTATATGCAAAGTTCAGTAAGTGTGAATTCTGGCTTCGTGAGGTACCTTTCCTTGGGCATGTGTTGTCTGATGGAGGAATTATGGTGGACCCCGCCAAGGTACAAGAAGTACTGAACTGGAAAGCTCCTATCTCGGTTCACGAGGTTCGGAGTTTTCTTGGTTTGGCTGGCTATTATCGTCGCTTCATCCCGGATTTCTCCAAAATAGCCAAGCCAATGACTCGGTTGCTGCAAAAAGACACCAGGTTTGTCTGGACTCCTGAGTGTGATGCGGCTTTTCACAAACTGCGAACTCTCCTAACCTCAGCTCCGGTTTTGGCACAACCGGATATCGAGAAACCATTTGATGTTTATTGTGATGCCTCAGGCATAGGTTTGGGAGGTGTGTTGATGCAGGAAGGTCGAGTAATTGCATATACCTCTCGACAACTTCGGAAGCATGAGGCGAATTATCCAACGCATGACTTAGAACTCGCCGCAGTTGTTCATGCTTTGAAAGCCTGGCGGCACTATCTGATGGGCAATGTCTGCAACATCTACACAGACCACAAAAGCCTCAAATACATCTTCACCCAACCTGAGTTAAATATGCGTCAAAGAAGATGACTCGAGTTGATTAAGGATTATAACCTTCAAGTGCACTATCATCCTGGCAAGGCAAATGTGGTTGCGGATGCTTTAAGCCGTAAGTCTCATTGTCATTCCCTAGTTGAAACTGATTTTCATCGATCTCGCCTTCTACATCCAGCAGTCTTGTACAACATCACTGTCTGTTGTACTCTCAAAAGCATAATTATTGAGCTCCAAAAGACTGACCCTGGTATATTCCACATCAAGCGTAAGATGAAAGAGCAAGAAACTACACAGTTCAGGGTAGATGAAGAGGGTGTACTATGGTTCAAGGATAGGTTAGTTGTGCCTAAGGACCGGGAGCTTAGAAATGATATTATGTCTGAAGCACACTCCTCTAAGTTGTCCATCCATCCTGGTAGCAATAAGATGTATTATGATTTGAAGCCATACTATTGGTGGACCAAGATGCGGAAAGAGATAGCTGCATATGTGGCTAGGTGTGATACCTGCTGTAGAGTTAAAGCTGTGCACATGAAAGCTGGGTTGCTTCAACCACTTTCTATCCCAGGTTGGAAGTGGGAAGAAATAAGTATGGATTTCATTGTCGGTCTTCCTCCTACTGTAAAAAATCATAACTCCATCTGGGTAATTGTGGATCGTTTGACCAAATCAGCTCACTTCATTCCAGTTAGAGTGGACTATCGTCCCACTGACTATGCTGAGTTGTACTTCAATCAGATAGTCCGGCTCCATGGGATACCTCGTACTCTCATATCTGACCGTGGTCCCCAGTTCACTCCTCGCTTTTGGGAGCACTTGCATCACCTTCTGGGAACCAAGTTAGTGAGAAGCTCTGCTTATCACCCCCAGACATCAGGACAGACGGAACGGGTTAACCAAATCTTGGAAGATCTGTTGCGGGCATGTGTCATTTCATCCAAGGGTTCTTGGGAAAAATGGTTACCTCTAACCGAGTTTTCGTACAATAATAGTTATCAAGAGAGTATTAAGATGGCTCCATTTGAAGCTTTGTACGGTCGTAAGTGTAGAACTCCACTAAACTGGGTAGAAGCTGGCGAAAGGAGGTATTATGGTATTGATTTTGTTCATGAAGCTGAGGAACAAGTCCGTACCATCCAAAAACATATGGCTGCAGCCCAAGCTAGACAGAAAAGTTATGCTGATCGTCGTAGAAAACCACTCGAGTTTGAAGTTAGAGACTTCGTGTATCTGAAAGTTTCTCCAATGAAGAGTGTCCAACGTTTTGGTGTTAAGCGAAAACTTGCGCCAAGATACGTGGGTCCTTTCCCAATCATAGGCAAGAGTGGAGCTGTTGCGTATAAAATCCAGTTACCTCCAGAAATGAGTGCCATATTCAACGTCTTCCATGTATCTCAGCTCAAAAAGTGTCTTCGAGTTCCTGAGGAAAGAGTCCCTTTAGGAGATATCAGGCTGGAATCCGATCTAACTTACGAAGAAAAGCCAGTCTGAGTGATCGATACTCAGGAACGAGTGACTAGAAGCAAAGTGGTTAAGTGGTATAAAGTAATGTGGAGTAATCAGGGTAGTGAAAGTGACGCTACTTGGGAACGGGAAGACTATTTACGGGATGGTTATAAGGAATTCTATGAAAAATGGTACGCTTTCCAAATCTCGGGACGAGATTTTTATAAGGGGGGAGGGCTGTAACACCTCAGGTGTTTAGCTCCTTAATTGCATTGCATTTGCATAAGCATAAGCAAGCATCATTCATTTCATGCATAAGCTTATAATATGTAAAACATGCTTTGGAAACAATGCCACATATGTTTATATTTCATGTGAAGTAAGAAGTGAGTAGTGTGCAACACACAAGTACCTTATGTGCAAATTCCTTTGTGAGATATGTCAACCACTTTAGTGTAACAAAATTAGCAAGTGTTATGCAACACACTCATGCAACATGTGCAACACGAGCTTGCAACATTTGGGTGAAAATATTGAATTACTTGTGCCAAAGTATGTGAACTAGGAATTTTGTGCAACCAATGTGTAGAGTGGCTAATTAGGTCTTATAACACCTTAATTACATTTAGGGTAAGTAGTGGAGCAATGTTCATGTTGACCAAAATTACCAAATTGCCCTTCCAAATGTTGTTGACTAAGTTGGAACCCTAGAGTGATCTGGTTTGACCAATTAAAAAGTCCAATTTAGAGATCTTGCATGGAGGAGCACCCTTAAGCAAAGTTGTAGAGAATTTCATGAGGAACAAAAGTTCTAATATGGCCATCTCATGAAAATGATCAGAACATACTCAAAAATGGCCCACAAGTCAGTATTAGAGGCTGTTTTGGGACTTAGCAATTTTTGGCTAAGTGTGAAGCTGAAAACCGTTTCACTGTACCTCACTTTGGCAACTTGTAACTCACAAAATAGGCCAAACCAGTTCTTGAGCCAATTGACAAAGTTGTTGTCCACACATAGCTCTACAACATTGTCAATATCACCATCACCTAGTTCTAAATAGTTTAAGAGATATAGCGTCAAGAAGTTAGGGTTTCAGTCGACATTATCTCTGAAACTGCATTTCAGTTTCAAGGGGGCACCACTTTGGAGCTCTGTAGTTTCAAATCTAGGCCGAACCAGCCCAAACTTCAATTGACAAACTTGTAGCCCTCATGTAGCTCTACAACATCGCCAACATCAACCACGCCTGGTTCTCACTGGTTTGGGAGTTAATCGGCGACGAAGTTGCTCTGTCAGTCGAACGGTAACGGACTCCATTCAGTCGGCAGCATCGACATTCAGTCGACCGGCAGCTTCATGCCGTGGCGCGCGGGCAGAAGAGCGGCGACGCGTGGCGACCAGGCGCTGCCATCGCCTCCACGTCGCGAGCCCAGGCGAGGGATTGAACACCGAGCGGCCACCTCCAACCCCCCACTCGCGCTCATTTTCTTCTCCCTCCCTCTCGCTCTGGCCGGGTTCACCGAGGCGGAAAACGAAGGCGCCTTTGTCGCCGTAGCCCGCTCTGTGCTCGTGCAAGCTCACCGTCGCACCCCGTCCTCCAAATCCCATCCACCGCTCCACCTGAATCCCCTCCACCTCCTCCACCCGTGGCTTGACCGGATTGTGTCGAGGTGAGGGCGAATTTCGGTTTCCGCCACCGTAAGTCCTCGCCGGCGCACTGTCCGCGCGGCGGCTCACCGTGGCCAGCTCCCTACTGTCGCCCTCCATTCTTGCTAGTTCCTGTTCTGGGTTCCGGATCAGGTAGAGAAGCTTAGGCGATGATATTACCGGCTAGGGTGGACGGTACACGCCGGAACACGGTCGTGCGCTGCCGCGCCATGATCACCGACGCGGTGCTCACGCGGTCAGCCGCATTCGCCCTACCTCTGTCCTTATCCTTAGCTTGGATAGGTCCGCCATCTCCTCTGGAAGCCGTAGCACGCCCAACCTAGGTCCCTGGCTCCCGGAGCTCGCCGGACCGCCGCCGGGTGCCGTCTCTGAGCCGCGCCCGCCATGGCCGTCGTAGCTAGGGTGGGATAGGGTTAGCAAAGCTAGGTTTGGTCGATGCAGAATGTCACGGGGAAACCGTCGGTGGACTTCCCGTCGCCAGAGACGCCGTCGTCGGCGAGCTCGAGCTCGTCGGAGTCGCGGCCGTCTCCTCCCCTCCGCTCTTCTCTCTATGACCTGCGGGCCCGCGCTGTCAGCACCCGCGCGCGGGCGGGATGGCCGAGCAGGCCGCGCGTGCGTCGCGGGCCGCGCGTGAGTCGCGGGCCGCGCGCGCGCGCCTTGGGCCGCGTCTTTTCCCGGGCCGGCCCAGTAACAAATCTGATTTATTTCATTTCTTTTATTCTGTCACAGTTTTAGATAATGTTTAGAAAATGTAGATCTAGGGTTTTACTTGCCCAAAAATTTTGAGGTAAATTTTGTTGAGATCTACAGGATGTGTAGTATTTTAGAAAAATATAAATTGGATATGTGATGTTTGTTTTCTGGGATATTTAAATAGGTCTTTGAAATGTGTTTTAAATCACATGCAAACTTGTTTAAATTATATCTTGAGTTTCAGTGTTCCAAAAATTATGAAATTTGGTGAGTAGGCTAATTTATACTTGCTCTAGCTTTGGTAAAAATTTGGGCAGTAGTGCTTAAGTACTTTTCAAGTTATAATGCTATCTTGTGATTCTAGGAAATACTTAAATGAATTTTAGTAATTTTTCTACATGTGCAATGTTCATATAAATTTTTGAAGAATGTCTTGGTACCCTAGAGTGTCTAAGAAAATTAGGAAATCTGTTGTTTGACACTTTTTACTATGCTTTGTTATTTATACAAAAATCAGCCTTTTGGGCTTATGGATTTTGTGTAGGAAGTTCCTATGAATAAATTTAATTCAGATTTTTACAGTAGCCTCGTTTTGGGTCAGAGAGTCTCCTGTAATTTTTGTAGAATTTTAGGAGCAGTTTACATATATGTTTAAAATTCCACTTAATTACTTAAGTAAATTAAGAAAGGGGTGTAAATAAATATTCTAGGTGGGCACACCTTACTTTATGGTGTTCTTGTGACCTTTGTGAACTTGTGGTAACAGTAGTTTGGTCTTATGGAATATTTGCCACATAAATAAATATTTAATCTTTGCAATTCTAGGTTTTCTGGACAGCTGGTAGCATTTCAAGGTTTGACCCTTAATAAAAGTATTGGCTAGAAAACTTGTGAATACCAAAGTGGTAGTAAACTGGTTAAACTAGCTTGTGTCAAAATTTGATGGCAATTGGGCTAGTAGTTTAGGAGTTATTGCTGTTTTAAGTGACAGTCCAGAATTGGCTGCTCTCTGTTTAGAGAGAGCAGATTCTGGAACTTTGGAATTTCGACTAGGTAAACTTTGGAATTTAGTATTGTGGTCTGAAAACATTTTGTGGTACATTTCTTAAGCTTTCCAGATTGTCTTAGATCATATCTTTTGGAGTTGGGATTCTCCAGTTATGTTAGAATCTTTGAGCTGCTGTCCAGAATGTCTTACTGTGGTAACCTAAGTAATATTACTCTTATATTGTTAGGTGTTAGGGCCTTAACCGAAGAGGAACAACTATATCTTAGGTTGGGTAGATTAGGTAAGTACTTCTCCACCGGAGAAGAGATTTGCACGTACTGATAAAATAACTGGATTAGATTATTATATTTTATTTCTGAAATGCGTTTCATTCCGAGCATGTTGCACCATTATGCACCCATGATATTTATTGTGCACTCATGCAATAGGTGTTTCGGAGGGGGTAACTCTCCTCGAATTCGAGCCAGTGATTCCGGAGGAAGTCCAGGACCAGCCGGAGCAGCTAGAGGAACCAGCCGGTGACGAAGCTCCTGCCGAAGATCTACCTGAGTGTCCTGATCACCGGCCTTCGACCTTTCTGAAAGGCAAGCCCCGGTGCATGCTGAACCTACTGATTTATAAATTAATCTTGAGTACTTTTAATTGTTTACTGCATTAAGTTGTAGGAGTTATATGAAAACACTTGTTGCATTATATCTGTCCTTGTCCAGATATCGTACTTAATCCTATATTAGGTTTAGGCACGTGTTAATGCTTAGCCCTGCTTAGTACGGTAGAAGTCGGGTGATTTCCGGTCATCCGCGAGATGTAGGAAGGAGTCACGAGTGGCTTTATGGCTATCGTGGATGGAACCATGCTTAAAAATGAAATTGAGACCGGGCGGGAGTTCGATAGTACAGCCGCAAGACACTTCATGTCTTGGGTGTGGAGCTATGCCCGTCTGAGTCGTTTAAGGACCGATTCGCTGTACGTCCTTGAGTCACGTTGAACGCAGTCTAACACTTAGTTGGCCGGATAAGTCTTTCCGACCGCGAAGCCGAGTAATGTGGTTCAGGCCGGGAATCGAATGGTAGGTTGCTTCTTGGAGGAGAGAAAGGATGTGCTTGGGGACATTGGCGTGAGACCAAGGGGGGGTTAGAGTCCCTATCACCTGGCAGAGTGTCGCCCTTGGGGTCACGACATTATTCGGACCCGCGATTCCTGAATCATATGAAACGGTGGCCTGTGCGACCCTGGCAGGGGTCTGCACGGTGAGTGTTAGAAATACCCCTCCAGCTGGATAGGAATTCGATTCGAATCGCCGTCGCTCCCGGTCAGTGAGCACTTGACTTGAGCAGCGGCAACGTAGATCTCATTAAATAAACTGGTGGTTAAGGGAATGATACAATGTTGCCACAATTCATACCTGCTCTGGATATAATGATGATAATTGTTTAATTATAATCAAGTGCATGTTTAGTACAGGTGCTAAGATAGATGATAGGTAATTGCTAAAGATAACTGCTAGTACAGGTTATAAGAGTCTCAATTACTTATGCCTTTATGCAAAAATGTGATGTCAGCTAGCCTCTTGTGTAAGCCTTGCATAATCCTTGGTGTCATCTTATTTCTGGTTTTCGACGGGTAAGTCTAGCTGAGTACATTCCAGTACTCAGGGTTTATTCCCTCCTGTTGCAGATGATATGCTCTACCAAGGCTTCTGCAAAAATTGTCTCCACCCTGTTGGTGACGAAGACTAGATCACTTGGGCGTGATCATCTTTTATGTACTTTCCTGATGCTTTTGTGGGATGTTGATCAACAAGACTGGCAGTAGTTAAACAATGGGTGTGTTATGCTTCCGCTACTTTTATAAACTTGGTTTGTAATAAATTGCGACTCCGTGTGTGTAAACTTATTTCGGAACTACTTGCGAAATGTAACGTATGATGTTGTATGTTGAATAATGCGATCTTGGTTGTAAGCAAGTTGGTTTGAAATCCTTCGTGGTTTCGATTGACTACCGGGATTATATGGGCTCAAGTTCGAAAATTTGAGCGCTTCGGTGCTTGTTTTTGTACTTGTGCTCTTATAATTTGGTCGGTTCTGTTACAGTATGGGTACACGGACCCGATGGATCGGGAGCCGGAGTGGTCGGCCGTTCAGGGCCGCATTCAGGCGCTCAGAATTATAAGTAATTTTATAACCCCTTGCTATTGTCCTAAAGTAGTAGCTTATTAGGCTGGTGTAGGCCAGAGTCCACGGAAGACGTGGAGCACCCCACTGGCAGCCAACCGCCATTAGTTGGGGAGAGCAGCCGCGCTGCAGAGGAGCGTGCTGGGTCCAGCGGCACCGCCAACCAGCACACCACAGAGCAGCAGCATGAAGAGACCACACCCACTGCCGAGTGTAACACCTCAGGTGTTTGGCTTCCATAATTGCATTGCATTGCATAAGCATGAGCATCATTCATCTCATTCATGTCTTTAATTTGTTTGCAACATGAGTATGCAACATACTCTAATATGCTTGTTTGTAATTGTTGTGCTTATGAAATGTGAGTGATGCAACTTATAGATACAACATGGGACCTCATACTTGGAAACATGGCAATGTTGTTAGTATCCCATGATAAGCTTAATTGTTGCAACAAGGCCTTGAAAAATGTGCAACATGATAATGCAACATTTTGGTGGAAAATATTGTTTGCATTGTTTCAACTTATGTGGCACTAGTAACTTGGGGTAACCAAGGTGTAGAGTGGCTAATTATATCTTATAACATCTTAATTACATTTACGGTAAATAGTGGAGCAATGTTCATGTTGACCAAAAGGACCAAAATGCCCTCCTAGGTGCTGTTGACCAACCCTTGACCCCTAGAATGCTTTGGTTTGACTATTTAAAAAGTCTAGCTTAGAGATCTTGCATGGAGAAGCAACCTTAAGCAAAGTTGTAGAGAATTTCATAAGGAACAAAAGTTCTAATATGGCCATCTCATGAAAATAACCAGAACATGCTCAAAAATGGCCCACAAGTCAGCTTGAGGGGCTACCCAACACTTAGAAAATTTATAAGTCTGAAAATTGGAATTTCAGTTTCAATGTACCCCACTTCGACGCCATGTAACTCACAAACCAAGCCGAACCAGTCCAAGCTCCAATTGACAAACTTGTAGTCCTCACATAGCTCTATAAAATTGCTGTTATCACCTCTTGCTAAATCGGGCCAGATGAGGAGATAATCAACGATGAAATTGTCCTGTCAGTCACCATTGCCGGCCTCAATTCAGACATTCAGAGCGCTGGGTGGCCGACAACTTCAGACCGTCACCGCCACATGTCCTCCACGCGCCGCGCGTGACCTGGCACCTTGGCCAGCTGCTCAACGCGTAGAAGGGTGTCCCTGATGCCGTCCAGACCTCGCCCATCCATTCCCTCCTCCTCCGTCTCTCTGTTTCGCCGAAGCGGAGGACCCGAGCCAACATCACCGCCGCGCGCTTCTCCTTGGCCATGCGTGCTCGCCATTGCACCACCGGCCGATTAACCATGGCCACAACCCCACCACCATCTCACGCACCTTGTCGACCTCCCATTTGGAGTAACCAAGCCAGGGTAACGGGCACATTGCCATTTCTGCCACCGCGAGCTCTCGCCGGTGTTCGTCCGTGCGATGGCTCACCGTGGCCAGCATAGCACCGTGCACCTCCGCTTTCCCTAGCGCGTGTTCCTTCTTTCCTACCACCCGTAGATGCTCTAGTGATGACGCTACCGCAAATGCCGACCAAACCGGACCGGAACGTGGCCGCGCACTGCCGCGCCATGGCCGCTGATGAGGTGCTCACGCGGCCACGCTACTCCACTCCATCTCGGTCCTCTTTAGTAGCCTCGTTAGGTCCGCCAAGGCTCCAGGGAGCTGATGCACCCCTATGCTGGCCATCTAGCGGTCGGAGCTCGCCGGTGCACCACCGCGCGCCATCACCGAGCCGCCGCCGCCATGGCCGAGGAAGCTAGGGTCAGGTAGAGTCCACAGTTTAGGGGGTCAAGCGATGCGGAAGGTCGAGAGGAACCTAGTGGTGCCCTTCCCCTCGCCAGAGATGCCGCCGTCGACGAGCTAGAGCTCACCGGAGCTGCGACTCCTCCTACTCTGTTCCCCTCTCTCTGACTAGCGGGTCCCGCCTATCAGACGTAGGCGCGGGCGGGAGTCTGAGCAGGCCGCGAGCGGGGCCACGCTGGCGGGTCGGGCCGGCCTAGTAGCCCTTTTTTATTTTGAATTTTTGGTTTTTCTTTAGTTATTTCACGGTTTTGAATGTTGTTTGTGATTTTCATATCTAGGGTTTGACTTGTCCAAAAATTGTGATTTAAATTTTGTTGGACTCTGTGTGAAGTGTAGTATTTAGGAAAAATATCAAATACATATGTGATGTTTATTTTCTATAAGAATTAATTAGGCCTTTGAAATGTGTTTTAAATTGAATGCAAACTTGTTAAATGGACAACTTGAGTTATAATGTTTCAAAAATTATGAAAATTGGTGAGTATGTTATTTCATGTCCATACTAGCTCTGGTAAAAATTTGGGTACTATTGCTTGAGTACATTTCAAGTTATAATGCTATCATGTTATATTAGAAGATACTTGAATGAATTTTAGTAATTTTTCTATATGTGCAATGCTCATGAATTTTATAGAAAGTGTCCTAGTACCCTAAGGTTGCTAAGAAAAATATGGTTCCTATGGCTGTGTTTAGATCCATTGAAAAGTGCACTATGCAAAAAAAAAGATTCCCCGTCACATCAAACTTGCGATACATGGAGTACTAAATATGGATAAAATCAAAAACTAATTGCACAGTTTGGTTGTACTTTGCGATACGAACATTTTGAGCCTAATTAGTCAATGGTCGGACAATTATTACTAAATATAAACGAAATGCTACAATGTATTTTGGCACTCCAAAATTTGGATCTAAACACAGCCAGAATTTTCTAAGCAGCTTGCATATAAGTTTAATTTTTCCACTTAATTAATTAAGTAAATTAAGAAAGGGTTTAAAATAAATGTCTTGGGTTGGCACACCCTACTTTCTGGTGGTTTTGGGTGATGTGTCAACTAGTAGCATCATTAGTTTGGTCATAAGGGTAGTTTGACACATGAATAAATATTTAATTTTCGTATTTCTAGGTTCTCTGGACAGCTGGTAGAATTTTTGGATTTGAACCTTGATAAATATGTTTGCTAGAAAACTTATGAATATCAAAGTGGTAGTAAACTTGTTAAACTAGCTTGTGTCAAAATTTTGTGGCATTTGGTCTAGTAGTCTAGGAGTTGTAGCTGTTTAAAGTGGCTGCCTAGAAATGACTGCTCTCTGTTTGGGAGAGGACTAGGTAAACTTTGGAATTAAGCATTGAGGTCTGAAAGTGAATTGTAGAGCATTTTATAAGCTTTCCAGATTGTCTTGTATAAGGCCTTTAGGATTTGGGAATTTACAGTTGTGATGAAAATACTTAGCTGCTGTCCAGAATGTGTTGTTGTGATATTTTGTGCTTGGTTGGTGGTAACCTAAGTAATGTTGTTCTTGTAATTGTTAGGTGTTAGGGCCTTAACTGAGGAGGAACATTTATACATTAGGTTGTGTAGATTAGGTAAGTACTTCTCTATCGGAGAAGAGATTTGCACTTATTACTGAAGTAATTTGAATAGCGCACTAGAATTGTTGAAGTGCATTCCATTCCGAGCATGCTGCATTCCTTCTTATGCATCCATGAGATTTATTGTGCATTCATGCAATAGGTGTACCGGAGGGGGTGACACTCCTCGAGTTCGAGAGAGCGATTCCGAAGGAGGATCAGGAGCAGCCGAGGGAGCCCGAGGACCCAGCCGGCGAAGGAGTTCCCGTAGACGATCTACCTGAGTGCCCGGATCATCGCCCGTCCTCGTTCCTAAAAGGCAAGCCCCGGTGCATGCTGACCCATTTGTTTTATATATTAATCTTGAGTACTTTTACTTGTTTGCTGCATTAAGTTGTAGGAGTTGTGTGAAAACACTTGTTGTATTATATCTGTCCTTGTCCAGATATCGTACTTAAACCCTAAAGTAGGTTTAGGCACGTGTCAATGCTTAGCCCTGCTTAGTCCAGTAGAAGTCGGGTGATTTCCAGTCATCTGCGAGATGTAGGAATAGGTCACGAGTGGCTATGTTGGCTATCGTGGATGGAACCATGCCTTAAAATGAATTTGAGACCGGGCGAGAGTTCGATAGTGCAGCCGCAAGACACTTCACGTCTTGGGTGCGGAGCTATGCCCGTCTGAGTCATTTAAGGACCGATTCGCTGTATGTCCTTGAGTCATGTTGAACGCAGTCTAACACTTAGTTGGCCGGATAAGTCGTTCCGACCGCGAAGCCGAGTAATACGGTTCAGGCCGGGAATCGAATGGTAGGTCACATCTTGGAGGTAGTAAGAATGTGCTTGGGGACATTGGCGTGAAACCAAGGGGGGTGTTAGAGTCCCTATCACCTGGTAGAGTGTTGCCCTTAGGGATGCGGCATCATTCGAACCCGTGACTCCTGAATTGTACGAAAGGTGGCTTGTGCGACCCTAGCAGGGGCCTGCGCGGTGAGTGTTAGAAATACCCATCTAGCTGGATAGGAATTCGATTTGAATCGCCGTCGCTCCCGGTTAGTGAGCACTTGACTTGAGCAGCGACAACATAGATCTCATTAAATTGAACAGATGGTTAAGCGAATGATATAATATTGCCGCAAATTTATACCTGCTATGGATATAATAATATTATTGTTTGATTATAATCAAGTGAATGTTTAGTACAGGTGCTAAGATAGATGATAGGTTAATGCTAAAATAACTGCTGGTACAGTTTAAAAGAGTTTAAATTACTTATGCTTTTCCGCAAAGGTGATGTCAGCCAGCTCCACTTATGAAAGCCTTGCATGATCCTTGGTGTCTCTTATTTTCTATTTCGATGGGTAAGTCTAGCTGAGTACATTCCAGTACTCAGAGTTTATTCCCTCATATTGCAGATGACATGCTTTATCAGGGCTTCTACAAGAACTGCCTCCACCCCACGGGTGATGAGGACTAGATCAGTCAGGCGTGATCATCTGTTAGATCACTTTCATAAATGCTTTTGTGGGGTGTTGATATGTAAGACTGGCAGTGGTATTTGAACTAAATGTGTGTGTTATGCTTCCGCTACTTTATGAACTCAGTTTGTAATAATTTGCGACTCCGTGTGTTGTAAGTGGATTTCCGAACTACTTGTGAAATATAACGTGTGATGTGTTATGTTGAATGATGCGATCTTGGCTGTAAACGAGCTGGTTTGAAATTCTTTGTGGCTTCGATTGACTACCGGGATTATATGGGCTCAAGTTCGAAAATTTGAGCGTTTCGGCACTTGTTTTTGTACTTGTGCTCTTATAATTTGGTCGGTTCTGTTACAGCTGGTACCGGAGCAGAATTCAATATTAAACACATCGTACGAGTATTTGAAAACAAAAGTGTTGTTTGCGAAAAGTGTTAAAAATTTAAAATTTATTTCTATAAGTATGCCAGTGATCACATCCCTTAGCCCAAATAAGGACTCTTAGGTGGCTTATTAAAAGACTAACTTGGGGGTCTTGTTTGTTTTTATTTCGTCGTCCATACGGTGTGATATTGTATGGATGCCATCCACTTGGGTGGTAATGTATGGATCAAATACCTCGACGCTCTGGTAAGTGTGAGTTGTGAGAGCATGATCGTCCAACCGGCGATCTAGGGAGAGTAGTTGTGGTTACTTGCCTACTTACATGTTCAAACCATGTAATTATGAAAGTACTTAATTGTGGGTATATCTGTCGGGTAGTTGTGATACTGAAGTATATACATTGGGGATGTGTATATGGAAAGTATTTAGTTATTGCTTACTTGTGTGCTTATATTGGGAAACTGTTGGGCTAAAATGAGATTTTCTGCAGGTACACTAAGAACGCAAACGAGTAGACCGATAATTTTGCCTTTATGAGAGAACGTATGTATGCCACCGCCTAGCGTTAGCAGTTTATGTTTATACTAGGGTGAGAGGGCGTACGGAACATGCATGCATCATGTTTAATTCATGTCATACATTTCATTTTACTCCCTCCTTAAAAATTTCGATGGTCCCGACTAAATTAAATTTTATATCCCCTAAATTATCCTCACTTTAAGCCATATCTTGTTGCTACAGATGGCTCGCACTAAGAGGACCGCTCGCAAGTCAACTAGAGGCAGGGCTCCTCGCCACCAGCTCGCTCCACGTGAGCCCCGCCCTGAGCCCACCGAGGCGGAAAGGTTGAGGGCCGAGTTGGCTGAGGTGATTGCTGCTAGAAATACGGCTCATCAACAGCTAGAGCAAGTGATACATGACAGAGATCAGGAGACACTTGCGGTCCAGAGGTTGACTATGGCTCATCGCAATTGTCAGCGCATGCTGGTCCACATGATGAACCAGCGGGATGAAGCCTAGCATGAAGAGAAACTCCTAAGAGCTCGTCAGGTGGAGCTTGAGCAACAGTTAGAAGCTGCAGAAGAATACAATAAAAATCTTCATGAGGAAGTGCACCGCCTAAACAATAAGCTCAATCCTCTACTTCCTCATGACAATGACGAGGATGAGGATATGGACTCTAGAGTCTTCATGGCTGAAGGTGATGACAACATGGAGGTCAATGGGCCACAGAATGCCCTACCAGAAGAAGAAGAAGGAGATGAGGAGCTAGAGGCTGCTAGTGACGAGGATGGCGGGGAGATCTTCGACACTGACTCTGAGGACAATGCTTAGAGTAGTCATTGCATAGCTATGACGCTGGAGTTATCTTTTGTGCCCTCCATGTGTGGGAGTGAGACTTTGTAATAACTTAGTTTTTGAGATGTAACATCGAACCCTATGTTGTCCTGGATGTTAGTTTGAACATGTTAAATTTCGGTCACAAATGGATGTCTCATTGAGTTGTGTTCGGTGATGGTGTCACGATTAGCACCCTTTGGTGCCGCGATGAAACCGAGGGCCTCCTATGGCGCGCGACATAAGGCTGTGCTGGTATCGAGGTGGCTAGTCATGATTCACCATGGAACTCTACCAATGGGCTGTCTCCTCGTGGTCATTTCTTGGTTAGCCTTTCCTATTTGGCTAGAAGTTTAGTTTGAATCCGGACACCCGTTACGTAAGGTTGAAATTCCATTGATATCAATGTGACCTATTTAGTCACGTGCTCCCTGCATGAGGGCCTTTAATAAATTCCATCTTTTCATCAGAAGATATCTTGTTTGTTATGTCCATCACATAATTGCGTCTATTGGTGCACTTGATGAGGTTGTGTGGTTGTGATGAATTACTGTGCCTCGGTTGTTTGCGAAGTCATTTCTAATGAAATCAGTTTGGCATATTTACACAATTCATCTACAAATTTCCCACATCGTCAGTGCTCATTGGCTATGCATTTTAAAGATGGCGTACAACCTCCGTCGTGGTCGTGGCGTTGAGGATGAGGAACAGCCACCCCCTCCGCCACAACCCACTCCGGTGGAACTAATGCAGACGGTGGTTGAAGGTCAGCGCCTGTTAGCAGACGCTATGCACCAGCTAGTCAACCGGGATGCTCGCCATGGTCATCAGGGACCGGAACCAAATCAGGATAGTGACTTCAAGGATTTTCTTGACACCAAGCCCCCGCTCTTTAAGGAGGCGGAGGAACCTCTGCAAGCTGATGAGTGGTTGAATACCATTGAGCAGAAGTTCCGTCTGCTTCGTCTGACTAAGGAGCTGAAGACCGAGTATGCTTCCCACCAACTGCATGGCCCGGCTGGTATTTGGTGGAGTCACTACCGCTCCATGTTGCCTCCTAATGTCCCGATCGCTTGGGACCTGTTTAAAGCAGCTTTCCGTGGGAATTACATTCCTCCAGGTTTGATGGCTATAAAGCACACGGAGTTCATGAGATTAACCCAAGGCAATAAGAGTTTGACGGAATACCTGCAAGCCTTTAACAACCTTGCAAGGTATGCAACTGAGTTTGTGGATACTGATGCTAAGAAGATTGCTAGCTTCAAGCGTGGCTTCGGTCCGAAGCTGATGAAGACCATGGGCACTAGCAAATGTGCTACTTTCAATGACTTTATCAGTGATGCTCTGACCTAAGAGAACAATAAACAATAATTCTATCTATGCTGCTTCTAAGAACCGCAAGAGGGCCCTTGAGGCGGGTGCTTCACAGTCCCGAGCTCCAGCTGCACCGAGGGCTCCTTCTCGCCCTCCTGCCACAAGTGCTAAGTTCCGTCCCCCGCAGAAGAAGGCTCCAGCTAAGACTGGGTTTCGCAAAGCATATACAATGTCTCTGCCAAAGGGTAGTTCTGGTCAAGGCAGCTCCAGTGTCCCTCCAAGCAACATGCCTTGCTGGAACTGCAACAAACTAGGTCATTGGTCTAGGAATTGTCCATATTCTAAGAAGAATGCAAATCAAGGTGGTCGTCAGAGGCATGTTCATTATAATAGTACTGAAGAAATTCCATCTGGTGAGGTAGTCACTACTGGTAAGTTCCTAGTTGATCAACATTCTGCAGTGGTGCTATTTGATTCAGGTGCTTCGCATTCCTTTATCAGTCCTATGTTTGCATCGAAGTTTGCACACAAATTACATGCTGTTGATGGTGTGGGTTATTGCATTAGAGCGGTAAGTGGGAATATTTCCACAAATCAAGTAGTAAGAGATTTAGAATTTGAAATAGAAGGGTGAAAGTACTCGCTTACCTTAGTGGTTTTGCCTGGATTAGGCATATATGTTATTTTGGGCATGAATTGGATGAGTCAGCATGGGGTGCTCATTGATACATCCACCCGGGTAGTTATGCTCAGAGATCCTACTAATCAAAAAAGTTTTCTAGTGCAACTTCCCCGGCAAATTGACCTTTCTAGTGAAGTTCATGCGGTGCAAGCGAAGGCATTAGCTGATATTCCTGTAGTGAGTGAGTTTCCTGACGTTTTTTCCGATGATTTGCCTAGACTGCCTCCGGATCGGGATGTGGAGTTTAAAATCGAGTTGTTGCCTGGCACGGCACCCATCTCTAGAAGACCCTATAGGATGCCTCTGAATGAACTAGCTGAACTTAAGGTGCAGTTGAATGAACTTTTGAAGAAGGGGCTCATTCGTTTTAGTTCGTCTCCGTGGGGATGTCCTGCTATCTTTGTAAAGAAGAAGGACTAGTCATTGCGGATGTGCATAGATTATAGGCCTCTGAATGCAGTCACTGTCAAGAATAAGTATCCTCTACCGCGTATCGACATCTTGTTTGATCAGTTGTCTAAAGCTAAAGTCTTTTCCAAGATCGATATGAGGTCTAGCTACCATCAAATTAAAATCCATCCGGAAGATGTTCCAAAAACAACTTTCTCTACAAGATATGGTCTTTATGAGTATCTTATTATGTCCTTCGGCTTGACCAAAGCCCCTGCACACTTCATGTACTTGATGAATTCGGTGTTTATGCCCGAATTGGACAAGTTTGTGGTGGTATTTATTGATGACACCTTGATATATTCTGAAAATGAGGAATACCACGCTGAACATCTACGTATAGTCCTTATAAGACTGCGTGAACATCAACTGTATGCAAAATTCAGTAAGTGCGAATTCTGGCTTCGTGAAGTACCTTTCCTTGGGCATGTGTTGTCCGATGGGGGAATTATGGTGGATCCCGCCAAGGTACAAGAAGTACTAAAATGGAAGGCTCCTATCTCGGTTCATGAGGTCTGGAGTTTTCTTGGATTGGCTAGATATTATCGTCGCTTCATCCTGGATTTCTCTAAAATAGCCAAGCCAATGACTCGGTTGCTGCAAAAAGACATCAGGTTTGTCTGGACTCCTGAGTGTGATGCGGCTTTTCACAAACTGCGAACTCTCCTAACCTCGGCTCCAGTTTTGGCGCAACCGGATATCGAGAATCCATTTGATGTGTATTGTGATGCCTCAGGCATAGGTTTGGGAGGTGTTCTGATGCAGGAAGGCCGAGTAATTCATATACCTCTCGACAACTTCAGAAGCATGAGGTGAATTATCCAACACATGACTTAGAACTCGTTGCAGTTGTTCATGCTTTGAAAGCCTAGCGGCACTATATGTTGGACAATGTTTGCAATATCTATACTGACCATAAAAGCCTCAAATATATCTTCACCCAACCCGAGTTGAATATACATCAAAGAAGATGGCTTGAGTTGATTAAAGATTATAATCTCCAAGTGCACTATCATCTTGGCAAGGCAAATGTGGTTGCCGATGCTTTAAGCCGTAAGTCTCATTGCCACTCCTTAGTTGAAAGTGATTTTCATCTATCTCGCCTTCTACACCTAGCAATTCTGTACAACATCACTATTAGTTGCACTCTCAAGAGTAGAATTATTGAGCTCCAAAAGACTGACACTGGTATATTCCACATCAAGCGTAAGATGAAAGAGCAAGAAACTAAACACTTTAGGGTAGATGAAGAGGGTGTGCTGTGGTTCAAGGATAGGTTAGTTGTGCCTAAGGATAGCGAGCTTAGGAATCATATTATGTATGAAGCACATTCCTCTAAGTTGTCCATCCATCCTAGTAGCAATAAGATGTATTACGATTTGAAGCCATACTATTGGTAGACCAAAATGCAGAAAAAATAGCTGCATATGTTGCTAGGTGTGATACCTGCTGTAGGGTTACGGCTATGCACCTGAAAGCTGGATTGCTTCAACCACTTTCTATCCTAGGTTGGAAATGGGAAGAGATAAGTATGGATTTCATTGTTGGTCTTCCTCCTACTGTTAAGAATCATAACTCTATCTGGGTAATTGTAGATCGTTTAACCAAGTCGGCTCACTTCATTCCTGTCCGAGTAGACTATCGTCCTACTGACTATGCTGAGTTGTACTTCCATCAGATAGTCCGGCTCCATGGGATCCCTCGCACTATCGTTTTTGACCGTGGTCCACAGTTTACTGCTCGTTTTTGGGAGCACTTGCATCACCTTTTGGGAACCAAGTTAGTGAGAAGGTCTGCATATCACCCCCAAACGTCAGGTCAGACTGAACGAGTTAACCAAATCTTGGAGGATATGTTACAGGCTTGTGTTATTTCATCCAAGGGTTCATGGGAGAAATGGTTGTCTCTAGCTGAGTTTTCGTATAATAATAGTTATCAAGAGAGCATTAAGATGGCCCTATTCGAAGCATTGTACGATCGTAAGTGTAGAACCACACTAAATTGGATAGAAGCTGGCGAGAGAAGGTATTATGGTATTGATTTTGTCAAGGAAGCTGAGGAACAAGTTTGTACCATCAAAGTACATATGGTTGCAGCTCAATCTAGACAGAAAGGTTACACTGATCACCGTAGAAAACCGATCGAGTTTGAAGTTGGAGACTTCGTATATCTGAAAGTTTCCCCTATGAAGAGTGTACAACATTTTGGTGTGAAGTGGAAGCTTGCACTAAGATACGTGGGTCCTTTCCAGATCATAGGAAAGAGTGGTGCTGTCGCGTATAAGATCCAGTTACCTCCTGAAATGAGCGCCATTTTCAATGTTTTCCATGTATCTCAGTTAAAGAAATGTCTTCGGGTTCCTGAAGAAAGAGTTCTATTAGGGGATATCAGGCTAGAATCTGATGTAACTTATGAAGAAAAGCCAGTCCGTGTGATTGACACTCGAGAGTGGATAACTAGAAGTCGAGTGGTTAAGTGGTATAAACTAATGTGGAGTAATCAGGGTAGTGAGAGTGATGCTACGTGGGAGCGAGAAGACTATTTACATGATGGTTATAAGGAATTCTATCAACAATGGTACGCTTTCCAAATCTCGGGATGAGATTTTTATAAGGGGGAGGGCTGTAACACCTCAGGTGTTTGGCTTCCATAATTGCATTGCATTTCATAAGCATGAGCATCATTCATCTCATTCATGTCTTTAATTTGTTTGCAACATGAGTATGCAACATACTCTAATATGCTTGTTTGTAATTTTTGTGCTTATGAAATGTGAGTGATGCAACTTGTAGATACAACATGGGATCTCATACTTGGAAACATGGAAATGTTGTTAGTATACCATGATAAGCTTAATTGTTGCAACAAGGCCTTGAAACATGTGCAACATGATAATGCAACATTTTGGTGGAAATATTGTTTGCATTGTTTCAACTTATGTGGCACTAGTAAGTTGGGGTAACCAAGGTGTAGAGTGGCTAATTATATCTTATAACACCTTAATTACATTTAGGGTAAATAGTGGAGCAATGTTCACATTGACCAAAAGGACCAAAATGCCCTCCTAGGTGCTGTTGAGCAACCCTTGACCCCTAGAATGCTTTGGTTTGACTGTTTAAAAAGTCTAGCTTAGAGATCTTGCATGGAGAAGCAACCTTAAGCAAAGTTGTAGATAATTTCATAAGGAACAAAAGTTCTAATTTGGCCATCTCATGAAAATGACCAGAACATGCTCAAAAATGGCCCACAAAGTCAGCTTGAGGGGCTACCCAACACTTAGAAAATTTCTAAGTCTAAAAATTAGATTTTCAGTTTCAATGTACCCCACTTCGACGCCATGTAACTCACAAACCAAGCCGAACCAGTCCAAGCTCTAATTGACAAACTTGTAGTCCTCACATAGCTCTACAAAATTGCTGTTATCACCTCTTGCTAAATCAGGCCAGATGAGGAGGTAATCAACGACGAAATTGTCCTGTCAGTCACCATTGCCGGCCTTGATTCATACATTTAGAGCGCTAGGTGGGCGACAACTTCAGGCCGTCACCGCCGCGTGTCCTTCACACGCCGCGCGCGACCTATCACCTTGGCCAGCTGCTCAACGCATAGAAGGGTGTCCCTGCTACCATCTAGACCTCGCCCATCCATTCCCTCCTCCGTCTCTCTATTTCGCCGAAGCGGAGGACCCGAGCCAACATCGCCGCCGCACGCTTCTCCTCGGCCGTGCGCGCTCGCCATTGCACCACTGGCCGATTCACCACGACCACAACCCTGCCACCATCTCATACACCTTGTCAACCTCCCATTTGGAGTAACCAAGCCAGGGTAAGGGGCACGTTGCCATTCCCGCCACCACGAGCTCTCGCCGGCGTTCGTCTGCGCGATGGCTCACCGTGGCTGTAACACCTCAGGTGTTTAGCTCCTTAATTGCATTGCATTTGCATAAGCATAAGCAAGCATCATTCATTTCATGCATAAGCTTATAATATGTAAAACATGCTTTTGAAACAATGCCACATATGTTTATATTTCATGTGAAGTAAGAAGTGAGTAGTGTGCAAAACATAGGTATCTTATGTGTAATTTCCTTGGTGAGATATGTCAACCACCTTAGTGTAACATAATGAGCAAATGTTATGCAACACACTCATGCAACATGTGCAACATGAGCTTGCAACATTTGGGTGAAAGTATGGAATTCCTTGTTCCAAAGTATGTGACACTAGGAACTTGGTGCAACCAATATGTAGAGTGGTTAATTAGGTCTAATAACACCTTAATTACATTTAGGGTAAGTAGTGGAGCAATGTTCATGTTGACCAAAATTACCAAATTGCCCTTCCAAATGTTGTTGACTAAGTTGGACCCCTAGAGTGATCTGGTTTGACCAATTAAAACGTCCAATTTAGAGATCTTGCATGGAGGAGCAACCTTAAGCAAAGTTGTAGAGAATTTCATGAGGAACAAAAGTTCTAATATGGCCATCTCATGAAAATGACCAGAACATGCTCAAAAATGGCCCACAAGTCAGTATTAGGGGCTGTTTTGGGACTTAGCAAATTTTGGCTAAGTGTGAAGCTGAAAACCGTTTCACTGTACCTCACTTTGACAACTTGTAACTCACAAACTAGGCCAAACCAGTCCTGGAGCCAATTGACAAAGTTGTTGTCCACACATAGCTCTACAACATTGTCAATATCACCATCACCTAGTTCTAAATGGTTTAGGAGATATGGTGTCTAGAAAATCGGGTTTCAGTCGGCTTAGTGACTGAAACTAAGTTTCAGTTTCAAGGGGCACCACTTTGGAGCCTTGTAGTTTCAAATCTAGGCCGAACCAGCCCAAACTCCAATTGACAAACTAGTAGTCCTCATGTAGCTCTACAACTTTGCCAACATCACCCACGTCTGGTTCTCACTGGTTTGGGAGTTAATCGTCGACGAAGCTGCTCTGTCAGTCGAACGAGGACGACCTCCATTCAGTAAACGGCGACGCCATGCAGCCGGACAGCCGGCTCGCGTCGTGGCGCTCGGGCAGAGCCCGGTGGCCGCGTGGTGCGTGCGTGCTGCTGTCCTCTCCACGTCGCGAGCTCACGCGCGGGAGTGAAGTGGGAGTCAACACCTCAATTCCCAGCACTCACGACACTCCCTCCTCCATTCCCTCGCTCTCTGGTCCGACGAGCGGTGCCACTCCAACCCCGCCATGGCCGGGCGAGCTCACCACCGCACGGTAGCCTACCTAACTTCACCCACAGCTCCGCCTTAGGCTCCCTGACCTTCCCCTACATCGCGCTTGATCCATTTCGTAGAGGTGAGAAGGTATTGTCGACTTTCTCTCCACTGGAGCTCACCGGAGTATCGCCGCCGCCATGGTCCACCGTGGCCAGCTCCCCTCCCTCATTCTCCTCATGTCATGAACCTCGTTCTCACCTCCGTAATCTGTGGGGATGCTTGTGGCGAGACCTTACCGTGGGATGCGACCTCGCCGGAGCGGAACACGACGACCACCGTCGTCGCGCTCATCGCCCCGCATCACGGCGCTCCATGGCCGGGGTGGTTAGGGCCTCTCTCCATCTCCCTTCCTACCTCAATAGCTCGCCTAGCTGCAGTGGAGCTCGTACCAAGCTTAGCTGGGACCGTGCGGCCTCACCGGCGGCGGTACACCGCCACCCGACCCTCACCGGCCGCCGCTCGCGGTGGCGAGCCCCTCCCACTCCAACCTAAGCCATCCTTCTTGCACGAATCAGAGCACCTTGTGACGGAGAACGCGAGGGTGTGCTTGGTTTCCCGAGCGAGCTCCCCTCCGACGAGCTTGAGCTCGCCGGAGCTCGCGGTTCGCCGCCCCTCTGCCCTCTGTCACTGACCGCGGGGCCCCACCTGTCGGAGCCGCGCGTGGGCGGGAGCCCGAGCGGGCCGCGCGCGCGCCGTGGGCCGCGTCCTTTCCCGGCCGGCCCAGTATAAAAGGAGATCTTTTTTCTTTTTTATTTATTTTTGCTACAGAATTTTGGTTAAGTTTGGAAAATGTAGATCTAGGGTTTCACTTACTCAAAAATCATGAGATAAATTTTAGTAGAATCTACTTGATGTGTAGTATTTTAGAAAAATATAAATTGGATATGTGATGTTTGTTTTCTGGGATATTTAAATAGGTCCTAGAAATGTGTTTTAAATCACATGCAAACTTGTTTAAATTATATCTTGAGTTTCAGTGTTCTAAAAATTATGAAATTTGGTGAGTAGGCTAATTCATACTTGATCTAGCTTTGGTAAAAATTTGGACAGTAGTGCTTAAGTACTTTTTAAGTTATAAGGCTATCTTATTATTCTAGGAAATACTTAAATGAATTTTTGTAATTTTTCTACATGTGCAATGTTCATATAAATTTTTGGAGAATGTCTTGGTACCCTAGAGTGTCTAAGAAAATTAAGAAATCTGTTGTTTGACACTTTTTACTGTGCTTTGTTATTTATACAAAAATCAGCCTTTTTGGCTTGGGAATTTTGTGTAGGGAGTTCCTGTGAATAAATTTAGTTCAAATTTTTACAGTAGCCTCTTTTTGGGTCAGAGAGTCCCCTGTAATTTTTGTAGAATTTCAGGAGCAGCTTACATATATGTTTGAAATTCCACTTAATTACTTAAGTAAATTAAGAAATGACTTTAAATAAATATTCTAGGTGGGCACACCTTACTTCCTGGTGTTTTTGTGACCTTTGTGAACTTGTAGTAGTATTAGTTTGGTCCTAGAGAATGTTTGCCACATAAATAAATATTTAATCTTTGCAATTTTAGGTTTTCTAGACAGCTGATAGTATTTCTAGGTTTGATCTTGGATAAAGGTGGTTTCTGGAAAACTTGTAAATACCAAAGTTGTAGTAAAAGTTGTAAATGAGCTTGTGTCAAAATTTGGGGGTATTTGGCTTAGTAGTTTGGGAGTTATTGCTGTTTAAAGTGACAGTCCAAAATTGATTGCTTTCTGTTTAGAGAGAACAGATTCTGGAACTTTGGAATTTTGACTAGGTAAACTTTGTAATTTAGTGTGGTGGTCTGAAAACATTTTGTGGTACATTTCTTAAGCTTTCCAGATTGTCCAAGATCATCTCTTTTGAAGTTGGGATTCTCCAGTTATGTTAGAATCTTTAAGCTGCTGTCCAGAATGTCTTACTGTGGTAACCTAAGTAATATTACTCTTGTATTGTTAGGTGTTAGGGCCTTAACCGAAGAAGAACAGCTGTATCTTAGGTTGAGTAGCTTAGGTAAGTACTTCTCCACCGGAGAAGAGATTTGCACGTACTAATAAAGTAACTTGAATAGAGTATTTTATTTCTGAAATGCATTTCATTCCGAGCAGGTTGCACCCATTTATGCATCCATGATAATTATTGTACATTCATGCAATAGGTGTACCGGAGGGGGTAACTCTCCTCGAATTTGAGCCTGTAATTCCGGAGGAAGTCCAGGACCAGCCAGAGGAGCCAGCGGAACCAGTCGGCGAAGGAGACGCCGCTGAAGACTTGCCCGAGTGCCCTGACCACCGGCCCTCGACCTTTCTGAAAGGCAAGCCCCGGTGCATGCTGAACCTACTATTTTATAAATTAATCTTGAGTACTTTTAATTGTTTACTGCATTAAGTTGTAGGAGTTATATGAAAACACTTGTTGCATTATACCTGTCCTTGTCCAGATATCGTACTTAATCCTATATTAGGTTTAGGCACGTGTCAATGCTTAGCCCTGCTTAGTTCGGTAGAAGTCGGGTGATTTCCGGTCATCCGCGAGATGTAGGAAGGAGTCACGAGTGACTTTATGGCTATCGTGGATGGAACCATGCCTTAAAATGAAATTGAGACCGGGCGGGAGTTCGATAGTACAGCCGCAAGACACTTCACGTCTTGGGTGTGGAGCTATGCCCGTCTAAGTCGTTTAAGGACCGATTCGCTGTACGTCCTTGAGTCATGTTGAACGCAGTCTAACACTTAGTTGGTCGGATAAGCCGTTCCGACCGCGAAGTCGAGTAGTATGGTTCAGGCCGGGAATCGAATGGTAGGTTGCATCTTGGAGGAGAGAAAGGATGTGCTTGGGGACATTGGCGTGAGACCAAGGGGGGGTTAGAGTCCCTATCACCTGGCAGAGTGTCGCCCTTGGGGACGCGACATTATTCGGGCCCGCGATTCCTGAACTGTACAAAAGATGACCTGAGCAGCCTTCGCCAGGCGTGACTCGGTGAGTGTTAGAAATACCCCTCCAGCTGGATAGGAATTCGATTCGAATCGCCGTCGCTCCCAGTTAGTGAGCACTTGACTTGAGCAGCGGCAACGTAGATCTCATTAAATGAACAGATGGTTAAGTGAATGATACAATGTTGCCACAATTCATACCTGCTCTGGATATAATGATGATAATTGTTTGATTATAATCAAGTGCATGTTTAGTACAGGTGCTAAGATAGATGACAGGTAAATGCTAAAAATAACTGCTAGTACAGGCTATAAGAGTTTCAATTACTTATGCCTTTATGCAAAATGTTATGTCAGCTAGCCTCTTGTATAAGCCTTGCATAATCCTTGGTGTCATCTTATTTCTGGTTTTCGTCGGGTAAGTCTAGCTGAGTACATTCCAGTACTCAGGGTTTATTCCCCCCTGTTGCAGATGATATGCTCTACCAAGGCTTCTGCAAAAATTGTCTCCACCCTGCGGGTGACGAAGACTAGATCACTTGGGCGTGATCATCTTTTATGTACTTTCCTGATGCTTTTGTGGGATGTGGATCAACAAAACTAGCAGTAGTTAAACAACGGGTGTGTTTATGCTTCCGCTACTTTTATAAACTTGGTTTGTCATAATTGCGACTCTGGGTGTGTAAACTTATTTCGGAACTACTTGCGAAATGTAACGTATGATGTTGTATGTTGAATGATGCGATCTTGGTTGTAAGCAAGTTGGTTTGAAATCCTTCGTGGTTTCGATTGACTACCGGGATTATATGGGCTCAAGTTCGAAAATTTGAGCGCTTCGGTGCTTGTTTTTTTGTACTTGTGCTCTTATAATTTGGTCGGTTCTGTTACAGCTAGTACCGGAGCATAATTCAACATTAAACACATCGTACGAGTATTTAAAAACAAAAGTATTTGATTATGAAAAAGGGTTAAAGCACTAAAAATTATTTTTAGGTATGCCAGTGATCACATCCCTTAGCCCAAATAAGGACTCTTAGGTGGCTTATTATAAGGACTAACTTGGGGGCCTTGTTTGTTTTTGTTTCGTCGTCCATACGGCGTGATATTGTATGGATGTCATCCACTTGGGTGGTAATGTATGGATCAATTGCCTCGACGCTCTGGTAAGTGGGAGTTGTGAGAGCATGATTGTCCAACCGGCGATCTAGGGGAGAGTAGTTTTGGTGACTTGCATACTTACATGTTTAAACCATGTAATTACGTAAGCACTTAATTGGGGGAATATATTTATATCGGGTAGCTTTGATACTGAAGTATATACATCAGGGGATGTGTATATGGAAAGTATTTAAATTACTGCCTTCTTGTGTGCATATATTGGGAAACTGTTGGGCTAAAATGAGATTTTCTGCAGGTACACTAACAGTGTAACGAGTAGACCGATAGTTTCGCTTATATGAGAGAACGTATGTATGCCACCGCCTAGCGTTAGAACTTTAGGTTTCTACTAAGGTGAGAGGGCGTACGGAACGTGCATGCATCGTGTTTAATTATATCATACATGTCATTTACTCCCTCCTTAAAAACTTCTGTACTCCCGACTAAATTAAATTTCGTATCCCCTAAATGATCCTCACTTTAAGTCCTATCTTGTTGCTACAGATGGCACGTACCAAGAGGACCGCTCGCAAGTCCACTGGGGGCCGGGCACCTCATCACCAGCTCGCTCCACGTGAGCCCCGCCCCGAGCCTACTAAGGTGGAAAGGCTGAGGGCGGAGTTGGCTGAAGTGACTGCTGCCAGGAATGCAGCGCGTCAGCAATTGGAGCAAGTGATCCGTGATCGTGACCAGGAAACCCTTGCAGTCCAGAGATTGACAGTAGCAAACCGCAACTGTCAACGCATGCTGGTCCGGGTCATGAACCAGAGGGATGAAGCCTGGCATGAGAAGAACGTTCTGAGAGCTCGTCAGTTTGAGCTCGAACAGCAATTGGAGAATGCTGAAGAATACAATGACAATCTTCATGAAGAAGTGCACCGCCTGAACAACGAGCTTAATCCCCTGCTGCCTCGAAACAACAACGTCGATGAGGACATGGGTTCTGAAATCGTTATGGCTGAAAATGATGATGAAGTGGAGATCAACGGACCCCAAGATGCCGAACCAGAGGAAGAACCAGAAGAAGAAGAAGAAGATGAGGAGTTAGAGCCTGTTAGTGATGAGGACGGCGGGGAGATCCTTGACACCGACTTTGAGGACGATGCTTAGAGTAGTATCACGTAGCTATGATGTTAGGATCGTCTTTTGTGCCTCCTGGGGTTGGAGTGAGGCTTTGTAATAACTTGACTTTTCGGATGTAAGGTCGAACTCTATGTTTCCTGGATGTTTAGTTGGAACCTGTTAATTTCGATCGCAAGTGGATGTCTTATTGTGTTGCGTTCGATGATGGTGTCACGATTAGTACCCTTTGGTGCCGCGACGAAATCGAGAGCCTCCTATGGCGTGCGACATAAGGTTGTGCTGCTTGGCACGCGCTGGTATCATGGTGGCTAGTCATGATCCACCATGGAACTCTACCGTTGAGAAGTCTCTTTGTGGTCAGTTTGAAGTAGATTTCTCAGTCAACTAAAAGCTTTGAAATCGAATCCAAGTACCGGGCGAAAGATCAAAACTCACGTAGACTTTAGTGTAAACGGTTCAGTAACTGCTGTGCTCCTTGTGAGTGAGCCTTTATCAAAGTACCTCTTGTTGGATTCCCTCGCATGATTGCGCCAATTGATCCGCTTGAACGGATTGTGCGGTTGTGATGAATTATTGTGCCATGAGTATTTTGAGAAGTCTATTTCATGAAGTCAGTTTGACATATTTACAATAATTCATCTACAAATGTTCCACATCATCAGTGCTCATTGGCTATGCATTTTGCAGATGTCGTACAATCTCCGTCGGGGTCGTGGCAATGAGGATGAGGAACAGCCACCCCCTCCGCCACCACCTACCCCGGCTGAGCTGATGCAGACAGTGGTCGAAGGGCAGCGCATATTGGCAGATGCTATGCGCCAGCTGGCCAACCGGGAAGCTCGTCCTGGCCGCCAGGGCCCAGAACCCAATCAGTACAGTGATTTCAAGGACTTTCTTGATACTAAGCCCCCGCTCTTTAAGGAGGCGGAGGAACCACCGCAAGCTGATGAGTGGTTGAATACTATTGAACAAAAGTTTTGTCTGCTTCGCTTGACCGATGAGCTAAAAACTGAATATGCTTCTCACCAACTACATGGTCCAGCGGGTATTTGGTGGAGCCACTATCGTTCCACACTGCCTGCAAATGTCCCTATTGCTTGGGATCAGTTCAAGGCCGCATTTTGTGGGAACTATATTCCTCCAGGTCTTATGGCAATCAAGCACACAGAATTCATGAGGCTGTCATAGGGAAATAAAAGCTTGACTGAATATCTGCAATCTTTCAACAACCTGGCAAGGTATGCCACAGAGTTTGTGGATACTGATTCTAAGAAAATTGCTAGCTTTAAAAGTGGCCTCGGCCCAAAGCTGATGAAGACTATGGGCACTAGCAAGTGCACTATCTTCAATGAATTTATCAGTGATGCTCTGACTCAAGAGAACAATAACTCGATCTATGCTGCTTCTAAGAGCCGCAAGAGGGCACTTGAGGCAGGTGCTTCACAGTCTCGAGCTCCAGCTGCCCCGAGGGCACCTTCTCGCCCTCCTGCCACAAATGCTAAGTTCCGTCCTCCGCAAAAGAAGGCGCTAGTGAAGACTGGGTTTCGCAAGGCATATACCGTGGCTCTGCCAAAGAGTAATTCGGGCCAAGGCAGCTCCAGTGTCCCTCCTAGCAACATGCCTTGCTGGAACTGCAACAAGCCAGGTCATTGGTCCAGGAATTATCCTTATCCCAAGAAGAATGTCAACCAAGGTGGCCGTCAGGGGCACGCTCATTATAACAGTATCGAGGAAATTCCATCTGGTGAAGTTGTCACCGCTGGTAAGTTCCTAGTTGACCAACATCCTGCTGTGGTACTTTTTGATTCAGGTGCTTCGCATTCCTTTATCAGTCCTAAGTTTGCATCAGAGTTTGCACACAAATTGCATACTGTTGAAGGTGGGGGTTATTGCATTAGCGCAGCAAGTGGGAATATTTCCACAGATAAAGTAGTGGGGAATCTTGAGCTTGAGGTAGAAGGGCGAAGGTACTCGCTTGCCTTAGTGGTTTTGTCGGGCTTAGGCATTGATGTTATATTGGGCATGAATTGGATGAGTCAGAATGGGGTACTCATTGATACATCCACTCAGGTAGTTATGCTCAGAGATCCTACGGATCAAAAAGGTTTTCTGGTACAACTTCCCAGAAAAGTTGATTTGTCTGGGGAAGTTCATGCTGTGCAAGCAAAGGCGTTGGCCGAAATTCCCGTAGTAAGTGAGTTTCCGGACGTTTTTCCCGATGATTTGCCGGGGCTCCCTCCGGATCGGGATGTGGAGTTTAAAATTGAGTTGTTGCCTGGCACGGCTCCCATCTCTAGGAGACCCTATAGGATGCCTCCGAATGAACTAGCTGAACTTAAGGTGCAATTGAATGAACTTTTGAAGAAAGGGTTGATTCGTCCTAGCTCATCGCCGTGGGGATGTCCTGCTATCTTTGTAAAGAAGAAGGATCAGTCGTTGCGGATGTGCATAGATTATAGACCTCTCAATGCAGTCACTGTCAAAAATAAGTACCCTCTACCACGTATCGACATCTTGTTCGATCAGTTGTCTAAAGCTAAAGTTTTCTCCAAGATCGATCTAAGATCTGGCTACCATCAAATTAAAATCCGCCCGGAAGATGTTCCAAAGACAGCCTTTTCTACCAGATACGGTCTTTATGAGTATCTTGTTATGTCTTTCGGCTTGACAAATGCCCCCGCACACTTCATGTACTTGATGAATTCGGTGTTTACGCCCGAATTGGACAAGTTTGTGGTGGTATTTATTGATGACATCCTGATATATTCTGTAAATGAGGAAGATCACGCTGAACATCTGCGTATAGTCCTCACAAGACTGCGTGAACATCAACTATATGCAAACTTCAGTAAGTGCGAATTCTGGCTTCGAGAAGTACCTTTCCTTGGGCATGTGTTGTCCGATGGAGGAATTATGGTGGACCCCGCCAAGGTACAAGAAGTACTGAACTGGAAAGCTCCTATCTCGGTTCACGAGGTTCAGAGTTTTCCTGGTTTGGCTGGCTATTATCGTCGCTTCATCCCGGATTTCTCCAAAATAGCCAAGCCAATGACTCGGTTGCTGCAAAAAGACACCAGGTTTGTCTGGACTCCTGAGTGTGATGCGGCTTTTCACCAACTGCGAACCCTCCTAACCTCAGCTCCGGTTTTGGCACAACCGGATATCGAGAAACCATTTGATGTTTATTGTGATGCCTCAGGCATAGGTTTGGGAGGTGTTCTGATGCAGGAAGGCCGAGTAATTGCATATACCTCTCGACAACTTCGGAAACATGAGGTGAATTATCCAACACATGACTTAGAACTCGCCGCGGTTGTGCATGCTTTGAAAGCCTGGCGACACTATCTGTTGGGCAATGTTTGTAATATCTACACAGACCACAAAAGTCTCAAATACATCTTCACCCAACCCGAGTTAAATATGCGTCAAAGAAGATGGCTCGAGTTGATTAAGGATTATAACCTTCAAGTGCACTATCATCCTGGCAAGGCAAATGTGGTTGCGGATGCTTTAAGCCATAAGTCTCATTGCCATTCCCTAGTTGAAACTGATTTTCATCGATCTCGCCTTCTACATCCAGCAGTCTTGTACAACATCACTGTCAGTTGTACTCTCAAAAGCAGAATTATTGAGCTCCAAAAGACTGACACTGGTATATTCCACATCAAGCGTAAGATGAAAGAGCAAGAAACTACACAGTTCAGGGTAGATGAAGAGGGTGTACTATAGTTCAAGGATAGGTTAGTTGTGCCTAAGGACCGGGAGCTTAGAAATGATATTATGTCTGAAGCACACTCCTCTAAGTTGTCCATCCATCCTGGTAGCAATAAGATGTATTATGATTTGAAGCCATACTATTGGTGGACCAAGATGCGGAAAGAGATAGCTGCATATGTGGCTAGGTGTGACACCTGCTGTAGAGTTAAAGCTGTGCACATGAAAGCTGGGTTGCTTCAACCACTTTCTATCCCAGGTTGGAAATGGGAAGAGATAAGTATGGATTTCATTGTCGGTCTTCCTCCTACTGTCAAAAATCATAACTCCATCTGGGTAATTGTGGATCGTTTGACCAAATCAGCTCACTTCATTCCAGTTAGAGTGGACTATCGTCCCACTAACTATGCTGAGTTGTATTTCAATCAGATAGTTCGGCTCCATGGGATACCTCGTACTATCATATCTGACCATGGTCCTCAGTTCACTGCTCGCTTTTGGGAGCACTTGCATCACCTTCTGGGAACCAAGTTAGTGAGAAGCTCTGCTTATCACCCCCAGACATCAGGACAGATGGAACGGGTTAACCAAATCTTGGAAGATCTGTTGCGGGCATGTGTCATTTCATCCAAAGGTTCTTGGGAAAAATGGTTACCTCTAGCCGAGTTTTCGTATAATAATAGTTATCAAGAGAGTATTAAGATGGCTCCATTCGAAGCTTTGTACGGTCGTAAGTGTAGAACTCCACTAAACTGGGTAGAAGCTGGTGAAAGGAGATTTTATGGTATTGCTTTTGTTGAGGAAGCTGAGGAACAAGTCCGTACCATCCAAAAACATATGGCTGCAGCCCAAGCTAGACAGAAAAGTTATGCTGATCGTCGTAGAAAACCACTCGAGTTTGAAGTTGGGGACTTCGTGTATCTGAAAGTTTCTCCAATGAAAAGTGTCCAACGTTTTGGTGTTAAGCGGAAACTTGCGCCAAGATACGTGGGTCCTTTCCAGATCATAGGCAAGAGTGGAGCTGTTGCGTATAAAATCCAGTTACCTCCAGAAATGAGTGCCATATTCAACGTCTTCCATGTATCTCAGCTCAAAAAGTGTCTTCGAGTTCCTGAGGAAAGAGTCCCTTTAGGAGATATCAGGCTAGAATCCAATCTAACTTACGAAGAAAAGCCAGTCCGGGTGATAGATACTCAGGAACGAGTAACTAGAAGCAAAGTGGTTAAATGGTATAAAGTAATGTGGAGTAATCAGGGTAGTGAAAGCGACGCTACATGGGAAAGGGAGGACTATCTGCGGGATGGTTATAAGGAATTCTATGAAAAATGGTACGCTTTCCAAATCTCGGGACGAGATTTTTATAAGGGGGGAGGGCTGTAACACCTCAGGTGTTTAGCTCCTTAATTGCATTGCATTTGCATAAGCATAAGCAAGCATCATTCATTTCATGCATAAGCTTATAATATGTAAAACATGCTTTTGAAACAATGCCACATATGTTTATATTTCATGTGAAGTAAGAAGTGAGTAGTGTGCAAAACATAGGTATCTTATGTGCAATTTCCTTGGTGAGATATGTCAACCACCTTAGTGTAACATAATGAGCAAATGTTATGCAACACACTCATGCAACATGTGCAACATGAGCTTGCAACATTTGGGTGAAAGTATGGAATTCCTTGTTCCAAAGTATGTGACACTAGGAATTTGGTGCAACCAATATGTAGAGTGGTTAATTAGGTCTTATAACGCCTTAATTACATTTAGGGTAAGTAGTGGAGCAATGTTCATGTTGACCAAAATTACCAAATTGCCCTTCCAAATGTTGTTGACTAAGTTGGACCCCTAGAGTGATCTGGTTTGACCAATTAAAAAGTCCAATTTAGAGATCTTGCATGGAGGAGCAACCTTAAGCAAAGTTGTAGAGAATTTCATGAGGAACAAAAGTTCTAATATGGCCATCTCATGAAAATGACCAGAACATGCTCAAAAATGGCCCACAAGTCAGTATTAGGGTCTGTTTTGGGACTTAGCAAATTTTGGCTAAGTGTGAAGCTGAAAACCGTTTCACTGTACCTCACTTTGACAACTTGTAACTCACAAACTAGGCCAAACCAGTCCTGGAGCCAATTGACAAAGTTGTTGTCCACACATAGCTCTACAACATTGTCAATATCACCATTACCTAGTTCTAAATGGTTTAGGAGATATGGTGTCTAGAAAATCGGGTTTCAGTCGGCTTAGTGACTGAAACTAAGTTTCAGTTTCAAGGGGCACCACTTTGGAGCCTTGTAGTTTCAAATCTAGGCCGAACCAGCCCAAACTCCAATTGACAAACTTGTAGTCCTCATGTAGCTCTACAACTTTGCCAACATCACCCACGTCTGGTTCTCACTGGTTTGGGAGTTAATCGTCGACGAAGCTGCTCTGTCAGTCGAACTAGGACGACCTCCATTCAGTAAACGGCGACGCCATGCAGCCGGACAGCTGGCTCGCATCGTGGCGCTCGGGCAGAGCCCGGTGGCCGCGTGGCGCGTGCATGCTGCTGTCCTCTCCACGTCGCGAGCTCACGCGCGGGAGTGAAGTGGGAGTCAACACCTCAATTCCCAGCACTCACGCCACTCCCTCCTCCATTCCCTCGCTCTCTGGTCCGACGAGCGGTGCCACTCCGACCCCGCCGCGGCCGGGCGAGCTCACCACCGCACGGTAGCCTACCTAACTTCACCCACAGCTCCGCCTTAGGCTCCCTAACCTTCCCCTACATCGCGCTTGATCCATTTCGTAGAGGTGAGAAGGTATTGTCGACTTTCTCTCCACTGGAGCTCACCGGAGTATCGCCGCCGCCACGGTCCACCGTGGCCAGCTCCCCTCCCTCATTCTCCTCGTGTCATGATCCTCGTTCTCACCTCCGTAATCTATGGGGATGCTTGTGGCGAGACCTTACCGTGGGATGCGACCTCGCCGGAGCGGAACACGACGACCACCGTCGTCGCGCTCACCGCCCCGCATCACGGCGCTCCGTGGCCGGGGTGGTTAGGGCCTCTCTCCATCTCCCTTCCTACCTCAATAGCTTCGCCTAGCTGCAGTGGAGCTCGTACCGAGCTTAGCTGGGACCGTGTGGCCTCACCGGCGGCGGTACACCGCCACCCGACCCTCACCGGCCGCCGCTCGCGGTGGCGAGCCCCTCCCACTCCAACCCAAGCCGTCCTTCTTGCACGAATCGGAGCACCTTGTGACGGAGAACACGAGGGTGTGCTTGGTTTCCCGAGCGAGCTCCCCTCCGACGAGCTTGAGCTCGCCGGAGCTCGCGGTTCGCCGCCCCTCTGCCCTCTGTCACTGACCGCGGGGCCCCACCTGTCGGTGCCGCGCGTGGGCGGGAGCCCGAGCGGGCCACGCGCGCGCCGTGGGCCGTGTCCTTTCCTGGCCGGCCCAGTATAAAAGGAGATCTTTTTTCTTTTTTATTTATTTTTGCTACAGAATTTTGGTTAAGTTTGGAAAATGTAGATCTAGGGTTTCACTTACTCAAAAATCATGAGATAAATTTTAGTAGAATCTACTTGATGTGTAGTATTTTAGAAAAATATAAATTGGATATGTGATGTTTGTTTTCTGGGATATTTAAATAGGTCCTTGAAATGTGTTTTAAATCACATGCAAACTTGTTTAAATTATATCTTGAGTTTCAGTGTTCCAAAAATTATGAAATTTGGTGAGTAGGCTAATTCATACTTGCTCTAGCTATGGTAATAATTTGGGCAGTAGTGCTTAAGTACTTTTTAAGTTATAAGGCTATCTTATTATTCTAGGAAATACTTAAATGAATTTTTGTAATTTTTCTACATGTGCAATGTTCATATAAATTTTTGGAGAATGTCTTGGTACCCTAGAGTGTCTAAGAAAATTAAGAAATCTGTTGTTTGACACTTTTTACTATGCTTTGTTATCTATACAAAAATCAACCTTTTTGGCTTGGGAATTTTGTGTAGGGAGTTCCTGTGAATAAATTTAGTTCAAATTTTTACAGTAGCCTCTTTTTGGGTCAGAGAGTCCCTTGTAATGTTTGTAGAATTTTAGGAGCAGTTTACATATATGTTTGAAATTCCACTTAATTACTTAAGTAAATTAAGAAATGAATTTAAATAAATATTCTAGGTGGGCACACCTTACTTCCTGGTGTTTTTGTGACCTTTGTGAACTTGTAGTAGTATTAGTTTGGTCCTAGAGAATGTTTGCCACATAAATAAATATTTAATCTTTGCAATTTTAGGTTTTCTGGACAGCTGATAGTATTTCTAGGTTTGATCTTGGATAAAGGGGGTTGCTGGAAAACTTGTAAATACCAAAGTTGTAGTAAAAGTTGTAAATGAGCTTGTGTCAAAATTTGGGGGCATTTGGCTTAGTAGTTTGGGAGTTATTTCTGTTTAAAGTGACAGTCCAGAATTGATTGCTCGCTGTTTAGAGAGAACAGATTCTGGAACTTTAGAATTTCGACTAGGTAAACTTTGTAATTTAGTGTGGTGGTCTGAAAACATTTTGTGGTACATTTCTTAAGCTTTCCAGATTGTCCTAGGTCATCTCTTTTGAAGTTGGGATTCTCCAGTTATGTTAGAATATTTGAGCTGCTGTCCAGAATGTCTTACTGTGGTAACCTAAGTAATATTACTCTTGTATTGTTAGGTGTTAGGGCCTTAACCGAAGAAGAACAGCTGTATCTTAGGTTGAGTAGCTTAGGTAAGTACTTCTCCACCGGAGAAGAGATTTGCACGTACTAATAAAGTAATTTGAATAGAGTATTTTATTTCTGAAATGCATTTCATTCCGAGCAGGTTGCACCCATTTATGCATCCATGATAATTATTGTGCATTCATGCAATAGGTGTACCGGAGGGGGTAACTCTCCTCGAATTCGAGCCTGTAATTCCGGAGGAAGTCCAGGACCAGCCAGAGGAGCCAGCGGAACCAGTCGGCGAAGGAGACGCCGCTGAAGACTTGCCCGAGTGCCCTGACCACCGGCCCTCGACCTTTCTGAAAGGCAAGCCCCGGTGCATGCTGAACCTACTATTTTATAAATTAATCTTGAGTACTTTTAATTGTTTACTGCATTAAGTTGTAGGAGTTATATGAAAACACTTGTTGCATTATACCTGTCATTGTCCAGATATCGTACTTAATCCTATATTAGGTTTAGGCACGTGTCAATGCTTAGCCCTGCTTAGTTCGGTAGAAGTCGGGTGATTTCCGGTCATCCGCGAGATGTAGGAAGGAGTCACGAGTGGCTTTATGGCTATCGTGGATGGAACCATGCCTTAAAATGAAATTGAGACCGGGCGGGAGTTCGATAGTACAGCCGCAAGACACTTCACGTCTTGGGTGTGGAGCTATGCCCGTCTAAGTCGTTTAAGGACCGATTCGCTGTACGTCCTTGAGTCATGTTGAACGCAGTCTAACACTTAGTTGGTCGGATAAGCCGTTCCGACCGCGAAGTCGAGTAGTATGGTTCAGGCCGGGAATCGAATGGTAGGTTGCATCTTGGAGGAGAGAAAGGATGTGCTTGGGGACATTGGCGTGAGACCAAGGGGGGGTTAGAGTCCCTATCACCTGGCAGAGTGTCGCCCTTGGGGACGCGACATTATTCGGGCCCGCGATTCCTGAACTGTACAAAAGATGACCTGAGCAGCCTTCGCCAGGCGTGACTCGGTGAGTGTTAGAAATACCCCTCCAGCTGGATAGGAATTCGATTCGAATCGCCGTCGCTCCCGGTTAGTGAGCACTTGACTTGTGAAATGTAACGTATGATGTTGTATGTTGAATGATGCAATCTTGGTTGTAAGCAAGTTGGTTTGAAATCCTTCGTGGTTTCGATTGACTACCGGGATTATATGGGCTCAAGTTCGAAAATTTGAGCGCTTCGGTGCTTGTTTTTTTGTACTTGTGCTCTTATAATTTGGTCGGTTTTGTTACAGTGGCCAGCATAGCACCGTGCACCTTCGCTTTCCCTAGCATGTGTTCCTTCTTCCCTACCACCCTTAGATGCTCTAGTGATGACGCTACCGCAAATGCCGGCCAAACCGGACCGGAACGCGACCGCGCACTGCCACGCCATGGCCGCCGATGAGGTGCTCACGCGGCCACGCTACTCCACTCCATCCCAGTCCTCTTTAGTAGCCTCGTTAGGTCCGCCAAGGCTCCAGGGAGCTGATGCACCCCTTGCTCGCCATCTAGCGGTCGGAGCTCGCTGGCGCACCATCGCGTGCCATCACCGAGCCGCCACCGCCATGGCCGAGGAAGCTAGGGTCGGGTAGAGTCCACGGTTTAGGGGTCAGGCGATGCAGAAGGTCGAGAGGAACCTAGTGGTGCCCTTCCCCTCGTCGGAGATGCCGCCGTCGACGAGCTGGAGCTCGCCGGAGCTGCAGCTCCTCCTTCTCTGTTCCCCTCTCTCTGACTAGCGGGTCCCACCTGTCAGACATAGGCGCGGGCAGGAGTCTGAGCAGGCTGTGAGCTAGGCCGCGCTGGCGGGTCAGGCCGGCCCAGTAGCCCTTTTTGATTTTGAAGTTTTGGTTTTTCTTTAGTTATTTCACAATTTTGAATGTTGTTTGTGATTTTAATATCTAGGGCTTGACTTATCCAAAAATTGTGATTTAAATTTTGTTGGACTCTGTGTGAAGTGCAGTATTTAGAAAAAATATCAAATACATATGTGATGTTTATTTTCTGGAACAATTAATTAGGCCTTTGAAATGTGTTTTAAATTGAATGCAAACTTGTTAAATGGATAACTTGAGTTGTAGTGTTCCAAAAATTATGAAAATTGGTGAGTATGTTATTTCATGTCCATACTAGCTTTGGTAAAAATTTGGATACTATTTCTTAAGTACTTTTCAAGTTATAATGCTATCATGTTATATTAGAAGATACTTGAATGAATTTTAGTAATTTTTCTATATGTGCAATGCTCATGAAATTTTATAGAGAGTGTCCTGGTACCCTAAGGTTGCTAAGAAAAATATGGTTTCTATTGTTTGATACTTTTCAATGTGATTTATTAATTATGTAAAAATTGGCCTTTTTGGCTTGTGAATTTTGTGTAGGGAGTTTATATGAATAACTTTAGTTTAAATTTTTATAGTAGCCTCCTGGTAGGGCAGAGATCCTCCCGTATTTTTTATAGAAGTTTCTAAGTAGCTTGCATATAAGTTTAATTTTTCCACTTAATTAATTAAGTAAATTAAGAAAGGGTTTAAAATAAATGTCTTGGGTTGGCACACCTTACTTTCTGGTGGTTTTGGGTCATGTGTCAACTAGTAGCATCATTAGTTTGGTCATAAGGGTAGTTTGACACATGAATAAATATTTAATTTTCACATTTATAGGTTCTCTGGACAGCTAGTAGCATTTTTGGATTTGAACCTTGATAAAAGTGTTTGCGGGGAAACTTGTGAATACCAAAGTGGTAGTAAACTTGTTAAACTAGCTTGTGTCAAAATTTGGTGGCATTTGGCCTAGTAGTCTAGGAGTTGTAGCTGTTTAAAGTGGCTGTCCAGAAATGGCTGCTCTCTGTTTGGGAGAGGACATATTTCTAGAAATTTAGAATTTTGACTAGGTAAACTTTGGAATTAAGGGTTAAGGTCTGAAAGTATCAGGCCTTTAGGATTTGGGAATCTACAGTTGTGATGGAAATACTTAGCTGCTGTCCAGAATGTGTTGTTGTGATATTTTGTGCTTGGTTGGTGGCAACCTTAGTAATGTTGTTCTTGTGATTGTTAGGTGTTAGGGCCTTAACTGAGGAGGAACATTTATACATTAGGTTGTGTAGATTAGGTAAGTACTTCTCTATCAGAGAAGAGATTTGCACTTATTATTGAAATAATTTGAATAGAGCACTAGAATTGCTGAAGTGCATTCCATTCTAAGCATGCTGCATTCCTTCTTATGCATCCATGAGATTTATTGTGCATTCATGCAATAGGTGTACCGGAGGGGGTGACACTCCTCGAGTTCGAGGGAGCGATTTTGGAGGAGGATCAGGAGCAGCCGAGGGAGCCCGAGGACCTAGCCGGCGAAGGAGTTTCCGTAGACGATCTACCTGAGTGCTCGGATCATCGCCCGTCCTCGTTCCTGAAAGGCAAGCCCCGGTGCATGCTGACCCATTTGTTTTATATATCAATCTTGAGTACTTTTACTTGTTTACTGTATTAAGTTGTAGGAGTTGTGTGAAAACACTTGTTGCATTATACCTATCCTTGTCTAGATATCGTACTTAAACCCTAAATTAGGTTTAGGCACGTGTCAATGCTTAGCCCTGCTTAGTCCGGTAGAAGTCGGGTGATTTCCGGTCATCCGCGAGATATAGGAATGGGTCACGAGTGGCTATGTTGGATATCGTGGATGGAACCATGCCTTAAAATGAATTTGAGACCGGGCAAGAGTTCGATAGTGCAGCCGCAAGATACTTCACGTGTTGGGTGCGGAGCTATGCCCGTCTGAGTTGTTTAAGGACCGATTCGCTCTACGTCCTTGAGTCATGTTGAACGCAGTTTAACACTTAGTTGGCCAAATAAGTCGTTCCGACCGTGAAGCCGAGTAATACGGTTCAGGCTAGGAATCGAATGGTAGGTCGTATCTTGGAGGTAGTAAGGATGTGCTTGGGGACATTGGCGTGAGACCAAGGGGGGTTAGAGTCCCTATCACCTGGCAGAGTGTTGCCCTTGGAGATGCGGCATCATTCGAACCCGCGACTCCTGAATTGTACGAAAGGTGGCTTGTGCGACCCTGGTAGGGGCCTACGTGGTGAGTGTTAGAAATACCCCTCTAGCTGGATAGGAATTCAATTCGAATCGCCGTCGCTCCCGGTTAGTGAGCACTTGACTTGAGCAGCGACAACGTAGATCTCATTAAGTTGAACAGATGGTTAAGCAAATGATATAATGTTGCTGCAAATTTGTACCTGCTATGGATATAATAATATTATTGTTTGATTATAATCAAGTGAATGTTTAGTATAGGTGCTAAGATAGATGATAGGTTAATGCTAAAATAACTGCTAGTACAGGTTAAAAGAGTTTAAATTACTTATGCTTTTCTGCAAAGGTGATGTCAGCTAGCTCCACTTATGAAAGCCTTGCATGATCCTTGGTGTCTCTTATTTTCTATTTCGATGGGTAAGTCTAGCTGAGTACATTCCAGTACTCAGGGTTTATTCCCTCCTGTTGCAGATGACATGCTTTATCAGGCTTCTGCAAGAACTACCTCCACCCTGCGGGTGATGAGGACTAGATCACTCAGGCGTGATCGTCTGTTAGTTCACTTTCCTAAATGCTTTTGTGGGGGTGTTGATCTATAAGACTGACAGTGGTATTTGAACTAAATGCATGTGTTATGCGTCCGCTACTTTATGAACTCGGTTTGTAATAATTTGTGACTCCGTGTGTTGTAAGTGGATTTTTGAACTACTTGTGAAATGTAACGTGTGATGTGTTATGTTGAATGATGCAATCTTGGTTGTAAACGAGCTGGTTTGAAATCCTTCGTGGTTTCGATTGACTACCGGGATTATATGGGCTCAAGTTCGAAAATTTGAGCGTTTCGGCGCTTGTTTTTGTACTTGTGCTCTTATAATTTGGTCGATTCTGTTACATCGAGGATCCTAGTGCTACCTCAGGCTGTATAATGGGCATTGTAGTGGTCGACAGGAGCGGCACCGGGAGCCCTGCCACAGAAGCTCCGGCAGTCAAAGCCACTGCGGTTGAGGAGGAGGCGGAGATGGAGGAAATTGTTCGCCAAGAAGAAGAAAACGTGGCACCGCAATGCGTCCGTGTTGCAAGGAAATGAGGCAACGAGTGGGTGTTCTACGAAGAAGACCACTCAGACCGGGTTGTCCGCAAACTGCAGCGAACAATTGATGATGTGATGGGGCAAATAAAGGTAAGAGCGCTGGAAGCCCGATGCAACCCTATTAGGCTTTTGTAGAATTGCTATCACTAATCCTTCATTATGTTGCAGAGTATTGAGAAAACATCGGAGTACCAAAAAACGGTGCTTCGACACTATTGCCCCAACCGTGAAAGAAAATAGAGCCCTGAAGGAGGACGTATTGTGTCTGCAAGAGATGCTACAGTAGGCCCGGAATGAGCGGGACACGCTGTAGGCTAGCGTAGATGAGCAGCGCCACCGCCTTGACCTGGAAAAGAAAGGTATATGACAAAATCTTCATGTATTGTTCTCCTTACTACTTGTTGACAAACCACGCTCTGCTCGGCAGGCATGGAAGCAGAGAAGATGGTTCTTGTTAACAAGCTAGCTCAGCTAGCAGAAAGCCAGTGTCGGACCTGATCGGCATGGAACCTAAAGAGGCGCCAACCGACCGACCAGCCTGACCAGAAGCCATCGTCAAGAAGTGTCAGAGCTCCTGGACCTGGTTCAAATAATACATCCATGACGCTGGCGAGTACGTGGCCGCCCACGTGTTAGGCGTGGTGCGGTCACACTACCCTGGAGTAGACCTGAAGAGGCTTGAGACCGGCGTGTCCAACAACACCGATCAAGGGAAGGTCGAGCAGCTCAGGATTACTTCAATGGAAATGGCATCGAAGATGATAACCGATGTGGACCTATGTGGCAAGACTAGACAAAGTAGTTAGTAGGTTAGAGCTAAAAAAACTTCCGTCCACAGTTTAAGTTGTGATGAAGCACTCAGTGCTTTTGTAAAAACATTAAGTAAGATATAGTGGAGCACTCGGTGCCCATGCGAACCAGATATTATATCTCTGTATAATACGTAATCGTGATTGTAGTCATGAAAACTCTATTTTTTATCGTGTTTTATGGTAAGCGCGAGTAGTTATTCCATCCTAGAGTCACTCCAGCCCGTGCCCGACCAGCAGTCTAGAGCGTGAGGCACGGAGCCTAGGCATGCGTAAGACTACTGACCGTTGTAGGGAGCTACTGTTGATCACCCAAAACGTAGTAAACGGATCTCATGCACATGTGGGGAGAAATCGGAGACAGTGCCGGTTCTGCGAAACTCAAGTAGGAGAAAAAACTGGTCGGCAAACCACTTAATAGAAATTTAGGAGATATTACGATGCACAAAAGAGATGGCAACAAAAGCATAATGAAACATTTATTGAATACTTAAAGTATAAAAAGAGTACATATCTTTCTTAGTAGTGGATCAAGCGTAGAAGCGCCTAAGGTGGTCAATATGCCACGAATTCGGGACGTCGACTCCGTCGAGATCACACAACCTATAAGAAGTAGGCCTAGTGACTGCCTTGACCATGTAAGGGCCCTCCCAATGCGACGCTAACTTATGCAATCCTTCTATCTTTTGCTTTCTTCGCAGAACCAAATTGCCGACCACGAAGAATCTATCCTTGACATTGCGGTTATAGTACCTACGCAAGCCTTCCAAATATTTAGCCATGCATGTGCAGGTGTCAAGGCACTATTCCTCGATGCAATTAACCTCAAGCTCTCTAGCTTCATTCGACCTCTCCTCGTCATGATTCTTGACCCTTGGTGACTGGAAAGCAATCTCAGCTAGCAGCACGGCCTTAGAGCCAAAGACCATGAAGTACGGGGAAACACCAGTATTGCGACTGGGCTGGGTTCTTAGTCCCCAGACCACGGCCGGTAGCTCCTTTAACCATCTCTTAGGATGCTTATCATTTGCCCTGTACAATCTTTTCTTCAACGCATCAAGGATCATACCGTTCGCCCGCTCAGCCTGTTCGTTAGCCCTTGGGTGCGCCACCAAAACATACTTGACAACTATGTCTCTGTCATCACAGAAGTTCTAGAAATCGTAACTAGTGAACATGAACCCTAGGTCGGTGATGATGCTATTAGGCAGGCTGAAGCGGTGGATAATTTTATCGAGCAGCTCAGCTGCCTTCTTCGCAGTCCCCGAGACTAAGGGCTTGTACTCAATCCATTTGAAAAATTTATTGATAATGACGTAAACCCAGCGGAAACCTCCCGGAGCAAGCTTGAAAGGCCCGATCATATCTAGTCCCTAGCATGCAAAAGGCCAAGACACTAGAATAGTCTAGAGTTCGTGGGCTAGAACGTGAGTCTGCTTGGCGAAGAACTGGCATCCCTCACAATGATGGACCAACTTCTCGGCATCGATGACGGCTGAGGGCCAATAGAAACCTTCCCAAAAAGCCTTGCCGACCTATGTGCGTGAAGCAGCATGGTTACCGCAAGTGCCAGCATGGATCTCTTCCAAAATCTTCACTCCGTGTTCCTAGGACACGTATTTTTGCAACAATTTTTCCTTCATGTTCTTGCGCGTAAGATTTTCCTCAACCAGCACATAATGCTTGCTACACAGTATGAGGCATTCCATCTCGGTCTTGTCTTGGGGAACCTTTGCAGAGGTGAGATACCTGATGAATGGCTCTCTCCAGTCGGTGCCGGTGGTCTGCAAATGGCTGTTCAGCCACATGCTTCTCTTCTTCCTCGATGGATGGCTTAACAAGGTCATGAACAAAAACTTCATGGGGGGATCACTGCCCGGGTTGATCCTAGCTTCGACAGCTTATCAACTACCTCATTATCAGCTCGGACAACGTGATGAAACTCAAGGCCACAGAATTTGTTCTCTAGCTTTCTGATCTACGCGCAGTAAGCATCCATACTTTTGCTGGTATAGTTCCAGTTCTTGTTCACCTAGTTTATGACAAGAGCAGAATGAACAAACAACATGAGCCTTTTTATGTTGAGCTCAACGACGATGCGGAGGCCATGCAGAGCTGCCTCATACTCAGCGGCGTTATTGGAGGCCTTGAAGTGAATCCGGAGGACATAGCTCAACCTGTCCCTAAATGGCGAGATGAAGTACACCCCTACCCTGACACCATCGATATTGAGGGAGCCATCGAAATACATCTTCTAGTGCTCGGGGAAGCTGTCAAAGGCGGGTGTATTCATATCTGTCCATTCGACAATGAAGTCGACCAACGCTTGTGACTTGATAGTCGTGCGACTTCGAAATTCCAGCGAATATGTGCTAAGCTCCAATGCCCACTTGATAATGCGCCCATTGGCGTCTTTATTGCGCAAGATGTCCCCCAGTGGAAACTCGGTGACCACTTCAATGGGGTAAGTATCAAAATAATGGCGTAGTTTGCGAGAGGTGATCAGGACGGCATAGAGCAGCTTCTAGACCTAAGGGTAATGGGTCTTGGACTCATTGAGTACCTTGCTGATAAAGTATACTGGTCACTAGACCTTGTACACATGCCTGACCTCCTCGCACTCGATGATGATGGCAGTGCTGACTACCTGATTGGTTGCCGTAATGTAGAGCAGCAAAGTCTCGCCTTCCTTGGACACCGTCAGGACCAGAGGAGATGTGAGAAACTGCTTGAGCTCTGCAAAAGCAGTGTCAGCTTTCTCCGGCCACTCGAAATTCTCCTTTGCCTTGAGGAGTTTGAAGAATGACAAACCCTTTTCACCGAGCCGTGATATGAATCGACTTAGATCAGCCATGCACCCAGTTAGTTTCTGGATGTCCTTGACGCACTTGGGCGGTTTCATCTTCGTGATAGCTTTGACTTTCTCCGGGTTAGGCCATATTCCATCATGGCTAACTATGTTGCCGAGCAGTATGCCAGATGGCATGCCAAATATGCACTTCTTGGGATTCAGCTTCCATTGAAACTTATTGAGTGCCTTGAAGGTCTGGTTGAGGTCATCGACCAGGGTAGAGGCCACTTTGGTCTTCACCACCACATTGTCAACGTATGCCTCAATGAGCTGATCTCTAATCTAGTCATTAAGGCATTGCTAGATGGCTCGTTGATAGGTTGCACTAGTGTTTTTTAGCCCAAACAACATGGTCGTGTAGTAGTAAGCACCGAAGGGCATGATAAACGACGTCTTGATCTGGTCCTCCTCTCATAGAGAGATTTGATGGCAGCCAGAGTAACAATCTAGGAAAGATAAGAGCTCATAGCCAGTGGTAGAATCTATGACCTCGTCTATACGAGGTAGACCGAAGGGGTCCTTAGGGCAGTGTTTGTTGAGATCGGTGTAATCAACGCACATCCTCCATTCATTATTCTTTTTCTTACAAGAACTAGGTTGGCAAGCCACTCCGGGTGATACACCTCTTTGATAAAGCCGACAGCTAAGAGCCGGTTTACTTCTACCCTAATTGCCTCCTTTTTATCCTGTGTGAACCATTGTGGCTTTTGTTTGATGGGCTTGGCGGTCTTTGAAACATCCAAGGAGTGCTCGATCAACTCCCAAGGTACTCCGGGCATGTCTGCAGGTTTTCATGCAAACACGCTGACGTTCTCCCTCAAGAAGCTGACAAGCGCGTCTTCCTATTTAGGCTCCAGGGTGTCTCCGATGTGAGCCGTTTTGGTCTTGTTGCCTAGGACCAGTTCCACCTCCTTAGCCTCCTTGGACTTTGCAGCAGCACGGGTGGCTTCCTTGCTTAGAATCTCTAGATCGGCAGGAGGGATCTTCTTGGCATTGGTGATGGACTGCTGCATGCGGATCGAGAGCTCGAGGGATTCAGTAGTTGCATAACCCTCCTTCTCGCAGTTGTAAGCGATGAGCACATTGCCTCTGAGGGACAGTATGCCCTTCTCGGTTGGCATCTTCAGGAGCAGGTAGACGTAGTGCGGTATCACCATAAACTTGGCCAGAGTTGGTCGACCAAGTATGGCGTGGTACATTCCTTCGAAGTCCGCGATGATGAAGTTGACGTAGTCGATACAGAAGTGGTCAGCGGTGCCGAACTGGACTGGCAGCGTGATTTGACCCAAGGGTTGAGAGGTCTGCCCCGGGAGCACCCCCTAGAAAGGTGCGTCGTAAGGCTCGAGGTCTTCCAGCTTAATGTCTAACTCAATTAGGGTGTTGCGAAAGAGGATGTCGAGGGCGATGCCACCGTCACTAAGCACCTTCACAAACCATATGTTCCTGATGATAGGGTCTAGAACAAGGGGAAAATGCCCTGGCTCCATAATGTTGGCCCACTAGTCAGCTCTGCTGAATGTAATAGGCTAGTGCGACCAGTTTTGATACTTGGGGTCGATAACCTTTTCGTCGGAGTTGTTGAGGGCCATGACAGCTCGGGCGGTAAGCTTCCTCTGTCACCCATTCTCTAGGGCAACCTTCCCACCAAAGATGCTGTGGACGCTTCTATCATGATCCTTGTAGGCATAATGAGGGTCCTTGTCACATTTTTCTTCGGTCTTGTCCTCCTCATCAGGCCTCTTGTCATCCCATCGGTCGTCTTTGTCGCCATCTTTGTCGCCACCACGCTGCCTTTTGTGGGCGTCTGAGTGGCAGATGGACTGTAGACCCCTGCAATTCCCCATTGTATGGCCGCAGTCCGGGTGAGCTAGGTAGGGACCCTAAAGGACATTGGAGTAGGCATCCTCGTAGTTGCACTTGGGCGCTGGCTTGATGGCATTATCAGTTGGTCGGTTGCAGCTCTGCCGCCCCCTAAAGTCGTCCTGCCGATGCCGATCATGATTGTCGTTGCGGCGGTTGCGGTTGTTGTTGCCCCGATCAACGCAGTGGTCATCACGACAACAATTTTGCTGGTCAGGTCGAGGAGCCCGGCCAACGTCTTCCTTGATCTCCTGGTTGGCCTTGTCAGCATCTGCCCACTTCTTTGCCACTGTGAGCAGGTCCTAGACTGAGTCGGGCCTCTTGCGGAGTAGCTTGGCCCTGAGAGCATCATGGTGGTGGAGGCCTCTAATGAACATGGAAATAGCTTCATCACTATTGATGTTAGGGATGGATATCCGTGTTTTTGAGAAGCGGCGAATGTAGTCACGCAATGGTTCGTTTGGATAGTCTTTGACTTTCTCCAAATCATACTTGTTGCAGGGCTACTGACAAGTGGCCATGTAGTTGTCAATGAAAGCCCTCCTGAGCTGAGCCCATGTGTCGATGGAGCCTTCCCTCAGGCTGAGGATCCACTAGTTCATAGACTGGTTGATGACCACAAGCAAGTAATTGGCCATCACGTCTTCATCGCCGTGCGCTGTTCGGATAGCGATTTCATATAGTGTTTGGGATTGGCGCCTTCCCGTCGTAGGTATCCAAATCATGGAGCTTGAAATTGCTTGGCCAAACAACAGCACGAAGCCGATCAGTGAATGGGCAAAGGCCGAGGATATAGCCAGCACATGGTGCATGGCCACAGCCGGGTGCGCCATGTGCTTCATCATATTCCTACCTAGGTTGCATCTCAGATGCATGTCGCTCCTCTTGGTTGTTCTTGATGTGATCCCTCAAATTCAAGTTGGCGCTGAGATGGTCGCGGAGGTCACCTATAGGCTGCTCCACTTCCTGGTCGACACTGTGCTGTCTGCCATGACCGCCACCGTGGTTTGTAGCACGCTCACCTCCACGACGTGCACCATGCCTTGTTGGTTGTGTTCGCCCCCTTGATCAACATCATGCTCACCTCGCTGGTCGACATTGCATCTTCCGCCTTGATCTTGGGGACGGTGCGCCTCATAGTTCACGTTGTGGCCCTGGCAAAGTGGTTAAGTGGTATAAAGTAATGTGGAGTAATCAGGGTAGTGAAAGTGACGCTACTTGGGAACGGGAAGACTATTTACGGGATGGTTATAAGGAATTCTATGAAAAATGGTACGCTTTCCAAATCTCGGGAAGAGATTTTTATAAGGGGGGAGGGCTGTAACACCTCAGGTGTTTAGCTCCTTAATTGCATTGCATTTGCATAAGCATAAGCAAGCATCATTCATTTCATGCATAAGCTTATAATATGTAAAACATGCTTTGGAAACAATGCCACATATGTTTATATTTCATGTGAAGTAAGAAGTGAGTAGTGTGCAACACACAAGTACCTTATGTGCAAATTCCTTTGTGAGATATGTCAACCACTTTAGTGTAACAAAATTAGCAAGTGTTATGCAACACACTCATGCAACATGTGCAACACGAGCTTGCAACATTTGGGTGAAAATATTGAATTACTTGTGCCAAAGTATGTGAACTAGGAATTTTGTGCAACCAATGTGTAGAGTGGCTAATTAGGTCTTATAACACCTTAATTACATTTAGGGTAAGTAGTGGAGCAATGTTCATGTTGACCAAAATTACCAAATTGCCCTTCCAAATGTTGTTGACTAAGTTGGAACCCTAGAGTGATCTGGTTTGACCAATTAAAAAGTCCAATTTAGAGATCTTGCATGGAGGAGCACCCTTAAGCAAAGTTGTAGAGAATTTCATGAGGAACAAAAGTTCTAATATGGCCATCTCATGAAAATGATCAGAACATACTCAAAAATGGCCCACAAGTCAGTATTAGAGGCTGTTTTGGGACTTAGCAATTTTTGGCTAAGTGTGAAGCTGAAAACCGTTTCACTGTACCTCACTTTGGCAACTTGTAACTCACAAAATAGGCCAAACCAGTTCTTGAGCCAATTGACAAAGTTGTTGTCCACACATAGCTCTACAACATTGTCAATATCACCATCACCTAGTTCTAAATAGTTTAAGAGATATAGCGTCAAGAAGTTAGGGTTTCAGTCGACATTATCTCTGAAACTGCATTTCAGTTTCAAGGGGGCACCACTTTGGAGCTCTGTAGTTTCAAATCTAGGCCGAACCGGCCCAAACTTCAATTGACAAACTTGTAGCCCTCATGTAGCTCTACAACATCGCCAACATCAACCACGCCTGGTTCTCACTGGTTTGGGAGTTAATCGGCGACGAAGTTGCTCTGTCAGTCGAACGGTAACGGACTCCATTCAGTCGGCAGCATCGACATTCAGTCGACCGGCAGCTTCATGCCGTGGCGCGCGGGCAGAAGAGCGGCGACGCGTGGCGACCAGGCGCTGCCATCGCCTCCACGTCGCGAGCCCAGGCGAGGGATTGAACACCGAGCGGCCACCTCCAACCCCCCACTCGCGCTCATTTTCTTCTCCCTCCCTCTCGCTCTGGCCGGGTTCACCGAGGCGGAAAACGAAGGCGCCTTTGTCGCCGTAGCCCGCTCTGTGCTCGTGCAAGCTCACCGTCGCACCCCGTCCTCCAAATCCCATCCACCGCTCCACCTGAATCCCCTCCACCTCCTCCACCCGTGGCTTGACCGGATTGTGTCGAGGTGAGGGCGAATTTCGGTTTCCGCCACCGTAAGTCCTCGCCGGCGCACTGTCCGCGCGGCGGCTCACCGTGGCCAGCTCCCTACTGTCGCCCTCCATTCTTGCTAGTTCCTGTTCTGGGTTCCGGATCAGGTAGAGAAGCTTAGGCGATGATATTACCGGCTAGGGTGGACGGTACACGCCGGAACACGGTCGTGCGCTGCCGCGCCATGATCACCGACGCGGTGCTCACGCGGTCAGCCGCATTCGCCCTACCTCTGTCCTTATCCTTAGCTTGGATAGGTCCGCCATCTCCTCTGGAAGCCGTAGCACGCCCAACCTAGGTCCCTGGCTCCCGGAGCTCGCCGGACCGCCGCCGGGTGCCGTCTCTGAGCCGCGCCCGCCATGGCCGTCGTAGCTAGGGTGGGATAGGGTTAGCAAAGCTAGGTTTGGTCGATGCAGAATGTCACGGGGAAACCGTCGGTGGACTTCCCGTCGCCAGAGACGCCGTCGTCGGCGAGCTCGAGCTCGTCGGAGTCGCGGCCGTCTCCTCCCCTCCGCTCTTCTCTCTATGACCTGCGGGCCCGCGCTGTCAGCACCCGCGCGCGGGCGGGATGGCCGAGCAGGCCGCGCGTGCGTCGCGGGCCGCGCGTGAGTCGCGGGCCGCGCGCGCGCGCCTTGGGCCGCGTCTTTTCCCGGGCCGGCCCAGTAACAAATCTGATTTATTTCATTTCTTTTATTCTGTCACAGTTTTAGATAATGTTTAGAAAATGTAGATCTAGGGTTTTACTTGCCCAAAAATTTTGAGGTAAATTTTGTTGAGATCTACAGGATGTGTAGTATTTTAGAAAAATATAAATTGGATATGTGATGTTTGTTTTCTGGGATATTTAAATAGGTCTTTGAAATGTGTTTTAAATCACATGCAAACTTGTTTAAATTATATCTTGAGTTTCAGTGTTCCAAAAATTATGAAATTTGGTGAGTAGGCTAATTTATACTTGCTCTAGCTTTGGTAAAAATTTGGGCAGTAGTGCTTAAGTACTTTTCAAGTTATAATGCTATCTTGTGATTCTAGGAAATACTTAAATGAATTTTAGTAATTTTTCTACATGTGCAATGTTCATATAAATTTTTGAAGAATGTCTTGGTACCCTAGAGTGTCTAAGAAAATTAGGAAATCTGTTGTTTGACACTTTTTACTATGCTTTGTTATTTATACAAAAATCAGCCTTTTGGGCTTATGGATTTTGTGTAGGAAGTTCCTATGAATAAATTTAATTCAGATTTTTACAGTAGCCTCGTTTTGGGTCAGAGAGTCTCCTGTAATTTTTGTAGAATTTTAGGAGCAGTTTACATATATGTTTAAAATTCCACTTAATTACTTAAGTAAATTAAGAAAGGGGTGTAAATAAATATTCTAGGTGGGCACACCTTACTTTATGGTGTTCTTGTGACCTTTGTGAACTTGTGGTAACAGTAGTTTGGTCTTATGGAATATTTGCCACATAAATAAATATTTAATCTTTGCAATTCTAGGTTTTCTGGACAGCTGGTAGCATTTCAAGGTTTGACCCTTAATAAAAGTATTGGCTAGAAAACTTGTGAATACCAAAGTGGTAGTAAACTGGTTAAACTAGCTTGTGTCAAAATTTGATGGCAATTGGGCTAGTAGTTTAGGAGTTATTGCTGTTTTAAGTGACAGTCCAGAATTGGCTGCTCTCTGTTTAGAGAGAGCAGATTCTGGAACTTTGGAATTTCGACTAGGTAAACTTTGGAATTTAGTATTGTGGTCTGAAAACATTTTGTGGTACATTTCTTAAGCTTTCCAGATTGTCTTAGATCATATCTTTTGGAGTTGGGATTCTCCAGTTATGTTAGAATCTTTGAGCTGCTGTCCAGAATGTCTTACTGTGGTAACCTAAGTAATATTACTCTTATATTGTTAGGTGTTAGGGCCTTAACCGAAGAGGAACAACTATATCTTAGGTTGGGTAGATTAGGTAAGTACTTCTCCACCGGAGAAGAGATTTGCACGTACTGATAAAATAACTGGATTAGATTATTATATTTTATTTCTGAAATGCGTTTCATTCCGAGCATGTTGCACCATTATGCACCCATGATATTTATTGTGCACTCATGCAATAGGTGTTTCGGAGGGGGTAACTCTCCTCGAATTCGAGCCAGTGATTCCGGAGGAAGTCCAGGACCAGCCGGAGCAGCTAGAGGAACCAGCCGGTGACGAAGCTCCTGCCGAAGATCTACCTGAGTGTCCTGATCACCGGCCTTCGACCTTTCTGAAAGGCAAGCCCCGGTGCATGCTGAACCTACTGATTTATAAATTAATCTTGAGTACTTTTAATTGTTTACTGCATTAAGTTGTAGGAGTTATATGAAAACACTTGTTGCATTATATCTGTCCTTGTCCAGATATCGTACTTAATCCTATATTAGGTTTAGGCACGTGTTAATGCTTAGCCCTGCTTAGTACGGTAGAAGTCGGGTGATTTCCGGTCATCCGCGAGATGTAGGAAGGAGTCACGAGTGGCTTTATGGCTATCGTGGATGGAACCATGCTTAAAAATGAAATTGAGACCGGGCGGGAGTTCGATAGTACAGCCGCAAGACACTTCATGTCTTGGGTGTGGAGCTATGCCCGTCTGAGTCGTTTAAGGACCGATTCGCTGTACGTCCTTGAGTCACGTTGAACGCAGTCTAACACTTAGTTGGCCGGATAAGTCTTTCCGACCGCGAAGCCGAGTAATGTGGTTCAGGCCGGGAATCGAATGGTAGGTTGCTTCTTGGAGGAGAGAAAGGATGTGCTTGGGGACATTGGCGTGAGACCAAGGGGGGGTTAGAGTCCCTATCACCTGGCAGAGTGTCGCCCTTGGGGTCACGACATTATTCGGACCCGCGATTCCTGAATCATATGAAACGGTGGCCTGTGCGACCCTGGCAGGGGTCTGCACGGTGAGTGTTAGAAATACCCCTCCAGCTGGATAGGAATTCGATTCGAATCGCCGTCGCTCCCGGTTAGTGAGCACTTGACTTGAGCAGCGGCAACGTAGATCTCATTAAATAAACTGGTGGTTAAGGGAATGATACAATGTTGCCACAATTCATACCTGCTCTGGATATAATGATGATAATTGTTTAATTATAATCAAGTGCATGTTTAGTACAGGTGCTAAGATAGATGATAGGTAATTGCTAAAGATAACTGCTAGTACAGGTTATAAGAGTCTCAATTACTTATGCCTTTATGCAAAAATGTGATGTCAGCTAGCCTCTTGTGTAAGCCTTGCATAATCCTTGGTGTCATCTTATTTCTGGTTTTCGACGGGTAAGTCTAGCTGAGTACATTCCAGTACTCAGGGTTTATTCCCTCCTGTTGCAGATGATATGCTCTACCAAGGCTTCTGCAAAAATTGTCTCCACCCTGTTGGTGACGAAGACTAGATCACTTGGGCGTGATCATCTTTTATGTACTTTCCTGATGCTTTTGTGGGATGTTGATCAACAAGACTGGCAGTAGTTAAACAATGGGTGTGTTATGCTTCCGCTACTTTTATAAACTTGGTTTGTAATAAATTGCGACTCCGTGTGTGTAAACTTATTTCGGAACTACTTGCGAAATGTAACGTATGATGTTGTATGTTGAATAATGCGATCTTGGTTGTAAGCAAGTTGGTTTGAAATCCTTCGTGGTTTCGATTGACTACCGGGATTATATGGGCTCAAGTTCGAAAATTTGAGCGCTTCGGTGCTTGTTTTTGTACTTGTGCTCTTATAATTTGGTCGGTTCTGTTACAGTATGGGTACACGGACCCGATGGATCGGGAGCCGGAGTGGTCGGCCGTTCAGGGCCGCATTCAGGCGCTCAGAATTATAAGTAATTTTATAACCCCTTGCTATTGTCCTAAAGTAGTAGCTTATTAGGCTGGTGTAGGCCAGAGTCCACGGAAGACGTGGAGCACCCCACTGGCAGCCAACCGCCATTAGTTGGGGAGAGCAGCCGCGCTGCAGAGGAGCGTGCTGGGTCCAGCGGCACCGCCAACCAGCACACCACAGAGCAGCAGCATGAAGAGACCACACCCACTGCCGAGTGTAACACCTCAGGTGTTTGGCTTCCATAATTGCATTGCATTGCATAAGCATGAGCATCATTCATCTCATTCATGTCTTTAATTTGTTTGCAACATGAGTATGCAACATACTCTAATATGCTTGTTTGTAATTGTTGTGCTTATGAAATGTGAGTGATGCAACTTATAGATACAACATGGGACCTCATACTTGGAAACATGGCAATGTTGTTAGTATCCCATGATAAGCTTAATTGTTGCAACAAGGCCTTGAAAAATGTGCAACATGATAATGCAACATTTTGGTGGAAAATATTGTTTGCATTGTTTCAACTTATGTGGCACTAGTAACTTGGGGTAACCAAGGTGTAGAGTGGCTAATTATATCTTATAACATCTTAATTACATTTACGGTAAATAGTGGAGCAATGTTCATGTTGACCAAAAGGACCAAAATGCCCTCCTAGGTGCTGTTGACCAACCCTTGACCCCTAGAATGCTTTGGTTTGACTATTTAAAAAGTCTAGCTTAGAGATCTTGCATGGAGAAGCAACCTTAAGCAAAGTTGTAGAGAATTTCATAAGGAACAAAAGTTCTAATATGGCCATCTCATGAAAATAACCAGAACATGCTCAAAAATGGCCCACAAGTCAGCTTGAGGGGCTACCCAACACTTAGAAAATTTATAAGTCTGAAAATTGGAATTTCAGTTTCAATGTACCCCACTTCGACGCCATGTAACTCACAAACCAAGCCGAACCAGTCCAAGCTCCAATTGACAAACTTGTAGTCCTCACATAGCTCTATAAAATTGCTGTTATCACCTCTTGCTAAATCGGGCCAGATGAGGAGATAATCAACGATGAAATTGTCCTGTCAGTCACCATTGCCGGCCTCAATTCAGACATTCAGAGCGCTGGGTGGCCGACAACTTCAGACCGTCACCGCCACATGTCCTCCACGCGCCGCGCGTGACCTGGCACCTTGGCCAGCTGCTCAACGCGTAGAAGGGTGTCCCTGATGCCGTCCAGACCTCGCCCATCCATTCCCTCCTCCTCCGTCTCTCTGTTTCGCCGAAGCGGAGGACCCGAGCCAACATCACCGCCGCGCGCTTCTCCTTGGCCATGCGTGCTCGCCATTGCACCACCGGCCGATTAACCATGGCCACAACCCCACCACCATCTCACGCACCTTGTCGACCTCCCATTTGGAGTAACCAAGCCAGGGTAACGGGCACATTGCCATTTCTGCCACCGCGAGCTCTCGCCGGTGTTCGTCCGTGCGATGGCTCACCGTGGCCAGCATAGCACCGTGCACCTCCGCTTTCCCTAGCGCGTGTTCCTTCTTTCCTACCACCCGTAGATGCTCTAGTGATGACGCTACCGCAAATGCCGACCAAACCGGACCGGAACGTGGCCGCGCACTGCCGCGCCATGGCCGCTGATGAGGTGCTCACGCGGCCACGCTACTCCACTCCATCTCGGTCCTCTTTAGTAGCCTCGTTAGGTCCGCCAAGGCTCCAGGGAGCTGATGCACCCCTATGCTGGCCATCTAGCGGTCGGAGCTCGCCGGTGCACCACCGCGCGCCATCACCGAGCCGCCGCCGCCATGGCCGAGGAAGCTAGGGTCAGGTAGAGTCCACAGTTTAGGGGGTCAAGCGATGCGGAAGGTCGAGAGGAACCTAGTGGTGCCCTTCCCCTCGCCAGAGATGCCGCCGTCGACGAGCTAGAGCTCACCGGAGCTGCGACTCCTCCTACTCTGTTCCCCTCTCTCTGACTAGCGGGTCCCGCCTATCAGACGTAGGCGCGGGCGGGAGTCTGAGCAGGCCGCGAGCGGGGCCACGCTGGCGGGTCGGGCCGGCCTAGTAGCCCTTTTTTATTTTGAATTTTTGGTTTTTCTTTAGTTATTTCACGGTTTTGAATGTTGTTTGTGATTTTCATATCTAGGGTTTGACTTGTCCAAAAATTGTGATTTAAATTTTGTTGGACTCTGTGTGAAGTGTAGTATTTAGGAAAAATATCAAATACATATGTGATGTTTATTTTCTATAAGAATTAATTAGGCCTTTGAAATGTGTTTTAAATTGAATGCAAACTTGTTAAATGGACAACTTGAGTTATAATGTTTCAAAAATTATGAAAATTGGTGAGTATGTTATTTCATGTCCATACTAGCTCTGGTAAAAATTTGGGTACTATTGCTTGAGTACATTTCAAGTTATAATGCTATCATGTTATATTAGAAGATACTTGAATGAATTTTAGTAATTTTTCTATATGTGCAATGCTCATGAATTTTATAGAAAGTGTCCTAGTACCCTAAGGTTGCTAAGAAAAATATGGTTCCTATGGCTGTGTTTAGATCCATTGAAAAGTGCACTATGCAAAAAAAAAGATTCCCCGTCACATCAAACTTGCGATACATGGAGTACTAAATATGGATAAAATCAAAAACTAATTGCACAGTTTGGTTGTACTTTGCGATACGAACATTTTGAGCCTAATTAGTCAATGGTCGGACAATTATTACTAAATATAAACGAAATGCTACAATGTATTTTGGCACTCCAAAATTTGGATCTAAACACAGCCAGAATTTTCTAAGCAGCTTGCATATAAGTTTAATTTTTCCACTTAATTAATTAAGTAAATTAAGAAAGGGTTTAAAATAAATGTCTTGGGTTGGCACACCCTACTTTCTGGTGGTTTTGGGTGATGTGTCAACTAGTAGCATCATTAGTTTGGTCATAAGGGTAGTTTGACACATGAATAAATATTTAATTTTCGTATTTCTAGGTTCTCTGGACAGCTGGTAGAATTTTTGGATTTGAACCTTGATAAATATGTTTGCTAGAAAACTTATGAATATCAAAGTGGTAGTAAACTTGTTAAACTAGCTTGTGTCAAAATTTTGTGGCATTTGGTCTAGTAGTCTAGGAGTTGTAGCTGTTTAAAGTGGCTGCCTAGAAATGACTGCTCTCTGTTTGGGAGAGGACTAGGTAAACTTTGGAATTAAGCGTTGAGGTCTGAAAGTGAATTGTAGAGCATTTTATAAGCTTTCCAGATTGTCTTGTATAAGGCCTTTAGGATTTGGGAATTTACAGTTGTGATGAAAATACTTAGCTGCTGTCCAGAATGTGTTGTTGTGATATTTTGTGCTTGGTTGGTGGTAACCTAAGTAATGTTGTTCTTGTAATTGTTAGGTGTTAGGGCCTTAACTGAGGAGGAACATTTATACATTAGGTTGTGTAGATTAGGTAAGTACTTCTCTATCGGAGAAGAGATTTGCACTTATTACTGAAGTAATTTGAATAGCGCACTAGAATTGTTGAAGTGCATTCCATTCCGAGCATGCTGCATTCCTTCTTATGCATCCATGAGATTTATTGTGCATTCATGCAATAGGTGTACCGGAGGGGGTGACACTCCTCGAGTTCGAGAGAGCGATTCCGAAGGAGGATCAGGAGCAGCCGAGGGAGCCCGAGGACCCAGCCGGCGAAGGAGTTCCCGTAGACGATCTACCTGAGTGCCCGGATCATCGCCCGTCCTCGTTCCTAAAAGGCAAGCCCCGGTGCATGCTGACCCATTTGTTTTATATATTAATCTTGAGTACTTTTACTTGTTTGCTGCATTAAGTTGTAGGAGTTGTGTGAAAACACTTGTTGTATTATATCTGTCCTTGTCCAGATATCGTACTTAAACCCTAAAGTAGGTTTAGGCACGTGTCAATGCTTAGCCCTGCTTAGTCCAGTAGAAGTCGGGTGATTTCCAGTCATCTGCGAGATGTAGGAATAGGTCACGAGTGGCTATGTTGGCTATCGTGGATGGAACCATGCCTTAAAATGAATTTGAGACCGGGCGAGAGTTCGATAGTGCAGCCGCAAGACACTTCACGTCTTGGGTGCGGAGCTATGCCCGTCTGAGTCATTTAAGGACCGATTCGCTGTATGTCCTTGAGTCATGTTGAACGCAGTCTAACACTTAGTTGGCCGGATAAGTCGTTCCGACCGCGAAGCCGAGTAATACGGTTCAGGCCGGGAATCGAATGGTAGGTCACATCTTGGAGGTAGTAAGAATGTGCTTGGGGACATTGGCGTGAAACCAAGGGGGGTGTTAGAGTCCCTATCACCTGGTAGAGTGTTGCCCTTAGGGATGCGGCATCATTCGAACCCGTGACTCCTGAATTGTACGAAAGGTGGCTTGTGCGACCCTAGCAGGGGCCTGCGCGGTGAGTGTTAGAAATACCCATCTAGCTGGATAGGAATTCGATTTGAATCGCCGTCGCTCCCGGTTAGTGAGCACTTGACTTGAGCAGCGACAACATAGATCTTATTAAATTGAACAGATGGTTAAGCGAATGATATAATATTGCCGCAAATTTATACCTGCTATGGATATAATAATATTATTGTTTGATTATAATCAAGTGAATGTTTAGTATAGGTGCTAAGATAGATGATAGGTTAATGCTAAAATAACTGCTGGTACAGTTTAAAAGAGTTTAAATTACTTATGCTTTTCCGCAAAGGTGATGTCAGCCAGCTCCACTTATGAAAGCCTTGCATGATCCTTGGTGTCTCTTATTTTCTATTTCGATGGGTAAGTCTAGCTGAGTACATTCCAGTACTCAGAGTTTATTCCCTCATATTGCAGATGACATGCTTTATCAGGGCTTCTACAAGAACTGCCTCCACCCCACGGGTGATGAGGACTAGATCAGTCAGGCGTGATCATCTGTTAGATCACTTTCATAAATGCTTTTGTGGGGTGTTGATATGTAAGACTGGCAGTGGTATTTGAACTAAATGTGTGTGTTATGCTTCCGCTACTTTATGAACTCAGTTTGTAATAATTTGCGACTCCGTGTGTTGTAAGTGGATTTCCGAACTACTTGTGAAATATAACGTGTGATGTGTTATGTTGAATGATGCGATCTTGGCTGTAAACGAGCTGGTTTGAAATTCTTTGTGGCTTCGATTGACTACCGGGATTATATGGGCTCAAGTTCGAAAATTTGAGCATTTCGGCACTTGTTTTTGTACTTGTGCTCTTATAATTTGGTCGGTTCTGTTACAGCTGGTACCGGAGCAGAATTCAATATTAAACACATCGTACGAGTATTTGAAAACAAAAGTGTTGTTTGCGAAAAGTGTTAAAAATTTAAAATTTATTTCTATAAGTATGCCAGTGATCACATCCCTTAGCCCAAATAAGGACTCTTAGGTGGCTTATTAAAAGACTAACTTGGGGGTCTTGTTTGTTTTTATTTCGTCGTCCATACGGTGTGATATTGTATGGATGCCATCCACTTGGGTGGTAATGTATGGATCAAATACCTCGACGCTCTGGTAAGTGTGAGTTGTGAGAGCATGATCGTCCAACCGGCGATCTAGGGAGAGTAGTTGTGGTTACTTGCCTACTTACATGTTCAAACCATGTAATTATGAAAGTACTTAATTGTGGGTATATCTGTCGGGTAGTTGTGATACTGAAGTATATACATTGGGGATGTGTATATGGAAAGTATTTAGTTATTGCTTACTTGTGTGCTTATATTGGGAAACTGTTGGGCTAAAATGAGATTTTCTGCAGGTACACTAAGAACGCAAACGAGTAGACCGATAATTTTGCCTTTATGAGAGAACGTATGTATGCCACCGCCTAGCGTTAGCAGTTTATGTTTATACTAGGGTGAGAGGGCGTACGGAACATGCATGCATCATGTTTAATTCATGTCATACATTTCATTTTACTCCCTCCTTAAAAATTTCGATGGTCCCGACTAAATTAAATTTTATATCCCCTAAATTATCCTCACTTTAAGCCATATCTTGTTGCTACAGATGGCTCGCACTAAGAGGACCGCTCGCAAGTCAACTAGAGGCAGGGCTCCTCGCCACCAGCTCGCTCCACGTGAGCCCCGCCCTGAGCCCACCGAGGCGGAAAGGTTGAGGGCCGAGTTGGCTGAGGTGATTGCTGCTAGAAATACGGCTCATCAACAGCTAGAGCAAGTGATACATGACAGAGATCAGGAGACACTTGCGGTCCAGAGGTTGACTATGGCTCATCGCAATTGTCAGCGCATGCTGGTCCACATGATGAACCAGCGGGATGAAGCCTAGCATGAAGAGAAACTCCTAAGAGCTCGTCAGGTGGAGCTTGAGCAACAGTTAGAAGCTGCAGAAGAATACAATAAAAATCTTCATGAGGAAGTGCACCGCCTAAACAATAAGCTCAATCCTCTACTTCCTCATGACAATGACGAGGATGAGGATATGGACTCTAGAGTCTTCATGGCTGAAGGTGATGACAACATGGAGGTCAATGGGCCACAGAATGCCCTACCAGAAGAAGAAGAAGGAGATGAGGAGCTAGAGGCTGCTAGTGACGAGGATGGCGGGGAGATCTTCGACACTGACTCTGAGGACAATGCTTAGAGTAGTCATTGCATAGCTATGACGCTGGAGTTATCTTTTGTGCCCTCCATGTGTGGGAGTGAGACTTTGTAATAACTTAGTTTTTGAGATGTAACATCGAACCCTATGTTGTCCTGGATGTTAGTTTGAACATGTTAAATTTCGGTCACAAATGGATGTCTCATTGAGTTGTGTTCGGTGATGGTGTCACGATTAGCACCCTTTGGTGCCGCGATGAAACCGAGGGCCTCCTATGGCGCGCGACATAAGGCTGTGCTGGTATCGAGGTGGCTAGTCATGATTCACCATGGAACTCTACCAATGGGCTGTCTCCTCGTGGTCATTTCTTGGTTAGCCTTTCCTATTTGGCTAGAAGTTTAGTTTGAATCCGGACACCCGTTACGTAAGGTTGAAATTCCATTGATATCAATGTGACCTATTTAGTCACGTGCTCCCTGCATGAGGGCCTTTAATAAATTCCATCTTTTCATCAGAAGATATCTTGTTTGTTATGTCCATCACATAATTGCGTCTATTGGTGCACTTGATGAGGTTGTGTGGTTGTGATGAATTACTGTGCCTCGGTTGTTTGCGAAGTCATTTCTAATGAAATCAGTTTGGCATATTTACACAATTCATCTACAAATTTCCCACATCGTCAGTGCTCATTGGCTATGCATTTTAAAGATGGCGTACAACCTCCGTCGTGGTCGTGGCGTTGAGGATGAGGAACAGCCACCCCCTCCGCCACAACCCACTCCGGTGGAACTAATGCAGACGGTGGTTGAAGGTCAGCGCCTGTTAGCAGACGCTATGCACCAGCTAGTCAACCGGGATGCTCGCCATGGTCATCAGGGACCGGAACCAAATCAGGATAGTGACTTCAAGGATTTTCTTGACACCAAGCCCCCGCTCTTTAAGGAGGCGGAGGAACCTCTGCAAGCTGATGAGTGGTTGAATACCATTGAGCAGAAGTTCCGTCTGCTTCGTCTGACTAAGGAGCTGAAGACCGAGTATGCTTCCCACCAACTGCATGGCCCGGCTGGTATTTGGTGGAGTCACTACCGCTCCATGTTGCCTCCTAATGTCCCGATCGCTTGGGACCTGTTTAAAGCAGCTTTCCGTGGGAATTACATTCCTCCAGGTTTGATGGCTATAAAGCACACGGAGTTCATGAGATTAACCCAAGGCAATAAGAGTTTGACGGAATACCTGCAAGCCTTTAACAACCTTGCAAGGTATGCAACTGAGTTTGTGGATACTGATGCTAAGAAGATTGCTAGCTTCAAGCGTGGCTTCGGTCCGAAGCTGATGAAGACCATGGGCACTAGCAAATGTGCTACTTTCAATGACTTTATCAGTGATGCTCTGACCTAAGAGAACAATAAACAATAATTCTATCTATGCTGCTTCTAAGAACCGCAAGAGGGCCCTTGAGGCGGGTGCTTCACAGTCCCGAGCTCCAGCTGCACCGAGGGCTCCTTCTCGCCCTCCTGCCACAAGTGCTAAGTTCCGTCCCCCGCAGAAGAAGGCTCCAGCTAAGACTGGGTTTCGCAAAGCATATACAATGTCTCTGCCAAAGGGTAGTTCTGGTCAAGGCAGCTCCAGTGTCCCTCCAAGCAACATGCCTTGCTGGAACTGCAACAAACTAGGTCATTGGTCTAGGAATTGTCCATATTCTAAGAAGAATGCAAATCAAGGTGGTCGTCAGAGGCATGTTCATTATAATAGTACTGAAGAAATTCCATCTGGTGAGGTAGTCACTACTGGTAAGTTCCTAGTTGATCAACATTCTGCAGTGGTGCTATTTGATTCAGGTGCTTCGCATTCCTTTATCAGTCCTATGTTTGCATCGAAGTTTGCACACAAATTACATGCTGTTGATGGTGTGGGTTATTGCATTAGAGCGGTAAGTGGGAATATTTCCACAAATCAAGTAGTAAGAGATTTAGAATTTGAAATAGAAGGGTGAAAGTACTCGCTTACCTTAGTGGTTTTGCCTGGATTAGGCATAGATGTTATTTTGGGCATGAATTGGATGAGTCAGCATGGGGTGCTCATTGATACATCCACCCGGGTAGTTATGCTCAGAGATCCTACTAATCAAAAAAGTTTTCTAGTGCAACTTCCCCGGCAAATTGACCTTTCTAGTGAAGTTCATGCGGTGCAAGCGAAGGCATTAGCTGATATTCCTGTAGTGAGTGAGTTTCCTGACGTTTTTTCCGATGATTTGCCTAGACTGCCTCCGGATCGGGATGTGGAGTTTAAAATCGAGTTGTTGCCTGGCACGGCACCCATCTCTAGAAGACCCTATAGGATGCCTCTGAATGAACTAGCTGAACTTAAGGTGCAGTTGAATGAACTTTTGAAGAAGGGGCTCATTCGTTTTAGTTCGTCTCCGTGGGGATGTCCTGCTATCTTTGTAAAGAAGAAGGACTAGTCATTGCGGATGTGCATAGATTATAGGCCTCTGAATGCAGTCACTGTCAAGAATAAGTATCCTCTACCGCGTATCGACATCTTGTTTGATCAGTTGTCTAAAGCTAAAGTCTTTTCCAAGATCGATATGAGGTCTAGCTACCATCAAATTAAAATCCATCCGGAAGATGTTCCAAAAACAACTTTCTCTACAAGATATGGTCTTTATGAGTATCTTATTATGTCCTTCGGCTTGACCAAAGCCCCTGCACACTTCATGTACTTGATGAATTCGGTGTTTATGCCCGAATTGGACAAGTTTGTGGTGGTATTTATTGATGACACCTTGATATATTCTGAAAATGAGGAATACCACGCTGAACATCTACGTATAGTCCTTATAAGACTGCGTGAACATCAACTGTATGCAAAATTCAGTAAGTGCGAATTCTGGCTTCGTGAAGTACCTTTCCTTGGGCATGTGTTGTCCGATGGGGGAATTATGGTGGATCCCGCCAAGGTACAAGAAGTACTAAAATGGAAGGCTCCTATCTCGGTTCATGAGGTCTGGAGTTTTCTTGGATTGGCTAGATATTATCGTCGCTTCATCCTGGATTTCTCTAAAATAGCCAAGCCAATGACTCGGTTGCTGCAAAAAGACATCAGGTTTGTCTGGACTCCTGAGTGTGATGCGGCTTTTCACAAACTGCGAACTCTCCTAACCTCGGCTCCAGTTTTGGCGCAACCGGATATCGAGAATCCATTTGATGTGTATTGTGATGCCTCAGGCATAGGTTTGGGAGGTGTTCTGATGCAGGAAGGCCGAGTAATTCATATACCTCTCGACAACTTCAGAAGCATGAGGTGAATTATCCAACACATGACTTAGAACTCGTTGCAGTTGTTCATGCTTTGAAAGCCTAGCGGCACTATATGTTGGACAATGTTTGCAATATCTATACTGACCATAAAAGCCTCAAATATATCTTCACCCAACCCGAGTTGAATATACATCAAAGAAGATGGCTTGAGTTGATTAAAGATTATAATCTCCAAGTGCACTATCATCTTGGCAAGGCAAATGTGGTTGCCGATGCTTTAAGCCGTAAGTCTCATTGCCACTCCTTAGTTGAAAGTGATTTTCATCTATCTCGCCTTCTACACCTAGCAATTCTGTACAACATCACTATTAGTTGCACTCTCAAGAGTAGAATTATTGAGCTCCAAAAGACTGACACTGGTATATTCCACATCAAGCGTAAGATGAAAGAGCAAGAAACTAAACACTTTAGGGTAGATGAAGAGGGTGTGCTGTGGTTCAAGGATAGGTTAGTTGTGCCTAAGGATAGCGAGCTTAGGAATCATATTATGTATGAAGCACATTCCTCTAAGTTGTCCATCCATCCTAGTAGCAATAAGATGTATTACGATTTGAAGCCATACTATTGGTAGACCAAAATGCAGAAAAAATAGCTGCATATGTTGCTAGGTGTGATACCTGCTGTAGGGTTACGGCTATGCACCTGAAAGCTGGATTGCTTCAACCACTTTCTATCCTAGGTTGGAAATGGGAAGAGATAAGTATGGATTTCATTGTTGGTCTTCCTCCTACTGTTAAGAATCATAACTCTATCTGGGTAATTGTAGATCGTTTAACCAAGTCGGCTCACTTCATTCCTGTCCGAGTAGACTATCGTCCTACTGACTATGCTGAGTTGTACTTCCATCAGATAGTCCGGCTCCATGGGATCCCTCGCACTATCGTTTTTGACCGTGGTCCACAGTTTACTGCTCGTTTTTGGGAGCACTTGCATCACCTTTTGGGAACCAAGTTAGTGAGAAGGTCTGCATATCACCCCCAAACGTCAGGTCAGACTGAACGAGTTAACCAAATCTTGGAGGATATGTTACAGGCTTGTGTTATTTCATCCAAGGGTTCATGGGAGAAATGGTTGTCTCTAGCTGAGTTTTCGTATAATAATAGTTATCAAGAGAGCATTAAGATGGCCCTATTCGAAGCATTGTACGATCGTAAGTGTAGAACCACACTAAATTGGATAGAAGCTGGCGAGAGAAGGTATTATGGTATTGATTTTGTCAAGGAAGCTGAGGAACAAGTTTGTACCATCAAAGTACATATGGTTGCAGCTCAATCTAGACAGAAAGGTTACACTGATCACCGTAGAAAACCGATCGAGTTTGAAGTTGGAGACTTCGTATATCTGAAAGTTTCCCCTATGAAGAGTGTACAACATTTTGGTGTGAAGTGGAAGCTTGCACTAAGATACGTGGGTCCTTTCCAGATCATAGGAAAGAGTGGTGCTGTCGCGTATAAGATCCAGTTACCTCCTGAAATGAGCGCCATTTTCAATGTTTTCCATGTATCTCAGTTAAAGAAATGTCTTCGGGTTCCTGAAGAAAGAGTTCTATTAGGGGATATCAGGCTAGAATCTGATGTAACTTATGAAGAAAAGCCAGTCCGTGTGATTGACACTCGAGAGTGGATAACTAGAAGTCGAGTGGTTAAGTGGTATAAACTAATGTGGAGTAATCAGGGTAGTGAGAGTGATGCTACGTGGGAGCGAGAAGACTATTTACATGATGGTTATAAGGAATTCTATCAACAATGGTACGCTTTCCAAATCTCGGGATGAGATTTTTATAAGGGGGAGGGCTGTAACACCTCAGGTGTTTGGCTTCCATAATTGCATTGCATTTCATAAGCATGAGCATCATTCATCTCATTCATGTCTTTAATTTGTTTGCAACATGAGTATGCAACATACTCTAATATGCTTGTTTGTAATTTTTGTGCTTATGAAATGTGAGTGATGCAACTTGTAGATACAACATGGGATCTCATACTTGGAAACATGGAAATGTTGTTAGTATACCATGATAAGCTTAATTGTTGCAACAAGGCCTTGAAACATGTGCAACATGATAATGCAACATTTTGGTGGAAATATTGTTTGCATTGTTTCAACTTATGTGGCACTAGTAAGTTGGGGTAACCAAGGTGTAGAGTGGCTAATTATATCTTATAACACCTTAATTACATTTAGGGTAAATAGTGGAGCAATGTTCACATTGACCAAAAGGACCAAAATGCCCTCCTAGGTGCTGTTGAGCAACCCTTGACCCCTAGAATGCTTTGGTTTGACTGTTTAAAAAGTCTAGCTTAGAGATCTTGCATGGAGAAGCAACCTTAAGCAAAGTTGTAGATAATTTCATAAGGAACAAAAGTTCTAATTTGGCCATCTCATGAAAATGACCAGAACATGCTCAAAAATGGCCCACAAAGTCAGCTTGAGGGGCTACCCAACACTTAGAAAATTTCTAAGTCTAAAAATTAGATTTTCAGTTTCAATGTACCCCACTTCGACGCCATGTAACTCACAAACCAAGCCAAACCAGTCCAAGCTCTAATTGACAAACTTGTAGTCCTCACATAGCTCTACAAAATTGCTGTTATCACCTCTTGCTAAATCAGGCCAGATGAGGAGGTAATCAACGACGAAATTGTCCTGTCAGTCACCATTGCCGGCCTTGATTCATACATTTAGAGCGCTAGGTGGGCGACAACTTCAGGCCGTCACCGCCGCGTGTCCTTCACACGCTGCGCGCGACCTATCACCTTGGCCAGCTGCTCAACGCATAGAAGGGTGTCCCTGCTACCATCTAGACCTCGCCCATCCATTCCCTCCTCCGTCTCTCTATTTCGCCGAAGCGGAGGACCCGAGCCAACATCGCCGCCGCACGCTTCTCCTCGGCCGTGCGCGCTCGCCATTGCACCACTGGCCGATTCACCACGACCACAACCCTGCCACCATCTCATACACCTTGTCAACCTCCCATTTGGAGTAACCAAGCCAGGGTAAGGGGCACGTTGCCATTCCCGCCACCACGAGCTCTCGCCGGCGTTCGTCTGCGCGATGGCTCACCGTGGCTGTAACACCTCAGGTGTTTAGCTCCTTAATTGCATTGCATTTGCATAAGCATAAGCAAGCATCATTCATTTCATGCATAAGCTTATAATATGTAAAACATGCTTTTGAAACAATGCCACATATGTTTATATTTCATGTGAAGTAAGAAGTGAGTAGTGTGCAAAACATAGGTATCTTATGTGTAATTTCCTTGGTGAGATATGTCAACCACCTTAGTGTAACATAATGAGCAAATGTTATGCAACACACTCATGCAACATGTGCAACATGAGCTTGCAACATTTGGGTGAAAGTATGGAATTCCTTGTTCCAAAGTATGTGACACTAGGAACTTGGTGCAACCAATATGTAGAGTGGTTAATTAGGTCTAATAACACCTTAATTACATTTAGGGTAAGTAGTGGAGCAATGTTCATGTTGACCAAAATTACCAAATTGCCCTTCCAAATGTTGTTGACTAAGTTGGACCCCTAGAGTGATCTGGTTTGACCAATTAAAACGTCCAATTTAGAGATCTTGCATGGAGGAGCAACCTTAAGCAAAGTTGTAGAGAATTTCATGAGGAACAAAAGTTCTAATATGGCCATCTCATGAAAATGAACAGAACATGCTCAAAAATGGCCCACAAGTCAGTATTAGGGGCTGTTTTGGGACTTAGCAAATTTTGGCTAAGTGTGAAGCTGAAAACCGTTTCACTGTACCTCACTTTGACAACTTGTAACTCACAAACTAGGCCAAACCAGTCCTGGAGCCAATTGACAAAGTTGTTGTCCACACATAGCTCTACAACATTGTCAATATCACCATCACCTAGTTCTAAATGGTTTAGGAGATATGGTGTCTAGAAAATCGGGTTTCAGTTGGCTTAGTGACTGAAACTAAGTTTCAGTTTCAAGGGGCACCACTTTGGAGCCTTGTAGTTTCAAATCTAGGCCGAACCAGCCCAAACTCCAATTGACAAACTAGTAGTCCTCATGTAGCTCTACAACTTTGCCAACATCACCCACGTCTGGTTCTCACTGGTTTGGGAGTTAATCGTCGACGAAGCTGCTCTGTCAGTCGAACGAGGACGACCTCCATTCAGTAAACGGCGACGCCATGCAGCCGGACAGCCGGCTCGCGTCGTGGCGCTCGGGCAGAGCCCGGTGGCCGCGTGGTGCGTGCGTGCTGCTGTCCTCTCCACGTCGCGAGCTCACGCGCGGGAGTGAAGTGGGAGTCAACACCTCAATTCCCAGCACTCACGACACTCCCTCCTCCATTCCCTCGCTCTCTGGTCCGACGAGCGGTGCCACTCCAACCCTGCCATGGCCGGGCGAGCTCACCACCGCACGGTAGCCTACCTAACTTCACCCACAGCTCCGCCTTAGGCTCCCTGACCTTCCCCTACATCGCGCTTGATCCATTTCGTAGAGGTGAGAAGGTATTGTCGACTTTCTCTCCACTGGAGCTCACCGGAGTATCGCCGCCGCCATGGTCCACCGTGGCCAGCTCCCCTCCCTCATTCTCCTCATGTCATGAACCTCGTTCTCACCTCCGTAATCTGTGGGGATGCTTGTGGCGAGACCTTACCGTGGGATGCGACCTCGCCGGAGCGGAACACGACGACCACCGTCGTCGCGCTCATCGCCCCGCATCACGGCGCTCCATGGCCGGGGTGGTTAGGGCCTCTCTCCATCTCCCTTCCTACCTCAATAGCTCGCCTAGCTGCAGTGGAGCTCGTACCAAGCTTAGCTGGGACCGTGCGGCCTCACCGGCGGCGGTACACCGCCACCCGACCCTCACCGGCCGCCGCTCGCGGTGGCGAGCCCCTCCCACTCCAACCTAAGCCATCCTTCTTGCACGAATCAGAGCACCTTGTGACGGAGAACGCGAGGGTGTGCTTGGTTTCCCGAGCGAGCTCCCCTCCGACGAGCTTGAGCTCGCCGGAGCTCGCGGTTCGCCGCCCCTCTGCCCTCTGTCACTGACCGCGGGGCCCCACCTGTCGGAGCCGCGCGTGGGCGGGAGCCCGAGCGGGCCGCGCGCGCGCCGTGGGCCGCGTCCTTTCCCGGCCGGCCCAGTATAAAAGGAGATCTTTTTTCTTTTTTATTTATTTTTGCTACAGAATTTTGGTTAAGTTTGGAAAATGTAGATCTAGGGTTTCACTTACTCAAAAATCATGAGATAAATTTTAGTAGAATCTACTTGATGTGTAGTATTTTAGAAAAATATAAATTGGATATGTGATGTTTGTTTTCTGGGATATTTAAATAGGTCCTAGAAATGTGTTTTAAATCACATGCAAACTTGTTTAAATTATATCTTGAGTTTCAGTGTTCTAAAAATTATGAAATTTGGTGAGTAGGCTAATTCATACTTGATCTAGCTTTGGTAAAAATTTGGGCAGTAGTGCTTAAGTACTTTTTAAGTTATAAGGCTATCTTATTATTCTAGGAAATACTTAAATGAATTTTTGTAATTTTTCTACATGTGCAATGTTCATATAAATTTTTGGAGAATGTCTTGGTACCCTAGAGTGTCTAAGAAAATTAAGAAATCTGTTGTTTGACACTTTTTACTGTGCTTTGTTATTTATACAAAAATCAGCCTTTTTGGCTTGGGAATTTTGTGTAGGGAGTTCCTGTGAATAAATTTAGTTCAAATTTTTACAGTAGCCTCTTTTTGGGTCAGAGAGTCCCCTGTAATTTTTGTAGAATTTCAGGAGCAGCTTACATATATGTTTGAAATTCCACTTAATTACTTAAGTAAATTAAGAAATGACTTTAAATAAATATTCTAGGTGGGCACACCTTACTTCCTGGTGTTTTTGTGACCTTTGTGAACTTGTAGTAGTATTAGTTTGGTCCTAGAGAATGTTTGCCACATAAATAAATATTTAATCTTTGCAATTTTAGGTTTTCTAGACAGCTGATAGTATTTCTAGGTTTGATCTTGGATAAAGGTGGTTTCTGGAAAACTTGTAAATACCAAAGTTGTAGTAAAAGTTGTAAATGAGCTTGTGTCAAAATTTGGGGGTATTTGGCTTAGTAGTTTGGGAGTTATTGCTGTTTAAAGTGACAGTCCAAAATTGATTGCTTTCTGTTTAGAGAGAACAGATTCTGGAACTTTGGAATTTTGACTAGGTAAACTTTGTAATTTAGTGTGGTGGTCTGAAAACATTTTGTGGTACATTTCTTAAGCTTTCCAGATTGTCCAAGATCATCTCTTTTGAAGTTGGGATTCTCCAGTTATGTTAGAATCTTTGAGCTGCTGTCCAGAATGTCTTACTGTGGTAACCTAAGTAATATTACTCTTGTATTGTTAGGTGTTAGGGCCTTAACCGAAGAAGAACAGCTGTATCTTAGGTTGAGTAGCTTAGGTAAGTACTTCTCCACCGGAGAAGAGATTTGCACGTACTAATAAAGTAACTTGAATAGAGTATTTTATTTCTGAAATGCATTTCATTCCGAGCAGGTTGCACCCATTTATGCATCCATGATAATTATTGTACATTCATGCAATAGGTGTACCGGAGGGGGTAACTCTCCTCGAATTTGAGCCTGTAATTCCGGAGGAAGTCCAGGACCAGCCAGAGGAGCCAGCGGAACCAGTCGGCGAAGGAGACGCCGCTGAAGACTTGCCCGAGTGCCCTGACCACCGGCCCTCGACCTTTCTGAAAGGCAAGCCCCGGTGCATGCTGAACCTACTATTTTATAAATTAATCTTGAGTACTTTTAATTGTTTACTGCATTAAGTTGTAGGAGTTATATGAAAACACTTGTTGCATTATACCTGTCCTTGTCCAGATATCGTACTTAATCCTATATTAGGTTTAGGCACGTGTCAATGCTTAGCCCTGCTTAGTTCGGTAGAAGTCGGGTGATTTCCGGTCATCCGCGAGATGTAGGAAGGAGTCACGAGTGACTTTATGGCTATCGTGGATGGAACCATGCCTTAAAATGAAATTGAGACCGGGCGGGAGTTCGATAGTACAGCCGCAAGACACTTCACGTCTTGGGTGTGGAGCTATGCCCGTCTAAGTCGTTTAAGGACCGATTCGCTGTACGTCCTTGAGTCATGTTGAACGCAGTCTAACACTTAGTTGGTCGGATAAGCCGTTCCGACCGCGAAGTCGAGTAGTATGGTTCAGGCCGGGAATCGAATGGTAGGTTGCATCTTGGAGGAGAGAAAGGATGTGCTTGGGGACATTGGCGTGAGACCAAGGGGGGGGTTAGAGTCCCTATCACCTGGCAGAGTGTCGCCCTTGGGGACGCGACATTATTCGGGCCCGCGATTCCTGAACTGTACAAAAGATGACCTGAGCAGCCTTCGCCAGGCGTGACTCGGTGAGTGTTAGAAATACCCCTCCAGCTGGATAGGAATTCGATTCGAATCGTCGTCGCTCCCAGTTAGTGAGCACTTGACTTGAGCAGCGGCAACGTAGATCTCATTAAATGAACAGATGGTTAAGTGAATGATACAATGTTGCCACAATTCATACCTGCTCTGGATATAATGATGATAATTGTTTGATTATAATCAAGTGCATGTTTAGTACAGGTGCTAAGATAGATGACAGGTAAATGCTAAAAATAACTGCTAGTACAGGCTATAAGAGTTTCAATTACTTATGCCTTTATGCAAAATGTTATGTCAGCTAGCCTCTTGTATAAGCCTTGCATAATCCTTGGTGTCATCTTATTTCTGGTTTTCGTCGGGTAAGTCTAGCTGAGTACATTCCAGTACTCAGGGTTTATTCCCCCCTGTTGCAGATGATATGCTCTACCAAGGCTTCTGCAAAAATTGTCTCCACCCTGCGGGTGACGAAGACTAGATCACTTGGGCGTGATCATCTTTTATGTACTTTCCTGATGCTTTTGTGGGATGTGGATCAACAAAACTGGCAGTAGTTAAACAACGGGTGTGTTTATGCTTCCGCTACTTTTATAAACTTGGTTTGTCATAATTGCGACTCCGGGTGTGTAAACTTATTTCGGAACTACTTGCGAAATGTAACGTATGATGTTGTATGTTGAATGATGCGATCTTGGTTGTAAGCAAGTTGGTTTGAAATCCTTCGTGGTTTCGATTGACTACCGGGATTATATGGGCTCAAGTTCGAAAATTTGAGCGCTTCGGTGCTTGTTTTTTTGTACTTGTGCTCTTATAATTTGGTCGGTTCTGTTACAGCTAGTACCGGAGCATAATTCAACATTAAACACATCGTACGAGTATTTAAAAACAAAAGTATTTGATTATGAAAAAGGGTTAAAGCACTAAAAATTATTTTTAGGTATGCCAGTGATCACATCCCTTAGCCCAAATAAGGACTCTTAGGTGGCTTATTATAAGGACTAACTTGGGGGCCTTGTTTGTTTTTGTTTCGTCGTCCATACGGCGTGATATTGTATGGATGTCATCCACTTGGGTGGTAATGTATGGATCAATTGCCTCGACGCTCTGGTAAGTGGGAGTTGTGAGAGCATGATTGTCCAACCGGCGATCTAGGGGAGAGTAGTTTTGGTGACTTGCATACTTACATGTTTAAACCATGTAATTACGTAAGCACTTAATTGGGGGAATATATTTATATCGGGTAGCTTTGATACTGAAGTATATACATCAGGGGATGTGTATATGGAAAGTATTTAAATTACTGCCTTCTTGTGTGCATATATTGGGAAACTGTTGGGCTAAAATGAGATTTTCTGCAGGTACACTAACAGTGTAACGAGTAGACCGATAGTTTCGCTTATATGAGAGAACGTATGTATGCCACCGCCTAGCGTTAGAACTTTAGGTTTCTACTAAGGTGAGAGGGCGTACGGAACGTGCATGCATCGTGTTTAATTATATCATACATGTCATTTACTCCCTCCTTAAAAACTTCTGTACTCCCGACTAAATTAAATTTCGTATCCCCTAAATGATCCTCACTTTAAGTCCTATCTTGTTGCTACAGATGGCACGTACCAAGAGGACCGCTCGCAAGTCCACTGGGGGCCGGGCACCTCATCACCAGCTCGCTCCACGTGAGCCCCGCCCCGAGCCTACTAAGGTGGAAAGGCTGAGGGCGGAGTTGGCTGAAGTGACTGCTGCCAGGAATGCAGCGCGTCAGCAATTGGAGCAAGTGATCCGTGATCGTGACCAGGAAACCCTTGCAGTCCAGAGATTGACAGTAGCAAACCGCAACTGTCAACGCATGCTGGTCCGGGTCATGAACCAGAGGGATGAAGCCTGGCACGAGAAGAACGTTCTGAGAGCTCGTCAGTTTGAGCTCGAACAGCAATTGGAGAATGCTGAAGAATACAATGACAATCTTCATGAAGAAGTGCACCGCCTGAACAACGAGCTTAATCCCCTGCTGCCTCGAAACAACAACGTCGATGAGGACATGGGTTCTGAAATCGTTATGGCTGAAAATGATGATGAAGTGGAGATCAACGGACCCCAAGATGCCGAACCAGAGGAAGAACCAAAAGAAGAAGAAGAAGATGAGGAGTTAGAGCCTGTTAGTGATGAGGACGGCGGGGAGATCCTTGACACCGACTTTGAGGACGATGCTTAGAGTAGTATCACGTAGCTATGATGTTAGGATCGTCTTTTGTGCCTCCTGGGGTTGGAGTGAGGCTTTGTAATAACTTGACTTTTCGGATGTAAGGTCGAACTCTATGTTTCCTGGATGTTTAGTTGGAACCTGTTAATTTCGATCGCAAGTGGATGTCTTATTGTGTTGCGTTCGATGATGGTGTCACGATTAGTACCCTTTGGTGCCGCGACGAAATCGAGAGCCTCCTATGGCGTGCGACATAAGGTTGTGCTGCTTGGCACGCGCTGGTATCATGGTGGCTAGTCATGATCCACCATGGAACTCTACCGTTGAGAAGTCTCTTTGTGGTCAGTTTGAAGTAGATTTCTCAGTCAACTAAAAGCTTTGAAATCGAATCCAAGTACCGGGCGAAAGATCAAAACTCACGTAGACTTTAGTGTAAACGGTTCAGTAACTGCTGTGCTCCTTGTGAGTGAGCCTTTATCAAAGTACCTCTTGTTGGATTCCCTCGCATGATTGCGCCAATTGATCCGCTTGAACGGATTGTGCGGTTGTGATGAATTATTGTGCCATGAGTATTTTGAGAAGTCTATTTCATGAAGTCAGTTTGACATATTTACAATAATTCATCTACAAATGTTCCACATCATCAGTGCTCATTGGCTATGCATTTTGCAGATGTCGTACAATCTCCGTCGGGGTCGTGGCAATGAGGATGAGGAACAGCCACCCCCTCCGCCACCACCTACCCCGGCTGAGCTGATGCAGACAGTGGTCGAAGGGCAGCGCATATTGGCAGATGCTATGCGCCAGCTGGCCAACCGGGAAGCTCGTCCTGGCCGCCAGGGCCCAGAACCCAATCAGTACAGTGATTTCAAGGACTTTCTTGATACTAAGCCCCCGCTCTTTAAGGAGGCGGAGGAACCACTGCAAGCTGATGAGTGGTTGAATACTATTGAACAAAAGTTTTGTCTGCTTCGCTTGACCGATGAGCTAAAAACTGAATATGCTTCTCACCAACTACATGGTCCAGCGGGTATTTGGTGGAGCCACTATCGTTCCACACTGCCTGCAAATGTCCCTATTGCTTGGGATCAGTTCAAGGCCGCATTTTGTGGGAACTATATTCCTCCAGGTCTTATGGCAATCAAGCACACAGAATTCATGAGGCTGTCACAGGGAAATAAAAGCTTGACTGAATATCTGCAATCTTTCAACAACCTGGCAAGGTATGCCACAGAGTTTGTGGATACTGATTCTAAGAAAATTGCTAGCTTTAAAAGTGGCCTCGGCCCAAAGCTGATGAAGACTATGGGCACTAGCAAGTGCACTATCTTCAATGAATTTATCAGTGATGCTCTGACTCAAGAGAACAATAACTCGATCTATGCTGCTTCTAAGAGCCGCAAGAGGGCACTTGAGGCAGGTGCTTCACAGTCTCGAGCTCCAGCTGCCCCGAGGGCACCTTCTCGCCCTCCTGCCACAAATGCTAAGTTCCGTCCTCCGCAAAAGAAGGCGCTAGTGAAGACTGGGTTTCGCAAGGCATATACCGTGGCTCTGCCAAAGAGTAATTCGGGCCAAGGCAGCTCCAGTGTCCCTCCTAGCAACATGCCTTGCTGGAACTGCAACAAGCCAGGTCATTGGTCCAGGAATTATCCTTATCCCAAGAAGAATGTCAACCAAGGTGGCCGTCAGGGGCACGCTCATTATAACAGTATCGAGGAAATTCCATCTGGTGAAGTTGTCACCGCTGGTAAGTTCCTAGTTGACCAACATCCTGCTGTGGTACTTTTTGATTCAGGTGCTTCGCATTCCTTTATCAGTCCTAAGTTTGCATCAGAGTTTGCACACAAATTGCATACTGTTGAAGGTGGGGGTTATTGCATTAGCGCAGCAAGTGGGAATATTTCCACAGATAAAGTAGTGGGGAATCTTGAGCTTGAGGTAGAAGGGCGAAGGTACTCGCTTGCCTTAGTGGTTTTGTCGGGCTTAGGCATTGATGTTATATTGGGCATGAATTGGATGAGTCAGAATGGGGTACTCATTGATACATCCACTCAGGTAGTTATGCTCAGAGATCCTACGGATCAAAAAGGTTTTCTGGTACAACTTCCCAGAAAAGTTGATTTGTCTGGGGAAGTTCATGCTGTGCAAGCAAAGGCGTTGGCCGAAATTCCCGTAGTAAGTGAGTTTCCGGACGTTTTTCCCGATGATTTGCCGGGGCTCCCTCCGGATCGGGATGTGGAGTTTAAAATTGAGTTGTTGCCTGGCACGGCTCCCATCTCTAGGAGACCCTATAGGATGCCTCCGAATGAACTAGCTGAACTTAAGGTGCAATTGAATGAACTTTTGAAGAAAGGGTTGATTCGTCCTAGCTCATCGCCGTGGGGATGTCCTGCTATCTTTGTAAAGAAGAAGGATCAGTCGTTGCGGATGTGCATAGATTATAGACCTCTCAATGCAGTCACTGTCAAAAATAAGTACCCTCTACCACGTATCGACATCTTGTTCGATCAGTTGTCTAAAGCTAAAGTTTTCTCCAAGATCGATCTAAGATCTGGCTACCATCAAATTAAAATCCGCCCGGAAGATGTTCCAAAGACAGCCTTTTCTACCAGATACGGTCTTTATGAGTATCTTGTTATGTCTTTCGGCTTGACAAATGCCCCCGCACACTTCATGTACTTGATGAATTCGGTGTTTACGCCTGAATTGGACAAGTTTGTGGTGGTATTTATTGATGACATCCTGATATATTCTGTAAATGAGGAAGATCACGCTGAACATCTGCGTATAGTCCTCACAAGACTGCGTGAACATCAACTATATGCAAACTTCAGTAAGTGCGAATTCTGGCTTCGAGAAGTACCTTTCCTTGGGCATGTGTTGTCCGATGGAGGAATTATGGTGGACCCCGCCAAGGTACAAGAAGTACTGAACTGGAAAGCTCCTATCTCGGTTCACGAGGTTCAGAGTTTTCCTGGTTTGGCTGGCTATTATCGTCGCTTCATCCCGGATTTCTCCAAAATAGCCAAGCCAATGACTCGGTTGCTGCAAAAAGACACCAGGTTTGTCTGGACTCCTGAGTGTGATGCGGCTTTTTACCAACTGCGAACCCTCCTAACCTCAGCTCCGGTTTTGGCACAACCGGATATCGAGAAACCATTTGATGTTTATTGTGATGCCTCAGGCATAGGTTTGGGAGGTGTTCTGATGCAGGAAGGCCGAGTAATTGCATATACCTCTCGACAACTTCGGAAACATGAGGTGAATTATCCAACACATGACTTAGAACTCGCCGCGGTTGTGCATGCTTTGAAAGCCTGGCGACACTATCTGTTGGGCAATGTTTGTAATATCTACACAGACCACAAAAGTCTCAAATACATCTTCACCCAACCCGAGTTAAATATGCGTCAAAGAAGATGGCTCGAGTTGATTAAGGATTATAACCTTCAAGTGCACTATCATCCTGGCAAGGCAAATGTGGTTGCGGATGCTTTAAGCCATAAGTCTCATTGCCATTCCCTAGTTGAAACTGATTTTCATCGATCTCGCCTTCTACATCCAGCAGTCTTGTACAACATCACTGTCAGTTGTACTCTCAAAAGCAGAATTATTGAGCTCCAAAAGACTGACACTGGTATATTCCACATCAAGCGTAAGATGAAAGAGCAAGAAACTACACAGTTCAGGGTAGATGAAGAGGGTGTACTATAGTTCAAGGATAGGTTAGTTGTGCCTAAGGACCGGGAGCTTAGAAATGATATTATGTCTGAAGCACACTCCTCTAAGTTGTCCATCCATCCTGGTAGCAATAAGATGTATTATGATTTGAAGCCATACTATTGGTGGACCAAGATGCGGAAAGAGATAGCTGCATATGTGGCTAGGTGTGACACCTGCTGTAGAGTTAAAGCTGTGCACATGAAAGCTGGGTTGCTTCAACCACTTTCTATCCCAGGTTGGAAATGGGAAGAGATAAGTATGGATTTCATTGTCGGTCTTCCTCCTACTATCAAAAATCATAACTCCATCTGGGTAATTGTGGATCGTTTGACCAAATCAGCTCACTTCATTCCAGTTAGAGTGGACTATCGTCCCACTAACTATGCTGAGTTGTATTTCAATCAGATAGTTCGGCTCCATGGGATACCTCGTACTATCATATCTGACCATGGTCCTCAGTTCACTGCTCGCTTTTGGGAGCACTTGCATCACCTTCTGGGAACCAAGTTAGTGAGAAGCTCTGCTTATCACCCCCAGACATCAGGACAGATGGAACGGGTTAACCAAATCTTGGAAGATCTGTTGCGGGCATGTGTCATTTCATCCAAAGGTTCTTGGGAAAAATGGTTACCTCTAGCCGAGTTTTCGTATAATAATAGTTATCAAGAGAGTATTAAGATGGCTCCATTCGAAGCTTTGTACGGTCGTAAGTGTAGAACTCCACTAAACTGGGTAGAAGCTGGTGAAAGGAGATTTTATGGTATTGCTTTTGTTGAGGAAGCTGAGGAACAAGTCCGTACCATCCAAAAACATATGGCTGCAGCCCAAGCTAGACAGAAAAGTTATGCTGATCGTCGTAGAAAACCACTCGAGTTTGAAGTTGGGGACTTCGTGTATCTGAAAGTTTCTCCAATGAAAAGTGTCCAACGTTTTGGTGTTAAGCGGAAACTTGCGCCAAGATACGTGGGTCCTTTCCAGATCATAGGCAAGAGTGGAGCTGTTGCGTATAAAATCCAGTTACCTCCAGAAATGAGTGCCATATTCAACGTCTTCCATGTATCTCAGCTCAAAAAGTGTCTTCGAGTTCCTGAGGAAAGAGTCCCTTTAGGAGATATCAGGCTAGAATCCAATCTAACTTACGAAGAAAAGCCAGTCCGGGTGATAGATACTCAGGAACGAGTAACTAGAAGCAAAGTGGTTAAATGGTATAAAGTAATGTGGAGTAATCAGGGTAGTGAAAGCGACGCTACATGGGAAAGGGAGGACTATCTGCGGGATGGTTATAAGGAATTCTATGAAAAATGGTACGCTTTCCAAATCTCGGGACGAGATTTTTATAAGGGGGGAGGGCTGTAACACCTCAGGTGTTTAGCTCCTTAATTGCATTGCATTTGCATAAGCATAAGCAAGCATCATTCATTTCATGCATAAGCTTATAATATGTAAAACATGCTTTTGAAACAATGCCACATATGTTTATATTTCATGTGAAGTAAGAAGTGAGTAGTGTGCAAAACATAGGTATCTTATGTGCAATTTCCTTGGTGAGATATGTCAACCACCTTAGTGTAACATAATGAGCAAATGTTATGCAACACACTCATGCAACATGTGCAACATGAGCTTGCAACATTTGGGTGAAAGTATGGAATTCCTTGTTCCAAAGTATGTGACACTAGGAATTTGGTGCAACCAATATGTAGAGTGGTTAATTAGGTCTTATAACGCCTTAATTACATTTAGGGTAAGTAGTGGAGCAATGTTCATGTTGACCAAAATTACCAAATTGCCCTTCCAAATGTTGTTGACTAAGTTGGACCCCTAGAGTGATCTGGTTTGACCAATTAAAAAGTCCAATTTAGAGATCTTGCATGGAGGAGCAACCTTAAGCAAAGTTGTAGAGAATTTCATGAGGAACAAAAGTTCTAATATGGCCATCTCATGAAAATGACCAGAACATGCTCAAAAATGGCCCACAAGTCAGTATTAGGGTCTGTTTTGGGACTTAGCAAATTTTGGCTAAGTGTGAAGCTGAAAACCGTTTCACTGTACCTCACTTTGACAACTTGTAACTCACAAACTAGGCCAAACCAGTCCTGGAGCCAATTGACAAAGTTGTTGTCCACACATAGCTCTACAACATTGTCAATATCACCATTACCTAGTTCTAAATGGTTTAGGAGATATGGTGTCTAGAAAATCGGGTTTCAGTCGGCTTAGTGACTGAAACTAAGTTTCAGTTTCAAGGGGCACCACTTTGGAGCCTTGTAGTTTCAAATCTAGGCCGAACCAGCCCAAACTCCAATTGACAAACTTGTAGTCCTCATGTAGCTCTACAACTTTGCCAACATCACCCATGTCTGGTTCTCACTGGTTTGGGAGTTAATCGTCGACGAAGCTGCTCTGTCAGTCGAACTAGGACGACCTCCATTCAGTAAACGGCGACGCCATGCAGCCGGACAGCTGGCTCGCATCGTGGCGCTCGGGCAGAGCCCGGTGGCCGCGTGGCGCGTGCATGCTGCTGTCCTCTCCACGTCGCGAGCTCACGCGCGGGAGTGAAGTGGGAGTCAACACCTCAATTCCCAGCACTCACGCCACTCCCTCCTCCATTCCCTCGCTCTCTGGTCCGACGAGCGGTGCCACTCCGACCCCGCCGCGGCCGGGCGAGCTCACCACCGCACGGTAGCCTACCTAACTTCACCCACAGCTCCGCCTTAGGCTCCCTAACCTTCCCCTACATCGCGCTTGATCCATTTCGTAGAGGTGAGAAGGTATTGTCGACTTTCTCTCCACTGGAGCTCACCGGAGTATCGCCGCCGCCACGGTCCACCGTGGCCAGCTCCCCTCCCTCATTCTCCTCGTGTCATGATCCTCGTTCTCACCTCCGTAATCTATGGGGATGCTTGTGGCGAGACCTTACCGTGGGATGCGACCTCGCCGGAGCGGAACACGACGACCACCGTCGTCGCGCTCACCGCCCCGCATCACGGCGCTCCGTGGCCGGGGTGGTTAGGGCCTCTCTCCATCTCCCTTCCTACCTCAATAGCTTCGCCTAGCTGCAGTGGAGCTCGTACCGAGCTTAGCTGGGACCGTGTGGCCTCACCGGCGGCGGTACACCGCCACCCGACCCTCACCGGCCGCCGCTCGCGGTGGCGAGCCCCTCCCACTCCAACCCAAGCCGTCCTTCTTGCACGAATCGGAGCACCTTGTGACGGAGAACACGAGGGTGTGCTTGGTTTCCCGAGCGAGCTCCCCTCCGACGAGCTTGAGCTCGCCGGAGCTCGCGGTTCGCCGCCCCTCTGCCCTCTGTCACTGACCGCGGGGCCCCACCTGTCGGTGCCGCGCGTGGGCGGGAGCCCGAGCGGGCCACGCGCGCGCCGTGGGCCGTGTCCTTTCCTGGCCGGCCCAGTATAAAAGGAGATCTTTTTTCTTTTTTATTTATTTTTGCTACAGAATTTTGGTTAAGTTTGGAAAATGTAGATCTAGGGTTTCACTTACTCAAAAATCATGAGATAAATTTTAGTAGAATCTACTTGATGTGTAGTATTTTAGAAAAATATAAATTGGATATGTGATGTTTGTTTTCTGGGATATTTAAATAGGTCCTTGAAATGTGTTTTAAATCACATGCAAACTTGTTTAAATTATATCTTGAGTTTCAGTGTTCCAAAAATTATGAAATTTGGTGAGTAGGCTAATTCATACTTGCTCTAGCTATGGTAATAATTTGGGCAGTAGTGCTTAAGTACTTTTTAAGTTATAAGGCTATCTTATTATTCTAGGAAATACTTAAATGAATTTTTGTAATTTTTCTACATGTGCAATGTTCATATAAATTTTTGGAGAATGTCTTGGTACCCTAGAGTGTCTAAGAAAATTAAGAAATCTGTTGTTTGACACTTTTTACTATGCTTTGTTATCTATACAAAAATCAGCCTTTTTGGCTTGAGAATTTTGTGTAGGGAGTTCCTGTGAATAAATTTAGTTCAAATTTTTACAGTAGCCTCTTTTTGGGTCAGAGAGTCCCTTGTAATGTTTGTAGAATTTTAGGAGCAGTTTACATATATGTTTGAAATTCCACTTAATTACTTAAGTAAATTAAGAAATGAATTTAAATAAATATTCTAGGTGGGCACACCTTACTTCCTGGTGTTTTTGTGACCTTTGTGAACTTGTAGTAGTATTAGTTTGGTCCTAGAGAATGTTTGCCACATAAATAAATATTTAATCTTTGCAATTTTAGGTTTTCTGGACAGCTGATAGTATTTCTAGGTTTGATCTTGGATAAAGGGGGTTGCTGGAAAACTTGTAAATACCAAAGTTGTAGTAAAAGTTGTAAATGAGCTTGTGTCAAAATTTGGGGGCATTTGGCTTAGTAGTTTGGGAGTTATTTCTGTTTAAAGTGACAGTCCAGAATTGATTGCTCGCTGTTTAGAGAGAACAGATTCTGGAACTTTAGAATTTCGACTAGGTAAACTTTGTAATTTAGTGTGGTGGTCTGAAAACATTTTGTGGTACATTTCTTAAGCTTTCCAGATTGTCCTAGGTCATCTCTTTTGAAGTTGGGATTCTCCAGTTATGTTAGAATATTTGAGCTGCTGTCCAGAATGTCTTACTGTGGTAACCTAAGTAATATTACTCTTGTATTGTTAGGTGTTAGGGCCTTAACCGAAGAAGAACAGCTGTATCTTAGGTTGAGTAGCTTAGGTAAGTACTTCTCCACCGGAGAAGAGATTTGCACGTACTAATAAAGTAACTTGAATAGAGTATTTTATTTCTGAAATGCATTTCATTCCGAGCAGGTTGCACCCATTTATGCATCCATGATAATTATTGTGCATTCATGCAATAGGTGTACCGGAGGGGGTAACTCTCCTCGAATTCGAGCCTGTAATTCCGGAGGAAGTCCAGGACCAGCCAGAGGAGCCAGCGGAACCAGTCGGCGAAGGAGACGCCGCTGAAGACTTGCCCGAGTGCCCTGACCACCGGCCCTCGACCTTTCTGAAAGGCAAGCCCCGGTGCATGCTGAACCTACTATTTTATAAATTAATCTTGAGTACTTTTAATTGTTTACTGCATTAAGTTGTAGGAGTTATATGAAAACACTTGTTGCATTATACCTGTCCTTGTCCAGATATCGTACTTAATCCTATATTAGGTTTAGGCACGTGTCAATGCTTAGCCCTGCTTAGTTCGGTAGAAGTCGGGTGATTTCCGGTCATCCGCGAGATGTAGGAAGGAGTCACGAGTGGCTTTATGGCTATCGTGGATGGAACCATGCCTTAAAATGAAATTGAGACCGGGCGGGAGTTCGATAGTACAGCCGCAAGACACTTCACGTCTTGGGTGTGGAGCTATGCCCGTCTAAGTCGTTTAAGGACCGATTCGCTGTACGTCCTTGAGTCATGTTGAACGCAGTCTAACACTTAGTTGGTCGGATAAGCCGTTCCGACCGCGAAGTCGAGTAGTATGGTTCAGGCCGGGAATCGAATGGTAGGTTGCATCTTGGAGGAGAGAAAGGATGTGCTTGGGGACATTGGCGTGAGACCAAGGGGGGGTTAGAGTCCCTATCACCTGGCAGAGTGTCGCCCTTGGGGACGCGACATTATTCGGGCCCGCGATTCCTGAACTGTACAAAAGATGACCTGAGCAGCCTTCGCCAGGCGTGACTCGGTGAGTGTTAGAAATACCCCTCCAGCTGGATAGGAATTCGATTCGAATCGCCGTCGCTCCCGGTTAGTGAGCACTTGACTTGTGAAATGTAACGTATGATGTTGTATGTTGAATGATGCAATCTTGGTTGTAAGCAAGTTGGTTTGAAATCCTTCGTGGTTTCGATTGACTACCGGGATTATATGGGCTCAAGTTCGAAAATTTGAGCGCTTCGGTGCTTGTTTTTTTGTACTTGTGCTCTTATAATTTGGTCGGTTTTGTTACAGTGGCCAGCATAGCACCGTGCACCTTCGCTTTCCCTAGCATGTGTTCCTTCTTCCCTACCACCCTTAGATGCTCTAGTGATGACGCTACCGCAAATGCCGGCCAAACCGGACCGGAACGCGACCGCGCACTGCCACGCCATGGCCGCCGATGAGGTGCTCACGCGGCCACGCTACTCCACTCCATCCCAGTCCTCTTTAGTAGCCTCGTTAGGTCCGCCAAGGCTCCAGGGAGCTGATGCACCCCTTGCTCGCCATCTAGCGGTCGGAGCTCGCTGGCGCACCATCGCGTGCCATCACCGAGCCGCCACCGCCATGGCCGAGGAAGCTAGGGTCGGGTAGAGTCCACGGTTTAGGGGTCAGGCGATGCAGAAGGTCGAGAGGAACCTAGTGGTGCCCTTCCCCTCGTCGGAGATGCCGCCGTCGACGAGCTGGAGCTCGCCGGAGCTGCAGCTCCTCCTTCTCTGTTCCCCTCTCTCTGACTAGCGGGTCCCACCTGTCAGACATAGGCGCGGGCAGGAGTCTGAGCAGGCTGTGAGCTAGGCCGCGCTGGCAGGTCAGGCCGGCCCAGTAGCCCTTTTTGATTTTGAAGTTTTGGTTTTTCTTTAGTTATTTCACAATTTTGAATGTTGTTTGTGATTTTAATATCTAGGGCTTGACTTATCCAAAAATTGTGATTTAAATTTTGTTGGACTCTGTGTGAAGTGCAGTATTTAGAAAAAATATCAAATACATATGTGATGTTTATTTTCTGGAACAATTAATTAGGCCTTTGAAATGTGTTTTAAATTGAATGCAAACTTGTTAAATGGATAACTTGAGTTGTAGTGTTCCAAAAATTATGAAAATTGGTGAGTATGTTATTTCATGTCCATACTAGCTTTGGTAAAAATTTGGATACTATTTCTTAAGTACTTTTCAAGTTATAATGCTATCATGTTATATTAGAAGATACTTGAATGAATTTTAGTAATTTTTATATATGTGCAATGCTCATGAAATTTTATAGAGAGTGTCCTGGTACCCTAAGGTTGCTAAGAAAAATATGGTTTCTATTGTTTGATACTTTTCAATGTGATTTATTAATTATGTAAAAATTGGCCTTTTTGGCTTGTGAATTTTGTGTAGGGAGTTTATATGAATAACTTTAGTTTAAATTTTTATAGTAGCCTCCTGGTAGGGCAGAGATCCTCCCGTATTTTTTATAGAAGTTTCTAAGTAGCTTGCATATAAGTTTAATTTTTCCACTTAATTAATTAAGTAAATTAAGAAAGGGTTTAAAATAAATGTCTTGGGTTGGCACACCTTACTTTCTGGTGGTTTTGGGTCATGTGTCAACTAGTAGCATCATTAGTTTGGTCATAAGGGTAGTTTGACACATGAATAAATATTTAATTTTCACATTTATAGGTTCTCTGGACAGCTAGTAGCATTTTTGGATTTGAACCTTGATAAAAGTGTTTGCGGGGAAACTTGTGAATACCAAAGTGGTAGTAAACTTGTTAAACTAGCTTGTGTCAAAATTTGGTGGCATTTGGCCTAGTAGTCTAGGAGTTGTAGCTGTTTAAAGTGGCTGTCCAGAAATGGCTGCTCTCTGTTTGGGAGAGGACATATTTCTAGAAATTTAGAATTTTGACTAGGTAAACTTTGGAATTAAGGGTTAAGGTCTGAAAGTATCAGGCCTTTAGGATTTGGGAATCTACAGTTGTGATGGAAATACTTAGCTGCTGTCCAGAATGTGTTGTTGTGATATTTTGTGCTTGGTTGGTGGCAACCTTAGTAATGTTGTTCTTGTGATTGTTAGGTGTTAGGGCCTTAACTGAGGAGGAACATTTATACATTAGGTTGTGTAGATTAGGTAAGTACTTCTCTATCAGAGAAGAGATTTGCACTTATTATTGAAATAATTTGAATAGAGCACTAGAATTGCTGAAGTGCATTCCATTCTAAGCATGCTGCATTCCTTCTTATGCATCCATGAGATTTATTGTGCATTCATGCAATAGGTGTACCGGAGGGGGTGACACTCCTCGAGTTCGAGGGAGCGATTTTGGAGGAGGATCAGGAGCAGCCGAGGGAGCCCGAGGACCTAGCCGGCGAAGGAGTTTCCGTAGACGATCTACCTGAGTGCTCGGATCATCGCCCGTCCTCGTTCCTGAAAGGCAAGCCCCGGTGCATGCTGACCCATTTGTTTTATATATCAATCTTGAGTACTTTTACTTGTTTACTGTATTAAGTTGTAGGAGTTGTGTGAAAACACTTGTTGCATTATACCTATCCTTGTCTAGATATCGTACTTAAACCCTAAATTAGGTTTAGGCACGTGTCAATGCTTAGCCCTGCTTAGTCCGGTAGAAGTCGGGTGATTTCCGGTCATCCGCGAGATATAGGAATGGGTCACGAGTGGCTATGTTGGATATCGTGGATGGAACCATGCCTTAAAATGAATTTGAGACCGGGCAAGAGTTCGATAGTGCAGCCGCAAGATACTTCACGTGTTGGGTGCGGAGCTATGCCCGTCTGAGTTGTTTAAGGACCGATTCGCTCTACGTCCTTGAGTCATGTTGAACGCAGTTTAACACTTAGTTGGCCAAATAAGTCGTTCCGACCGTGAAGCCGAGTAATACGGTTCAGGCTAGGAATCGAATGGTAGGTCGTATCTTGGAGGTAGTAAGGATGTGCTTGGGGACATTGGCGTGAGACCAAGGGGGGTTAGAGTCCCTATCACCTGGCAGAGTGTTGCCCTTGGAGATGCGGCATCATTCGAACCCGCGACTCCTGAATTGTACGAAAGGTGGCTTGTGCGACCCTGGTAGGGGCCTACGTGGTGAGTGTTAGAAATACCCCTCTAGCTGGATAGGAATTCAATTCGAATCGCCGTCGCTCCCGGTTAGTGAGCACTTGACTTGAGCAGCGACAACGTAGATCTCATTAAGTTGAACAGATGGTTAAGCAAATGATATAATGTTGCTGCAAATTTGTACCTGCTATGGATATAATAATATTATTGTTTGATTATAATCAAGTGAATGTTTAGTATAGGTGCTAAGATAGATGATAGGTTAATGCTAAAATAACTGCTAGTACAGGTTAAAAGAGTTTAAATTACTTATGCTTTTCTGCAAAGGTGATGTCAGCTAGCTCCACTTATGAAAGCCTTGCATGATCCTTGGTGTCTCTTATTTTCTATTTCGATGGGTAAGTCTAGCTGAGTACATTCCAGTACTCAGGGTTTATTCCCTCCTGTTGCAGATGACATGCTTTATCAGGCTTCTGCAAGAACTACCTCCACCCTGCGGGTGATGAGGACTAGATCACTCAGGCGTGATCGTCTGTTAGTTCACTTTCCTAAATGCTTTTGTGGGGGTGTTGATCTGTAAGACTGACAGTGGTATTTGAACTAAATGCATGTGTTATGCGTCCGCTACTTTATGAACTCGGTTTGTAATAATTTGTGACTCCGTGTGTTGTAAGTGGATTTTTGAACTACTTGTGAAATGTAACGTGTGATGTGTTATGTTGAATGATGCAATCTTGGTTGTAAACGAGCTGGTTTGAAATCCTTCGTGGTTTCGATTGACTACCGGGATTATATGGGCTCAAGTTCGAAAATTTGAGCGTTTCGGCGCTTGTTTTTGTACTTGTGCTCTTATAATTTGGTCGATTCTGTTACATCGAGGATCCTAGTGCTACCTCAGGCTGTATAATGGGCATTGTAGTGGTCGACAGGAGCGGCACCGGGAGCCCTGCCACAGAAGCTCCGGCAGTCAAAGCCACTGCGGTTGAGGAGGAGGCGGAGATGGAGGAAATTGTTCGCCAAGAAGAAGAAAACGTGGCACCGCAATGCGTCCGTGTTGCAAGGAAATGAGGCAACGAGTGGGTGTTCTACGAAGAAGACCACTCAGACCGGGTTGTCCGCAAACTGCAGCGAACAATTGATGATGTGATGGGGCAAATAAAGGTAAGAGCGCTGGAAGCCCGATGCAACCCTATTAGGCTTTTGTAGAATTGCTATCACTAATCCTTCATTATGTTGCAGAGTATTGAGAAAACATCGGAGTACCAAAAAACGGTGCTTCGACACTATTGCCCCAACCGTGAAAGAAAATAGAGCCCTGAAGGAGGACGTATTGTGTCTGCAAGAGATGCTACAGTAGGCCCGGAATGAGCGGGACACGCTGTAGGCTAGCGTAGATGAGCAGCGCCACCGCCTTGACCTGGAAAAGAAAGGTATATGACAAAATCTTCATGTATTGTTCTCCTTACTACTTGTTGACAAACCACGCTCTGCTCGGCAGGCATGGAAGCAGAGAAGATGGTTCTTGTTAACAAGCTAGCTCAGCTAGCAGAAAGCCAGTGTCGGACCTGATCGGCATGGAACCTAAAGAGGCGCCAACCGACCGACCAGCCTGACCAGAAGCCATCGTCAAGAAGTGTCAGAGCTCCTGGACCTGGTTCAAATAATACATCCATGACGCTGGCGAGTACGTGGCCGCCCACGTGTTAGGCGTGGTGCGGTCACACTACCCTGGAGTAGACCTGAAGAGGCTTGAGACCGGCGTGTCCAACAACACCGATCAAGGGAAGGTCGAGCAGCTCAGGATTACTTCAATGGAAATGGCATCGAAGATGATAACCGATGTGGACCTATGTGGCAAGACTAGACAAAGTAGTTAGTAGGTTAGAGCTAAAAAAACTTCCGTCCACAGTTTAAGTTGTGATGAAGCACTCAGTGCTTTTGTAAAAACATTAAGTAAGATATAGTGGAGCACTCGGTGCCCATGCGAACCAGATATTATATCTCTGTATAATACGTAATCGTGATTGTAGTCATGAAAACTCTATTTTTTATCGTGTTTTATGGTAAGCGCGAGTAGTTATTCCATCCTAGAGTCACTCCAGCCCGTGCCCGACCAGCAGTCTAGAGCGTGAGGCACGGAGCCTAGGCATGCGTAAGACTACTGACCGTTGTAGGGAGCTACTGTTGATCACCCAAAACGTAGTAAACGGATCTCATGCACATGTGGGGAGAAATCGGAGACAGTGCCGGTTCTGCGAAACTCAAGTAGGAGAAAAAACTGGTCGGCAAACCACTTAATAGAAATTTAGGAGATATTACGATGCACAAAAGAGATGGCAACAAAAGCATAATGAAACATTTATTGAATACTTAAAGTATAAAAAGAGTACATATCTTTCTTAGTAGTGGATCAAGCGTAGAAGCGCCTAAGGTGGTCAATATGCCACGAATTCGGGACGTCGACTCCGTCGAGATCACACAACCTATAAGAAGTAGGCCTAGTGACTGCCTTGACCATGTAAGGGCCCTCCCAATGCGACGCTAACTTATGCAATCCTTCTATCTTTTGCTTTCTTCGCAGAACCAAATTGCCGACCACGAAGAATCTATCCTTGACATTGCGGTTATAGTACCTACGCAAGCCTTCCAAATATTTAGCCATGCATGTGCAGGTGTCAAGGCACTATTCCTCGATGCAATTAACCTCAAGCTCTCTAGCTTCATTCGACCTCTCCTCGTCATGATTCTTGACCCTTGGTGACTGGAAAGCAATCTCAGCTAGCAGCACGGCCTTAGAGCCAAAGACCATGAAGTACGGGGAAACACCAGTATTGCGACTGGGCTGGGTTCTTAGTCCCCAGACCACGGCCGGTAGCTCCTTTAACCATCTCTTAGGATGCTTATCATTTGCCCTGTACAATCTTTTCTTCAACGCATCAAGGATCATACCGTTCGCCCGCTCAGCCTGTTCGTTAGCCCTTGGGTGCGCCACCAAAACATACTTGACAACTATGTCTCTGTCATCACAGAAGTTCTAGAAATCGTAACTAGTGAACATGAACCCTAGGTCGGTGATGATGCTATTAGGCAGGCTGAAGCGGTGGATAATTTTATCGAGCAGCTCAGCTGCCTTCTTCGCAGTCCCCGAGACTAAGGGCTTGTACTCAATCCATTTGAAAAATTTATCGATAATGACGTAAACCCAGCGGAAACCTCCCGGAGCAAGCTTGAAAGGCCCGATCATATCTAGTCCCTAGCATGCAAAAGGCCAAGACACTAGAATAGTCTAGAGTTCGTGGGCTAGAACGTGAGTCTGCTTGGCGAAGAACTGGCATCCCTCACAATGATGGACCAACTTCTCGGCATCGATGACGGCTGAGGGCCAATAGAAACCTTCCCAAAAAGCCTTGCCGACCTATGTGCGTGAAGCAGCATGGTTACCGCAAGTGCCAGCATGGATCTCTTCCAAAATCTTCACTCCGTGTTCCTAGGACACGTATTTTTGCAACAATTTTTCCTTCATGTTCTTGCGCGTAAGATTTTCCTCAACCAGCACATAATGCTTGCTACACAGTATGAGGCATTCCATCTCGGTCTTGTCTTGGGGAACCTTTGCAGAGGTGAGATACCTGATGAATGGCTCTCTCCAGTCGGTGCCGGTGGTCTGCAAACGGCTGTTCAGCCACATGCTTCTCTTCTTCCTCGATGGATGGCTTAACAAGGTCATGAACAAAAACTTCATGGGGGGATCACTGCCCGGGTTGATCCTAGCTTCGACAGCTTATCAACTACCTCATTATCAGCTCGGACAACGTGATGAAACTCAAGGCCACAGAATTTGTTCTCTAGCTTTCTGATCTACGCGCAGTAAGCATCCATACTTTTGCTGGTATAGTTCCGGTTCTTGTTCACCTAGTTTATGACAAGAGCAGAATGAACAAACAACATGAGCCTTTTTATGTTGAGCTCAACGACGATGCGGAGGCCATGCAGAGCTGCCTCATACTCAGCGGCGTTATTGGAGGCCTTGAAGTGAATCCGGAGGACATAGCTCAACCTGTCCCTAAATGGCGAGATGAAGTACACCCCTACCCTGACACCATCGATATTGAGGGAGCCATCGAAATACATCTTCTAGTGCTCGGGGAAGCTGTCAAAGGCGGGTGTATTCATATCTGTCCATTCGACAATGAAGTCGACCAACGCTTGTGACTTGATAGTCGTGCGACTTCGAAATTCCAGCGAATATGTGCTAAGCTCCAATGCCCACTTGATAATGCGCCCATTGGCGTCTTTATTGTGCAAGATGTCCCCCAGTGGAAACTCGGTGACCACTTCAATGGGGTAAGTATCAAAATAATGGCGTAGTTTGCGAGAGGTGATCAGGACGGCATAGAGCAGCTTCTAGACCTAAGGGTAATGGGTCTTGGACTCATTGAGTACCTTGCTGATAAAGTATACTGGTCACTAGACCTTGTACACATGCCTGACCTCCTCGCACTCGATGATGATGGCAGTGCTGACTACCTGATTGGTTGCCGTAATGTAGAGCAGCAAAGTCTCGCCTTCCTTGGACACCGTCAGGACCAGAGGAGATGTGAGAAACTGCTTGAGCTCTGCAAAAGCAGTGTCAGCTTTCTCCGGCCACTCGAAATTCTCCTTTGCCTTGAGGAGTTTGAAGAATGACAAACCCTTTTCACCGAGCCGTGATATGAATCGACTTAGATCAGCCATGCACCCAGTTAGTTTCTGGATGTCCTTGACGCACTTGGGCGGTTTCATCTTCGTGATAGCTTTGACTTTCTCCGGGTTAGGCCATATTCCATCATGGCTAACTATGTTGCCGAGCAGTATGCCAGATGGCATGCCAAATATGCACTTCTTGGGATTCAGCTTCCATTGAAACTTATTGAGTGCCTTGAAGGTCTGGTTGAGGTCATCGACCAGGGTAGAGGCCACTTTGGTCTTCACCACCACATTGTCAACGTATGCCTCAATGAGCTGATCTCTAATCTAGTCATTAAGGCATTGCTAGATGGCTCGTTGATAGGTTGCACTAGTGTTTTTTAGCCCAAACAACATGGTCGTGTAGTAGTAAGCACCGAAGGGCATGATAAACGACGTCTTGATCTGGTCCTCCTCTCATAGAGAGATTTGATGGCAGCCAGAGTAACAATCTAGGAAAGATAAGAGCTCATAGCCAGTGGTAGAATCTATGACCTCGTCTATACGAGGTAGACCGAAGGGGTCCTTAGGGCAGTGTTTGTTGAGATCGGTGTAATCAACGCACATCCTCCATTCATTATTCTTTTTCTTACAAGAACTAGGTTGGCAAGCCACTCCGGGTGATACACCTCTTTGATAAAGCCGACAGCTAAGAGCCGGTTTACTTCTACCCTAATTGCCTCCTTTTTATCCTGTGTGAACCATTGTGGCTTTTGTTTGATGGGCTTGGCGGTCTTTGAAACATCCAAGGAGTGCTCGATCAACTCCCAAGGTACTCCGGGCATGTCTGCAGGTTTTCATGCAAACACGCTGACGTTCTCCCTCAAGAAGCTGACAAGCGCGTCTTCCTATTTAGGCTCCAGGGTGTCTCCGATGTGAGCCGTTTTGGTCTTGTTGCCTAGGACCAGTTCCACCTCCTTAGCCTCCTTGGACTTTGCAGCAGCACGGGTGGCTTCCTTGCTTAGAATCTCTAGATCGGCAGGAGGGATCTTCTTGGCATTGGTGATGGACTGCTGCATGCGGATCGAGAGCTCGAGGGATTCAGTAGTTGCATAACCCTCCTTCTCGCAGTTGTAAGCGATGAGCACATTGCCTCTGAGGGACAGTATGCCCTTCTCGGTTGGCATCTTCAGGAGCAGGTAGACGTAGTGCGGTATCACCATAAACTTGGCCAGAGTTGGTCGACCAAGTATGGCGTGGTACATTCCTTCGAAGTCCGCGATGATGAAGTTGACGTAGTCGATACAGAAGTGGTCAGCGGTGCCGAACTGGACTGGCAGCGTGATTTGACCCAAGGGTTGAGAGGTCTGCCCCGGGAGCACCCCCTAGAAAGGTGCGTCGTAAGGCTCGAGGTCTTCCAGCTTAATGTCTAACTCAATTAGGGTGTTGCGAAAGAGGATGTCGAGGGCGATGCCACCGTCACTAAGCACCTTCACAAACCATATGTTCCTGATGATAGGGTCTAGAACAAGGGGAAAATGCCCTGGCTCCATAATGTTGGCCCACTAGTCAGCTCTGCTGAATGTAATAGGCTAGTGCGACCAGTTTTGATACTTGGGGTCGATAACCTTTTCGTCGGAGTTGTTGAGGGCCATGACAGCTCGGGCGGTAAGCTTCCTCTGTCACCCATTCTCTAGGGCAACCTTCCCACCAAAGATGCTGTGGACGCTTCTATCATGATCCTTGTAGGCATAATGAGGGTCCTTGTCACATTTTTCTTCGGTCTTGTCCTCCTCATCAGGCCTCTTGTCATCCCATCGGTCGTCTTTGTCGCCATCTTTGTCGCCACCACGCTGCCTTTTGTGGGCGTCTGAGTGGCAGATGGACTGTAGACCCCTGCAATTCCCCATTGTATGGCCGCAGTCCGGGTGAGCTAGGTAGGGACCCTAAAGGACATTGGAGTAGGCATCCTCGTAGTTGCACTTGGGCGCTGGCTTGATGGCATTATCAGTTGGTCGGTTGCAGCTCTGCCGCCCCCTAAAGTCGTCCTGCCGATGCCGATCATGATTGTCGTTGCGGCGGTTGCGGTTGTTGTTGCCCCGATCAACGCAGTGGTCATCACGACAACAATTTTGCTGGTCAGGTCGAGGAGCCCGGCCAACGTCTTCCTTGATCTCCTGGTTGGCCTTGTCAGCATCTGCCCACTTCTTTGCCACTGTGAGCAGGTCCTAGACTGAGTCGGGCCTCTTGCGGAGTAGCTTGGCCCTGAGAGCATCATGGTGGTGGAGGCCTCTAATGAACATGGAAATAGCTTCATCACTATTGATGTTAGGGATGGATATCCGTGTTTTTGAGAAGCGGCGAATGTAGTCACGCAATGGTTCGTTTGGATAGTCTTTGACTTTCTCCAAATCATACTTGTTGCAGGGCTACTGACAAGTGGCCATGTAGTTGTCAATGAAAGCCCTCCTGAGCTGAGCCCATGTGTCGATGGAGCCTTCCCTCAGGCTGAGGATCCACTAGTTCATAGACTGGTTGATGACCACAAGCAAGTAATTGGCCATCACGTCTTCATCGCCGTGCGCTGTTCGGATAGCGATTTCATATAGTGTTTGGGATTGGCGCCTTCCCGTCGTAGGTATCCAAATCATGGAGCTTGAAATTGCTTGGCCAAACAACAGCACGAAGCCGATCAGTGAATGGGCAAAGGCCGAGGATATAGCCAGCACATGGTGCATGGCCACAGCCGGGTGCGCCATGTGCTTCATCATATTCCTACCTAGGTTGCATCTCAGATGCATGTCACTCCTCTTGGTTGTTCTTGATGTGATCCCTCAAATTCAAGTTGGCGCTGAGATGGTCGCGGAGGTCACCTATAGGCTGCTCCACTTCCTGGTCGACACTGTGCTGTCTGCCATGACCGCCACCGTGGTTTGTAGCACGCTCACCTCCACGACGTGCACCATGCCTTGTTGGTTGTGTTCGCCCCCTTGATCAACATCATGCTCACCTCGCTGGTCGGCATTGCATCTTCCGCCTTGATCTTGGGGACGGTGCGCCTCATAGTTCACGTTGTGGCCCTGGTAAAGATAGGGACTTCCCTGTTGCCAAGAACCTCATTGCCGATGACTTCGGGTGGTGGATGTCGATGGAGAGAGTGTATGCCTCTCGTTGACCTAGACTGTGGCTGCCTCTAAATAAGCCTTGACAACGTCGAGTGCCAGGGATTTGGGGAACTTATTTAGTTCGTTCATGGTGATGGCAATGTTGGCGCTCAGCATCTTGAAAACTTGCTAGTTGTCGCACATGTCGAATGCGTCGACCAGATCATGACAGATATCGCGCTAGCCACATGTGCCTGCATCAGCCGCATCCTCTTCGGCACTCTCTAGGTTGACTCTCTGAGCCCTATGATCAGCCTTTCTTTCCTCCCGAGCGACCCTCTCTTGATTGGTCTCCCCGTCGCGAGGGGGATCATCGTTGCTAACGGCGAAGATGGCGCCTCCAAAACTGGGTGGAAAAGCTGGGAACTCCTGCCCATATGGATCAATGAGGGTGTGGGTATAGTTAGTCCTGTGAGATTTGGTAGACTCGGTACTTTCTTCTGAGATTGTAGAGAAGGAGTCCTCTCCAATCTACCTAATCTCTAGCACATTAACAGTAGGTGCAGGGTGGTTTGGTTCAAGCAGGTCTATCAGATAGAGATCTAAAATGTGGTCACACTTAGCGGGATCCATGAACAGGTGTGGTATGTGGGCGGTGTACTCAAACGCCACGTTCACCAGGCCGTATGGGTAGGTGTTGGAGGAGTGCTCCATTAGGGCTTTGTAATCCCCTGACCTTAGGCTGGTTGCGGGTACTGGTCGGTAACAAACCGTCTATCCCTCTGGAGTCACCGTGATCACGAGATCGGGGTCAAGACGCCTCTGGCGGCCGGCCCAAGCAGGTCGGGAACGACGATCCTCAGCAGATCGATCTCTGATCGGATCTACTAAGGTTAGGGTTTTAGCCAAGCCCGTGGTGACCCGATCGATAGACTCGACCAGTTCAGTATTGTCAAGACGCCTCTCTTGATAGCAGGGAAGCGGACGACGGGTGGTCGGAGGAGGCGACCCCGAGACTGGTCCTAATATCGAATCCTCCATTATTGATGTAGATTCGGTCGGCGCAGGAGGAGCCTACACCGCCTCCACGACTTCAGCGGGGCCATCAGCACCGATGGTCTAGGTGAACGTTTCGATCGTGAACGTTAGGCCCGCTGGAAGGACCATGGAAGTAGAGAAGTTGACCATCTGGCTCGCCATGGAGTCTGCACACACACCCCTTACCTAGCGCGCCACTGTCGATGAGATGTGGTCGGCAGTCTACCGAGGGGTATGCCCACGGTAGTAGATTATCAGTGGAGGTACGCAAGACAACAAACTAGATGGTAACGCAAGATGAACATAGGGTTTATCCAGGTTCGGGCCGCGAACTGTGTAATACCCTACGTCCTGCGTCTCTGTGGATTATATTGATACGTGATGATGATGATGTGTTTTGAGGGGGTCCTTGCCCATCTTATATAGTATGGGGGGCAAGGTTACAAATCTAAGGAATCTAGTTACAATTGGTTACAACTATTGTATCCATAGAGGACACAATATCTATCCTAATCGACTAGGTTTTCTTAACCAGCAAGTAGTCTCTGCTTGCTCCACATGGTTTGCCGAGCAATTCAGAGATCTACGTGGCCCTTTCTGGCGAGTTGGGCCACCTCGTCTGGTGTGGCCCATGTGGAGCCATGAGGGTATACGGGTTTACACCCCCACACGGAGCCAGAAATGGAATATAGGGGGGCAATGGACAAGTGAAGTGTTAATGTTGATGCCTCCTTTGTGGATGCTACTGGTGAAGCCGGTGTTGGAGTTGTGATCAGGAATCACAAGGGAGAGGTCCTCCTAACGGCATGGCGTGTCTTGTTTCGATTTTCCTCAGCGGATGAAGCCGAAGGACAGGCGTGCGTGCAACGTCTACGGCTAGCTTCACAGTGGTGTCCTAGCCCAACTATTTTGGAGTCTGATTCAACCAGGCTGGTTGCTGCTTTAGGAGACGCCAGGGAGGACAGGTTAGAGCTTCGGTGGTCCATCCTCGAGGCTCGCTTATGCTAAAATTTGGCTTATGCTGATGCTTATGCTGAAATGTTGTGAAAGGAAAATATTGTTCCATGGTTGAAAAGTAGCTTAAGCAAACAAGGTTCTGTAGCTGCTACCCGAGTGAAAGATTAAAAAGGTCAAGAGGGATTGTAGTGGTGTTGCTCATGAACTTGCTCATTTAGCTAGGCGGAATGTCCATACTGTGACATGGTTGGGGCAAGCACCTGCGTGCATCATTGTCCTCTTAAAGCATGATTATAATCCTCATCCTTGCTAAATAAAGATCCCTCTTTTCCCTGGAAAAAAATAGACAAGTGAAGTGGAGCTAAACCATATTAGGTTTGTCACACTCACATAGTCACATAGTATAATAGTACTATGTTTCATAAATCTCAATCAAAAGAAAATTACACATCTATTATCTAAAATTAGAAAAGGGCAATTTAGATAGTGATTGTTGATCAAATAGGAGAATACCACTAGATTATTAGGAATTACCTGTTGATGAAGTGCTGATAAGCTAACAAGTCAACAGACAACAAGCATAGCAATCATGTCAATTTCGCCTGCGGCCGGTGGCTGTAGCGCAGCGCGGCGTCTTGCATGATAACCTCCTAAACCCGCATCCTAAACCCACTCCCACGGTGCCTCATCTAGCCGAGTTGTCCATGAGAATGCTGAGAAGGTTAAGCGGTCAAGCAAAACAGACGATCCGGCCGGCTATTCGAGCAAGACGAAGACCGAGTGACGCTTCATGTTCACCACATCGTGCAGGAAGTGGAGCTATCAGATAGGCATGAATGGGCTTTCTTTAATGGGCCTCAAATACTCCTACATGTCATGGTGTTTGGTTCACTCACTATTAATGTAAACGGCTTGGGAAATAGATTACAAGAGGAATAGCACTGTGACCGATGATATTACTTTGTTTGGTTTGGCATTGTAGCATGTCCCGACAGGCGGTAACACGATACCCCTCCAGAAGTGGAGGAATCACTGATCAACCGATCAACATGAGTATCGCTTTTTCTTCCCCTATGTATTCAGATAACGTTATAGAGGCGCGAACCAAACACCATCTTAGCATTTGGGATGAATTAGCAGAGACTAAATAACTATAAAATACAAATATTAACTATAGAATAGGGAGACAAGTACAACATCGGGGGGTGCCCCTTCCCAGTCCCGCCACTGCTTGGTGATGGAGGGGCACACGGAGTTCGGAGCCTTCTTCTTGGACCGCCTCAAGACATTTGCCTAGGAGGAGGCCGCCTTCAATGCTCGCAGTGGTTCATTGGTGGCAGTGGTGGAGGAGGAGGAGCGGTTCATCGACGCACATGGAGGCGGTGCGCGGGGTGATGTACGTACCTGATGGGGGAGGCCACAGTGATGGTAGTGGCGGAGTCATCGCTGCTGCAATGGGTGGTGGTGAACAACGTGTATGGTTTCCTACGGAAGAACCTCCAGGAGAGCCACAAGGCGCTATCCATCTCAATTTTTTTATTTCTAACACTTTTTTTAAACTATTTCCAAATCTAACAATGTTTTTTTTATTTTCAAATCTAACACTTTTGGGTGCGCCTATTGCCATGGCGCGACAAATCAACGCTGACGCGCCATTCATGGTAGCGCGTTAGACCCGGTGACATGGCACAGGCTTGGGACCTGACCAGCTGATGTGGCAGGCGCTGCCACGCCACAGATCTTGGCACGACAGTGCCGCACCACACCGCACGGCGCGACAACTTCGAATATAGTGCCGCAAAGTGGCTTCTTCTTCCCTCCATCTCTCCATTCTATCTATTTCATTCACGCCGTCGCCCCCTCCCTTGGCTCCTCCACCACCGCCCCTCCCGCCTCTCCCTAGGGTTGTCGCCGCCTAGTCCTCCCTGCCCGCCTCCGTCCCTCCCTTCCCCGAAGCTTCTCCTCGGCCTCAGTCATGGTAATGATTCTCTTATTTGTCGTTTGAATGGTGGATTCGAAGATTATGAATGGAAGCTAGGGTTTGGAGGAAAATTGTATTTGGTAACTATGGGCTATGGTTTGGAGGAAAATATTAGTTCACTTTTGGCAATGTTAAGGTAATTAGTTAGGTACAAGTATGTATACCATTTTTAGTGTAAGGTTTACTTATGTTCCTATAAGTGTTGGTTATATTATTTTAGTTGTAATGCAAATGGTTCTTCTTTACATTAATTTGTGATGTTTTGATTGATGTTAAATTGCAACCGTTTTATTAGATGGAAGACATGTTTCGGGAGCAGTTGTGGTGAAAACAGGGTCGTCCTAGAGAATTATACCCTAACGCATCTAGCAAAGATGCCTCTGTCCCTCCTGACCTCCTTGTCCCTAACTGTGACTGTGGTCATCCGGCCGACGTTTTTCAATCAAGACATGCAAACACAGCTGCGCGTTGATTCTACACATGCAATTGTTTTAATGTAAGTAATTCATTCCTTATATCTTTTTTTTTCTTACTTTGTCATAGTACGTTACTAATATTTTGTTGGAATCTTGTTGTGTAAGCCGATGAGAGCTGCTTTTTCTTTCAGTGGATCGACAGTCCAGACAAGTTTGACCCAAGGTACCTCCTTTTCGACGATTGGTGGAGAGGGAGACAACCACATGAGCACTTCGAGCGGTGGGTTCCACCTCCCCCTAACCCCCTGCCAATGACGGCTAAAGAGAAGCAATTAGCCGCTGTTAGACAACTCAAGGAACCTCCTCTGTGTGATTGTAGAGATCGAGCTGTGATAAACCCTGAGAAAACATTGGAGTTTGTGTCCCAACAAGCATGAAGTAAGTTGAAACTATATATGTTTAAATATTTAGCTTTATGTGTGCATGTACTAATGTCACCTTTTTTTAGTTGTTTTCAATGGCAAAGTGTCATTTCAAGGAGTGGCTCTATGATCCTAAGAATCACTGGCTAGAGCCGGCAAAGGCAAAGGAAAAGGAAAAGAAGAAAGAAAGGGTAATTTTCAAAGCACCTCCTGTCATGTACGAATGTGGTGTTAAAGCCAACTACGGCCTAGTTCCTTCAGAGCTTGGAATAGGCCATTATTGCGGCCATATGGTTGACTACGATGAGGTTGATTATTATTGTGGAAAACATGAAATCATATTTTTTTCTTTTGCAAAGAATTATGATCTAATTTTTTGTTTGAATAGAGCACTAGGAAATGCAAGTGGGAAGCTTATGATGGTCAAGCTATGTTCTTGGATGACTTGAAGGGGAGGCAAGTAATTGGACGGAAGAGGGGATATGGACCTTAGTACATCGACCTATTCGTTAAACTACACAAAAAGAAGATGCGTGAGTTTGCTCGACAACGCGGTATTGCTAATCCGATCGGTGTTAGGCTTGACAAATGGGCGTTGGAGAGATGGAGTGCGTTAGAGGAGGAGAGGGAAAGGAAGGAGGCAAAGGTGGAGGAAAGAGTACAGATGCAGGTCTTGAACGATCATATTGTTGCATTGTGTGCAAGTGAGTCATTGGAAGCCTTGTTATTTTCGTTGCCTGCTTTTAAATGTAATATAATCGCATTGCTAACTTGTTGCATTTCATACATGAAGGGATTGGATGCAGCGAGGACCATGCCGCAGAGGTGGCATGTGCAAGATTTGAGGAAAAGAAGTTACATGAGCACAGAACGTGAGCTGGTCGTAGCGTTCTATCTCCGATTGTGTTGTCCTATGAAGGGGACGAGGATAAGGACAACACTGCCAGGCTGAGCGATCTCATCGCTCTAGCTAAGGTGGGCTTGCAGGCGGAGGAGGATGAGGACGACACAGGCAGACTGAGTGAGCTCATCACTCTAGCAGAGGCGGGCTTGCAGACGGAGGAGGATGAGGACATGTTCTTCTCTCAAGCCGTAGAGGCCGCGGATGAAGCGGAGGCCGCTTACTACAGGCGATAGGTAGATCAGGGCAATGCAAGTGAGCGTAGCCACATGAACGAGGTGGAGGAGAACACGTTCTAGTCTCAGGCCGCAGATGAAGTGGAGGGCGCTTACTACATCCGACAGGCTGATCAGGGCAATGCAGGTGAGCCTAGCCACAGCAACGAGGTTGTGGTAGAGGATTGGTACTCGAATGACGAGTTGCTTACTCAATATGTTTCTGACTGAGTATTTATGATTGCGCCATGTGATAGTTCCATGCTATATTAATGGACAATGTTGTTATGTACTAGAACTTTCATTGTGTTGTCTTGTGTTTAATTTGAACTATTGATGTACTTGAACTTTCAATGTGTAGCCTAAGTCCTTTCGAAGTGGTCAAGAAGAAGAGTGTTTCATTTGAAATATTGATTTGTTGTACCCATTTATCGAACATAGTTTCCCATGTTCGATCTTAAGCAAGTATCTTCATACCATCCGCATGTCACCCTCCGATCCATCCAACTGTAACCCAACTGTCTAGAATAATAACTTATGTCACCCTCCGATCCATCCAACTATACCTTAGATGTGGGTTGGAGATGTTATTTTATTTTTATTTTTATAACAGCACGAAACTTGTCTAAACCAATATTGCTTGCAAGACCAGCGAGAAACTCCCTTGCATCATTTCCTGGCCTAGCTTCTGACGCGCCATGAGCTGTGGCTTGGCAACCCTGACACGCCATTGTCAATGGCGGAACAACCTAACACACCAGGGCCAACGGCACGGCAAGGCCTGAACGCTGATTCCAGTGAACTAAAGTCGAGCAGCAGCCACCAAGACGCGTCAATGAATCAACTAATACAGACTCGACACCTTTTAGATGAATTTGAAGCAAGAAAGTGGACCACGTACACAAGACTTGATTCGTTTGACCCGACAAGTTGCTACATAAGACTTGACCAAAATTAAGTTCATGAGCACATAAGTTCGACACGACAATATTCATTCGACATAAGTTCTATATGAAGCAACTAAGTCAACTAAGTGCACAAGTTGGTACGGAGGTCTTCAGCCACAAGTGCAACTAGTACAGAATTTTAGTACTACATGAACTACAAAATAAGGCAAAGTCTTCAAGGATGGACATCTTGATGACATGATCCTTCAAGATCTTGAGCATCTTCAAGGATGTACCTACAATTTCGTCACAACGGTTAGTAAGGAGGCAACACATCAAGTTTTGCAATTGAGAAAACTTGAAAACAAACACATGGACTATGCTTACCTAGACCCTACGTCCTAGGAGTGTAAGGGTCCCTTGGATGCCTTTGTCTCTTTGGATTTGTAGGCAACACATTAGGAGTGTAGCCAACGTCGGTGCGGTCGCGATGGCGGGGCCATCGGTGGAACTGTTGCCCATCACTAGGACCCTGCAAGTATAAGACATGCAAGATTAGTTAAAATTTTTAGCATTGTTAGTTCATACATGCTAGGTATTCAAAAATGTAGATTTGTTAGTACTTCTTCGTCTCCTTGGGTACCAAGCAGGGCACCACCTAGTTGAGACATGCCAATCTCATCCGCTTGCCAAGAGTCCCGCAGGGGTGGTGTACATGGAAGCCTGGGGCACAGTCGTCATCCTCATCATCCTCTTCTATAGGGCCCTTGAAAGGTCCTTGTTTGGTTTTTGGTAATTGAGTGACAACTTAGGTGGACTAATATGTGGTTATGTGAGATACACAGGAGATTAGTCCACATGTGATGGTGTCATGAAGGAGCTCATTGCATATGAGACATGACATGGAGTCATGTGACCAAGGTGGAGAAGATCAAGATGAGGCTTGGCTTGATGGACCGGTTGCTAGGGTGAAGGGCAAGTTGTGTGATGGCTTGGCGCCAAAGGACCGAGGCAACGGTGAAGAGCAAGTGTGGTCAAGATCGATGAACCAATATGGTCACGTGATGATATGAAGTGGATCATATCATTTGGTGATTGGTTGGTGCATGTGTTGCATCAACGTCGGAGGAGTTGGAGTGGAATGCGCAAGGCAAAGGTATAACCTAGGGCATTTCCATTTCACCGGTCATAGGTGTGTAGAGAAGTTTATGACCGGGTTTAGGATAGATGGCCGTACTATCAAGAGGGGCAAACTTGTTTGCATATCGGTCATCTAGTGCCACTCGTGTGATCTAACTATGCATCGTTGCTAGGATCGAGTGGCGTGGCAAGTTGAGTGGTTAACTCCTTCAATAAAATGATTATGAAAATGCTAGCACACGTGCACAAGGTGGTGATCACTTATTGGTGTTGGCACATTTGCGAAGGCGATGAAGTTTGAGCGGTAGAGAGGGTTTGGGGTCCGGAAGTCGGAAATGAAATGCCTATTTTCCACTACGCCGGAAGTCAGAAAAGAAACGGAGGCGAACGGGGTCACTGAGGTGACCGGACGCTGCACCGGACGCGGTCACGGTGTGACCGGACGCGTCCGGTCAGTACAGCGCAGGAGTCAGGCGCGTGGGCTAGGGTTTGCAACCGGCGCGTCCGGTCACTCGCAGGACCGGCGCGTCCGGTCATGCGCCCAGTGGGAATTGCAGAACGCAAGGATGATCGGACGCGCGGCGCGTCCGATCACACATGATCGGACGTGTCCGATCGTTGAAGGTGCTTACTAGACTCTAACCGGACGCTGGCACTGTCGCGTCCGGTCGTCGCAAGGAGCGCGTCCGGTCATGTCGTTTCGAGCGCGGTACTGTGCGATCGGCGCGTCCGGTCGTGGCAGCGGCGTGTCCGGTCATTGCAAGGGGCGCGTCCGGTCGTTGCCAGGGGCGCGTCCGGTTATTTGGTTTGACCGTTGGCGCAGTGACCGTTGGAGAATCGGACGCGGCTGAGCGCGTCCGGTCAGTTACGACCGACGCCTCCGGTCGTCCCGAAATCTGCCCAGTGAAGGGGTAACGGCTCTATTTGATCGTGGGGTTATAAATAGATGCCTTGGCCGGCCGTGGCCGGGTGCTGAGCACACTATAGTCTTTGTGACTTGTGTGGTAGTGCTTGGGAGCCCTCTAACTCACTCATGCTTGATAGTGTTCATCGGATCGAGTGAGAGAGCGATTCTAGTGCGTTGCTTTGAGAGATTGCATCATGTGGCACTAGGTGATCGTGTTGCAAGCTGGTGGTGCTTGTTACTCTTGGAGGTTGCCACCTCCTAGACGGCTTGGTGGCTCGTGGCTCCGTCGAAGCTCGCAAGAAGATTGTGCGAGGCTCCGGAGAAGCTTTGTGAGGGGGATTGTGCTCACCCCGCGGGGATCGCGAAGAGCAACTCTAGTTGAGCGTGTCATTGAGCTACCACACTTTATGGTGGGTTCTTGCGGTGCCTTTTGAGAGGCTTGGTGTGTGACCGATTAGCCGCCGAACCACGAAGTGTTGGTCGACACAACAGGGACGTAACTTGGTGGCAACCAAGTGAACCTCGGGAGAAAATCACCGTGTCAACTTTGTCTACTCTTCTCGGTGGTTTGCTTTCGTGCAACACAAGCTTGTATTTACTTTCATATATACTTGTGCTTGTGTAGTTGCTCTTGTTCTAGTTGTGCTTGTGTAGCTAGCTAGATATCTTCTTGCTTGTGTAGCTAGAAGTATCCCCTTTACGTGGTTAATTTGGTTTGTGTAACCTTGTTAGTCACGTTGCTTAGTTTGTGTAGCTAAGTGTTTTGTGCTCTCCAATTTGGCATTAGTTGCCTTGTTTTTGAGAATTGCTAGTGAGCTTAGGCTTTGTGCGCTTTGCTTACTAGAATTGTGTAGGAGCTCCCTCTTGCTTGCAAAGTACTAGTGCACAGGTTTGTGTGACCTTGCTCTAGAATTAAATAGGAGAGCTCTTGCTAAGGAAAGCACCTTAGTTGCTTAATTAAAATCTTTGTGAGGTGCTTGTGAACTTAGTTAGAGGGGTGAAGTCTTGGCTAGACCGATAAGTTTAATTCCGCATTTGTTTTGGTTAGCCAACACGCTTAAGTTTTAGAAAGGACTATTCACCCCCCCTCTAGTCCGCCATCTCGACCCTTCAAGTGGTATCAGAGCCGGGTCTCTCATTTGCAGTCTTCACCGACCCGAGAGGATGGCGGCTTATGGGCTAGATGATTGTGTGGAACACATTTTTGATGGCACTCACTATGCACGGTGGAAAAATCACATGCTTGATCATTTTCGTGCTCTTGGACCTAAGTTTTGGTGGATCATAGTTGTTGGCTTTTCTCATGACTTGGATGGGTGTGGTAACCGTACGCAAGCTCAAAAGGATTGCCGAACACTTGATGCACAAGCTAAGTTTTATCTAATCAAAGCTTTGAATGATGAGATTTTTGACAAGGTGAGGGGTCTCTCAAGTGCACATAGCATGTGGACGGCGCTCAAGCATCACTATTGTGGCTCCTCAATTTGGGATGATGGAAAATTTAAGAAGGATGATCACATAGTAATGGAGGTACATGAGGATGTTGAGCATGACCACAACGAGGTGGTTGTGGAGGATTGCTCCACCTCAATGTCAAGTGATGATGATGATCATGCCACAAGATCACTTGACAAGAATGATGATAATGCCACAAGTGATGCAAGCAATGATTCTACTCCATGCACACTTGATGGTGAAGATGATGGCTATGAGAGTGATGCCTCAACAAGCTCATCAATATCATCACATGGTGACACTAAGGTATCTATTGGTGGTTTTGTTGTTGATTGTGATGGTCCAAATTTTGAGCTTCTATATAAACTCTCAAAGGCCCTAAGAAATGAGATGGCAAAAACAAGTAAATTGAAAAATGAAAACTCATTTCTAAAAACCACATGTGAACAACAAAAGCATCTACTTTATGTTACTACTTGTTCACTTGAGGAGCTAAAATTGGCTCATGAGGAACTTAGTGTTGCTCATGATAATTTGGCACAAGAACATGCTTTACTCACTAAGAAGCCTTCTAATGAAGAAACCAAATCTAGTGAGAGCTCATCATTTGGGTCAAATGATCAATCACATATTACTAACCCTTGTGATGTAGGCAAGAAGCATGTATCCACCTCTTGTGATGATTTATTATATATGTCATGTTCTTCACAATTAGATGCTTGTTCTACCTCTATGTCTTGTGAGACTAACCTTTTGAAGGAGAACAATGAGCTTAAAAGTGAAGTGAAGAATTTGAGCAACAAGTTAGAGAGGTGCTACAACTCAAAAGTCACCTTTGAGCACATGATGAAGACTCAAAGAAACGTTGGTGACAAAAGTGGCCTTGGCTTCAAGAAGAAAATGACAAAGGGCGAAAGAAAGCAAGAAAAGAGGATGAAGAGGCTACTCCAAAAGAAGCTCTTGCATTCCATGTGCTATCGATGTCATGAAGCGGGACATCTTGCTAATGGTTGCCCAAACATTGAGAAGCTCAAGAAGATGAAAGAAGAAGAGAGACTAAAGCATGTCAAGTGCTTCAAGTGCCACACTTGGGGTCATCTCACCTCAATGTGCCCAACCAAGCAATTGGTGAAGCAATAAGTAAAGCCTCAACCAAAGCTACTAGTTGAGCAAGAGAAGTCACCCCAAGAGCAAATCAAGATCAACCATGGAGATGATGGTGACTTGATGAAGAAGAAAAAGAAAACAAGAAGGGGTGGTAGAGCAAGACATCCAATGCAAATTCAAGATGCCAAGATGATGAGCAAGAATCAAAATGAGAAAAGAAATTTGACTCACATCAAGTGCTTCAAGTGTGGAGATATGGGACACTTTGCCTCGGGGTGTCCTACTAAGCTTGAAAAGAAGATTCAAGCAACTCGTGAGAGGCAAGGCAATGAGAAGCAACATATGAGCAAGGAAGAAAAGACTCAATCTAAGAGAAGTTGCTACTCATGCCGGAAAAGGGGACACATGGCATATTCATGTCCTCTAGGTGAGAATTCTAAGTCTAGTTCAATTGTTGATACTAATATACTTAGAAAGGATGGCAATGGTACCTCTATGATTGCTATTGCAAAACATCCCGCTATTCATACTAAGGCAATGCCTAAGTATGTTGCACCTAACTTGAGAGGACCCAAACTTGTTTGGGTACCATCAAAGAGTGGATGATTATTTATAGGTACCATCGGCATTGGAGGCTTGATTCAATTGGTTTCATTTTGTTCATCATATATTGAGTCAAGTTATGAAGCTCAATGCATATCCAATCCCAATGCCAAGTCAAAATAAGTGAAGTTCAAGTGCTACAACATACAAGTGCAATGTTAAAGATTGTGGTGATTTATTGGATATATTTGATGGCTTGCAAATATTCAAGTTAAAAGCTTGCTATTGGATGATCATGAGCTAACCAAGGTATATCTCTTGTTGATCATTTCACTTGGGTGCATATGAGTTGATTGAATTGGATATATATGCAATGTTGCTTGCTATGAGATGTTTGAATGGATTAAATGCTTAAGTAATCAAGTTTGAATTGATTTGTGTTGGATAAATTCATGAGATGACATTTAGTAAGTGGATTGGATGGATATATGTCTTGTGAAAGTATTCAAATAAGTTAGTTTTAAGTTTGATTCATATTTGATGAAGTATTGCTCAATGTATTGAAATCTGTCCAAACTTGAAAATCTGAGCTAGCAGTGATCAAGTCTGAGTTTGGATGATCAAATCTACTTGGATTGGCATAAATTTTGGTTTGCATTCTCTAGACTTATGTTATAAGATGCTGTACAAATTTCATGAGAATTGGATAAGAGATGCTTCGGCTTTGGAGTACATCTTGTCAGCTATAGTGTAGCAGTTTTCAGCATGTAGCAGTGGTGGAAGATTTGAAATCTGGTAGCAATCTAGATGTCAAATGAATCTTAAATTTTTACAGCTGCTATATGACTTAGTGAATCACATCTCCACCAAATTTTATGGCATTTGGATCTGTACATTGGGAGATATGAATTATTCTTTGAAGGGTACAGAATCTGCCAGAAAAGTAACAATCATTGGATTAATCTAGAGTCACTTTGATTAAAAGGTCCTCAAGTTGGAAACATGTTTATAAGTGGTTGAGGTACCTAAGTTTGGTTTTGGATTGATCTAGAAGCATGATGAGCAATGAGTACAAGACTTTTGTATTGTGAAATGTACTTGGTGTACTTATTTGGTACTCAATTTGAAGATCAAGATCAAACTTAAGATGAAGATAAAGTTTAAGTTCTAGTGATGATTGGAGATCATTTGGTAGAAAGAAAAGAACTTAAACATATAGGAAGAGTTGGACTCAAATGTAGATTCAAGGATTATTCATCAAGATTGAGTTCTTCATTTGGATCAATCAAACTATATCATTTCAAGTGAGTATCAAGAGTGGTTCTTTGGAGAAAGGTCACTTCTCCCTAGTGAGGGGCTTGCCGCCGTGTGTAGGTGAAACCAAGTTTGGGACTTGGAAGGCTAACATGGAAGTGGTGATCCGAGGAACTTGTGATGCTTAGTTGAAGCAATCAAAAGGGTTGATCAAGAAAAGTAAGCAACACCCAAAAGAGAGCTAGTCATATATTTCAAGTGGTATTCTAAGTAGTTCTCTCATGCAAGCTTTGATCAAAAAGATGAAGCAAGCCAACCACAACTCAAGAGATAGTGCACTTGATCATAAGTGGTTTTCATTTCATATTGGTGAAGAATGGATTTATCTATGATGATTGGTCTTCACCAAGCTTATAAATTGGACTTTACATTGCTATTGGAGTAATGAATTAGAATCTATGTGACTATCCCTCACTCCAACATAGCAAAGGTATCATTGTAATGTGCATGATCATTTCATCCCTTACTAGTATGTGATTAGTGCATATAGTACATGCTACTAGGATCATGCATAACAAATGAAATGTTTAAATTCATAGCCTACCACTATTGCTTGAATTGATTAAAATGTTCTAGTGGTATGTATATGAGTTTGTTCATGAGCTAGTAAACCCAAGTACTTGATCTAGTTAGGATTGCTAACAAGTGACAAGTACAACATTGGCAAGATAACCCTTAGCATGAGGTGTGAATAAGCTTGTCATTGGATCAAATCGGACTTGGAATCTTAGTCAAATCAACTTAGTTCAAGTCATACAAGAAGCTCATGACAATGATAAGAGTACAAGCACAAGACAACAATGAAAATGGATATCTAGTTTGCTTCAAGTGTTATCTAGACTCATTTGATTTCTCACATGGTATTCACAAGTGGTGTCTAGATCAACTTACAAGTGATATCTTACAAATGGTACTCATGAAGATCGCAAATGTTCAAGAAGTGAATATTATTGCCAAATCCTTTAAAGTGGATCCACACTAGAAAACTCTTTCAAATGGTATCACATTTCTACTCATGGTATCTTCACGTGGTATCATTCATGCAAGACGATGGTTTCACAAGTGATCCTCAACTTTAAGTGATCAAATCAAGCAATGCTACCCTCATCTTCAAGTGGTATCTCAAGTGAATGACACATGCTATGACATAGGGGGAGGAGCCCCACCGATTGGTATCAAGGTCAAAGATCCTATGTGGAATCTCAAGAGCAACCATAAAGTTTGTCATTCCAACATATGTGATAATGTCCATCAAAAATGTAATATTCAAGTCTCAACCATCTACCCCAATACAAGCCTTTGTATCAATTGAGAAGAACACCTTTTATGGAAATTGATGACAAAGGGGGAGAAGTTGGACAAAGATATGAAAGCTTTTTGAGCTTTGGGGAGAGATTGGAAAGATTGGACATGGACATGGACAAATAGGGAGTAACATTGAAGAATGTAAGGGGATCAAACATTCTTGGACAAAGAAAGCATACAAGTAGGGGGAGCAAGCTCATGAACTTTGATTGATTACATTTGATATGTGCATAATTCATGTGCTTGCTTGCATTGCATAAAGTTCTTAAATTCAGTATGCATGCTTGTGTGGTGTATGCTAGTTATAGAACTTGAATGATGATTTGATAACTAGCATGCATAGGATGTTAGCTAGACTTGTGATTATCATGCAAAAACTAGAACCTTGCTTATAATGTTGATCTCACGAGGTTTCTAGTGTTTTTGATGTCTAGCTACTCATGATGCTAAGGATGGTGGCAAACTTGTGATTTTCAATTGGTATCAAGCTACAAAGGTTTATTCTATACACCTTAGCATCACTTAGTAGTGCTAACCCTCCCACAAATTTCATATTTATACATATGTACAAGCTTGAAACCAAACCATTTGAGCACATATGTAGGGGGAGTTATCACTACCAAGTCGGATTTTATGGTGCTTATCCAAATTCTAACATAGAGCTTAAATGTTGGATAAGTGGCATAAAGTCCAAAAGAACTTATTTTCCATATCTTTGTAGAGTTGTCATCAATTACCAAAAAGGGGGAGATTGAAAGGTCCTTGTTTGGTTTTTGGTAATTGAGTGACAACTTAGGTGGACTAATATGTGGTTATGTGAGATACACAGGAGATTAGTCCACATGTGATGGTGTCATGAAGGAGCTCATTGCATATGAGACATGACATGGAGTCATGTGACCAAGGTGGAGAAGATCAAGATGAGGCTTGGCTTGATGGACCGGTTGTGTAACACCTCAGGTGTTTAGCTCCTTAATTGCATTGCATTTGCATGAGCATAAGCAAGCATCATTCATTTCATGCATAAGCTTATAATGTGTTTATATTTCATGTAAATTAAGAAGTGAGTAGTGTGCAACACACAAGTACCTTATATGCAATTTCCTTTGTGAGACATGTCAACCACTTTAGTGTAACATAATTAGCAAGTGTTATGCAACACACTCATGCAACATGTGCAACATGAGCTTGCAACATTTGGGTGAAAGTATTGAATTACTTGTTCTAAAGTATGTGACACTAGGAATTTTGTGCAACCAATGTGTAGAGTGTCTAATTAGGTCTTATAACACCTTAATTACATTTAGGGTAAGGAGTGGAGCAATGTTCATGTTGACCAAAATTACCAAATTGCCCTTCCAAATGTTGTTGACTAAGTTGGACCCCTAAAGTGATCTGGTTTGACCAATTAAAAAGTCCAGTTTAGAGATCTTGCATGGAGGAGCAACCTTAAGCAAAGTTGTAGAGAATTTCATAAGGAACAAAAGTTCTAATATGGCCATCTCATGAAAATGATCAGAACATGCTCAAAAATGGCCCACAAGTCGGTATTAGAGGCTGCTTTAGGACTTAGCCATTTTGGCTAAGTGTGGAGCTGAAAACCGTTTCACTGTACCTCACTTTAGCAACTTGTAACTCACAAACTAGGCCAAACCAGTCCTTGAGCCAATTGACAAAGTTGTTGTCCACACATAGCTCTACAACATTGTCAATATCACCATCACCTAGTTCTAAATAGTTTAGGAGATATAGCGTCAAGAAGTTAGGATTTCAGTCGACGCTTATCTCTGAAACTGCATTTCAGTTTCCAAGTACACTAGTTTGGAGCCCGGTAGTTCCAAATCCAAACCGAACTAGCTCATGGTGCCTTTTACAAACTTGTAGTGCTCACCTAGGTCTACAACTTTGCTAATTGGAGGTGTCACTAATTCGAGCTCGTTTACGAGTTAATCAACGTCAAACTTTCGCTGTCAGGCCACCACGCCGGGCTTCATTCAGTCGACCGTGACCGACAGCGTCGTGTCGTGGCGCTCGGACAGAGCTCGGTGGCCGCGTGGCGCTCGCGCCCTGCCGTCGCCTCCACATCGCACGCATGCGCGCGGGCGTGAAGTTGGGGCCGCCACCTCAACCCCCACACTCGCGCTCGCCATTCCCTCCTCTACTTCCTCCTCCGCGCGCGGGCGGTGACCAGAGAAGCGAAACGGCGACCGTGTTCGAGCCTTTCTCCCCAAACCGCAGCTCCATTCACCAAACCATCTAGACCACCGAACCACTGTGAGCCCCTCCACCTCCTCACCCTCACCGAACCCTCGCTATCGCTTCAGGTGAGCTACACTGCAAAGGCGGCTCCACCGGGCCGCCATGTCCGCCGCCGTCGAGCTCGCACGTGGCCATGCCATTCGGGCCCCCCCTATCCTATCTCCTCCATGCTGTAGGTATAGTTAGGTATGCTGAAGCTCATAGGGTAGGCAAATTGAGCCGGGATGCCGGCGACTCGTCGGAGTTGGTCGAGCCGCGGCCGCACGTCGCCATGACCGCTGCCATCCTCTCTGGCCGCCATAATCCTAGCAATTGAGGGTACCCCTAGGTGCGCGAGGTTGAGGTGAACGCACTGGTACCGTAGCTTCGCCGGAGGCGCCGTCGTCGGCGAGCTAGAGCTCGCCGGAGTCGCGGTCGTCTCCTCCCCTCCGTCTCTCTCTCTGACCGGTGGGGCCACCTGGTCAGTCACGTACGCGCGCGGGCGGGAGCCGTAGCAAGCCGCGCGCGAGAGCGCGCCGCGCGCGCGAGACGTGGGCCGCGTTTTTCCCGGGCCGGCCCAGTAACGAATAAGATTGTTTGATTTTTATTTATTCTATCACAGTTTTGGTTAAGTTTTGGAAAATGTAGATCTAGGGTTTTACTTGCCCAAAAATCATAAGATAAATTTTGTTAGGATCTACATGATGTGTAGTATTTTAGAAAAATATGAGTTTGCTATGTGATGTTTAGTTTTTGGGATATTTAAATAGGTCTTTGAAATGTGTTTTAAAGCACATGCAAACTTGTTTAAATTATATCTTGAGTTTCAGTGTTCCAAAAATTATGAAATTTGGTGAGTAGGCTAATTTATACTTTCTCTAGCTTTGGTAAAAATTTGGGCAGTAGTGCTTAAGTACTTTTCAAGTTATAATGTTATCTTGTTATTCTAGGAAATATTTAAATGAATTTTAGTAATTTTTCTACATGTGCAATGTTCATATAAATTTTTGGAGAATGTCTTGGTACCCTAGAGTATCCAAGAAAATTAAGAAATCTGTTGTTTGACACATTTTACTATGCCTTGTTATTTATACAAAAATCAGCCTTTTTGGCGTGGGAATTTTGTGTAGGGAGTTCCTTTGAATAAATTTAGTTCAAATTTTTAGAGTAGCCTCTTTTTGGGTCAAAGAGTCCCCTGTAATTTTTGTAGAATTTTAGGAGCAGTTTACATATATGTTTGAAATTCCACTTAATTGCTTAAGTAAATTAAGAAATGAGTTTAAATAAATATTCTAGGTGGGCACACCTTACTTTCTGGTATTTTTGTGACATTTGTGAACTTGTAGTAGTATTAGTTTGGTCTTAGAGAGTGTTTGCCACATCAATAAATATTTAATCTTTACAACGTTAGGTTTTCTGGACAGCTGATAGTATTTCTAGGTTTGACCTTGGATAAAGGTGGTTGCTGGAAAACTTATAAATACCAAAGTTGTAGTAAAATTTGTAAATGAGCTTGTGTCAAAATTTGGGAGCATTTGGCTTAGTAGTTTGGGAGTTATTGCTGTTTAAAGTGCCAGTCCAGAATTTACTGCTCTCTGTTTAGAGAGAACAGATTCTGGAACTTTGGAATTTTCGACTAGGTAAACTTTGGAATTTAGTGTTGTGATCTGAAAACATTTTGTGGTACATTTCTTAAGCTTTCCAGGTTGTCTTAGATCATATCTTTTGGAGTTAGGAATCTTCAGTTATGTCAGAATCTTTGAGCTGCTGTCCAGAATAACTTACTGTGGTAACCTAAATAATGTCACTCTTGTGTTTATTAGGTGTTAGGGCCTTAACCGAAGAGGAACAACTATATCTTAGGTTGGGTAGATTAGGTAAGTACTTCTCCACCGGAGAAGAGATTTGCACGTACTAATAAAGTAACTTGAATAGAGTATTTATTTCTGAAATGCATTTCATTCCGAGCATGTTGCACCCATTTATGCATCCATGATAATTATTGTGCATTCATGCAATAGGTGTACCGGAGGGGGTAACTCTCCTCGAATTCGAGCCTGTGATTCCGGAGGAAGTCCAGGACCAGCCAGAGGAGCCAGCGGAACCAGTCGGCGAAGGAGACGCCGCTGAAGACTTGCCCGAGTGCCCTGACCACCGGCCTTCGACCTTTCTGAAAGGCAAGCCCCGGTGCATGCTGAACCTACTGTTTTATAAATTAAGCTTGAGTACTTTTAATTGTTTACTGCATTAAGTTGTAGGAGTTATATGAAAACACTTGTTGCATTATACATGTCCTTGTCCAGATATCGTACTTAATCCTATATTAGGTTTAGGCACGTGTCAATGCTTAGCCCTGCTTAGTTCGGTAGAAGTCGGGTGATTTCCGGTCATCCGCGAGATGTAGGAAGGAGTCACGAGTGGCTTTATGGCTATCGTGGATGGAACCATGCCTTAAAATGAAATTGAGACCGGGCGGGAGTTCGATAGTACAGCCGCAAGACACTTCACGTCTTGGGTGTGGAGCTATGCCCGTCTGAGTCATTTAAGGACCGCTTCGCTGTACGTCCTTGAGTCATGTTGAACGCAGTCTAACACTTAGTTGGCCGGATAAGTCGTTCCGACCGCGAAGTCGAGTAGTATGGTTCAGGCCGGGAATCGAATGGTAGGTTGCATCTTGGAGGAGAGAAAGGATGTGCTTGGGGACATTGGCGTGAGACCAAGGGGGGGTTAGAGTCCCTATCACCTGGCAGAGTGTCGCCCTTGGGGACGCGACATTATTCGGGCCCGCGATTCCTGAACTGTACAAAAGATGACCTGAGCAGCCCTCGCCAGGCGTGACTCGGTGAGTGTTAGAAATACCCCTCCAGCTGGATAGGAATTCGATTTGAATCGCCGTCGCTCCCGGTTAGTGAGCACTTGACTTGAGCAGCGGCAACGTAGATCTCATTAAATGAACTGGTGGTTAAGGGAATGATACAATGTTGCCACAATTCATACCTGCTCTGGATATAATGATGATAATTGTTTGATTATAATCAAGTGCATGTTTAGTACAGGTGCTAAGATAGATGACAGGTAAATGCTAAAAATAACTGCTAGTACAGGCTATAAGAGTTTCAATTACTTATGCCTTTATGCAAAATGTTATGTCAGCTAGCCTCTTGTGTAAGCCTTGCATAATCCTTGGTGTCATCTTATTTCTGGTTTTCGACGGGTAAGTCTAGCTGAGTACATTCCAGTACTCAGGGTTTATTCCCTCCTGTTGCAGATGATATGCTCTATCAAGGCTTCTGCAAAACTTGTCTCCACCCTGCGGGTGAAGAAGACTAGATCACTTGGGCGTGATCATCTTTTATGTACTTTCCTCATGCTTTTGCGGGTTGTGGATCATCAAGACTGACAGTAGTTAAACAACTGGTGTGCGTTTGCTTCCGCTACTTTTATAAACTTGGTTTGTAATAATTGCGACTCCGTATGTGTACACTTATTTCAGAACTACTTGTGAAATGTAACGTATGAGGTTGTATGTTGAATGATGCGATCCTGGTTGTAAGCTAGTTGGTTTGAAATCCTTCGTGGTTTCGATTGACTACCGGGATTATATGGGCTCAAGTTCGAAAATTTGAGCGCTTCGGTGCTTGTTTTTTTTGTACTTGTGCTCTTATAATTTGGTCGGTTCTGTTACAGGTTGCTAGGGTGAAGGGCAAGTTGTGTGATGGCTTGGCGCCGAAGGACCGAGGCAACGGTGAAGAGCAAGTGTGGTCAAGATTGATGAACCAATATGGTCACGTGATGATATGAAGTGGATCATATCATTTGGTGATTGGTTGGTGCATGTGTTGCATCAACGTCGGAGGAGTTGGAGTGGAATGCGCAAGGCAAAGGTATAACCTAGGGCATTTCCATTTCACCGGTCATAGGTGTGTAGAGAAGTTTATGACCGGGTTTAGGATAGTGGTCGTACTATCAAGAGGGGCAAACTTATTTGCATATCGGTCATCTAGTGCCACTCGTGTGATCTAACTATGCATCGTTGCTAGGATCGAGTGGCGTGGCAAGTTGAGTGGTTAACTCCTTCAATAAAATGATTATGAAAATGCTAGCACACGTGCACAAGGTGGTGATCACTTATTGGTGTTGGCACATTTGCGAAGGCGATGAAGTTTGAGCGGTAGAGAGGGTTTGGGCTCCGGAAGTCGGAAATGAAATGCCTATTTTCCACTACGCCGGAAGTCGGAAAAGAAACGGAGGCGAACGGGGTCACTGAGGTGACCGGACGCTGCACCGGACGCGGTCACGGTGTGACCGGACGCGTCCGGTCAGTACAGCGCAGGAGTCAGGCGCGCGGGCTAGGGTTTGCAACCGGCGCGTCCGGTCACTCGCGGGACCGGCGCGTCCGGTCATGCGCCCAGTGGGAATTGCAGAACGCAAGGATGATCGGACGCGCGGCACGTCCGATCACACATGATCAGACGTGTCTGATCGTTGAAGGTGCTTACTGGACTCTAACCGGACACTGGCACTGTCGCGTCCGGTCGTCGCAAGGAGCGCGTCCGGTCATGTCGTTTCGAGCGCGGTACTGTGCGATCGGCGCGTCCGGTCGTGGCAGCGGCGCGTCCGGTCGTTGCCAGGGGCGCGTCCGGTTATTTGGTTTGACCGTTGGCGCAGTGACCGTTGGAGAATCGGACACGGCTGAGCGCGTCCGGTCAGTTACGACCGACGCGTCCGGTCGTCCCGAAATCTGCCCAGTGAAGGGGTAACGGCTCTATTTGACCGTGGGGTTATAAATAGATGCCTTGGCCGGCCGTGGCCAGGTGCTGAGCACACTATAGTCTTTGTGACTTGTGTGGTAGTGCTTGGGAGCCCTCTAACTCACTCATGCTTGATAGTGTTCATCGGATCGAGTGAGAGAGTGATTCTAGTGCGTTGCTTTGAGAGATTGCATCGTGTGGCACTAGGTGATCGTGTTGCAAGCCGGTGGTGCTTGTTACTCTTGGAGGTTGCCACCTCCTAGACGGCTTGGTGGCTCGTGGCTCCGTCGAAGCTCGCAAGAAGATTGTGCGAGGCTCCGGAGAAGCTTTGTGAGGGGGATTGTGCTCACCCCGCGGGGATCGCGAAGAGCAACTCTAGTTGAGCGTGTCATTGAGCTACCACACTTTATGGTGGGTTCTTGCAGTGCCTTTTGAGAGGCTCGGTGTGTGACCGATTAGCCGCCGAACCACGAAGTGTTGGCCGACACAACGGGGACGTAACTTGGTGGCAACCAAGTGAACCTCGGGAGAAAATCACCGTGTCAACTTTGTCTACTCTTCTCGGTGGTTTGCTTTCGTGCAACACAAGCTTGTATTTACTTTCATATATACTTGTGCTTGTGTAGTTGCTCTTGTTCTAGTTGTGCTTGTGTAGCTAGCTAGATATCTTCTTGCTTGTGTAGCTAGAAGTATCCCCTTTGCGTGGCTAATTTGGTTTGTGTAACCTTGTTAGTCACATTGCTTAGTTTGTGTAGCTAAGTGTTTTGTGTTCTCCAATTTGGCATTAGTTGCCTTGTTTTTGAGAATTGCTAGTGAGCTTAGGCTTTGTGCGCTTTGCTTACTAGAATTGTGTAGGAGCTCCCTCTTGCTTGCAAAGTACTAGTGCATAGGTTTGTGTGACCTTGTTCTAGAATTAAATAGGAGAGCTCTTGCTAAGGAAAGCACCTTAGTTGCTTAATTAAAATCTTTGTGAGGTGCTTGTGAACTTAGTTAGAGGGGTGAAGTATTGGCTAGACCGATAAGTTTAATTCCGCATTTGTTTTGGTTAGCCAACACGCTTAAGTTTTAGAAAGGACTATTCACCCCCCCTCTAGTCCGCCATCTCGACCCTTCAGCCCTTCCTAGCACTATGGTGGGGTGGTGTACGCACAGCGGAAGTCACACCTGTCATCGGCTCAGAAGAACCGGCTAGTGTCCTCAAAGAGGCTGAAGCCGTGCCAACCGACCGCGCCGAGTAGTAGGGTTCCTCCCACGGAGTATCCATGTAGCTCAACTTTTGAGCTAGCTTCCTATAGCTCTTCTTCACTTTTTGCATCAACAGAGGTTAAAGAAAAATTATTCACCAAGCACGTTGAGACTAAACAAACATTTTCATAATGGACAAGTTTATGTGTACCTCCACAAAAGCCGATAGAACGCCTAGGCCCTGCCCTCTAGACTCGTGAAGTCAAAACACTACTTCGTTGGACAACCTTGACAATTGTGTGGCCTAGGTATAGAAACCAGGTTGGACCATTTTAGTACACTTACTAAATTCCAAATGGATAACAAATTATAGCATTCGAGTATCTTATCACATATCTTTGTAGCGGGGCTCTCTGTGGTTGTGTCTCCTCCCTAGTGGCAATGTCGTACACATCTTCAATGACATCTTCCTCTAAGTCCTCGTCAATTGCATCCTCAGTGTAGGGGGCTTGATATGTGTCGTCGTAGACATGTGAAGCCACCGTAGGTACTCGTCGAAGGTGTGCTGGTGGTGTGGCGGACCCGCATCAACTGGTTGCCACTCTTTGGTCTGCCACAACTAGATGTACACGTTGTGCGTCACTCGCCAATCCTTGACTTTGTACCTCTTCCTACTGTCAAACCTGCAACAAAATGATAGTTAGTTTTACCACACACATCTCACAATTGTAGCTTTGTTATGAATCGATAATGCACTTGTGCAATTCTTGGTTGGTGGAGTAAAGCAGTGGTGGGTAGCCTATAATTCTTTCGAATTGCCTACAACCCTGATGGGCAAGTGGATCTCGACCACATGGAAGAAAATAAGAGGGACCTTGCAGCGATACTCATCGAACTCTTCCCTAGTGACAGGACTCAGGTACTGCTGGAGCTCCGGAGCATCCCAAGGACACCAAGTGACCTGAACATTTTATAATTGAGTTAGCTTGTGATATAGTGCACATCCATAAAGACACACATATGTTTCCAAAGAGAGCATAGCCTGGTGCTGTGTCAGGATGTCGAGGCAGTCCATGTACTCCCTATACTTGTGCCTCGCATTCCCTCTAACTAACTCTGCTTCCTTCTAGATATACAGAGCAGTAGGCAGTGTATCCTGCTCGTTCCAATGCTGCATTGAACATGACAATGAATTGGCCAATCATAATTTCATCATATGTAACAGCTTTGAAGTAACAGTGAACCGAAGTACTTACAGGCAAACCATTAAGAAGGGGCCTCCCAATGGTCCATCTTTCCCAACATCAAACCTAGAGTAGGTACGAGCAACCACCAACACTCGCAAACCCTGAGGTGCGATAGTAGGCAACACATAGCTATCGATAAGTCCATGCCAGGACAGCGCTGCCCCAATTGTACGTCGCTATGTTCTCCCACGGCTGTGCGTAGTATGTCAAGAAAAATCCAACTGATGGTGTTGCCCGACGCGTCGAGGAATAGGAAAGTGACAAGGAAGTGCCAGAGCCACACTCTAGAGAACCTCTCTATCTCAGCCTCATCAGCTCGTGGGTGCAAGTTATCGAAGCGCTCTATGATCCACAACGACGAAACACCAAAAGTTTCCCTGAAATTCCACCAAAAACAATGAGATGCAATGAATTCAGGAAAGCAATGCAAGTATTAAATTGGGTTCAATTGCTAACTTATTTTTTTGCATCCTCGTCATCTAGTGGAAGAAAGCCACAGAACAAAGCCACCAGCTCTCTCTAGCGATCGTTGTCAACTATACCTGTCACTAGAAGCCCCCCAACTAAAGGCCAAAGATAACCTTCACGTCCTGCATGGTGATGGTCATCTCGCCGCAAGGTAGGTGGAACGTGTGGGTCTCAGGCCTCCACCAGTGAGGTTGCATTACGAAAATAGAAGGACTATCAGTTACCTCAATTTTGTTATAAGAATATTTACAAAGAATGAACGGACTCGCACCTGTCTACAACTATAGTGAGAAGTGTCGGGTCAAGGGCCGGAAGACCGTAGTTGACAACCCGGACAAGCTTGAGGAAACTGGCACACCGTATGTACGACGCGTAACCCTTGTCCCACTGGTGTGCCCTGTTGTGTGTGTGTGGCCTCAAGGGAGGCAAGGCCACCTCTGTGTCGGTGTCGGTCAACACATGAGCTCGGTGCTTGTCATCGTACTCCACCTGAAGAATGGGGTACATCGGGTGCTGCGTGGGATGGGCCATCCTGGTTGAAATTAACAAACAAAGGGTTAGAACAAACATTATGAATAATACAATATTCAAATGAACATTAAGTATCATTGCAAAATTTCAACTACATGCTATGCAACATGGAAAAATATGAAAGAACATGTGCATATTTAAAGTAACATTAACAAACATATGAATCAAATTTACTTGGGAAAAACAAGTTCTATGTACGGACCTGCTGCCCTCGTCTTCTATGCTTGCTAGCCTTGTGACCAGGTTCTTTGCAAACAGAGCAAAGATTCCTGCCACGGGTCTCGTTGAAGTCTCCCCCTCCGTACATGTTCTTGCACTATCCTCTCATAGCATCCATGTCCCCCTTGAGTCGCTTCTTCTTCCTCCTACCCTTCCCTACCTTCATTAGGTCCGTATTCGGCACGTAGTCATAACCATGGTAAGGTGGCCCCTGTGTTGGGTCAAGGTACAGCTCAAAGCTCCTCTCCTAAATACTAAGGGTGTTCGAACAGAGATACAAGGGTGACATATATGGCAGACCCTTGAAGTCATATTCGCGGACCCTGCAGGCCGTGATCATGTGAGAGCAAGGGGCATGCATGATCTGAGGGACGTTCCAACTGCACTCTACTTTGTCAAGATCAATTCAGTAGTTTTGTCCACTATAACGTTTGCCGCCCATGCTTGTGCCACCCTTCCCCCGTACTCTAAAGACATGCTGGCGAGGTCCATATGGCTCAGCAATATGTTGCTTGGCCAATTCCTCTGTCTCCTTCAAATGTTCTATTCTGGCCTTTCCAAATCGCCCATGCTCAGCTATATTCCTCTGTGCAAGTTCCCACCTCTTGACAAAATATTCATTGCACTTGTGAAAGGAGAACTCAATAATTCTAGACATAGGCAATGATCGAACTCCTTTGAATACATGGTTGAAAGACTCTGACGAGTTGATGGTTGAAAGCCCTAGTTTGGTTTTGGATAATTGATAAAACCTAGCACTAACCTTTGTCATAAGTGGTGATATGAGCTAGGTTGGTGCAGTCCAAGTAATAGAGCATGATGAGGTCCATGGAGTTGAATATGGACATGAATTGTTGATGAACAAGTGCTCAACTTGAAAAGAAGAAAGAGAAAAACAAAAACAAGGCTGATCAAGGCAAATGTATCAAATAAGTTTTTGTTTTGCACTCAAGACACCATAGAGGGTGCTAGTGACTTAGAATTGATAGTCGTGCTATAAAGAGGGGAAATATTTGGCTAAATGCTTTATCGAGTGTCACTAGGTGATATGATTCTTGCATATGCATTTAGAAACCTAGTGTGCTAACTTGTGACCCTTGTAAAATACTTTGAAAAATTCTAACATACGTGCACATAAGTTCTACACTTTGTGGTTAGCAATTTGGAAGCAAGGGTGAAGTGGTCGCGGACTTAGAAAAAGCAAAGGAGGAGTTCATCCGCTGACCGAACGCTGGCATTGGCTTGACCGGACACTGGGGTAGAGTCCGGTCAGTTGTAGTCGTGTAGCGCTAATTGACCGAGAGGGTCACGTAGCGACTGGATGCAGGGACCTATGTGTCCGGTCACTTCTTGGAGCGAGCGGACTCGGAGTAAGGATGTGACCGGACTTTGGATGAACACTATTCATCATTAGGTCCTATTGACGTGGTGCGGAGGTGAGACGACTGAGTGCTGACCGGACGCCGGGCGTGTCAGGTCACCCGTGAACGGACACGTCCGGTCATTGAAAATCACCTTGGGGTGCTTACTAGAGTTAACCTGACGCTGCGTGGTTCAGCATCTGGTCTTCTTGAGGAGCGTGTTCGGTCATCCTTTGACTGTGGCACTGACTTTCAAGTGACCATTGGAATCGAATGCATAGAATTCAATGGGAAGGACACATGGCACAAATCCGAGGACCAGTCGCTAGGGGCCTGCGTCCGGTCACCCCCACCTGCGCGTCCGATCGAGCGCAGTGACCCTAATCAGAGATCCAATGACTCTATTCTTTTGGTGGCCTTATAAATAGTGTTTGGCTAGCTCCAAGGCATCACTCTTGGCACTTTGATGTACTTGACATCCTTGTGAGCCTAAGGAAATACCTTTCACTCATCTTCATCATTGATTCATCATCATAGTGAGATTAGAAGTGATTCCTAGTGCATTTGCTTGAGTGATTTCATCTACTGGCACTTGGGGATCGTTGTGGCTGCGGATTTCTTGTTAGTCTTGGTGGTTGCCGCCATCTAGATGGCTTGGAGCAGTGGATGAGCTTTGGCATGCGTTGGTGATTGTTCGTGGTCAGCTCCGATGATTGTGAGGGGTCTTGTACCTTCCCCTGCGGAGAGCCAAAAGGTAACTATAGTGGAATGACCATGTCCTTTTGTTACCTCACTTGTGGGTAGGTTCTTACGGTCTCCAATTGTGTGGACGAAATTTGTGCAACACCTCTTAGCCACCGAACCATCAAGTGTTGGTCGACACAATGGAGACTAGCATGCCGGCAAGCACGTGAACCTCGGGAGAAAAAATATTTCTCTCTTGGCCTTTGGTATTCTCCCGGTGATTGATTGGTATTCATATTGTGATTGGTTCATCCCTCAACACGGTGGTATAATCACCTCACTCTCTCCACTACTTTCCCACAAACTAGTTGTAACAAGCTTGTCAGTGTAGCTAGAATTGAGAGCTTGCTTTGTAACTTAAGTTCATCTAGTGGAGCTCTTTAGTGTAGCAAGTTTGAGAGCTCTTAGTGAGTAGTGACTTAGCTCTTGTGTGTGCTAGTGATCATAGAAACTAGAATTGGTGGAATAGGTGGCTTGCAACCCTTGTAGAGTTAGAGCAAAATTACATTACGCCATTTGTATTACTAACAATATTGCTCTAGTGCTTTGTAGAAGTTTTAAATAGGCTATTCACCCTCTAGCCATATTAGGACCTTTCAAGTGGTATCAGAGCTATGGTCACCATTTGATTGAAGGCTTAACAACCTCAGTGTCAAAAGATGGCTCAAATTGTGTTCAACCATATGGGGGGCAAACCACCGTTCTTTGATGGTACATGCTATGACTATTGGAAGTGAAAGATGAAGATGTATCTTGGTTCAATCAATGACCAAGTGTGGGATGTGACCGAGAGTGACTATGTGATTCTTGATCCAGACAATCTCACCAACACCGAGAAGGCCAACAAGCAATGCAATACAATGGCTCTCAACACTATTTACAATGCCATTGATTTCAAGGTGTTTGAGCAAATCAAGGATTGTGAAAAAAGCTAGTGAAGTGTGGAAGAGATTGGAGAAGACCTATGAGGGAACACCAGTGATGAAGAGTGCCAAGTTGTACATCCTTAAGGACAAGTTAACAAGCTTCAAGATGAAGGATGATGAGAGCATTCCGGAGATGTTCCATAGATTGCAAGTAATTGTCAATGACTTGAAGGCTTTGGGAGATAAAATCAATGATTATGATGTCTCTTATTAGTTCTTGATGTGCTTGCCTCCTAGATTTGAGACATTGAGATTGATCATCATTAGAGGAGGATTGAAGCAACTTACCCCTAACCAAGTATTAGGTGATGTCATGACACAAGAAACATACTGTGTGAAAAGGGAGGGTGTTGACAGGGATGACAAGAAGGAAGATGAAGACAAGAAGAAGAAGAGTGTAGCATTCAAGGCTAGCTCATCATCCAAGAATAAGGGCAAATCTAAGAAAGAATCAAGTGATCATGCAGATCTTGGTGACATTGATGATGAAGCTATGGCTCTCTTTGTGCGCAAGATGGGCAAATTCATGAAGAAGAAGGGCTATGGTGCAAGGAAGAGAAGAGATCATAACAAAGAGTATGTGAGAAGATGCTACAAGTGTAGGAGCCTAGATCACATTGTATCAGATTGTCCCTACAATAGTGACAATGATAAGGATGAGAAGAAGAAGAAGAATAAGAAGGAAAAGAAAGAAAAGGAGAAGAAAGAAAGGAAGATGACCTTCCAAAAGAAGAAGAAGGGTGGAGGCTATGTGATGACATGGGATAGTGATGGCTCATCGAATAGTGATGATTCTAGGGATGATGACAAGAAATCTATCAAGAAAGCACTAGCAAGCATCGCCATCAACAACAATCCTTCCATCTTCGGCACTCCATCGACGTGTCTCATGGCAAAGCCCACCAAGGTAAAATATGATGTGAGTGATGATGATTGTGAAAGTGATGATTGTAGCAGTGATGATGATGAGGAGTACACCAAGGAGGAGCTCATAGACATGTGTGAGTAAGTGCACGCTTGCTTTGAGATGAAGATAAAGGAGTGCAAAGAATTGCACAAGAGAATCAAATCTCTTGGGCAATCCTTTGATGCGCTCAATGCTACTCATGAGAGTCTAAGGGAAGACCATGAGAAGCTTGGAAAAGCTCACTTTAAGCTTAAAAAGGCTCACTCCTCTCTCCTCAAGCAAGTCAAGGAGGAAGAAGCCAAGAAGGAGCAAGTGATTGTGACATATGATGTGGGACTAACATGTAATATTCTTGATGAATCATTTTATAAGCCCATTGTTAATGCTCCCACTAACCCTTCTTGTAGCACTACTACTTCCACTTCACCTTTGAGTGATGGTTTCACTTGTGATGCCTTACTAATGGTGGAATATGAGACCCTCAAAAAGGAGGTGAATGGGCTCACTTGTGCCTTAGGCAATGCCTATGGTGGAGATGCCTACTTGCTAAAGTGCTTGGTTAGCCAAAGGTTTTCTCTCAACAAATAGGGATTAGGCTATATCCCCAAGAAAGGCAAGGCGACCTTTGTCACTCTTAAAGTTAGCTTTGTGAATGGCAATGGTTGGTTTTGCAATGGATGCAAGCAAGTTGGGCATATAGAGCAATATTGAAAGACTAACAAGAACAAGCAACCTAATGTATCCTCAATTAGATTTGATTCTTATTACATGCTTGTTGAGGGTGCCAATGGTATGAAGGCTAAGTTCATTCGTACACCAATTATGGGTCCAAAGAAGAAGGTCATTTGGGTACCAAAGACCTTGGTAACTAACCTTCAAGGACCTAAGCAAGTTTGGGTATCTAAAAAGAATTGATCTTCTTTTGTAGGTCAATTATAAAGCAGGAGGAAGGCATCGGGTGCTTGATAGTGGGTGCATACAACACATGACCGGTGATTCAAGAATGTTCAATTCAATCAATGCAAATGAGAGCAATGGGATTGATAGTATCACATTTGGTGACAATGGGAAAGGCAAGGTCAAGGGACTTGGTAAGATTGCAATATCCAATGACTTGAGCATTTTCAATGTGCTACTAGTAGAGAGCTTGAACTTTAACCTATTGTCGGTAGCTCAACTTTGTGGTCTTAGTTTCAAGTGCGCATTTAGAGTTGATGATGTATAGATTATAAGTATAGATGACTCTAACTTGATATTCAAAGGATTTAGATATGAGAATCTATACTTGGTTGATTTCAATGCTAGAGAAGCTCAATTGTCAACATATTTGATCACTAAGTCTAGCATGGGTTGGTTATGGCATAGATGGCTTGGTTATATTGGAATGAAACAATTGAACAAATTGATTAAGCATGATCTAGTTAGAGGCTTGAAAGATGTCACATTTGAGAAGGATAAGCTATGTAGTGCATGTCAAGCCAGAAAGCAAGTTGGTAACACATATCCTAAGAAGAGCATGATGAGCACATCTAAGGCATTTGAGTTGTTGCACATTGACTTGTTTGGGCCAACCACATACACTAGTATTAGTGAAAACAAATATGAATTTGTGATTGTGGATGATTTCACTAGATATACATGGGTGTTCTTTCTTGTTGACAAGAGTGATGTGTTTACAACCTTCAAGACATTCATCAAGAGAACTCACAATGAGTTTGAGACCACCATCAAGAAAGTGAGAAGTGACAATGGAAGTGAGTTCAACAACATATGAGTTGATGATTTGTGTGATGAGTTTGGGATTAGGCATCAATTTTTGGCCAAGTACACTCCTCAATCAAATGGCCTAGTTGAGAGAAAGAATAGAACTTTGATTGACATGACAAGATCAATGTTGAGTGAGTACAATGTGAGTCATTCATTTTGGATCAAAGCAATCAACACGGCTTGCTACTATAGCAACCACCTTTATTGTCACCTTATGATGGAAAAGACACCATATGTGCTCTTGAATAGAAGAAAGCCCAATATTGCATACTTTCAGGTTTTTGGTTGCAAATGCTACATATTGAAGAAAGGCACAAGATTGAGCAAGTTTGAAAAGAAATATGATGAAGGTTTCTTGCTTGGTTACTCAACTACTAGCAAAGCTTATAGAGTTTAGAATTTGGCCAGTGGTACTCTTAAGGAGGTTCATGATGTGGAATTTGATGAAACAAATGGTTTCCAAGCGGAAGATGAAAATCTAGATGATGTGAGAGGCACTCAATTGGTCAATGCGATGAAGAAAATGAATATTGGTGACGTAAGGCCTAGAGAAGTAATTGAAGTTGAAGATGACAAAGATCAAGTGCACTCTAACTCAAATGTACAAGCTAATGGTTCTCATGATCAAAATCAAGCTAGTACATCATCTTAAGTGCAAGATCAACAAGTGGCTAGTTCATCATCTCAACCAAGTGATCAATCAAATGCAAGCAGTCAAGTGCAAGTGCTCGAACCAACCAATGTTGCAAGAGATCATCCATTGGACTCTATAATTGGTGATTTATCAAGAGGTGTGCAAACAAGATCAAGATTAGCATCATTTTATGAACACTTCTCATTTGTGTCATCCATTGAATCTAAGAAGATTGATGAAGCTTTGAAGGATGTTGATTGGGTCAATGCAATACATGAAGAGCTAAACAATTTCAAGAGAAATCAAGTATGGGAGTTAGTTGAGAGGCCTGAGGCATGCAATGTGATTGGAACCAAATGGGTCTTTCTCAACAAGCAAGATCAAGATGGAATAGTTGTATAAAACAAAGCAAGATTACTGGCTTAAGGACACACTCAAGTTGAAGGTCTTGACTTTGGTGAACCATATGCCTTGGTTGCAAGATTAGATGCAATTAGGATCTTGTTAGCCTATACTTTTGCCCATAACATCAAGTTGTAACAAATGGATGTGGAAAGCACATTTCTCAATGGGTGCATCTCACTATGGGCGTTCGGTCAGACCGAACTGAACCAATTGGTTCCTCGGTCATTTGGAAAGTTCGGTCATCAAGAATTAAGGACCGATCGGTCTGTTGAAAAAATGGAGACCGAGGATTTTTGGTCTCCATCAGCGCCCAACACTCCATAAAAACAATAAAATTAAGTACCAGACTAGCAACCATAAAAACAACAGAATCTGTAGCAAATTTTATTAACATGTCTCGGTTCACAGATTCAAGTTCTAACTGCAGCAGTAGGCCAGCAGCTCACAAGTCACAAGTCATAATGACACAATGAAAATAGCACACATTCAAGTCTTTAAAAAGATAAAAATATGCCCAACAGCCAGCATAGTAGGGTAGTAGGCTAGTAGTAGACTAGTAGTAGCAGCAAGCAGCCAAGCACCCAGCAGCCAACAGTCCTTCAACATCATAGATTCTAGTCTTCATCTGATCTCCATCAGCGCCCAACACTCCAACAGGACCTGAAGATGTATATCTCAACAAGTTAAAAATAGCACACTGCACAGGTGAAAGGATCAAGATGCCCAAGAGGGGGGTGAATTTGGCTTTTCTAAAATTTATTGCGAGAATTAAATCCTACTAAGCCATAATTCACCCCTAGTGCCTACAAGTGTTCCTAGTGATTCTACCGATAAAAGTTTTGCACCCTAAGTTCCAATCCTAGTCTAGCATGGCAATTCTAGGAAATTAAACCAAACAACAAAAGCAATGCGAGAAAGTAAATTGCTTGAATGTAAAGGGTTAGGAACACGATGATGTTTTCCCGAGGTATTAGAGAGTCGCCACTCTCCACTAGTCCTCGTTGGAGCACCCACGCAAGGGTGTAGCTCCTTCTTGATCCGTGCGAGGATCAAGTGCTCTCTATGGGCTGATTCTTTGACACTCCATCGCGGTGAATCGCCCACAACCGCTCACAAGATGAGTTGGGTCATCCATAAGCTCGCCGGATGATCACCAAGCTCCCAATCACCACCAAGCCGTCTAGGTGATGGCGATCACCAAGAGTAACAAGCAAGAACTCTCACTTGACCACAACAAGCCTAATGAGAAGGTGGATGCACACTTGCTACTCCCTAGTCACTAATGAGGATCCTTAATCTTGGATTCTCAAATCTCAATCCTCACTAGAGCTCTTGCACTCCCTTGCATATGAAAGGTGTTTCTCAGTTGAACAAATAAGCAAGAGATCTCAAATAGAGGGGTAGGGAATGTATTTATACTCCCCATAGTCAATCCCAACCGTTAAGTGCCAACTCAGTATTTTTCGTACTGATCGGACGCGCCGGTCGATGTGACCGGACACGTCCGATCGGTGGCAACGGTCGATTTGAAAATCAAGGGCGTTGAGTGACCAGACGCACAGATGAGTCCGATCAGGTGTGATCGGACACGTCCAGTCGCTCAAAAACCTTTCTAGAACCTTTCTGTACTTTGACCGGACTCGGCCACAGTGGCATCCGGTCAGACAGGCTTAGCATTCGGTCGCAAACCCTATCTCTCCTGACTGTAGAGCGTGCCACCTGCGTGTCCGGTCAGGCCACAGCGTCCGGTCGTGAGGTTGCATTTTGCTACAGTTCACTACACTGACCGAACGCGTCCGGTCAAGATAGAAATCACGTCCGGTCAAGAAGAAAAGGCTCAAATTACTCCGGATCGTGATGCAGCCTGAACAAAGCTTCTTCCAAATGATCTTTGGGCTTCACCTGAGCTACCTAGTGCTAAGTTTGACAAGTGTGCACCACACCTAAACAAATAGACTCACCTAGGTCAAGCTACTCACTCATGCCCCCTTTATAGTACGGCCAAAGGAGAAAAGCGAAGGTCCTAACGACTATTCCAAACGTAACTCAACTCCTTGATGTTCGGAACTAACCGTCCTTAACCTTGTCCTTAATCCTTTGAAAACCAAAACGATTTCCATCGAGGGGCATGAAAACCACAGTGCCCAAACAGTCACCATTCCCATGACCTAACTTACCAAAGTTTCTGCAAAACACACGTTAGTCATAGTAATGTTGTGTTGTTATCAATTATCGAAACCCACTCTAGGGGCCTAGATGCTTTCAACAGGTAATGTATATTACTAGTAATTAAGTAGATCAAAATAATACAATAGTCCTACATGATCTTTAAGATGTGGGCTTGGAGCCAGTGGAATTTTTGCTTAGGTTTGACTTAGCCTTTGAGGCTCTGGTTTGTTGTTTCTTGGTGCCACTAGTTCTGCCGTGTACCTAGTCCTTGGAAGCATTGTTCGCAATTGCCATGTCTTTGAACTCTTTAATCAACTCTGAAATTAAAAAGATACAACCATAAAGTGAGTTAGTAGATCTTGCAATGAAAATAATAAATATTAGATGTGAGTTATCAATCACCTTCTTCTAGCTTGGTCAATTGTTCAGTGTTCTCTGCAACATCTATGGAAGTGCTTCTTCTAAGCCAATCTTATGTGCAAATAAGAGATTCTACCATAAATGGGGTCAATGAAGTTCTGAAGTCATCTAGTACACGGCCACCTATGCTAAAGGCCGACTCACTTGCAACTGTGGAGATTGGGATTGCAAGAACATCATGAGCCAATCTAGATAGTATTGGGAATCTAGATGACCGCCCCTTCCACCACTTAAGAATATCAAACTTCTTGTGATCCTCTTCACACTCTTCTGCCAAGTACTTATTGCAACAGAACCGACCAAATTATAAGAGCACAAGTACAAAAACAAGCACCGAAGCGCTCAAATTTTTGAACTTGAGCCCATATAATCCCGGTAGTCAATCGAAACCGCGAAGGATTTCAAACCAACTCGCTTACAACCAGGATCGCATCATTCAACATACAACATCATACGTTACATTTCACAAGTAGTTCCGAAATAAGTTTACACACACACGGAGTCGCAATTAATACAAACCAAGTTTATAAAGTAGCGGAAGCATAAACACACCCGTTGTTTAACTACTGCCAGTCTTGATGATCAACAACCCGCAAAAGCATGAGGAAAGTACATAAAAGATGATCACGCCCAAGTGATCTAGTCTTCTTCACCCGCAGGGTGGAGACAAGTCTTGCAGAAGCCTTGATAGAGCATATCATCTGCAACAGGAGGGAATAAACCCTGAGTATTGGAATGTACTCAGCTAGACTTACCCGTCGAAAACCAGAAATAAGATGACACCAAGGATTATGCAAGGCTTACATAAGGGGCTAGCTGACATAACATTTTGCATAAGGGCATAAGTAATTGAAACTCTTATAACATGTACTAGCAGTTATTTTTAGCATTTACCTGTGATCTATCTTAGCACCTGTACTAAACATGCACTTGATTATAATCAAACAACATGATTATTATATCCATAGCAGGTATATCATTATGGCAACATTGTATCATTCCCTTAATCACCAGTTCATTTAATGAGGTCTACGTTGCCGCTGCTCAAGTCAAGTGCTCACTAACCGGGAGCGACGGCGATTCGAATCGAATTCCTATCCAGCTGGAGGGGTATTTCTAACACTCACCGAGTCACGCCTGGCGAAGGCTGCTCAGGTCATCTTTTGTACAGTTCAGGAATCGCGGGCCCGAATAATGTCGCGTCCCCAAGGGCGACACTCTGCCAGGTGATAGGGACTCTAACCCCCCCTTGGTCTCACGCCAATGTCCCTAAGCACATCCTTTCTCTCCTCCAAGATGCAACCTACCATTCGATTCCCGGCCTGAACCATACTACTCGACTTCGCGGTCGGAACGGCTTATCCGGCCAACTAAGTGTTAGACTGCGTTCAACATGACTCAAGGACGTACAGCGAATCGGTCCTTAAACGACTCAGACGGGCATAGCTCCACACCCAAGACGTGAAGTGTCTTGCGGCTGTACTATCGAACTCCCGCCCGGTCTCAATTTCATTTTAAGGCATGGTTCCATCCACGATAGCCATAAAGCCACTCGTGACTCCTTCCTACATCTCGCGGATGACCGGAAATCACCCGACTTCTACCGAACTAAGCAGGGCTAAGCATTGACACGTGCCTAAACCTAATATAGGATTAAGTACGATATCTGGACAAGGACAGGTATAATGCAACAATTGTTTTCATACAACTCCTACAACTTAATGCAGTAAACAATTAAAAGTACTCAAGATTAATTTATAAAACAGTAGGTTCAGCATGCACCGGGGCTTGCCTTTGAGAAAAGTTGAAGGCCGGTGGTCAGGGCACTCCGGCAAGTCTTCAGCGGCGTCTCCTTCGCCTGCTGGATCCTCGGGCTCCTGCTGCTCCTGGTCCTGGACTTCCTCTGGAATCACAGGCTCGAACTCGAGGAGAGTTACCCCCTCCGGTACACCTATTGCATGAATGCACAATAAATACCATGGATGCATAAATGGGTGCAACATGCTCGGAATGAAATGCATTTCAGAAATAAAATACTCTATTCAAGTTATTTTATTAGTACGTGCAAATCTCTTCTCCGGTGGAGAAGTACTTACCTAATCTACCCAACCTAAGATATAGTTGTTCCTCTTCGGTTAATGCCCTAACACCTAACAATACAAGAGTAATATTACTTAGGTTACCACAGTAAAACATTCTGGACAGCAGCTCAAGGATTCTAACATAACTGGAGAATCCCAACTCCAAAAGATATGATCTAAGACAATCTGGAAAGCTTATAAAATGCACTACAAAATGTTTTCAGACCACAGCACTTAATTCCAAAGTTTACCTAGTCGAAATTCCAAAGTCCTAGAATCTGTTCTCTCTAAACAGAGAGCAGTAAATTCTGGACTGGCACTTTAAACAGCAATAACTCCCAAACTACTAAGTCAAATGCTCCCAAATTTTGATACAAGCTCAATTACAAATTTTACTACAACTTTGGTATTTACAAGTTTTCCAGCAACCACCTTTATCCAAGGTCAAACCTAGAAATACTATCAGCTGTCCAGAAAACCTAAAATTGTAAAGGTTAAATATTTATTTATGTGGCAAACATTCTCTAGGACCAAACTAATACTACTACAAGTTCACAAATGTCACAAAAACACCAGAAAGTAAGGTGTGCCCACCTAGAATATTTATTTAAACCCATTTCTTAATTTACTTAAGTAATTAAGTGGAATTTCAAACATATATGTAAACTGCTCCTAAAATTCTACAAAAATTACAGGAGACTCTCTGACCCACAAAGAGACTACTGTAAAATTTTTAACTCAATTTATTCACAGGAACTTCCTACACAAAATTCCCAAGCCAAAAAGGCTGATTTTTGTATAAATAACAAAGCATAGTCAAAAGTGTCAAACAACAGATTTCTAAATTTTCTTGTACACTCTAGGGTACCAAGACGTTCTCCAAAAATTTATAAGAACATTGCACATGTAGAAAAATTACTAAAATTCATTTAAGTATTTCCTAGAATAACAAGATAGCATTATCACTTGAAAAGTACTTAAGCATTAATGCCCAAATTTTTACCAGAGCTAAAACAAGTATAAAACAGTCTACCCACCAATTTTCATAATTTTTGGAATACTACAGCTCAAGTTATATATTTAACAAATTTGCATTCATTTCAAAACACATTTGAAAGATCTATTTAATTCTCCTAGAAATTAAACATCACATTCCAGATTTATATTTTTCTAAAATACTACACATCATGTAGATCCTAACAAAATTTATCTCATGATTTTTGAGCAAGTAAAACCCTAGATCTACATTTTCCAAACTTAACCAAAATTTCTGTAGCAATATAAATAAAAATGAAAATGATCTTATTTAAACTGGGCCGGCCCGGAAAAACGCGGCCCACGACGCGCGGCTCAGCCCGGCACGCGGCTCGGCCCAACGCGCGGCTCGGCCCAGCTCGCTGGCTCAACCGGAGCCGAGGCCGGGGGAACGCCGACACGCGGGCCCTGCACGTCATAGAGAGCAGCGCAGGGCGCGGCTTTGCACGACCACCGCTCGTCGACGGCGAGACCACCGGCGGCGAGGTCACCATCGTGGTCCTCCCCACGACCACCCACACACCAGGGTGCCACTAAACTGACCGGTGGAGCACGGAAACACCGCCACCAGCGCGCATGGCGGACGGCCGAGGGAGACGACGGTGCTCCGGCGAGGTCCGGCCATCGTAGGCGCAACGAAGCTCGGTACGAGCTTCTTGGACTCATGAGGAAGCTGAGGAAATGGAGAAAAAGGGGTGAAAGGGGCCCGGTGATAGCTGGCCACGGTGAGCTCCAACTCCGGCGAAGTCGGCCCGCGACGGTGATGACGGAACCGGCGAAATTCGCCCTCACCTTTGCTTGACCGGCTCGTCGGAGGGACGACCGAGGTAAAGGAGGCGGTGGCGGAGGTGTGGGCGAGCTTTGGCAGCTTGCGGTGCCACGGCGCACGCTCACGAGCTCGCGGGAGAGGGCGGCGTCAATGGTATTCGGTTTCTCCGCCTCGGTGAGCACCACAGAGACGAAAGAGTTAAATGGAGGGAGTAGGGGGGCAGCAGCAGCACTCGGGCAGCATGAACGCGCCAGCGCGCTCGCGAGTGGGGGCGAAAGCGGAGCATGACGGCCACGCGGCGTTCTGGCCCTGCGCGCGGTCGGCCACGGCCGTCGGTGTCTGAACCCGAATTCCTGATTTAGTCCTAATCACGACGACTGACAGCGTGATTTCATCACCCCACCGCTCGTGGTCAAGGCTGATTCGATGAGAGCCGTAGTTAACAAAAATGTAGAGCTATGTGAGGGCTTCAACATTGCCAATAGGTTCATGAGCTAACTCGGCTTGGTTAGTGAGATACAACGCCCCAAAGTGAGGCACAAGAAAGCTGAACTGAGTTTCAGTTATTTCCCCCGACTGAAACCCGATTTTCGAAGCACTCTAACTCATAAACCATTGGGAACCAGGCTTAGGTGATGTTGACAATGTTGTAGAGCTATGTGTGGACAACAACTTTGTCAATTAGCTCAAAGTCTGGTTCAGCCTGGTTTGTGAGTTACAAGTTGCCAAAGTGAGGTACTGTGAAACGGTTTTCAGCTCAACACTTAGCAAAATTTGCTAAGTCCCAAAACAGCCCCTAATACTGACTTGTGGGCCATTTTTGAGCATGTTCTGATCATTTTCATGAGATGGCCATATTAGAACTTTTGTTCCTTATGAAATTCTCTACAACTTTGCTTAAGGTTGCTTCTCCATGCAAGATCTCTAAACTGGACTTTTTAATTGGTCAAACCAGAGCACTCTAGGGGTCCAACCTAGTCAACAACATTTGGAAGGGCAATTTGGTAATTTTCGTCAACATGAACATTGCTCCACTACTTATCCTAAATGTAATTAAGGTGTTATAAGACCTAATTAACCACTCTACATATTGGTTGCACAAAGTTCCTAGTGTCACATTCTTTGGAACAAGTATTTCAATACTTTCACCCAAATGTTGCAAGCCCATATTGCACATGTTGCATGAGTGTGTTGCATAACACTTGCTAGTTATGTTACACTAAAGTGGTTGACATGTCTCACAAGGAAATTGCACATAAGGTACTTATGTTTTGCACACTACTCACTTCTTACTTCACATGAAATATAAACATATCATAAGCTTATGCATGAAATGAATGATGCTTGCTTATGCTCATGCAAATGCAATGCCATTAAGGAGCTAAACACCTGGGGTGTTACAGCCCTCCCCCCTTATAAAAATCTCGTCCCGAGATTTGGAAAGCGTACCATTTTTCATAAAATTCCTTATAACCATCCCGCAAATAGTCCTCCCGTTCCCATGTAGTGTCACTTTCACTCCCCTGATTACTCCACATAACTTTATACCACTTAACCACTTTGCTTCTAGTCACTCATTCCTGAGTATCGATCACTCGGACTGGCTTTTCTTCGTAAGTTAGATCGGATTCCAGCCTGATATCTCCTAAAGGGACTCTTTCCTCAGGAACTCGAAGACACTTTTTGAGCTGTGATACATGGAAGACGTTGAATATGGCACTCATTTCAGGAGGTAACTGGATTTTGTACGTGACAGCTCCACTCTTGCCTATGATTTGGAAAGGACCCACGTATCTCGGCGCAAGTTTCCGCTTAACACCAAAACGTTGGACACTTTTCATTGGAGAAACTTTCAGATACACGAAGTCTCCAATTTCAAACTCGAGTGGTTTTCTACGACGATCAGCATAACTTTTTTGTCTAGCTTGGGCTGCAGCCATATGGTTGTGGATGGTATGGACTTGTTCCTCAGCTTCCCGAACAAAATCAATACCATAATACCTTCTTTCACCAGCCTCAACCCAGTTTAGTGGAGTTCTACACTTACGGCCGTACAAAGCTTCGAATGGGGCCATCTTAATACTCTCTTGGTAACTATTATTGTACGAGAATTCGGCTAGAGGTAACCATTTTTCCCAAGAACCCTTGGATGATATTACACATGCCCGTAACAGATCTTCCAAGATTTGGTTAACTCGTTCCGTCTGTCCAGACGTCTGGGGGTGATAAGCAGAGCTTCTTACTAACTTGGTTCCCAGAAGATGATGCAAGTGCTCCCAAAAGCGAGCAGTGAACTGGGGACCACGGTCAGATATGATAGTACGAGGTATCCCATGGAGCCGGACTATCTGATTGAAATACAACTCAGCATAGTCAGTGGGACGATAGTCCACTCTAACTGGAATGAAGTGAGCTGATTTGGTCAAACGATCCACAATTACCCAGATGGAGTTATGATTTTTGACAGTAGGAGGAAGACCGATAATGAAATCCATACTTATCTCTTCCCATTTCCAACCTGGGATAGAAAGTGGTTGAAGCAACCCAGCTTTCATGTGCACAGCTTTAACTCTACAGCAGGTGTCACACCTAGCCACATATGCAGCTACTTCTTTCCGCATCTTGGTCCACCAATAGTATGGCTTCAAATCATAATACATCTTATTGCTACCAGGATGGATGGACAACTTAGAGGAGTGTGCTTCCGACATAATATCATTTCTAAGCTCTCGGTCCTTAGGCACAACTAACCTATCCTTGAACCATAGTACACCCTCTTCATCTATCCTGAACTGTGTAGTTTCTTGCTCTTTCATCTTACGCTTGATGTGGAATATACCAGTGTCAGTCTTTTAGAGCTCAATAATTCTGCTTTTGAGAGTACAACTGACAGTGATGTTGTACAAGACTGCTGGATGTAGAAGGCGAGATCGATGAAAATCAGTTTCAACTAAGGAATGGCAATGAGACTTACGGCTTAAAGCATCCGCAACCACATTTGCCTTGCCAGGATGATAGTGCACTTGAAGGTTATAATCTTTAATCAACTCGAGCCATCTTCTTTGACGCATATTCAACTCGGGTTGGGTGAAGATGTATTTGAGGCTTTTATGGTCTGTGTAGATATTGCAAACATTGCCCAACAGATAGTGTCGCCAGGCTTTCAAAGCATGCACAACCGCGGCGAGTTCTAAGTCATGCGTTGGATAATTCGCCTCATGCTTCCGAAGTTGTCGAGAGGTATATGCAATTACTCGGCCTTCCTGCATCAGAACACCTCCCAAACCTATGCCTGAGGCATCACAATAAACATCAAATGGTTTCTCGATATCCGGTTGTGCCAAAACCGGAGCTGAGGTTAGGAGGGTTCGCAGTTGGTGAAAAGCCGCATCGCACTCAGGAGTCCAGACAAACCTGGTGTCTTTCTGCAGCAACCGAGTCATTGGCTTGGCTATTTTGGAGAAATCCGGGATGAAGCGACGATAATAGCCAGCCAAACCAAGAAAACTCCGGACCTCGTGAACCGAGATAGGAGCCTTCCAGTTCAGTACTTCTTGTACCTTGGCGGGGTCCACCATAATTCCTCCATCGGACAACACATGCCCAAGGAAAGGTACTTCTCGAAGCCAGAATTCGCACTTACTGAACTTTGCATATAGTTGATGTTCACGCAGTCTTGTGAGGACTATACGCAGATGTTCAGCATGATCTTCCTCATTTACAAAGTATATCAGGATATCATCAATAAATACCACCACAAACTTGTCCAATTCGAGCATAAACACCGAATTCATCAAGTACATAAAGTGTGCGGGGGCATTTGTCAAGCCGAATGACATAACAAGATACTCATAAAGACCGTATCTGGTAGAAAAGGCTGTCTTTGGAACATCTTCCGGGCGGATTTTAATTTGATGGTAGCCAGATCTTAGATCGATCTTGGAGAAAACTTTAGCTTTAGACAACTGATCGAACAAGATGTCGATACGTGGTAGAGGGTACTTATTTTTGACAGTGACTGCATTGAGAGGTCTATAATCTACGCACATCCGCAACGACTGATCCTTCTTCTTTACAAAGATAGCAGGACATCCCCACGGAGACGAACTAGGACGAATCAACCCCTTCTTCAAAAGTTCATTCAATTGCACCTTAAGTTCAGCGAGTTCATTTGGAGGCATCCTATAGGGTCTCCTAGAGATGGGCGCCGTGCCAGGCAACAACTCAATTTTAAATTCCACATCCCGATCCGGAGGGAGTCCCGGCAAATCATCGGGAAAAACGTCCGGAAACTCACTTACTACCGGAATTTCGGTCAACGCCTTTGCTTGCACAGCATGAACTTCCCCAGACAAATCAACTTTTCTGGGAAGTTGTACCAGAAAACCCTTTTGATCTGTAGGGTCTCTGAGCATAACTACCCGAGTGGATGTATCAATGAGTACCCCATTCTGACTCATCCAATTCATGCCCAAGATAACATCTATGCCTAAGCCCGGCAAAACCACTAAGGCAAGCGAGTACTTTCGCTCTTCTATCTCAAGCTCAAGATTTCCCACTACTTTATTTGTGGAAATATTCCCACTTGCTGCGCTAATACAATAACCCCCACCTTCAACAGTATGCAATTTGTGTGCAAACTCTGATGCAAACTTAGGACTGATAAAGGAATGCGAAGCACCTGAATCAAAAAGTACCACTGCAGGATGTTGGTCAACTAGGAACTTACCAGCGGTGACAACCTCACCAGATGGAATTTCCTCAATACTGTTATAATGAGCGTGCCCCTGACGGCCACCTTGGTTGACATTCTTCTTGGGGTAAGGGCAGTTTCTGGACCAATGGCCCGGCTTGTTGCAGTTCCAGCAAGGCATGTTGCTAGGAGGGACACTAGAGCTGCCTTGGCTCGAACTACTTTTTGGCAGAGCCACTGTATATGCCTTACGAAACCCAGTCTTCACTGGCGCCTTCTTTTGCGGGGGGCGGAACTTAGCATTCGTGGCAGGAGGGCGAGGAGGAGCCCTCGGGGCAGCTGGAGCTCGAGACTGTGAAGCACTCGCCTCAATGGCCCTTTTGCGGCTCTTAGAGGCAGAATAGATAGCATTGTTGTTCTCTTGAGTCAGAGCATCACTGATAAATTCATTGAAAGTAGTGCACTTGCTAGTGCCCATAGTCTTCATCAACTTTGGGCCGAGGCCTCTTTCAAAGCTAGCAATTTTCTTGGAATCGGTATCTACAAACTCTGTGGCATACCTTGCCAGGTTGTTGAAAGATTGTAGATATTCAGTCAAACTTTTATTTCCCTGTGACAGCCTCATGAATTCTGTGTGCTTGATAGCCATAAGACCTGGAGGAATATAGTTTCCACGGAATGCGACCTTAAACTGGTCCCAAGCAATTGGAACATTTGCAGGCAGTGTGGAACGATAGTGGCTCCACCAAATACCCGCTGGACCATGCAATTGATTAGAAGCATATTCAGTCTTTAGCTCCTCAGTCAGGCGAAGCAGACGAAACTTTTGTTCAATAGTATTCAACCACTCATCAGCTTGCAGTGGTTCCTCCGCCTCCTTAAAGAGCGGGGGCTTAGTATCAAGAAATTCCTTGAAATCACTGTATTGATTGGGTTCGGGGCCCTGGCGGCTAGGACGAGCTTCCTGGTTGGCCAGCTGGCGCATAGCATCTGCCAGCATGCGCTGCCCTTCGACCACTGTCTGCATCAGCTCAGCCGGGGTAGGTGGTGGCGGAGGGGGTGGCTGTTCCTCATCCTCATTGCCATGACCCCGACGAAGATTGTACGACATCTGCAAAATGCATAGCCAATGAGCACTGACGATGTGGGAAATTTGTAGATGAATTATTGTAAATATGTCAAACTGACTTCATGAAATGGACTTCTCAAAATACTCATGGCACAATAATTCATCACAACCGCACAATCCATTCAAGCGGATCAATTGGCGCAATCATGCGAGAGTATCCACAAAGATGTACTTTGATAAAGGCTCACACACAAGGAGCACAGCAGTTACTGAACCGTTTACGTTAAAATCTATGTGATTTTTGATCTTTTGCCCGGTACTTGGATTCGATTTCAAAGTTTTTAGTTGACTGAGAAAGCTACTTCAAACTGACCACAAGGAGACTTCTCAACGGTAGGGTTCCATGGTGGATCATGACTAGCCACCTCGATACCAGCGCATGCCAAGCAGCACAGCCTTATGTCGCGCGCCATAGGAGGCCCTCGGTTTCGTCGCGGCACCGAAGGGTACTAATCGTGACACCACCATCGAACGCAACACAATAAGACATCCAATTGCGATCGAAATTAACAGGTTCCCACTAAACATCCAGGAAACATAGAGTTCGACCTTACATCCGAAAAGTCAAGTTATTACAAAGCCTCACTCCAACCCCAGGAGGCACAAAAGACGATCCTAACATCATAGCTACGTGATAACTACTCTAAGCATCGTCCTCAGAGTCGGTGTCAAGGATCTCCCCGCCGTCCTCATCACTAACAGGCTCTAACTCCTCATCTTCTTCTTCTTCTTCTGGTTCTTCTTCTGGTGCTTCTTCGGGTACGGCATCTTGGGGACCATTGACCTCCACTTCATCATCATCTTCAGCCACGAAGATCCCTGAACCCATGTCCTCATCTGCGTTGATATTTCGAGGCAGCAGAGGATTTAGCTGGTTGTTTAGGCGGTGCACTTCTTCATGAAGATTGTCATTGTATTCTTCAGCATTCTCTAACTGTTGTTCGAGCTCAAACTGACGAGCTCTCAGAACGTTCTCCTCGTGCCAGGCTTCATCCCTCTAGTTCATAACACGGACCAACATGCGTTGACAGTTGCGGTTTGCTACTGTCAACCTTTGGACTGCAAGGGTTTCCCTGTCACGATCACGAATCACTTGCTCCAGTTGCTGACGCGCTGCATTCCTGGCAGCAGTCACTTCAGCCAACTCAGCCCTCAGCCTTTCCACCTCAGTAGGCTCAGGGCGGGGCTCACGTGGAGCGAGCTGGTGACGCGGTGCCCTGCCTCCAGTGGACTTGCGAGCAGTCCTCTTGGTACGTGCCATCTGAAGCAACAAGATAAGATACGACTTAAAGTGAGGATCATTTAGGGGATACGAAATTTACTTTAGTCGGGAGTACAGAAATTTTTAAGGAGGGAGTAAATGATATGTATGATATAATTAAATATGATGCATGCACGTTCCGTACGCCCTCTCACCTTAGTAGAAACCTAAAGTTCTAACGCTAGGCGGTGGCATACATACGTTCTCTCGTATAAGCGAAACTATCGGTCTACTCGTTACGCTGTTAGTGTACCTGCAGAAAACCTCATTTCAGCCCAATAGTTTCCCAATATATGCACACAAGAAAGCAGTAATTTAAATACTTTCCATATACACATCCCCAGATGTATATACTTCAGTATCAAAGCTACCCGATATAAAGGTTCCCACAATTAAGTGCTTACGTAATTACATGGTTTAAACATGTAAGTATGCAAGTCACCAAAACTACTCTCCCCTAGATCGCTGGTTGAACGATCATGCTCTCACAACTCACACTTACCAGAGCGTCGAGGCAATTGACCCATACATTACCACCCAAGTGGATGGCATCCATACAATATCACGCCGTATGGACGACGAAACAAAAACAAACAAGGCCCCCAAGTTAGTCTTTATAATAAGCCACCTAAGAGTCCTTATTTGGGCTAAGGGATGTGATCACTGGCATACCTAAAAATAATTTTTAGTGTTTTAACCCTTTTTCATAATCAAATACTTTTGTTTTTAAATACTCATATGATGTGTTTAATGTTGAATTATGCTCCGGTACCAGCTGTAACAGAACCGACCAAATTATAAGAGCACAAGTACAAAAACAAGCACCGAAGCGCTCAAATTTTCGAACTTGAGCCCATATAATCCCGGTAGTCAATCGAAACCGCGAAGGATTTCAAACCAACTCGCTTACAACCAGGATCGCATCATTCAACATACAACATCATACATTACATTTCACAAGTAGTTCCGAAATAAGTTTACACACACACGGAGTCGCAATTAATACAAACCAAGTTTATAAAGTAGCGGAAGCATAAACACACCCGTTGTTTAACTACTGCCAGTCTTGATGATCAACAACCTGCAAAAGCATGAGGAAAGTACATAAAAGATGATCACGCCCAAGTGATCTAGTCTTCTTCACCCGCAGGGTGGAGACAAGTCTTGCAGAAGCCTTGATAGAGCATATCATCTGCAACAGGAGGGAATAAACCCTGAGTACTGGAATGTACTCAGCTAGACTTACCTGTCGAAAACCAGAAATAAGATGACACCAAGGATTATGCAAGGCTTACACAAGGGGCTAGCTGACATAACATTTTGCATAAGGGCATAAGTAATTGAAACTCTTATAACCTGTACTAGCAGTTATTTTTAGCATTTACCTGTCATCTATCTTAGCACCTGTACTAAACATGCACTTGATTATAATCAAACAACATGATTATTATATCCATAGCAGGTATATCATTATGGCAACATTGTATCATTCCCTTAATCACCAGTTCATTTAATGAGGTCTACGTTGCCGCTGCTCAAGTCAAGTGCTCACTAACCGGGAGCGACGACGATTCGAATCGAATTCCTATCCAGCTGGAGGGGTATTTCTAACACTCACCGAGTCACGCCTGGCGAAGGCTGCTCAGGTCATCTTTTGTACAGTTCAGGAATCGCGGGCTCAAATAATGTCGCGTCCCCAAGGGCGACACTCTGCCAGGTGATAGGGACTCTAACCCCCCTTGGTCTCACGCCAATGTCCCCAAGCACATCCTTTCTCTCCTCCAAGATGCAACCTACCATTCGATTCCCGGCCTGAACCATACTACTCGACTTCGCGGTCGGAACGGCTTATCCGGCCAACTAAGTGTTAGACTGCGTTCAACATGACTCAAGGACGTACAACGAATCGGTCCTTAAACGACTCAGACGGGCATAGCTCCACACCCAAGACGTGAAGTGTCTTGCGGCTGTACTATCGAACTCCCGCCCGGTCTCAATTTCATTTTAAGGCATGGTTCCATCCACGATAGCCATAAAGCCACTCGTGACTCCTTCCTACATCTCGCGGATGACCGGAAATCACCCGACTTCTACCGAACTAAGCAGGGCTAAGCATTGACACGTGCCTAAACCTAATATAGGATTAAGTATGATATCTGGACAAGGACAGGTATAATGCAACAATTGTTTTCATACAACTCCTACAACTTAATGCAGTAAACAATTAAAAGTACTCAAGATTAATTTATAAAACAGTAGGTTCTGCATGCACCGGGGCTTGCCTTTGAGAAAAGTTGAAGGCCGGTGGTCAGGGCACTCCGGCAAGTCTTCAGCGGCGTCTCCTTCGCCTGCTGGATCCTCGGGCTCCTGCTGCTCCTGGTCCTGGACTTCCTCCGGAATCACAGGCTCGAACTCGAGGAGAGTTACCCCCTCCGGTACACCTATTGCATGAATGCACAATAAATACCATGGATGCATAAATGGGTGCAACATGCTCGGAATGAAATGCATTTCAGAAATAAAATACTCTATTCAAGTTATTTTATTAGTACGTGCAAATCTCTTCTCCGGTGGAGAAGTACTTACCTAATCTACCCAACCTAAGATATAGTTGTTCCTCTTCGGTTAAGGCCCTAACACCTAACAATACAAGAGTAATATTACTTAGGTTACCACAGTAAAACATTCTGGACAGCAGCTCAAGGATTCTAACATAACTGGAGAATCCCAACTCCAAAAGATATGATCTAAGACAATCTGGAAAGCTTATAAAATGCACTACAAAATGTTTTCAGACCACAGCACTTAATTCCAAAGTTTACCTAGTCGAAATTCCAAAGTCCCAGAATCTGTTCTCTCTAAACAGAGAGCAGTAAATTCTGGACTGGCACTTTAAACAGCAATAACTCCCAAACTACTAAGTCAAATGCTCCCAAATTTTGACACAAGCTCAATTACAAATTTTACTACAACTTTGGTATTTACAAGTTTTCCAGCAACCACCTTTATCCAAGGTCAAACCTAGAAATACTATCAGCTGTCCAGAAAACCTAAAATTGTAAAGGTTAAATATTTATTTATGTGGCAAACATTCTCTAGGACCAAACTAATACTACTACAAGTTCACAAATGTCACAAAAACACCAGAAAGTAAGGTGTGCCCACCTAGAATATTTATTTAAACCCATTTCTTAATTTACTTAAGTAATTAAGTGGAATTTCAAACATATATGTAAACTGCTCCTAAAATTCTACAAACATTACAGGAGACTCTCTGACCCACAAAGAGACTACTGTAAAATTTTTAACTCAATTTATTCACAGGAACTTCCTACACAAAATTCCCAAGCCAAAAAGGCTGATTTTTGTATAAATAACAAAGCATAGTCAAATGTGTCAAACAACAGATTTCTAAATTTTCTTGGACACTCTAGGGTACCAAGACATTCTCCAAAAATTTATAAGAACATTTCACATGTAGAAAAATTACTAAAATTCATTTAAGTATTTCCTAGAATAACAAGATAGCATTATAACTTGAAAAGTACTTAAGCATTAATGCCCAAATTTTTACCAGAGCTAAAACAAGTATAAAACAGTCTACCCACCAATTTTCATAATTTTTGGAATACTACAGCTCAAGTTATATATTTAACAAATTTGCATTCATTTCAAAACACATTTGAAAGATCTATTTAATTCTCCTAGAAATTAAACATCACATTCCAGATTTATATTTTTCTAAAATACTACACATCATGTAGATCCTAACAAAATTTATCTCATGATTTTTGAGCAAGTAAAACCCTAGATCTACATTTTCCAAACTTAACCAAAATTTCTGTAGCAATATAAATAAAAATGAAAAGGATCTTATTTAAACTGGGCCGGCCCGGAAAAACGCGGCCCACGACGCGCGGCTCAGCCCGGCACGCGGCTCGGCCCAACGCGCGGCTCGGCCCAGCTCGCTGGCTCAACCGGAGCCGAGGCCGGGGGAACGCCGACACGCGGGCCCTGCACGTCATAGAGAGCAGCGCAGGGCGCGGCTTTGCACGACCACCGCTCGTCGACGGCGAGACCACCGGCGGCGAGGTCACCGTCGTGGTCCTCCCCGCGACCACCCACACACCAGGGTGCCACTAAACTGACCGGTGGAGAATGGAAACACCGCCACCAGCGCGCATGGCGGACGGCCGAGGGAGACGACGGTGCTCCGGCGAGGTCCGGCCATCGTAGGCGCAACGAAGCTCGGTACGAGCTTCTTGGACTCACGAGGAAGCTGAGGGAATGGAGAAAAAGGGGTGAAAGGGGCCCGGTGATAGCTGGCCACGGTGAGCTCCAACTCCGGCGAAGTCGGCCCGCGACGGTGATGACGGAACCGGCGAAATTCGCCCTCACCTTTGCTTGATCGGCTCGTCGGAGGGACGGCCGAGGTAAAGGAGGCGGTGGCGGAGGTGTGGGCGAGCTTTGGCGGCTTGCGGTGCCACGGCGCACGCTCATGAGCTCGCGGGAGAGGGCGGCGTCAATGGTGTTCGGTTTCTCCGCCTCGGTGAGCACCACAGAGACGAAAGAGTTAAATGGAGGGAGTAGGGGGGCAGCAGCAGCACTCGGGCAGCATGAACGCGCCAGCGCGCTCGCGAGTGGGGGCGAAAGCGGAGCATGACGGCCACGTGGCGTTCTGGCCCTGCGCGCGGTCGGCCACGGCCGTCGGTGTCTGAACCCGAATTCCTGATTCAGTCCTAATCACGACGACTGACAGCGTGATTTCATCGCCCCACCGCTCGTGGTCAAGGCTGATTCGATGGGAGCCGTAGTTAACAAAAATATAGAGCTATGTGAGGGCTTCAACATTGCCAATAGGGTCATAAGCTAACTCGGCTTGGTTAGTGAGATACAACGCCCCAAAGTGAGGCACAAGAAAGCTGAACTGAGTTTCAGTTATTTCCCCCGACTGAAACCCGATTTTCGAAGCACTCTAACTCATAAACCATTGGGAACCAGGCTTAGGTGATGTTGACAATGTTGTAGAGCTATGTGTGGACAACAACTTTGTCAATTAGCTCAAAGTCTGGTTCGGCCTAGTTTGTGAGTTACAAGTTGCCAAAGTGAGGTACTGTGAAACGGTTTTCAGCTCAACACTTAGCAAACTTTGCTAAGTCCCAAAACAGCCCCTAATACTGACTTGTGGGCCATTTTTGAGCATGTTCTGATCATTTTCATGAGATGACCATATTAGAACTTTTGTTCCTTATGAAATTCTCTACAACTTTGCTTAAGGTTGCTTCTCCATGCAAGATCTCTAAACTGGACTTTTTAATTGGTCAAACCAGAGCACTCTAGGGGTCCAACCTAGTCAACAACATTTGGAAGGGCAATTTGGTAATTTTCGTCAACATGAACATTGCTCCACTACTTATCCTAAATGTAATTAAGGTGTTATAAGACCTAATTAACCACTCTACATATTGGTTGCACAAAGTTCCTAGTGTCACATTCTTTGGAACAAGTATTTCAATACTTTCACCCAAATGTTGCAAGCCATGTTGCACATGTTGCATGAGTGTGTTGCATAACACTTGCTAGTTATGTTACACTAAAGTGGTTGACATGTCTCACAAGGAAATTGCACATAAGGTACTTATGTTTTGCACACTACTCACTTCTTACTTCACATGAAATATAAACATATCATAAGCTTATGCATGAAATGAATGATGCTTGCTTATGCTCATGCAAATGCAATGCCATTAAGGAGCTAAACACCTAGGGTGTTACACTTATCTAGTTCAATCCTACATCCCCTAGACCCACTGTAGCTAGTAGATCCACTATTGAGCCTCATCCTCTTAGCAATTCTTGTCTTGAACTTTGTAGCATCCCCTGTATCTTGTTTAGAGGTGGTTGAATCACTTGATTGGAAATTACTTTCACTTGTGGGAGAATACATGATTCTGTACTCTTCAAACAACTCATGCAAACACTTGGTTATTACAGCCCAAACTTTTTGCCCAATGCCTGCACCATACATTTCATCTACCGCAACTTCTACATACTGTGAAAGCTTGAACCTTGGATCAAGGACCACAACAAAAAAAATCAGCAAGTTGATGTTCTCTTTCTCCTTCTCCTTTGAATTCCCTTTTTGATTGTCCTTTTCCAACTCTACATTCTCATGCCATTGCCCCCAATATTTCTCATACTTATCTTTCATTCTCATAGCCATTGCTATTTGGACAGAATCAGTGCTGCTCATCCATTCATGCACCAGTTCATTAATTTCTCCAATATCATGGAACAAGGTGTGAGCAGTGACAGATAATGATGTTGAAATACAATTGGTGATACCGGCAAAATGACCCAGAAACTCACCCAGCTTCCTAGCATTCTCCCAATCTTGCTCATCTGGAACACCTGGGCCTGGAACACCTGGCTTAATGTCACTTAGCAGCTCTATTGTGTAGTATGGATCTTCATCTGCATACCTTGCAAACACCTTTTCATAGGTGCAGACAGCCTGTAGCATGTCATGTGTGGAATTCCACCTAGTGCAAACATCTAGCCTCAGAAATGCCTTGCATTCCACCTTCTCTAAAGCAGCACATTCTTTGAACTTCACCAACCTTGATGTACCATTCTTGACAAACCTCACAGTAGCATGTACATGCTTAATTGAATTATCCACTTCCTTTAATCCATCTTGGACAATCAAGTTAACAATATGGGCACCACACCTCATGTGAATGTACTTGCCCCTGCTACACTAGTTTTCATGCTATTCAAGTGCCTCCTCAAATAACTAACACGACTATCATTTGCTCTAGCATTATCAACTGTCACAGTCATCACTTTGTCCAGACCCCACTGAGGCGGGCGGCGCGGAGCGGAGGAGGAACCACGGAGGCGGGCGGCGCAGAGCGGCGCTGGGGGTCGGGGACGGGGACGGGGGCAGCGCCGTAAGTGAGAGATATATGTTCTATCAATCTAGGGTTTACGTATATGGGCTGACGGGATATGCTTCTTTCTTGGGCTTTCTCAATTGTGACAAAGAACTTCTGTTTTATCGGTTAGTTCGCTTAACTGACACCTATACCCCAACTAACCGTATAAAGTTCGGTTAGTTGGAACCAGGGACCGAACTCATGACCGAAAAGTTTAGTCTCGGTCATTTCAGTCTCGGTCTCGGTCAGTTCGGTTCGGTGTTCGGTTAATTATGCTCGGAGTGAGGTGCATCAATGAGCTTGTCTATGTTGAGCAACCTCCCAGTTTTGAAGATGAGAAGAAGTTCAATCATGTTTACAAGTTGAGAAAGTCTTTGTATGGTTTGAAGCAAGCACCAAGAGCATGGTATGAGAGGTTAAGGGATTTTCTACTCTCTAAAGGGTTCATTATGGGCAAGCTTGACACCACTCTCTTCACCAACAAGATTATAAAGGACTTGTTTGTGTTGCAAATCTATGTTGATGATATCATATTTGGATCAATCAATCAAGATTTTTGTGAGGAGTTTGGAAAGGTAATGGCAAATGAGTTTGAGATGTCCATGATTGGAGAGCTTAGTTACTTCCTTAGTCTTCAAATCAAGCAATTGAAGAATGGTATATTTGTGAGTCAAGGCAAGTACATTAAAGACATGCTCAAGAAGTTTGGCATGGAGGATGCAAAGGAAATTAGTACACCAATGGGGACAAATAAAAGCTTAGATAGTGATGCAAGTGGCAATATGGTGGATCAAAATATGTATCGGTCTATGATTGGAAGCCTACTCTATGTGACCGCATCGAGGTCGGATGTGATGTTTAGTATATGCATGTGTGCACGATTTCAAGCCTCACCAAGAGAGTCATTTGAAGGCAACTAAGAGAATATTGTGGTACTTGAAGCATACACAAAATGTTGAATCGTGGTATCCCAAAGGAGCAAAGTTTGAGTTGATTGGATATTCAGACTCCGATTATGCGGGATGCAAAGTTGAGAGAAGAAGCACATCAGGCACATGTCAACTATTAGGAAGATCACTTGTTTTCTGGTTATCAAAGAAACAAAATAGTGTTGCACTTTCAACCACCAAAGCCAAATACATAGCCACCGGTAGTTGTTGTGCACAAATTCTTAGGACGAAGGCCACCTTGAATGATTTTGAAATCAAGTTCAAACAAGTGTCATTGCTATGTGACAATGAGAGTGTCGTGAACCTTACCAACAATCGGTTCAACATGCAAGAACAAAGCACATATATGTCCGCCATCATTTCATTAGATCACCAACAAAAGGGGATATTTCAATTGAGAATGTGGGCACCAATGATCAACTTACCAAAATCTTCACCAAGCCACTTGATGAGAAAAGGTTTTGCAAGCTACGAAATGAATTGAACATACTTGACTTTTCAAATATGTGTTAATGCACCCCCATTATATAACATGCCTCTCCTTCGAGCCAAGTAAGATAAAGTTGATTGACATGTCATTCATCCATTGCTAAGGACTTGTTTAGTGCATCTAGTCATTCCTATCATGTCTTAGGATCATTCATGAAAATCAAATAAATTTAATGATTATATGGTACCACTATTGCCTCTATGCTTGATATGATCTAGTGGTAGCATATGACATGTTTGTGGGCTTATGAACCTAGTGTTTGATCTAGAAAATGAGCTATAAGTGTTTAACTCAACATGGTGCATGATAACCCTCATTTGGAGGTGTGAAGAAGCTTGCCCTTGGATCAAACTGAGTTAAATATCTTTTGCAAGTGATCTAGATTGAACCAAATTAGGCAAATGATCCTCACTTATCATGGTTTCACCCAACCTATCTAAAATTTGATCTCACCTTTTATGGTTATTGATGTCAAAGGGGGAGAAGTAATTCACAAAGATAGTGTGATAGGGGAAGCAAATAAATAAAATGACATTGTAAGGGGATCAATTAAAATTTGAAGCACACAAATAGGGGGAGCAAGCTCATAAACTTGTATGTTGCATTTGAATGTGCATTACATATGTTTGCTTGCATGGCACAAGTTTTTGAATTACCTATTCATGCTTGTGTGGTGTATGCTAAATTATAGAAAATGATTGATGAAATGAAAACTAGCATGCATAGGATGATAGTTAGATGTGCCTTGCATGTTTTACAAGTGACACTAGTGCCTTGATTATAATGTTGATCTCATGAGGTATCTAGTGTTTATGTTTTGTAAGAGCTATCTAACTAACCATGGTTCTAAGGATGGTGTTCAAATGGCAACTCTAATTGGTATCATGCTTCAAAGGTCCATTCTTTACACCTTAGCATCACTTGGTAGCTATTACTCTCCCACACTTCCAATCCATGCATATGTGCAAGCTTTCAAATCCAAATTCTTAGCATATACGTAGGGGAGCTAATACTACCAATTTGGATTGATGAAACTTGTCCATAATTTTTACACATGGTAATACGCTTGGGCAAGCAACATGAATTTAAAAGATTTAATTGAATATCTTTGTAAATAGGTTGTTATAAATTACCAAAAAGGGGGAGATTGAAAGGCCTAGTTTGGTTTTGGATAATTGATGAAACCTAGCACTAACCTTTGTCATAAATGGTGATATGACCTAGGTTGGTGCAATCCAAGTAATGGAGCATGATGAGGTCCATGGAGTTAAAGATGGACATGAATTGTTGATGAACAAGTGCTCAACTTGGAAAAGAAGAAAGGGAAAAAATAAGGTTGATCAAGGCAAAGGCATCAAATAAGTTTTTGTTTTGCACTCAAGACACCATAGAGGGTGTGAGTGACTTAAGATCGATAGTCGTACTATAAAGAGGATAAATCTTTAGCTAAATGGTTTATCGAGTGCCACTAGGTGATATGATTCTCGCATATGCATTTAGAAACCTAGTGTGCTAACTTGTGACCCTTGTAAAATACTTTGAAAAATGCTAACACATGTGCACACAAGTTCTACACTTTGAGGTTAGCAAGTTGAAAGCAAGGGTGAAGCGGTCACCAACTTAGAAAAAGAAAAGGAGGAGTCGGTGCACTGACCGGACGCTGGCGTCGGCTCAACCGGACGCTAGGGCAGAGTCTGGTTAGTTATAGCCGTGCAACGCTAATTGACCAAGAGGGTCACGGAGCGATCAGACGCAGGGACCTACGCGTCTGGACACTTCTTGGAGCGAGCGGACTTGGAGTAAGGATGCGACCAGACTTTGGACAAACACTGTTCATCATCAGGTCATGCTAACATGGCGTGGAGGCAGGAAGACTGAGTGCTGATCGGACGCCTGGCGTGTCAGGTCACCCATGACCAGACGCGTCTGGTCATTGAAAATCGCCTTGGGGTGCTTACTCGAGTCAACCTGATGCTACGTGGTTCAACATCTGGTCTTCTTGAGGAGCACGTCCGGTCATCCTTTGACTGTGGCGCTGACCCTCAAGTGACCGTTGGAATTGAACACGGAGAATTTAAAGGGAAGGACACATGGCATGAATTCAAGGACCAAACATTGGGGGCCTGCGTCCGCTCACCGCCACCTGCACGTCTGGTTGAGGCGTAGTGACCGCAATCAGAGAACCAATGGCTCTATTCTTTTGGGGGCCTTATAAATAGTGTTTGGCCGGTTCCAAGGCATCGCTCTTGGCACTTTAACATACTTGACATCCTTGTGAGCCTAAGCAAACACCTTCCACTTTTCTCCATCATTGATTCATCATCATAGTGAGATTAGGAGTGATTTCTAGTGCATTTGATTGAGTGATTGCATCTAGTGGCACTTGGGGATCATTGTGGCTGCAGATTTCTTGTTACTCATGGTGGTTGCCACCCCCTAGACAGCTTGGAGCAGCAGAGGAGCTTCGGCACGTGTTGGTGATTGTTCGTGGCCGGCTTTGGTGATTGTGAGGGGTCTTGTACCTTCTCCGGTGGAGAGCCAAAAGGTAACTCTAGTGGAATGCTCATGTCATTGAGTTACCTCACTTATTGGTAGGTTCTTGTGGTGTCCAATTGTGTGGAGAAGGTGCATGCAACACCTCTTAGCCGCCGAACCATCAAGTATTGGTCGACACAACAAGGACTAGCGTGCCGACAAGCACGTGAACCTTAGGAGAAAAAATGTGTCTCTTGGCCTTTGGTATTCTCCCAATGATTGATTGGTATTTATATTGTGATTGGTTCATCCCTCGACGCGGCGGTATAATCACCTCACTCTCTCCACTACTTTCTCGCAAACTAGTTGTAGCAAGCTCTTTAGTGTAGCTACAATTGAGAGCTTGCTTTGTAGCTTAAGTTCATCTAGTGGAGCTCTTTAGTGTAGCAAGTTTGAGAGCTCTTAGTGAGTAGTGACTTAGCTCTTGTGTGTGCTAGTGATCATAGGAACTAGAATTGGCGGGATAGGTGGCTTGCAACCCTTGTAGAGCTAGAGCAAAATTCTATTGCGCCATTTGTGTTACTAACAATATTGTTCTAGTGCTTTGTAGAAGTTTTGAATAGGCTATTCACCCCCATATAGGCATATTAGGACCTTTCAGTGGTCATGATGCCATACCTGAAACTGCCCTCGTCATATGCTAATGCCCACTTAGCCTTCTGTTCCATCTGCTTCTCTAACCAGGCCTTGCCCGCTTCGTTTAGCATATTGTCTTGTTCTCTCTTTATCTCCTTGAACTGGTGCTCTGTACATACACAACATAGAGCCTTTATCTTGTTGCAAACCTCCTTATTCCTCTAACGCTGCTAGAAATTAGTGGCAAAATGTCGCATGCACCATCTGTGCACTAGAGGCGAGAACCCATGTATATGTTCACCTGCAGTATTAAGAATCCTTGGGTGACGGTTCGAGATCAAACATATAGTGCGAGATGGGCCAAGCACTTGTATACGTACAAGTTGCATGAACCATGACCATGATTCATTGTTCTCTCCCTCTACTAAGGCAAAATCCATGGGTACTATGTGGTCATTCGGATCAACAGCAGTAGTCATCATCAAGGTGCCCCTGTACTTTCCAGTCAGGAAAGTGCCATCAACAAGTACGACTGGCCGACCATACTTGAATGCATGTTTCGTCTGTGCGAACGAGCAGAACACACGATGTAGGACATGCCTCAATGGGTTCTCGAAATACATCCCTCTGGTGTCTACAAACCATTTTAAGTCAGGGTTGTAGTAATGCATTGCACATAATATTCGGGGAACCCTGTTGTACGCTTCCTCCTAGCTACCCCAAAGAATCGCCAGGTAAATTTACTTAGCACGCCAAGCCTTTCCATACTTCACATCATACTTAACAAATCCAGATATAGACTCTTGTGAGGAAGACACCAAAATGTCGTTATTGTTATCAACGAGCCCTAATATACGATGGGCAAGGTAGCGTGCAGTGAGTTGCTGATGATTTTCCTTCCCCTTATTTGATAGGCGAGTGTGGGGTTACACAACTTTACTTATCCTCCACTTGCCATCACTCTATCTCTTTCATGCATTTAACCTCCACATACAACCATTTTTACATATGACGTGGTACCTCAACTCCTGATCCGAATGATTGACGGTGTACGGTCTATGGTGATAGACAGCATAGTCCTGATGGAACAGCTTCATCTCTGATATTGTATTGAATATCATCCCCTTGCTAGGGATTTCATTTTGTCATACAATGATTTTCTACACATCTGCAGACCGGTGTCACAAACTATCATATCCGTCATACTGACATCCCTATAGTTTGGAAGGCCACTGAAAGATACGTTCATCGAACTCATCTACATAAGCTCTGTTGCTATGTAAGGTGGTGGTGGAGCGTACTGTTGTGCTTCACTAATTCTACCCCATGAATCATAGGGGGTATCATCCTTTACCAAATCTATGACTAGTCTACCCTGAGAAGGCATAGAATGAAGTTGGTACTAGTAATGGCATAGCATGAACCGATACTGCATGGCATCAACCGATGTTGGCATATCATCTCAACTTCATTGGTCATCATCCGAATCGTCTGAATCACTACTAACTACATCATCGATTTTGTCCTCCTCCTCCTCCTCTTCTTGTTCCAACTCGTTCACATCAAAGTCATTGCTTATACAACCTACTGGAGTTGAATGAAACCGCTCATGCATCAATTGACCATCCAAATCCAGTTACCCTGAGTTGCTTCCCCTTCGACCCTCAATTCTTGTTTATTGCCTCCAACACCGTCAATGGATGGCCCATCCTAGACATCCTACATCCTGTACCCATTCTCCACCACCACCTTAGCCATGGGAACATTGGAACCTTAGATCACCCTATTGTAGCAGGACTAGTGAGCACGGTCGCGTAAGGGCATTAGGACATAGTGTGCCCTAGTCTTCCCACTATCAAACCTCCCCTTCACTGTAAAATCACCACAGAACTTTGCATTCAAATGGACACAAAGGTCATTGAAGCTAGGAGGTTCATCAAACCATTCCAATTCTTCCTCCATATCCTCAAACATACCATCTTCTTTCCTAACACTTCCTTCGTAAAAAACTCAGACACAACAATCCATCTATAAAAGCATTTGACAAAACTTCATCAAATCATCAAAATCACCATACCTATACTAATTACAATTGTACTAACTAATCTAAAATTAATACCTATAGTAACTATTCTAACTAACTATACTAACTAACAATACTAGACTAAACTAACTATACTAACTACACTATCTAATCTAATATTAATTCCTACACTAACTAATCTAATATTACAACCTATACTAACTATAATAATTAAAACCAACTATAGCTAAATATGCAACAAAAACTATAATACAATCTAAATAATATCATCAAATTGCTAACCCTAACTAATCAGTACAATATATTTTGAATCCTAACCCTAAATAACCAAAGTTCAATTCATCCACCAAATGGAGAAAGGGATTACCTTCACTAATAGCAGGGGTAGATTGGGGCTCAACCCAAGGCGACGAGGTTGCCGGCGGCGGCAATGGCCAGCCGGTGGCGCTCAAATCTGGCGAGGAGAGGGAGAGAGATGGGAGCGGCGCTTAGGGGATGGTGGGAGAGATGAGAGGGAGGTAGGGAGGGACAGCGAGAGGCAGCGAGGAGGCCAGGGAGCGGTCGGAGACAACCATGAACGGTAGAGTACGGCAGTAGCGCGTCTAGGAGAGAAGGGGCGGCGGCGGCGCGTCGACGGAGCGGCGGCGGCGCGTCGAACGAAGGGCTGAGTGAGATAGAGTGAAAGAGAGATGGGAGAGGAGCCACGTCGTAGGCCTGTACTAGGTCCTACCACGCCGTGTGGCGTCGCACGGCACTGCTGCGCCAAGATCTGCGACGCGGCAACGCCTGCCACATCAGCGGTCAGTGGCCCGGTCCGTCACTACAAGAAATATGTTGATCCATGATGAGTTTCTGATGACGGTTTTTGAAACTGTCACTACGTGCTGAATCTATGATAGTCTTATGATGGTTTAAGAATTAGGTCATAACTCTGTGATGTTTTCAACCAACTGTCACTGTCATAGCTATTTGTGATGCTTGTGAAGGAACGCCATAGATCAAATATAGATAACATGGACTTGTATTGCTGTTGTGGACCTGTTGACCTAGACAGACGTGTTGACTAGGACGTACTAGCAGTGCTGACCTGGATGCATACTGTAGCAGATAGTGCTGAAAAATGGTGACCAAAAAATTTACCTGGCCCAGGAGTCGAATCCGCGGTCGGTTGAGTGGTAATGAAGTGCCTTACCACTGCGACACTGAGGACGTTTGGTAATGAAACTTATATTTTTCTTTTATAATATATACATTCACAAGCTAAAATCAGACATGTAATCCCTTTTCCAAAGTCGTTGTCGGCATTCAGGCAAATTGAATCGGGGTGGCGGGTCTCTGCGGCTGCGGCGCCGGCGGGTTGCGATGGTGGCGCTGGCAGGTTACGGCGGGGCTAGCAGATTGCAGCGGCTCCCACGGGTTGGGGCATCTCCAGTCGGTTGCGGCGGCGCTAGGGGATTGCAGGGGCGCCGGTGAGTGGCTAGATTTGCAGGGTTACGGAGGATTTGGTTGGTTGTGGCGGCACCAGCGGGTTGCAGCGGCGGCGCCGACAGATTTAGGCGGGGGCAGCGGGGTGCGGCAGTGTCGGTGGGTGAAGGTGGCTTTGCAGGGTTGCGACGGCGTTGGGGGTTGCGGCGGCGATGGGTTGCGGCGAAGGCTGGGTGCGGCAGCGGTGGCGGTAGCTCTCTAGAGCTCTCTATGGCATCTACTACCCGCCCTCTAGAGCTCTTTGGAGCTCACCCATCAGCGAGCTCCATTGGTGGCCTCTGTAGGTTTTCTGCTACCTTGGTTTGCTACCTCAGTTGGCCTAGTAGGTATTCCAAATTTCACTTCGATTTGAGCTAAGGACAGTGAGTTTAGCACATGAATGTGATGCAATTTTTTTCTTGCATTTTCTGTTTTACATGGATAGACGATGGATACATGATGCACTCTTCACAAATAAGTTTATTGATGGTGTTAGAAACTTCATGGATTTTGTAGCAGAGAGGTTTGCTGAGGATGCTGCAATTTTGTGTCCATGTAGTCAGTGTATTAACCAGAAATCCATGGGTCAAAGAGATGTGGAGAGGCACATATTGCTCAATGGGATGTGCAGTACATATACAAGGTGGATTCATCATGGAGAGAGCAGTGATGTTCATGTTTTGGATGAACCAGTACATATGGATGCAGATTCTAATCCTTTGGAACCTGAGAACAATGCTGCAGATAGAGTTGAAGATATCTTCAGAGACCTCATGGGAGTTGAATTTCCTTCTAATGATGTAGCAGATAGAGATGGCAACCATGAGTCAGTTTTCACTGCTATGATGGAAGAGGCTAAGCATGAGCTTTATCCTAGCTGCACTCAATTTTCAAAGTTCTCATTTGTAGTCAAGATGCTCCATTTGAAGTCATACTATAGGATCAGCAACTCAGCATTTACTGCACAAATGAAAGTCTTGAGTAGAGCATTCCCAGAGTACAACTATCTTACCAAATCATATGAAGAAGCAAAGACAATGCTGCATACTTTAGGACTGGGTTATGTGTCAATACATGTTTGCCCAAACAATTGCGTGCTATTTAGAAAGGACTATGCAGATCTTGATAATTGTCTAGTTTGTCAAGCTTCAAGATGGGAAGATCCAGTGAATAAGAAGGTTCCAGAAAAGGTATTGAGGAATTTTCCATTGATACCTAGGCTTCAACGGATATTTGCTATCAAGAAAACATCAGAGGAAGCAAAGTGGCATAAGTTGAATAGAGAATCCAAAGAGAAGGAAATGTCCCATCCCGCGGACGGGGAGGCAAGGAAAGATTTTGACAAATGTTGGCCACAATTTACTGAAGATGCACATAACATCAGACTTGGCCTTGCTACAGACGGTTTCAATCTATTTGGCAATATGAGATCATCTTATAGTATGTGGCCTATTTTTGTGATTCCATACAACTTTCCACCATGGTCATGTATGCAAGAATTAAATTTCTTGATGGCTTTGTTGATTCCTGGTCCTAGATCACCTAGGAAGCACTTTGATGTTTTTCTCCAACCTCTTATAGAGGATTTACTTGACCTTTGGTCTGGTGTTGATACAATTGATTGTCTGACAGGAAAAGATTTAAAGCTTCGTGCTGCCGTGTTGTGGTGTATTCATGACTATCCTGCACTTAGTACTATGTCTGGGCATACCACAAAAGGTTTCTTTGCTTGTCTCCATTGTGACAAAGATCCTCTGTTATATTCCATAAGGAGCAAGCTTTGTTACATTGGTCACTGCAGGTTCCTTCCTAGGCGTCATCGTCTACGCAACAACAATGAATATGCCTCTCTACATGAAAGCAAAGATAAGCCAGGTACATTCACAACTGAAGAGCTATTACAAGAACTGGATAAAGCTATAGATGTTAGACCGGGTAAAAAAAGGAAGCGTTCAGCGGGACGTGTGCCAATTTGGGGTAGGAAGGTTAGCTTGTGGGATTTACCATATTGGCCACCTTTGAAGCTTAGACACAATCTAGATGTGATGCACATTGAAAAGAATGTTTGTGAAAACCTCCTTGGTACCCTTCCTAGCATACCTGGTAAGTCAAACAACATTAATGCAAGACTTGATCTTGCTGATTTGAACATTAGACCAGAATTGCAGTTACAGCCAAATGGAGATGATTATGACCTACCTAAAGCTCAATATACATTGTCTAGGGCCAAAAAGATTGCATTATATAATTTTTTAAGGAAGCCAAGTTTTCAGACAACTTTACTGCAAATATTGAACGATGCATAACTGCAGAGGGAACCACCTTGCATGGCCTGAAAACTCATGACGGCCACCTTCTGTTGCAAAGGATATTACTTGCTGGTATGAGAGGAAATTTGGATGATGATATATATGAAGCCATTGCTGAGCTTGGGAAATTTTTTAGAGAACTGTGCAGCCAAACACTCAACAAAGACATCTTGGTTCGAATGAAGACAGAAATTCTAGTTATACTATGCAAGCTTGAAAAAATATTTCCACCTGCATTTTTTGTGTAATGGTCCACCTTGCTGTCCATTTGCCTGATGAGGCAATGCTTCGAGGGCCAGTGCAATTTGGGTGGATGTATCCTATTGAGCGACAATTGTACACTTTGAAGAGGTCGGTTCGGAATAAGACATGGCCAGAAGGATCGATTGCTAAGGCTTATGTTGCAGATGAAGCCTGTAACACCCCAGGTGTTTAGCTTCCACATTTGCACTTGCATTTCATAAGCATGAGCATCATTCATATCATTTATGCATTGTTTGGCTTAAAACATGAGTATGGAACATACTCAAATGTGCTTGTTTCATAATTGATTGCTTATGAAATATGGTTGGTGCAACATGTAGAAGCAACATGTGTTTTCCATACCTTGAAACACATCAAACCTACTGGTTTAACATGACAAGCTTAAGCTTTGCAACAAAGTCATGAAACATGTGAAACATGGTTTTGAAACAAATGAAGTAACCTGCTTGTTTTGCTTGTTTCAACATATGTGATACTTACAAGTTGGTGTAAAAAATGCGTAGAGTGGTTCATTATGTCCTAATACACCTTAACTACAATTAGGATAATTAGTGGAGCACTGTTCATGTTAACCAAATTGACTAATTTGCCCTCTAGGTGAAGTTTGACCATATGATGACCTATAGAGTGTTTTTGTTTGACTATTTAAAAAGTCTAGCCTAGAGATCTTGCATGGATGTGCACCCTTAAACAAAGTTGTAGCAAATTTGTTAAGGAACAAAAGTTGTTTAAGGGTCATCTCAATGGTTGGAACATGCTCAAACAGGGCCCACAAATCAGTTGAAGTGCTGTCCAACACTTAGAAAATTTTCTAAGTCTAAAATGCAGTTCACAGTTTTCATGTGCCCCACTTGGGAGCACTGTATCTCTCAAACCAGGCCAAACCAGCTCAAGCTCCAATTGACAACTTTGTAGTACTCATATGGCACTCCAATTTTGCCAATAATGTCATGACCTAAATCGAGCTAGTTTGGGAGTTATAGGGTGATCAAAATTGGTTGTCAGTCGTTCACTCCGGGCTCTGATTCAGTCGGTTTCAGAGTTGAAATCGGTCATGGCCGACCGATGCCAGACTCCAGCTACCGCGTAGCTCGCCCGCATGCATGTGGAGCACCACAGCATCACTCTCACCTGTGTGAAGAAGGGAAAAACCGTGCCCATGCTACCCTCTGCCTCCTCACTTCACTCCACCCTCTCTCGTTCTCTCTGAGCGGAGAACCGAGCCACCATTGCCGCTGCCCGCTCTGACAAGCTCGCGCGCACTCACCACCGCACCCCCGCCTGCCAAATCGTGTCAACCGATCCGCCTTGAGCCCCTTTACCCCCTCGTCCTCTCCACGCAGCAAACCGAGCATAGGTGGGGCCACATTGCCCATTTTTGCCGTTGTGGTACCTCACCGGAGTGTGTCCGCACGGCCGCTCACCATGGCCAGGGCTCTCCGGCCATCCTCTTCTCTTGCTAGTAGATGCGCTGGGGCCGGGGTAGTGCGGGGATGCTCCCTGAGGGTCTAGGATGGGTCCAGCGGTCACCGTCGGCGAGGTGCGCCGCCACGCGCCCCGTCGAGCCACCATGCGCAATGGCGAGCCATCCCCGGTGGCTCCGCCCTTCATTTAACTAGGTCAACCAGTGCGGCTTGTGGTGCTGGTCGCACGGCTGCCCTCGGTTTCGCCAGCCGGTTAGCCGTCGGCGAGCTCCACCGTCGGCCGCATCCTCCCCTGTCTCTGTCTCTCTGGCCTGCGGGCCTCGGGTGTTAGTAGGCGGGAGGCCGAGCGGGATCCGACCGTGGGCTGTGCAAGCTTAACCGGGCCAGCCCACTAGCTTAGTTGGGTTAGGTTTAAGTTTTCGTTTTTGTTTTTCTTTATTTATTTCATAGATTTGAATGCTAGATTCAAAATTCCATATCTCAAGATTTGTAGATCCAAATGATATGATTCTAATTTTTTGGTGTTCCTAGTAAAGTCTAGTTTTTATTAAAAATATAAAATATGCTCTGTTCTGTTATAGAAATTGGATTTATCAATTATCCCTTTTATTCATTAGGAAATAGGAGGAAATTGTATCTACTTTTGTATAGCTCCAAATGACTTGAAGTTTTTATGGGGTGTTGTTTATGCCTTTAATAGCTTGTAGTTTAAATTTCATCAATTTTGGATAACGTATGGTGGAGTTTTGGATTTATCTTGTTTGCATGGGTGTATCTTGTGTGAATTTTCATGAATTATCTGTAGATCCAGTAAAGGTCGATTTTGGTGAGTGTTATTCTTATGTTAGTAAGAACCCAAAAAAATATGAAATCTGTTGTTTTATACTTTTCAATAGGGTTTCTCATTTATGCCAAAATCAGCCTTTCTGTCTGTTATTTTTGGTATAGGAAAATATACTTGCCCAATTGCTATGAAAATTTTATGGTAACCTCCTGGATGTATGTGGTAGCCACTGTAATTTTTATAGAATTAATTGTGGAGTTTTCATATAGGTTCCTTTATTCACCTAATTATCTAAATAAATTAATAAAGGGCATTAAAGAAATTATTGGTATGTTGGCACCACACTTTCTGGTGTCCCTTTGATATGTGTAATAAGTTGATAAACTTAGTTTAGCTTAAATGTGCTTTTGCTACATCACTAAATATTTAATTTAGTGAATCTGTCAATTCTGGACAGATTTCAAGATATTGTTAATTACACTTTGTAAATGATGTTTTCATGTCTTGTGGTCTATAGGAAAGTTGTTATGAATTTTATGATCTAGTTGCTGTTAAATTTTGGTGGCAATTGGCCTTATAGTTTAAGAGTTATAGCTGTTTAAAGTTGGTTTTCAGCTTTGGTTGCTCTCTGTTTGCACAGAACAAATTCTTTGTTTGCTTTAATTCGACCTAGTAAAATTTGGAATCATGCTTTGATGTTTATAAATGAATTGTATAAAATTTCATAAGCTTTCTAGAATGTCCTCTTTCAAGTCAATTGGATTTGTAGAACTCCTGTTGTGATTGATTGAATGAACTGCTCATTTCTATGTTTAACCTGAAGCTTTTGGATGAAGTGTGTCTTTACTATACTTAAACATGCTAGGATGTATTAGGAGTTTAAATTGATTAAGGTGAGTTTAGGTGCAGGTGTTAGACCTTTAACTGAGGATGAACACCTTTATCTTAGGTTGTGCAAGTTAGGTGAGTAATCTTGCGTTTTAGAAGAATAAATTGAGACTTGTTCTAAAGTGATTTGAATAGAGCGTTGTACCTACTCGTTCAACGAATGTCTTAGGGTGTTTTGTTAACTGCTGTCATTCATCCATCATAAGCATCATGTCACTCTTATGCATTCCTTGCATTCATCTTCTGCATATGCATGCAATAGGTGTACCGAAGGGTGTGACGTTGCTGGAGTTCGACGGGACGAGCTAGGAAGCTTTTGAAGTGCAGCAGCCCAAATCTGAAGCTCAGGACATGCAGCTCGCAGTCGAGGAGCCAGGAGACGTGGTGGTTGAGTGCCCGGATCACAAGCCGTGCAATTTTGTTAAAGGCAAGCCCCGGAGCATTATAAGTCTCCTAATTTCTGAAATACAATTAAGTATTATGTTATATATATTGTTACATTAGGTGGTAGGTGTTGGATGAAAATGCTTGTTGCATTGATATTAAATCCTTGTCTAGATATTACTACCTGAATCCTATGTAGCTCAGGATCGAGTAGATTGCTTAGCCCTGCTTTAAGCGGTAGAAGTCGAGTGATTTCCTATCACCTGAGAGGTATAGGGATATACATATGGCACGATTGGCTATATTTGCTATCATAGATTGGAACCTGGTATAATCTGAATAAAGACCGGGCGAAGGCCTGTCGGTGTAAAGTGACTCCGTCTGTGTCGATTAAGGACCGATTCTTGGAGCCTTTCCTGTTCATGTTGAACGCATGCCTCTCTCTTAGTTGGCTGGGTCTGGAGACCGATCATGAAGCTGAGTAGCTCAACTCAGGCCGGGCTTCGGTAAGTATAAAGTTTGCCTTGGAAGAGAGCCGTAGGCGTGAGTCCAAGGGCAGGTGATTTAAAAGTCCTGATCGTCCTGGCAGAAGGGTAATCCCTGAGAGTGCTAGCGCTGACCGAACCCACGATTTTGGTTCCTGAGTTATACCAAAGGTGACCCACGGCTACTCTTGCAAAGTATGCTAGGGTGAGAGTTAGGAATACCCCCTCAGCTAAGTTGTAATTCGATTCGAGTCGCTGTCTCTCACCAGTTCGTGAGAACTTGACGGGAGTATCTCCAAAGTAGATACACTAAATAAACTGATGGTTCAAGAATGATGATATGATGATGGCCTAATTATACCTACTATGGTTAAAATTGTTTGCTCCTAATAAGTGAGTGCTCTAGTACAAGTGCTAATAGAGTTGACAGGTAAATGATGATGAACTTGATGCTAAGTTTAATTGGTTACTTATACTCATAAGCTCCTTTATGCAAATGTGTCAAGCTAGCCCACCTTATAAGCCTTGCATGATCCTTGGTGTCCTTTATTTCTGGTTTTTAGCAGGTAAGTCTAGCTGAGTACCTTCTTGTACTCAAGGTTTATTTCCCACCTGTTGCAGATAACCTGTTCCATTCTGGGTGCTGCAAGTATTGCCTCCTCCAGTCCGAAGATGAGGACTAGATCGGCGGGCGTGATCTCTACTAGCTATCTTACCTAAGTGCTTTTGTGGACATGACTATTATCTGGCAATGTATTTAAACTTATAAAGTTATGTATCGAGCTATGTTGCTTCCACAAAACAAACTCAGTTTGTAATATTTTATTTTGAACTCCGATGGGTGTAATCCGCATGCTTCTTGTAAAATGTTGTAACAGATGATGTGTTGTGTTGAATCACTACGATCTTAGTTTGTATGTCGAAAGTTGTTTGAAATCCCTCGAGATTTCCAGACTACTGAAATTATAGGAGCTTAAGTACAGGAATTTAATTACTGCGGTGATTGTTTTTGTACTTACGTTCTTATAATTTGGTCAGTTCTATTACAAAGCCCTCACATTCTGCTCTAGGTATATGGACGATGTGGAGACTAGGTTTAACAGAGAACCTAGAAATCCAGGATTCTCAGATCCATCGGCCTATGCTATTGATGTTTTTGGGCACGATGTTAATCTGATTGGTGCACGTGACCTAGGTTACTCTAAAGATTTTGATCAGATGGTTTGGTATGTCCTCTATAATTGTGATCAGGCCTAGAATTATATAAAGTACGTTCAGACCTCTGTATCTTGTACTTTTGCACATTTACATTTTCATCTACTTGCTGAAATTTGTTTGTTCATAGAATGTTTGAAGGTGAATTACAGCAAGCTTGGGTGGAAGTTGTTGATCTTGATAGAAGGACAAGGCTTGGATTTGCTACTTGGTTCAGGAACCATGTTAGTTGTATAATATTTATTTTTTGATATACATTGTGTTTTGGTTAATGATTTAGTAATTGACAATCCCTTTTCCAGATCTGGAGGTTGAATAATTTAGAGAGTATAGATGGTGATCTGTTTGCCTTAGCATGTGGCCTTGACCCAAGAGTAAGATCTTACCCTTCATGTGTTGTCAATGGTGTTAGCTTTTGTACTGCTGAGCGTGACCAAAATAAGAAGACACAAAACTCTAGGGTGGCATGTGCCGGCGTACATAACAATCAGCTAATTGATTATTTTGGAAAATTGACTAAGATTATAGAGTTGCAATACAATAGCCATGCTGATGGGACTACAAGAAATGTGATTCTTTTTAGATGTGAGTGGTACAAGCTAGATGGTAAGAAGACCGCACTTAAAGATGATGGAATTTTTAGAAGCATCAACACTAGAACTCTGTGGTTCAAGAAAGATTGTTTCATTTTGGCAACTCAAGCTAAACAGATTTTCTACTTGCCAGATAATAAGCATGGCCAAAACTGGCAGCTTGTCCAAACTTTTAAGCATCGCCATTTATACAATGTGGCTGAACAAGATGCATGTACTGCTGCACCGTATCAACAGACAGAGTGCATTAAGGAGAATGGGAGGAGGCTAGAAATAAATAACAATTTACCTGACCTACCTTTGAATCGAGTTGATGAAGATCGCCAAGTTGTCAATGGTACTGAATTTTCTTGACTTATGAGGGAAAATCCACGTTTTGCTGAAGATGGTGAATCGTCTAGTGATGAGGTAGAAGACGACACGGTTATGGAGTATTTCAATGAAGATGAAGCTGCCCCTTTGGAGGTAGATAGCGATGATGAGTAGTGTGACATGGATGTGAATTTATGCAAATTGTGAACCTATGTCATTGTGTGCACTTAAGTGTGACATGTACTGTGTTTGTGTACTTAAGTCATTGTGACATATACATTGTGTTTTTTAGCAGAACTTCTATCATGTTTGTGACCTGTCCAATTGACTGTGAATGTGACATATGTGAAATGATGTCAAAATTCTATCCAAATTGTGTCGAAATGCTGTCAAAATTCTGTCCAAATGGCTGTGAATGAGAGACAATTGGTCCTCAAAAAAAGACCAAGAAATGCTATCCAAAAAGTCCAAAAATTGAGCCTAGCCGGGGCTGGGCTCGAACCTGGGACCTCTAGCATCACATCCCCCAGAGTTACCATTGCGCTAAGTGCTCGTGAGTTCAACAAAGGGGACCAAACAATTGTTTTGAATGTACTTGTTATGCCGGGGCAGAAAAAGTCCAAAAATTGTGCCCAACAGGGGCCCGAACCTGGGACCTCCCGCATTGCCGCGGGGTGGGTTACCATTGTGCTAGTGCTCATCAGTTCGACAAAGCAGACCAAACAACTCTTTTGAACTCAAAATTCACACATGATGCGGGGCCAGTAAAATATCCCATTCATCGTGCCCCTTCACCTCATCCACACATCAACCTCATTGAAAGGTCTTGATGGCTAGAGGGGGGTGAATAGCCTTTTAAAATTTTCTATAAAGACAAGCTAAACAAGTTTATCAATATAACAAATAGCGAGATGCGAGTTTTGCTTAGCCTATGGGGTGTTTGCAAGCCACCTATCCAAAACACAATTCTAGTAGTTGCACTCAACCGCACAAGTCAAACCAAGAAGGTAACTACAACTACAACTAGCAAGCTACACAAAAGAGATACTCTAGCAAAGCTAACTAGCTAGCAAAGATAACTAAGAAAGTAATGCGGAGTTGAGTTAGGAGAGTTTTACCGAGGGGCGAAGTAATGAGCCAACCAATATGATCAACAATGAATACCAAGATAACCGAACACCGGGATCAATCAATCACAATATGAAAGTGATGACACGAAGATTTATCCCAAGGTTCACGTGCTTGTCGGCACGCTAGTCCCCGTTGTGTCCCTCTTCATCACGTGGTTCGGTGGCTAATTGGTCTCACATCGAGCCTCTCAAAAGGCGCCACAAGAACCTACCAAATGGCAAAAGGTTGCAAATGACACGAGCAATTCACTAACGTTGCCTTTGGCGCTTCGCCGAGGTAGGCACAAACCCCTCACAATCACCGGAGGTGGCCAAGAACAATCACCAACTCTTGCCAATGCCTCCAAGCTGCTCCAAGCCGTCTAGGTGGTGGCAACCACCAAGAGAAACAAGAATCCTGCAGCAAATCAACCACCAAGTGCCAACTAGATGCAATCTCACAATGCAAATGCACTTGGATCACTCAATCTCACTTCGAATATGCAAAGAAGCAAGAGAGATGAGTGGAAGGGGAGTTGCTTAGCATAAAGTGCTCACAAGTATGTCAAATGTTTGAGAGAGAGAGCCTTGAGCCGACCAATGAGTATTTATAGACGTATCCCTTCGAATATAGCCGTTAGAAACTTAAACAACCGAAATCATGCTGACCTTACGTGCTGGTCCAACTGACCGGATGCGCCGGTCGCACAACGGCTAAGTCATGAAGCACTGACCGGACGCGCTAGTCCAACTGACCGGACGCGCCGGTCGCACAACGACTAACTGCGAAGCAACGACCAGACGCGCTTGACGCGCAGACCGGACGTGCTGCAAACGACCGGACGCGCTGGTCCCGTGACTGACCGGACGCGCTGGTCATGCCCGAGCAGCGCACAACAACACAATGATCGGACACGCTGGAGAAATGACCGGACGCCACAGTGCCAGCGTCCGGTTAGAGTCCAATAAGCTCCCTGAACGACCGGACGCATCCGATTGACTGTGACCGGACGCGCTTCGCGTCCGATCAACAAACTGAAATACGCGCAGACACTAAACACTGACCGGACGTGTCCGTTCATGCAAAGACCGCGTCCGGTTCAGCGTCCGGTCACCTCTGTGACCTCCGTTCGCCTCTGTTTCTTTTCTGGACTTCCGGCGTAGTGGAAAATAGTCGTTTCAATTCCTTGAAAACGCCTGAATCCCGCCTCGCAAGCTCGGCGGGAGGGAGAGAGGATCCCAAACCCTATCTACCGCTCAAACTCCACCGCCTTCGCAAACGTGCTAACACCACCAAGTGATCTCGTCATGTGTGAGTGTGTTAGCATTTTCACAATTGTTTTTCGAGGCGATATTAGTTCTATCCAAATGCATATGATTATGAAATGCACATCTAGAGGCACTTAGGAGTTCAATAGCTGCGTCATTCCCCTCTTTATAGTATGGCTATCTATCCTATAATGTAACCACACCCACTAGATGTCTTGGTTACTAAAATACAACCATTAAGCATATAGCTTTGCCTTGATCACGTAGAGTTGCGTCCAAATCCAAGTGTGGCCATCATGATCACCATGTCCATCTTGCCACCAACCTTGGAATGTACTAATCCTCATATGCTACATATAACTTAGGCATAGGATTAGTACTTCGGCATTGTCACCAATTACCAACACCAAACATAGGACTTTCAATCTCCCCCTTATTGGTAATTGGTGACAACACTTTCACAAAGATGTTATGATAAAATTTTGATTGAAACCATGTCACATTGTCCAAGTATATTACCATGTGTAAGAATTATGGACATGTGATCATGAATTCAAATTGATAGCAATGGCTCCCCCTACATGTATGCTATATGTTTGGATTTTGGAAGCATACATGTTAGATAGGAAAGATTAGGAGCATTGACTACCAATAGGTGCTAAGTGTTTAAGATTATAGACCTTTGAAGTGTGATACCATCGGAGTAGCGATAAACACCATCTTAGCACCTTGTGTAGTTAGATTCCACTTGGAAAAGCACAAACATAACTAGAAACCTCGTGAGATCAAAATTATAAGCAAGGTTCTAGTACCACTTTGAAAAACATGAAGCAAGAAAAATCTAACTACTTCCTATTCATGCTAGTACCACAATACATCATTCAAATTATACTAGCAAGTCACCACACAAGCAAAGTGTCGGAGAAAAAGAAATGCATAACTATGCATCATACATATGAAGTGCACATGTAGATGCAACATTCATATTTAAGAGCTTGCTCCCCCTACTTGTGTGCTCAAAATTATCTTTATGAACAACATTTTTCTCCCCCTTTGTGCTTCTCCTCCTTTGAGTTCTATCTTTGTGAACAACAATTTCTCCCCCTTTGGCACCAATGACCACAAGGGACCAATTTTAGATAGATTATCATGTTGAAATATGGGGTGAGGATCAAGTTTGTGATTCAACCTAGATTGCTTGCATAAATAAAATGCTTCGGTTTGATCCAAGGGCAAGCTTCTTCACACCTCACTAGAAGGGTTATCATGCACCATGTTGAGGCAAATATTTAGACAAGTTTTCTAGATTAAACACTCAGGATCACAAGCTACTTAAACAAGTTATATGCTACCACTAGATCATACAAGTCATGGAAACAATAGTGGCACCATATAAACTTTAAATTCATTTGATTTTCATGAATGAGCCTAGAACATGTAAATTATGACTAGATGCACTAAACAAGTCCTTAGCATAGAATGTATGACATGTCAACCAATTGTACCTTGGGGCTCATAGGAGAGGCATGTCATATATGGGGTGCATCAACTCATGTTAGAGAAGTCAAGTATGTTCAACTCATTCTTTAGCTTGTGAAATCTCTTCTCATCAAGTGGCTTGGTGAATAGATCAGCTAATTGATCTTCGGTGCCCACACTCTCAATAGCAATGTCACCCTTTTGTTGATGATCTCTAATAAAATGATGACGAACATCAATATGCTTTGTTCTTTGATGTTGAACCGGATTGTTGGTTAGCTTCACGGCACTTTCATTGTCACATAGCAATGGCACATTCTTGAAATTGATTCCAAAATCCTTCAATGTTGCCTTCATCCATAAGATTTATGCACAACAACTACCCACGTCGATGTATTCGGCTTCGGTGGTAGATAGTGCAATACTATTTTGCTTCTTGGATGACCATGAGACAAGTGATCTTCCCAACAATTGACAAGTCCCAGAAGTGCTCTTTCTCTCCACTTTGTCACCGGCATAGTCGGAATCCGAATATCCAACTAGCTCAAAGCTTGCACCTTTGGGATACCATAATCCAACATCTTGTGTATGCTTTAAGTACCTCAATATTCTCTTTGTTGCCTTTAAATGACTTTCTCTTGGTGAGGCTTGAAATCTTGCACACATGCATACACTAAACATTACATCAGGCCTTGATGCCTTCACATAGAGTAGGCTACCAATCATTGATCTATATAGTTTTTGATCCACCATGTTGCCATTCTTGTCACTATCCAAGCTTCCACTAGTGCTCATTGGAGTAGTGATTCCTTTTGCATCTTTCATACCAAACTTCTTTAGCATATCCTTTATGTATTTGGTTTGGCTTACAAATGTTCCTTCTTTCATTTGTTTGATTTGAAGTCCAAGAAAGAAACTAAGTTCACCAATCATTGACATTTCAAATTCCTTTGCCATCATTTTTCCAAACTCATCACAATAATCTTGATTGGTTGAACCGAATATGATATCATCAACATATATTTGCAACACAAACAAGTCTTTCCCAATCTTCTTGGTCAAGAGAGTTGTATCAACTTTGCCCATGACAAATCCTTTGGATAGCAAGAAGTCCCTCAATCTTTCATACCATGCTCTAGGTGCTTGCTTCAATCCATACAAAGCTTTTCTCAATTTGTAGACATGATTGGGTTTCTTATCATCTTCAAAACCGGGAGGTTGCTCCACATACACCTCCTCTTGAATGTACCCATTGAGAAATGCACTCTTCACATCCATTTGATATAGCTTGATATTGTGAGCACAAGCATAGGCAAGTAAGATCCTAATTGCTTCCAATCTTACAACCGGGGCATAAGTTTCACCAAAGTCAAGACCCTCTATTTGTGTGTAACCTTGAGCCACTTGTCTTGCTTTGTTTCTTACTACTATCCCTTCTTGATCTTGTTTGTTGCGAAAGACCCATCTTGTTCCAATGACATTGTGATCCTTAGGCCTCTCAACTAGTTCCCATACTTCATTTCTCTTGAAGTTATTGAGCTCTTCATGCATTGCATTTACCCAATCCGGATCTCTCAATGCTTTATCAATGTCCTTGGGTTCTTCCATTGACACAAAAGAAGAGTGAGCACAAAAAGATGCCAATCTTGATCTAGTTTGAACTCCCCTTTGTATGTCACCAATGATGGAATCCAATGGATGGTCTCTTGCAATGTTAGTTGGTTGAAGCACTTGGACTTGATTAATTGGATGTTGATGTTGATTATGAGTTGGAGATGATGAACTAGCCACTTGTTGATCTTGTTGCACTTGAGATGATGTACTATCTTGATTTTGCATTAGAGAACCACTAGCTTGTGTAATTGGACTTTGGAGCACTTGATCTTTGTTGTTATCCACATCAATCACTTGCTTTGGCCTAATATCACCAATATCCATTTCTTTCATAACATTGGCCAATTGTGTTCCTCTCACATCATCTAAGTTATCTTCCTCATCTTGAGAACCATTTGTTTCATCAAACTCAACATCATGAACTTCCTCAAGTTGTCCACTAGCTAGGTTCCATACTCTATAAGCTTTGCTAGTAGTTGAGTAACCAAGTAGGAAGCCTTCATCACATTTCTTCTCAAACTTGCTCAATCTAGTACCCTTCTTCAAGATGTAGCATTTGCAATCAAATAACTGAAAGTATGCAATGTTGGGCTTTCTTCCATTTAAGATCTCATATGGTGTCTTCTCTAGAAACTTGTGACAATAGAGGCGGTTGCTATAGAAGCAAGCCGTGTTGATTGCTTTGGCCCAAAATGAATGACTCACATTATACTCATTCAACATTGATCTTGCCATATCAATTAAGGTTCTATTCTTCCTCTCAACTAGGCCATTTGATTGAGGTGTATACTTGGCCGAGAATTGATGCTTGATTCCAAGCTCATCACATAGCTCATCAACTCTTGTGTTTCTAAACTCACTTCCATTGTCACTTCTTACTTTTTTGATTGTGGTTTCAAACTCATTTTGCACTCTCTTGATGAACTTCTTGAATATGTCAAATACATCACTCTTGTCCATAAGAAAGAATACCCATGTGTATCTAGTAAAATCATCCACAATCACAAAGCCATACTTGTTGCCACCAATGTTTGTGTATGTAGTTGGCCCAGATAGATCCATGTGCAACAACTCAAATGCCTTAGAAGTACTCATAATGCTCTGCAATGGATGAGTGTTGCCCACTTGCTTTCCGGCTTGACATGCACTACATAGCTTATCCTTCTCAAATGTGACATCCTTCAAGCCTCTAACTAAGTCATGCTTCACTAACTTGTTCAATTGCTTCATGCCAACATGACCAAGTCTTCTATGCCATAACCAACCCATACTTGATTTGGTGAGCAAGCATGTTAAAAGTTGAGTGTCACTAGCATTGAAATCAACCAAGTATAGATTCTCATATCTAAAACCCTTGAAGATCAAATTAGAGCCATCAACACTAACTATCTCCATATCATCAACACCAAATATGCACTTGAAACCAAGATCACACAATTGAGTAACCGAGAGAAGATTGAAGTTCAACTTTTCAACTAAGAGCACATTGGAAATGCTATGATCATTTGAGATTGCAATCCTTCCAAGAGCCTTCACATCACCCTTGCTATTGTCATCAAATGTGATGCTATCAATGCCACTATCATTTGATTTGAGAGAGTTGAACATTCTTGAATCACCGGTTATATGTTGAGAGCACCCACTATCAAGCACGTAATGCCTTCCTCCGGCCTTGTAATTTACCTATAAAATAATTTAATGTCTTTTAGGTACCCATACTTTCTTGGGTCCTTGGAGGTTAGTCACTAAGCTCTTTGGTACCCAAATGGCCTTCTTCTTTAGACCCACAATTGGTGTACTAACAAACTTAGCATGCACACCTTTCTCACCCTTGGTAAGCACATAACAAGAATCAAAAGGAATATAAGGTACATTAGCATTTTTCTTGTTCTTGTTCATTTTGTTACAATTAATCTCTAGATGCCCAACTTGCTTGCATCTATTGCAATAATGACCATTGCACTTCACAAAGCGAGGCTTTGGAGTAGCAAAGGCCACCTTGCCCTTCTTGGGAGTATAGCCTGAAAGGATCAAGATGCCCAAGAGGGGGGGTGAATTGGGCTTTTCTAAAAATTAATTGCAAGAATTAAATCCTACAAGCCAAACTTCACCCCTAGTGTCTACTAGTGTTCCTTGAGATTCTACCGATAAAAGTTTTGCACCCTAAGTTCCAATCCTAGACTAGCATGGTAATTCTAGGAAAGTAAACAAGCAATGAAAATAATGCATGAAAGTAAATGCTTGAAAGTAAGGGTTAGGAACACGGCGATCTTTTGCCGAGGTATCGGAGAGTCGCCACTCCCCACTAGTCCTCGTTGGAGCACCCGCACAAGGGTGTAGCTCCCCCTTGATCCGCGCAAGGATCAAGTGCTCTCTATGGGTTGATTCTTCGACACTCCGTCGTGACGAATCACCCAAAACCGCTCACAACTTGAGTTGAGTCACCCACAATCTCGTCGGGTGATCACTAAACTCACAATCACCACCAAACCATCTAGGTGATGGCGATCACCAAGAGTAACAAGCTAGAACTCTCACTTGACCACAACAAGCCTAATGAGAAGATGGATGCACACTTGCTACACTCTTGTCACTAGAGAGGATTCTCAAACTTTGTTTCGCAAATCACAATCCTCACTAGGGCTCTTGCACTCCCTTGCACTCTAAAGGTGTTTCTCGGCTGAACAAATGAGCAAGAGACCTCTAAAAGAGGTGGAGGGGATGTATTTATACACCCCTCAAACAAATCCAACCGTTATCTTTCGAAACAGCAAAACGCGTATTGACCGGATGCGCCTGTAGACATGACCGGACACGCTGGTCAGGTGTAACGGTCGAAAACCGAAAGCTACGCTGAGTGACCGGACACGTCGATCTGTGATGACCGGACGCACCGGTCTGAAATGACCGGACGCGCCGATCAGGAATGATCGGACGCGTCCGATCATGCAAGAGCTTACTAGAAAAATGACCTGACGCACGACCGCGTCCGATCATAGGTGACCGGACGCGTCAGGTCACCGTGGGACCTTACTAGAACATGACCGGACGCGCCAATCACTTCACAGTCGCGTTCGATTACGCTGTTTACCCTCTGTAACACGTGTTAGACTGACCACCGCGTCCGGTCCTCACAAGGACCACGTCCGGTTGATCAGTTGAAACCGTAGTGAAGTGTTAGTACTGACCGGACGCGTCCAGTCATGACCAGGACCGCGTCCGGTCATAGGTAAACGGCTCAAACGTCTTCTAAACGCGACGCAACTTGAACCAAGTTACTTCCAACTGAACTCTGAGCTTTTCTAGAGCTACCTAGTGCTAAGTTTGATAAGTGTGCACCACACCTAAACAGAACACTCACCTAGGTCAAGCTACTCGCTCATGCCCCCCTTTATAGTATGGTCAAAGGATGAAACAAAGACCCTAACGACTATTCCAGATGTAATCTCAACACCTTGACATCTGGAACTAACCGTCCTTAATCTTGTTGTTGATCCTTTGAAAACCGAAACAATTTCCATCAAGGGACATGAATACCATATTGCCCAAAGCAGTTATCATCTCCATGACCTAACTTACCAACGTTTCTGCAAAACACATGTTAGTCATGGTAATTATACGTTGTCATCAATTGCCGAAACCAACACCGAGGCCTAGATGCTTTCAATCTCCCCCTTTTTGGTGATTGATGACAACACTTAGATTCAGAAGATATGAGTTGAGGTTTTCGATCATGCTTGGTTCACATAAGCATAAAGCTGTAAGCACAAAGGGTTAGTCATTGCTTATGTATTCCTAGCCAACTGAGTGTACTCATAAGATAAAACATGAAGAGTTAGTACACATAAAACAAAGCTCATATGAAATCGGAGTAAGGCACGGAAGTACAACCTTATGAGCTAAACATCATTAAGGGACATAGATATAAAGACATAGTCTCACAAACTGATAGTCACACAATGTAGGGCGAGAAAAGTAAACATGATGTATGAAAGTAGCACACACGAAAAATGAAACCCTCTAACATCACTCCCCCTGAATCTATGCTCTCTCTCCCCCTTTGGCATCAACCGCCAAAAACTAATCTAGGGATCTGACGAGGGAACAGAAGCTGTCGTGTCTGGTGCCGAGGAGCGCGGAGTGATCACAAACTGTGAAGTATCCTCCTCAGACTCTGAACTGTTAGGCTGACCCTCTGAAGCAGAACATGGCAGTGAAGTAGTCTGGGTCTGTAGAGGAGGTGCAGTGACTGAAGGTGTAGAAGCAACTATCGGATTGGTCACTGTCGCCTGAGCCTGAAAGACACCTAGAGTGGGAGGATCTATAGATGCAACTGAGGAAGGCAGAGTGTTTGTGGTAGCAGCCCCTGTCACTGGAAACGCAGCAATCTCTGAAGCCGACATGTCTGAGGTAGTCACAAATGTCGAATAGGACGGTGTCGGCTGTCCAGTCAGCTCACTGTATGTAGCACTAAAATTAGGGAATGGCAGGCCTGAGAGGAGGTGTAGTCCTAGCTGAGCTGGTGGAGTAAAACCTGTCTGAATAGGTGTGTAGCTCGGAGACTAAAATGGCTGTGGTATCTGCTGCTGAGGGGAGGTATACTGAAAGCTCGGCTGCCCCTGACTTTGAGGTCCACTGGACTATAAGGCTGGAGTCAGGACAGAGAGCGATGGCGGTACTCCCACAGTGACAAGGTGGCGCAGGAGCTCTAAGTACTGCTGCTGAGTGGCTGCCTGCTGCCTCTGCATCTCAAACTGCTGTCGCTAGAACTCGAGCTGCTGTCTCTGAAGCTCGTCCTGGCGAGCCTAAATCTGTGCAAACGCTGCAGCTGAGTCTTGTGCCTATCGCTGCATCTGTATCTCCTATCTCTCCTGGGCCTGGGTCAACCTCTCAAGGATAGCCACCATGGCTGGATCTGAGTGGAAGGCTGAGCCAGAGCCACCGGTCTCATGGTCGTGAGGCCGAGGAGAGCGGTATCGGTGGATGGGCTGGTAGTCTTCATCTGTGCTGTCAGTGGCCACATCCTCGGCTTGATCAGCCGGCTGAGCATCTAAATCTGCAAGCTCTGCCTTGGCAAGACCCTCAACGGTCTCGTCCTGCTCAGCGGCTGTCTCTGGTACCTCTGGCCTATGTCGCTGTCCGAGGCCAGGTGCCTGCTCTCTAGTCACTGATGCCCACAGCTGGCGGATGTCATACTCTAGGAAGGATGTGGTGGTATCAGAGATTTTAGCTCTAATCTCTGCAGGCAACTCACAGGCAGTCCTGATGATGAAGCAGATCCAGTGTGCATATGGTAGCTGCCTGTGTCTCTTGAACCCCTCTGCCAAGGTGTCCTCCATCTCACAAAGCATCAGATCCCAAAGGTCAAACGGGGTCTGTGAGACGAGGTGATGTACCACCCATAGCTGCATGCGAGTGAGACCCTCTCTGTATCTAAGCCTCGGAAGAAGTGTCCTCCTCACTATAGCATCCAGTACTCTCGCTATGGGTGTCAAGCTGGCTAGCGTGCGTCGAGACCCTTCGCCAAAAGGCTCACGGAAGTAGGGTCGAATCAAGTCAGTAGGAGGTACTGTCCTGCCATGAGGGCGTCTCGGAGGAGCAGTCTGTCCGAAGCACAACTAATGGATTTTATTCTCTGAAGCAGGGAGTCTTAGAATCTCCCGTACCCTGGTGCTGTATAACCTGCGGTCACGACCTCTGAAGGTAATGTGGATGAACTGATGTGCAGGATCAATCCACAGTGATGAGTAAAACTCTCTGACCTAGGTCCCGCAGTACGCTCCAGTCCATCCAAGTAGATCTGATAGTCCAGGCAGAAAAGATAGATGTGGACGAAGCTGCTCACCAACCACCTCAACTAATGCCTCTAGTCGACAGACTCTCTGTGGTCTAAAAGCTATTCCACTGTCGACATAGGCCCTGTAGAAATCCTCGTGCAGAGGTGTGTAGAAGCCCTCTGACGCCCGGGGATCCCGCTAGGGTGGGAACCACCGAGTGACCTCAACAAACCTGAGGGCCTAGACCTGTCTGGCTGTAGCACCCCTGAGGTTAAAGTGCTCAACTGGGGGTGACCTCTAGCCCTGGGAGGTGGACGACCTCCACGACGCTGACCCTCTAGCCTGGGAGTGACCTGAGCTCGCGTACGTCCTGAGCAACGACGCTGTGGAGTCTGTACTATCTGCTCCTCAGTCTCCTGTGGATCCTCTATAGGCTGCTCTGCAGGGGTATCCACTGTCTCCTCTGTAGCCTCTACTGTCTCCTCTATGGCCTCTGTGCCGAGTTGTCGACCTTCAATATGAAAGCGACTCTCGCCAATGCGAATGCCACTGCTCCTGCCACCCCTCTCTGCTGCATCTGCTGCATCTGCCACTGCCTGAGCTATCTCTGCCTCTGTAAGAGTTCTCTTCCTTTTCTTGGCAGCAATCTTAACTCGCTTCCCGTGAGCTATCTCTGCCCTCCTGGGGGACTATCATCCCCGTCACTAGGTGCCCCACCAGCGTTCTTGCATCGAACCATACTAACAAGAGGATGTACTGAGACAAACTAAAAAGGTAGATGATGTACTGAACCTTGTGAGGCTTGGCCTCAATCCGTATCCACAGGCTTGACCTCAGATTCACAACTGATCACCTGAACCACTCAGCACTGATAGGACAAACTGAAATGATAGAATAGATGGGTCTACTATAAGCAACATATATATCTAAAAGATAAGCGAGATCCTAGTAAGAGCAAGCAGGTGAGGTAAGATATGAGATGACCACGATAGCTACCTCGACGAGCGATGATCCGATGAACGAAAGACGATCTCGACGCGTTAGGGTTACCCGAAGACGGCGACCGAAACCCTAGAATACAATCGATGATCGATCGATAATTGAATTAGTAATTCACCGAAAAATCGACGGTAAACCCTAATCCAAGGAGAAGACGTCACCTTGCGGAGACGGAGACGATCGCAAAGACGGAGATGATTTTGAAGACGAAAACCTCGCGACCTAGGGTTAGGGTTTTTCACGGTGAAAAGCGGGGACTCCGGAGATGAGTGTGCGTGGCAGGGAGAGGACTCCGAGGAGAAGCTAGGGCGCAGGGTGACTTTGGCAGCGTGGCTGCAGCGGCGCAGCTCCGGTGAGGTGTGCGGGCGCGGTCGCGGGCGCGGGCGCGACGGCTTGGTGCGGGTCGCTGGCGCGACGGCTCGGCGCAGGCGCGGGCGCGGCTGCGGCGGTGGTGCTGCTCGATGCTGGGCGAGAGGAGCTAGGGCGCGGCTGCGGCTCGGTGATGGCACGGTGGCGGAGGCGCGGCGAGACGGCGAGAAAAACGATGGTGGATGAAACGGAAAACTAGATCCAATCGTACGGTTAAAAAGGTGAGATCCGCTTTTTGCGTGATGACCGGACGCAGTGGTCAAATGACCGGACCCGGTGAAGACAGCGTCCGGTCACATTCCAGTAAGCTCCTAGAATGACCGGACGTATCCGATTATCCACGATCGGACGCTGACAGCGTCCGGTTTGACAGAGCCCGGAAATTTGGAACGGATGACCGGACGCGGTGGTGGTTACCGGGACCGGACGAGGTGGTCGGCAGGGGCGCGTCTGGTGTAACGTCTGGTTAGAGGTTTCGAAGAAAAACTTTAGGAATGACCGGACGCGCTGGTGGACGCTAAGACCGGACGCGGTGGTGAAACGGAACCGTATCCGATGCAGCGTCCGGTCCAGCGTCCGGTCGCTGTAAAAAGCTCTTTTTCAAACCGTTTTTCGACGTGACTTCTCCCAATCAAGTTCCAATTCAAAGAGACTCAAATAAACACCAATTGGAACCTGATGTGAGTGACCTCACTCAAACCCTCAAAATTTTCAAAATATTTTGCCTTAGGCTAGTATTATTTTTTAAGAAAATATTCAATAAACACCCGAGGAGCAACGTATGGCCATGCAATAGAGTTTATGAACCCTTGGGAGCTTCAAATGCTCTCTCTATTCATGGACGAACACAGAGGTTACTCAAAGCTAAACCGAAAAGAAACGACAAAGCAACAACCATGCATATGCAATGCAAAACGAGAAAGGAAGGCTAGGTTGCTTGTCAAGTTTGATCCATGGTTAGGCTTTTTCCCACCTCCAAAGGAGGGTTATCGTAACCATGTTAGACAAGTCCTAGATGCATTGCGGCAAAAATAAACATGGCATAAAGTACAATGCAATGCAAGGGACAACACAAGCTCATCTTTTAAAGTTACTAGAATCAAGCACATTTAGTTCACTTCTCAATCTACAAAAGGTAGCCTCATCTAAAGGTTTAGTGAAGATGTCCGCTAATTAATTTTCACTTCTTACACCTTCTAGTGATATATCATTTTTAGCAACGTGATCTCTTAGAAAGTGGTGGCGGATATCAATGTGCTTGGTGCGAGAGTGTTGTATTGGATTATTAGCAATTTTAACCGCACTTTCATTGTCACATAAAGGCGGCACCTTTTCAAGAACAACTCCATAGTCTAGGAGGGTTTGTTTCATGTATAGGATTTGTGCACAATAAGCCCCTGTGGCAATGTATTCCGCCTCGGCGGTGGACAAAGCCACACTATTTTGCTTTTTAGATGACCAAGATACTAAGGATCTCCCAAGCAAATGGCATCCTCCGGATGTGCTTTTTCTATCAATTTTGCAACCGGCATAATCTGAATCGGAGTAGCCAACTAGTCGGAATCTAGCTCCTTTGGGGTACCAAAGTCCAATGCTTGGGGTATACTTAAGATATCTTAGGATTCTTTTTACGGCACTTAGGTGAGGTTCTTTAGGGCACGCTTGAAAGCAGGCACACATGCACACACTAAGCATGATGTCGTGCCTCGATGCGGTAAGGTACAACAAGCTACCAATCATAGAACGGTAAAGAGTTTGATCGATTGGTTTACCTCCCTCATCTAGGTCGAGATGCCCATTTGTTGGTATTGGGGTCTTGATTGGCTTGTATTCTTCCATCTTGAATCTTTTGAGAAGATCCTTGGTATACTTCTCTTGAGAGATAAAGATCCCTTCTCTCATTTGCTTGACTTGAAAACCAAGGAAGAATGTTAGCTCACCAATCATTGACATCTCGAACTCTTTTGACATCAATTCACCAAATTCTTTGCAATAATCTTCATTTGTTGACCCGAAGATAATATCATCAATATAGACTTGACAAATGAAGATCTCTTCATTAAACTTCTTAGTGAATAGTGAGGTATCAACCTTCCCAATAGTGAAGCCCTTCTCAATGAGGAAGTCCCAGAGGCGCTCATACCACGCTCTAGGGGCTTGCTTGAGCCCATATAGCGCCTTGGACAACCTATAAACATGATTAGGATATCTAGGGTCTTACCCGTCATAAACCAGAAATAAAGCGACACCAAGGATCATGCAAGGCTGATATAAAGTGGGGCTAGCTCGACAACATTTTACATAAAAGTTTAATATAGATGATCAATCATTAATGCTTAAGCATCAAGTTAATTATCATTAACCTATCATCTATATTAGAACCTATACTAGAGCACTCACTTTATTAGGAGCAAACAATATTAACCATAGCAGGTATAAATTGAGGCAACATTTCCATCGTGATCCAATTAACCATCAGTTCAATTTAATTGAATCTACGTTGCCGATGCTCAAGTCAAGTGCTCACTAACCGGGAACGACGGCGATTCGAATCGAATTCCTATCTAGCTGGAGGGGTATTTCTAACACTCACCGAGTCACGCCTGGCGAGGGCTGCTCAGGTCACCTTTGGTGTAATTCAGGAGCCGCGGGTCCGACTAATGCCGCATCCCCAAGGGTGACACTCTGCCAGGTGCTAGGGACTCTAACCCCCCCTTGGACTCACGCCAATGTCCCCAAGCACAACGTTTCTCTCCTCCAAGATGCGACCTACTAGTCGATTCCCGGCCTGAACTGTATTACTCGGATTCGCGGTCAAAACGACTTATCCGGCCAACTAAGTGTTAGACTACGTTCCACATGACTCAAGGACGTACATCGAATCGGTCCTTAAATGACTCAGACGGGGATAGATCCACACCCAAGACCTCCATGCCTTGTTGCTTCACTATCGTCATCCCGCCCGGTCTCATTTTATTTTATTAACACATGGTTTCATTCCACGATAGCACATATAGCCAACCGTGCCATATATGAATATCCCTATATCTCGCAGGTGACAGAAAATCACCTGACTTCTACCGCTTAAAGCAGGGCTAAGCATCTACTCGATCCTAGTCTATGTAGGATTCAAGGATTCATATATCTGGATAAGGAATGATATAATGCAGCAAGGTTTTCAACCAACTCCTACCACTTAATGCAACAATACTTATAACATATATAGAATTAATTGCTTTGAAGGTAGGAGGCTTATAATGCTCCGGGGCTTGCCTGGGATCCGACACAAGTCAGTGGTTGTCAGATGACACTCGCTTGGCGAGCACCTCCCATCTATCACTTGTCCGGTCCTTCTATCTTCGGGATGGATCCACCAACTCCATCTTCGGGTTTGGCTCCACATCTCGTCCTTTACGTGATGCATCTAGCGTACCTAGATGAGATGCAAGATGCAAGTCTATGAATACATGGAAATACAATGAATGATGCATCACACACTAAACAAGGCAAGTACAAGGTTATACTAAATACACATAAGCGCTTCACATTGCTTAATTAAACATCACACGACCTATCATGCTAAGATAGCAAGGAAAACAATACCAAACATGACACAATATTTACAAAGTCTCAGGTGTACTAACTTCATCACCAAGGACATGAATCACACTTAACAACAAGCAAGCAAAGTAACCAAACATCCATGTATTTTCAACAATTCTGGACATACATGTAGTAGCTGAGTAAATCAATCATATCTGGAGTTCTACAAATCCAAATGACTTGCAAGAAGACATTATGGAAAGCTTATGAAGTTGTCTATAATTCATTTAATATCACATAAGCCTGATTCCTAAGTTTAGTAGGTCTAAAAGATGAAACTACAAAATCTGGTCTGCTCCAAACGACCAAATTTGGGATCTGACTTTAAACAGCTATAACTCAAAAACTAATTAGCCAAATACCACCAAATTTTAACACAAGATAGATACATGAATTATATACAACTTTGCAATAGACAAGATTCTCAGAAAACATCATTATCATGGGGTAATCTACATTTCCCCCAGAACTGTCCAGAAACTAATAATTGCAAGAAATAAATATTAACATATGTTGCAAACATATAATTGTGCAAAACAAACTTTATTAACATGTCACACATGACTAATGAACACCAGAAAACATAGTGTCCAATACTAAATAATTTCTTTTAATACATTTTCTTAATTTACTTAGATAATTAGGTGAAATTATGAACACCTATCAAAATTGCACAATAAATCCTACCAAAATTACAGTGGCCTACATATGCTCTCAGTAGTCTACTGTCCAAATTTCAAGCCATTTGGACATATATATCAACCTCTATGAAAAAGACAAATGGATATTGCAATAAATCATGTGAGAGCAAGATACACTAATAACTCACTCATATAACAACTAAAATTCATGAAATTTTTACCACACATCAAATATCACATAAGTAGCATGCCACAAAAATTTCACTTCATTTAGAGCTCTATATTTGCAGTTATGAAAATGACAAATACAACTAGCGTTGAAAATCTAGTTGCATAAATCTATTTTTATAGCTAAAATATTAAACTAAAACATGACATATTATAGATCTACTGCATAGATAATTTTATAAGGATTCCAAAAAGTCCTCATTTGCTATTTTACGAATTTCCTATGATTTACTATGAATTTCTAAAAATCAGCAAAAACTACCACAACTAGGTCCTTTAGGTACTATTCATATGAGTCTGTCGGTGTGCACTTAGACCCCTGACTTTAGTCGAATTTGAGCGCGAGGTCCCTAGTCGGGATTTACAGCGAGGGGTCGCCGGAGCTTGCTGCTCCGGCCGGAGGAGGCCACGCCGACGGCAATGGAGTGGCGGCGGAGTACGGGGTGGCCCTCTCGCACCCGCTGGTATGCTCAGCTTCACCTGAGGCGGACCAAGGCGGCTCAGCCATATGAGCGGAGCAGGACGGCGGCAACTGCTCCGCCGGCGAGGAGCGGCAGCGGCGAGCGATGCTGTCGGAGGGGGCTGGTGGCGGCGGCGCGGACTGTAGAACGCGATTACGTGGTTGGCTCGGGCAAAGGAGGACGAATAGCGCTGCTGTGGAGCTCCGCAGTGGCCGGCAATGGCGGTCGCGTCCGTGGCCGCCATCAGCAGCGCGAGCGAGGGAGATGGGGAGCGCGAAGAGAGGGCAAGCGAGTGAGAGGGAGCAGCTCCAGGCACTTCTCCACGTCGAGGCGAGGGCGAGGAGGTGGCAGGAGCATGCAGCAGTGGCACAGACGCGCGTCGGCCATGGGGGGCGCGCTGCTCTGCATGGTCACCACGTCCGGGACACGCGGCGTGTGGTGAAGTGGCCGGCGTGGGGCACCGTTTTGGGCTGCTTACAGGCCGAATCATCGAATGGGACAAAAACAAAGTTTGACGCCCACGTGAAGCTCTCCAACTTTTATTGAGGCACTTAGGTCATTAGGGCAATAGATTAGCAGATAATTAGTGACCAACATGGTAGTGTCAGCGCATTGACAGTGCTGAGCAAAAATCCAACTTGATGGTCAAAACGAAGTCAAACTGATGCCATCTTTTTACATGCTTTTCTCCATAATGTCTACTCCAACTTTTGTATTTGCCTCCACTTGATTTGCTTAACAAAAATTGGAGAACGTGGAATGCCAATGTCGAAGACACTGAAATCGGGGTTTTAAAATTGCTAAGTGTTGGAAACAGTCCAAATTCTGACTTGTGGGCCCTTTTTGAGCATGTTCCACATATTTACATGACTTGACTCTTAAACAAAGTTTGTTCCTTATAAAATTCTCTACAACTTTGTAAAAGGATGCATAGTCAGGTAAAGCTTTTAGGTCACACTTTTGAAATGGTCAAACAAAAGCGTTCCAAGGTCCACACATGGTCAACCATCACTTAGAGACACAATTAGTCAACATGGTCAACATGAACATTGTTCCATTAAGTGTCCTAAGTGTAGTTAAGGTGTTGTAGAGGCCAAACATACCCACCATGCATAGGTTGCACAAAAGTGTAGGCCTCACAAGTATTGAAACATAGAAATCACTATAATTGTAGTGCTTGTTTCAAGGCCATATTTCAATTGTTTCATGTGTTGTTGTAAGGTACATGCTACACATGCTTCCCTAGGTTGTTCCACATGTTGCAAAGGTTTGTTGCACATGTTGCATTTGTATGTTTCATAAACACTAGTTCCCATGGGATGTAAGGCAGGTTTTAGTTATAATCTAAACAAGCATATAACTTATCATTTTATGTGATTTTTTGATTCCAAACTTCATGAAACTTTTCCAGGGATCAATATAGATAGGATGTGATGTGAGACACATGAAGATATTGCCATAACACCATCCAATCCTATATCTTTGAAAATGGCCTATATGTAAAACAAAAGAGTAACATCCAACTTTAGGTCAGGCTCATCTCCATAGGTTGACCTCGACATTGTCATCTCCACATAATCTATCATGTTTGAGCTCAAACCCACTGCTTAGTGAGTGCCAAACACCTGGGGTGTTACAGCCCTCCCCCCTTAAAAGAATCGCGTCCCGAGATTCGGAATGGAAGACCTTTTTAAGGAAGAGAGGCATGTTATCTAGTTCCCATCATCTTCTATAGCATTCGGCTACAAAGCTTTGACATTGGTGGAACTAATTTGGTCAAGGCACTTTCTGATACTTACTCTTTATGGTAAAATTTGCCTGAAGAATTTCCTTCATTGACTTCTATGAAGCATTGTTATTTTGGGAGGAATTCCCAGATAGCACATTACTGCATTCTCAATGTACAGAGATCATTTGGTCCATGGGCGACCACTCACAAGTATCTGATTCTTTAATGAACTTAACATGGTCCGTATGAACTTTACACTAGACCGAAATCTTCAGAAGTATACTCGTTGAAATGACTCTATGGTCACAAAGTTTGAAAAGTAGCCCTCTACCAGAATGGCTTGAGCGCAACCTTCCAAATGTGGTGAGATCATAGATGACAAATATCCTCTGAGGTTATAGGATACTGACTAACCAATAGACAGGGTCTATGTTGGTCGTAAATGTTCAATCACTCAGATATCAACTAATGGAAAACTACTTACTATTCCATGCGTGCAGTTCTCTTTCTCTGATGACAACACTGTATTATCTGAGTCTGTCGAGGGGTTAGTGAATGTGGTAGCTGACTCTGTCGGCTTCGTATTTCTGCCAACAGCTATCTAAAAGATTCTTTTATCCAAAGACAATAGTTATCTGGGTTGAAGCAGATGCAACCTCTTGGGTAAAAACATTTATAAGGTACCAGAGTATGTCATCATTGGAAAATCATTCCCAAAGAAAGATGTAGCGAGGCCTTAAGGACAACAAAAGTTGTAACATTTACTAAACCGCGGGAAGTAGTCTACCACCAAGCGATTGAGTAAAATTTTCCTTGGTGACTTAGTTGTACGGTAAGTTGAGTTGACTTGCAACATAACAACTTTGTCAGGCCAACTATCACCTTGAGGCTTCCTTTTTAGGGTCAAACAATAGCTCTAAGATGGGAAACCTGTTGTTTGACACTTTTCAAATTACTTTTGATTTGTGATGGTATAAATTGATTTGTAGAAACCAAGGTTGCTCGTACATTGGGGATACGAGAAAGCAAAAGCAATTGAAAGAGTGTAAAGTAGTATCTGTGAGACCTCAAAAGGGCCATCCAACAGTAGATCTCGACTATTAATTTACATACCAATTCGAGGATGCACACGCTTTGAACTTGCGGGTTACTTTTGCAAGGCAAAACGCATACTTTCCCTACTTCTTCACCTTAGCTGATAGAACACCTTGCACTATCTGTGTGATTGTCCAAGATGGAAATGACTTGGTCGCAATGGCTCTAGAAGATAGAGTATCACTCTAGTTATTGGCTAATTGACTAACTTCTTGTTGGTTATTACTCTGTAAGACATAGCCTTCGTAGCTACCAAAGAGTCGTTACCTAGTTGGAGATTAACCTTCCTAATGGTAACTAATTAGTTGTCTCTCAACACTAAAAAGTTCTAAATCTTCATTCTTGATCACAATAATTGTGGTTGATACAAAGCAGATGGTTGCCATCGAAGTCAGCAGATACGGAGTCTCACCAGAGATGGTTGATATCAATGTTATGGTCATTATGCATACAAAGGTTAAAACTTGCTTAATGTGATGATCGAGTCTTATCCAACGGATGACTTGTCCAGTAGTAAGTGTTGTGTGTCATTTTTATCCAATAGAGATAAGAAATGTTGCTCACTAGATGGGGGTCATCAGTATTGGGACAACTAAGTAGAGTCGCTTATCTACCACCTATTGCAGTTTGTTAAAGTTTATGTCGGTGACCTGTTCTTCAAAGGTTATCCTCTTAGCAACTTCAGAAGGAAACTCCACTACTTTTGGTCTAAGATATGGATCTTACGATATGATATGGAGAGATAACCAAGGAAGAGTTCACCTGAGAATAACACGTTGATGTTGTTCCGTAATGGATCATGACGAGAGACCACGATACCAGCGCGTGCCGAGCAGCACAACCTTGTGTCGGCCGCCCATAGGAGGCTCTCGGTTTCGTCGTGGCACCGTTAGTTGCCACTCATAACACCATTACCGATCACACCACCAAGGTGAAATTTCAAGTGACACAATTTGGGTGGTAAAACAAGCATTATACAAGGGGGAATAGCAAGCAAAGGTAGTCACAAGGTTTAGAATCAACAGGGAAGCTATTCGTAGATCAAAACACCTCATAAGAGAACATAGCTCAATTGTCGAATGCGTCTAAGCACGAGATTGTTGCTTAATTCCACTCACACTTAGTGTTCACCAAAGTGAGGACAAAATGAAAGATTACCACAAGATTTGGTCATGTTGGACCACAACCTGAGATCAAGACTGGTAAACATCTCGAGACTTGAGAAGGTTGGGGACGGATTAAGCAAATTTCAAGGCGAAAACCGATATGTAGTCATAGATTGAGTTGATAAGGTAGATGCATAAATTTGCAAGCACATGATTTAGAGGCCATAGCAGAGATACATTGTGTCACACTAGCTAACCTTTGGGAGAGGAATCCGGAAGGTCCAACATGGATTTGGGTACGGTCTCCACAACTGGCAGCGTACGAACCATGGTCAAAGGCTAGCGTTGGTGGAAGTTAACTTGGTTGGTCAGTCAACAAGGGTCTTCACAAAAAGGGTTGCAGAACACCCATGGCTTATGCAAATATATAGGAGAACTAAACTTTGGGCTTTTGGTCAAGCAAAGGCATGGATACAAACATTCAAGGCAAGTAACCACGGCTACAAGATCAGACTACTAAGAGAGAGAACCTAACTAGAGACGACAACCATGCGATTACGTAACGTGAACGTTGTTCTTAGGATAAAGCTATTCGACACTCGTATACTCCCCGAGGACAATGAGGTGACAACTATGGCACTAATTAGATAACAAGCATACATATAAACATGTAATCCTAGTAGCTCTAAACTTTGTTACCTTAGACCAACATGAATTTAATTCATTCATGAGAATCCATAATTACTTAAGTGAGGTCTAAAGCATTTGCAATTGCTGGTATGATCAACATATCCACCACTTGGCTAAACTAGAGGGCATCTATAGGTTCAAGCATGTAGCCACACTTATTTCTAGTAAGGCTAATCACATGTTTTTCACAAGCAACATGGAGCAAGGCATTCTTGTTTTACTCCATACAAGGAAGATAGTGTACCACATCAATCACAAATTACTTACTATAGAACAAGGTGAGAGGAGCATAGCTATGCATAAATCAATAATCAGGATGATGCATGCTTCGTCCTATTCGTCCTCACAAGATTGCCAACCTAAGATGGCGATCACGTTCTATGTCGGTGGCATAACACGTACTCTCTCGATATATAGCTAGTCGTCAGCTATATTTGACTTACGCATTTGTAGTTAGCGTACCTGCAGAAAAGTTTCATTGCAGCCCAACAATTCCCCAATATATGGCACACAATGAAAGCAGTAAGTAAAATTTTTAAGTACTCCCATATACATATGCCCCTGTATATATATATATGTAGCACCAAAACTACCTGAATCATTCGATCACCCACAATTAAGTACCTTCATATATACATGTGTGTAACATGTAAATAATCCAGTAACCAAAACTAGCTCTCCCCTAGACCGAGGGTTGGACGGTCATGCTCTCACAACTCACACTTACCTGAGCGTAGGTGCGATGTTGCATAAAAGTAAACTAACGACATATATGGCTATTTCATATATGAAGGCTACCTCTAATCTGACACATGGGTAGCATAGTGTGGGAGAGTTATCACACATACATACCTTGGCAAGGGCGTAGATGCATAAATGAAAAACCCCCAAGTTAGTACTTATATAAGCCACCTAATAATCCTTATATGGGCATAAGGAAATTGACCACTGGCATACTTAGGTTTAGAATTCAGATTTCACAAACCTATATATAGCTATAAGTTGATAAAACTGATTTTATAAAACAAAACCTTTGTTTTAAATACACATATGACATGTTTAATGTTGAATCTTGCTCTGATGCCAGCTGTAACAGAACCGACCAAATTATAAGAGCATAAGTACAAAAACAATCACCGGAGTGATCAAATTCTCGCACTTGAGCCCATATAACTCCGGTAGTCCAATGAAATCACGAGGGATTTCAAACCAACCAACATACAAGCCAAGATCGTAGTGATTCAACATAACCAGTCACATGTTACATCCATTTCACAAGTAATTCAATATACATCGGAGTTCAACATAGTTATTACAACTTAAGTTCAAAAGTAGCGGAAGCAAAGTAATTTGAAACTAACATTATTCTTATTTTAAATACATGCCAGTACCACGGTCGACTTCCAACAAAAGCATTAAAGATAAGGTAAATAAGAAGGATCATGCCCATGATCACACTCTGCCACAAGGCAGGAGTGAAGGGTCGAGATGGCGGACTAGAGGGGGGGTGAATAGTCCTTTCTAAAAATAATCGTGTCGGCAAACCGAAACAAATACGGAATTAAAACTATCGGTCTAGCCAAGACTATACCCCTCTATCTAAGTTCACAAGCACCTCACAAAAGATTCTAATTATGTAACTAAGGTGCTTTCCTTAGCAAGAGCTCTCCTAAACAATTCTAGAGCAAGGTCACACAAACCTATGCACTAGTACTTTAGCAAAGCCGGGGAGCTCCTACACAAATCTAGTAAGCAAAAGCACGAAGCCACCTATGCTCACTAGCAATGCTCAATAGCAAGGCAACTAATGCCAAACTAGAGAGCGCAAATTACTTAGCTACACAAACTAAGCAATATGACTAACAAGGTTACACAAACCAAATTAGCCACGCAACGGGAGCTACTTCTATGCTACACAAGCAAGAAGGTAACTAGCTAACTACACAAGCAAACTAGTTACAAGAGCAACTACACAAGCACAAATATATGAATGTAAATACAAGCTTGTGAATCGAAAGCAAACCACCGAGAAGATGTACACAATGTTGACACGGCGGTTTTTCACCGAGGTTCACTTGGTTGCCACCAAGCTAGTCCCCGTTGTGGCGATACACCCACTTGATGGATCACGAGCTAATTGACTATCAAGAGTCAAACCCTCAGCGGGTGCTGCACATCCACTCTCAAGATGGGGATCCTCCAAGCCACGAGCTTTACTAGAGTTGCTCTTCGCGATCCCCGCGGGGTGAGCACAATCCCCCTCACAAATCCTCCTCCGGAGCCACGCACAATCTCCACGCGTGCTTCAACGGAGTCGCAAGCCACCAAGCCATCTAGGAGGTGGCAACCTCCAAGAGTAACAAGCACCACCGGCTTGCAACACGATCACCTAGTGCCACTCGATGCAATCCTCTCGATGCAACGCACTAGAATCGCTCTCTCACTCGATCCGATGAACACTATCAAGCATGAGTGAGTTAGAGGGCTTCCAAGCACTACCACATAAGCCACCAAGGCCAAAGTGTGCTCCGCTACCGGCCACGGCCGGCCAAGGCATCTATTTATAACCCCACGGTCAAATAGAGCCGTTACCCCTTCACTGGGCAGATTTCGGGACGACCGGACGCGCTGGTCGAAACTGACCGGACGCGCCCAACCGCGTCCGGTCGCCCTGCGACGTCCACGTGTCCCTCAAATTTCAAATGCGACCGTTAGATCCTCCAACGGTCACTGCGCGCCAACGGTCAAAACCTATGACCGGACGCGCTTCTCATAACGACCGGACGCGCCGGTCCCGATGATCGGACGCGCCTGTCGAACGATCGGACGCGCCGATCGCACTGACCCACGCGCCCGCGACGCAACGACCGGACGCGCTCCTTGCGATGACCGGACGCGACAGTGCCCGCGTCCGGTTAGAGTCCAGTAAGCTCCTTCAACGATCGGACGCGTCCGATCAAGTGTGACCGGACGCGCCTCGCGTCCGATCGTACTTAGTTTCCTCTGGACACCTGACCGGACGCGCCAGTCCCGCGAGTGACCGGACGCGCCGGTTGCAAACCCTAGCACCCGCGCCTGCGCTGTACTGACCGGACGCGTCCGGTCATACCATGACCGCGTCCGGTGCAGCGTCCGGTCACCTCTGTGACCTCCGTTCGCCTCCGTTTCTTTTCCGACTTCCGGCGTAGTGGAAAATAGGCATTTCAACTTCTCAAAAACGCCTGAATCCCGCGCTCGCAGAGCTCGGCGGGAGGGAGAGAGGAACCCAAATCCTCTCTACCGCTTAAACTTCATCGCCTTCGTAAATATGCCAACACCAACAAGTGACCACCACCTTGTGCACGTGTGTTAGCATTTTCATAATCATTTTACCGAAGGAGTTAACCACTCAACTTGCCACGCCACTCGATCCTAGCAACGATGCATAGTTAGATCACATGAGTGGCACTAGATGACCGATATGCAAACAAGTTTGCCCCTCTTGATAGTACGGCCATCTATCCTAAACCCGGTCATAAACTTCTCTACACACCTATGACCGGTGAAATGGAAATGCCCTAGGTTATACCTTTGCCTTGCACATTCCACTCCATCTCCTCCGACGTTGATGCAACACATGCACCAACCAATCACCAAATGATATGATCCACTTCATATCATCACATGACCGTATTGATTCATCGATCTTGACCTCACTTGCTCTTCACCGTTGCGTCGGTCCATCGGCGCCAAGTCTTGCTCAAGCTTCACCACCTCGCGGTCCATCGCTCCAAAGCCTCCGACTTGCCCTTCACACTTGCAACCGGTCCATCAAGTCAAGCCTCATCTTGATCTTTGCCACCTTGGTCACATGACTCCATGTCATGTCTCATATGCAATGAGCTCCTTCATAACACAATCATCTGTGGACTAATTCTCTGTGTATCTCACATAACCACATATTAGTCCACCTAAGTTGTCACTCAATTACCAAAACCAAACAAGGACCTTTCAATCTCCCCCTTTTTGGTAATTGATGACAACTCTATAAAGATATGGAAATTAAGTTCTTTTGGACTTTATGCCACTTATCCAACATTTAAGCTCTATGTTAGGATTTGGATAAGCACCATAAAATCCGACTTGGTAGTGATAACCCTCCCTACATATGTGCTCAAATGGTTTGGTTTCAAGCTTGCACATATGCATAAATATGAAATTTGTGGGAGGGTTAGCACTACTAAGTGATGCTAAGGTGTATAGAATAAACCTTTGTAGTTCGATACCATTTGATAGCTCGATACCATTTGAAAATCACAAGTTTGCCATCATCCTTAGCATCATGAGTAGCTAGACATCAAAAACACTAGAAACCCCGTGAGATCAACATTATAAGTAAGGTTCTAGTTTTTCATGATAAACACAAGTCTAGCTATCATCCTATGCATGCTAGTTATCATATCATCATTCAAGTTCTATAACTAGCATACACCACACAAGCATGCATGTTAAATAAAAACTTATGCAATGCTAGCAAGCACATGAATATGCACAAGTCAAATGCAACCAATCAATGTTCATGAGCTTGCTCCCCCTACTTGTGTGCTTCTCTTGTCCAAGAATTTTGATCCTTCTCTTTTCTTCATTGTTGCTCCCTCTTTGTCCATTTCCATGTCCAAACCCCATCTTCTCATGATGTCCCCAAACCCCTCTCTTGGTGCATTGACATATCTTTGTTCCAACTTCTCCCCCTTTGTCATCAATTTCCATAAAGGGTGTATTTCTCATTGATGCAAAGGCTTGCATTGGGGTAGATGGTTGAGACTTGAATATTGCGTTGTTGATGGACATCACCGCACATGTTGGAATGACTTTACTTGTATGTTGCTCTTGAGATACCACTTAGGATCTTTGACCTTGATACCATTAGGTGGGGCTCCTCCCCCTATGTCATAGCATGGGTCATTCACTTGATAATCTTGAGCTCTTGTGTGTGAGGGAACTTTCTTCATTTGATGATCACTTAAAGTTAAGCATCACTTGTGGAACCACCGTCGTGTATAAATGATACCATGTGTAGAAATACCACAAATAAGTGTGTGATACCAATTTGAAGAATCCTCTATTATGGAACCACTTGTAGGATTTGTCAATATGATCTTTTCTTGAACATTTGCTATCTTTATGAGTACCATTTGTAGGATATCACTTGTAGATCATGATCTAGACACCACTTGTAAATACCAATTGAAGGAATATTTTGAGTCTAGATACCATTTGAAACACCCTAGATATCCATTTGCATTGTTGTCTTGTGCTTGTACCCATATCACTGTCATGAGCTTCTAGTATGACTTGAACTAAGTTGATATGCCTAAGATTCTAAGTCCGGTTTGATCCAATGACAAGCTTCTTCACTCCTCATACTAAGGGTTATCTTGCCAATGTTGTACTTGTCACTTGTTAGCAATCAAACTAGATCAAGTACTTGGGTTCACTAGCTCATGAACAAATTCATACACATACCACTAGATCATTTAAATAATTCAAGCAATAGTGGTAGGCTATGAATTTAAATATTTCATTTGTTATGCATGATCCTAGTAAGCATGTACTATATGCACTAATCGCATACTAGTAAGGGATGAAATGATCATGCACATTACAATGATACCTTTGTTATATTGGAGTAGAGGATAGTCACATAGATTCCAATTCATTACTCCAATAGCAATGTGAAGTCCAATTTATAAGCTTGGTGAAGACCAATCATTATAGAGAAATCCATTCTTCACCCATATGAAATGAGAACCACTAATAATCAAGTGCATTATCTCTTGTTGTGGTTGGCTTGCTTTTTCTCTTTGATCAATGCTTGCGTGAGAGAAGTACTTATGATACCAATTTTATAACCATGACTAGCTCTCTTTTGGGTGTTGCTTGCTTTTCTTGATCAACCCTATTGATTGCTTCAATTAAGCATCTCAAATGTCCCTTGAATTCATCACTTCCATGTTAGCCTTCCAAGCCGGTGCTCGGTTTACCCACCCATGGGCGGCAAGCCCCCTCAGCAGGGAGAAGTGACCTCTCTCCAAAGAACCATCCTTGACACTTACTTGAATTGCCTTTGATTGATTGATCTATGGACTTAACTTGATGAGTAACCTTGAATTATTCTTTAAGTCCTTTTCTTTCTACTAAATGATCTCCAATCATTACTAGAACTTGAACCTCATCTTCATCTTGAGTTTGATCTTCATTTTCAAATTTGAGTACCAAATTTGTACACTAGGTACATTCCACAATCAATGTCCTTGTACTCATTTCTTGTCATGCTTTTAGATCAAGTCAAAACCAAATTTAGGTGCCTCAAACACTTATAAATATGTTTCCAACTTGAGGACCTTTCACTTAAAGTGACTCTAGATCAATCCAATAATTGTCACTTTTCTGGCAGATTCTGTACCCTTCAAGGAATAATTCATATCTCCCAATATACAGATCCAAATGCCATAAAATTTGGTGGAGATGTGATTCACTAAGTCATCTAGCAGCTGTAAAAATTTGAGATTCATTTGACATATAGATTGCTACCAGATTTCAAATCTTCCACCACTGCTACATGCTGAAAACTGCTGCACTATAGCTGACAAGATGTACTCCAAAGCCGAAGCATCTCTTATCCAATTCTCATGAAATTTGTACAGCATCTTATAACATAAGTCTAGAGCATGCACACCAAAATTCATGCCAATCCAAGTAGATTTGATCATCCAAACTCAGACTTGATCACTGCTAGCTCAGATTTTTAACTTTGGACAGATTTCAATACATTGAGCAATACTTCATCAAATATGAATCAAACTTGAAACTAACTTGTTTGAATACTTTCACAAGACATATATCCATTCAATTCACTTACTAAATGTCATCTCATGAATTTATCCAACACAAATCAATCCAAATTTGATTGCTAGGCATTTAATCCATTCAATCATCTCATAGCAAGCAACATTGCATATATATCCAATTCAATCAACTCATATGCACCCAAGTGAAATGATCAACAAGAGATATACCTTGGTTGGCTCATGATCATCCAATAGCAAGCTTTTCAACTTGAATATTTGCAAGCCATCAAATATATCCAATAAATCACCACAATCTTTAATATTGCACTTGTATGTTGTAGCACTTGGACTTCACTTATTTTGACTTGGCATTGGGATTGGATATGCATTGAGCTTCATAACTTGACTCAATATATGATAAACAAAATGAAACCAATTGAATCAAGCCTCCAATGCCGATGGTACCTACAAACAATCATCCACTCTTTGATGGTACCCAAACAAGTTTGGGTCCTCTCAAGTTAGGTGCAACATACTTAGGCAAAGCCTTAGTATGGGTAGCGGGATGTTTTGCAATTCCAACCAATGAGGTACCATTGCCATCCTTTCTAAGCATGTTAGTATCATTAATTGAACTAGGCTTAGAATTATTACCTAGGGGACATGAATGAGCCATGTGTCCCCTTTCCCGGCATGAATAGCATCTTCTCTTTGGTTGAGCCTTTTCTTGCTTGCTCATGTGATGCTCTTCATTGCCTTGCCTCTCATGAGTTTCTTGAGCATTCTTCTCAAGCTTGGTAGGACACCCCGAGGCAAAGTGTCCCATATCTTCACACTTGAAGCACTTGATGTGAGCCAAATCTCTCTTCTTATCTTGAATCTTGCTCATCATCTTGGCATCTTGGATTTGCATTGGATGCCTTCCTCTTCCACCCCTTCTTGTTTTCTTCTTCTTCTTCAAGTCACCATCATCATCCTTGTGGTTGATCTTGACTTGAGATTGGGGTGTGGTTTCTTGCTCAACTTGTGGCTTTGGTTGAGGCTCTTTTTGTTGCTTCACTAGTTTCTTGGTTGGGCACATTGAGGTGAGATGACCCAAAGTGCGACACTTGAAGCACTTGACATGCTTGAGCCTCTCTTCTTCTTTCTTCAACTTGAGCTTTTCTTCATTAGGGCAACCAATTGCAAGATGTCCCATTTCATGGCATTTAAAGCACATAAAATGAGAGAGCTTCTCTTGTTCTTGCTTCTTTATCTCTCTTTCATATCTTCTCTTCCCCCATCTTTTGCCTTTGATATTGCTCTTGTTGAAGCCAATGCCGCTCATGTCACCGTAGCTTCTTTTGTTGTTCAACATGTGCTCAAAGGTGACTTTTGAGTTGTAGCACCTCTCTAACTTGTTGCTCAAATTCTTCACTTCATTTTTGAGCTCAGTGTTCTCCTTCAAAAGGTTAGTCTCACAAGACATAGAAGTAGAACAAGCATATATATGTGAAGAACATGGCATAGCTAATAAGTCATCACAAGAGGTGGATACATGCTTTCTCCCTACATCACATGGGTTAGTCACATTTTGCAATTGATCATTTGATCCATGTGATGAGCTCTCATTATTTTTAATTTTCTTTAATAACATCTTAAAGAGAGAAGCATGTTCTTGTACCAAATTATCATGAGCAACACTATGTTCCTCATGAGACAATTTTAGCTCCTCATGTGAACAAGTAGTAACATAAAGTAGATGCTTTTGTTGTTCACATGTGGTTTTTAGAAATGAGTTTTCATTTTCCAATTTCATGGTTTTAGCTTTCTCATTTTCTAAAGACATGTTCATGCTAGCAAGTCTACTAACAAGCTCATCATATGAATCAACATGATCAATCACATTATCATTTGATACCTTTGTGTCACCTAGTGACATGAAGCAATGTGATGTAGTGGATGGGCTTGTAGTAGCATCATCAAGGCCCGAGCATGAACCAACGTTGTCACCATCAAGTGTGCTTGGGGTAGAAACATCACTTGCAACACTTGATGCATCATCACCATTCTTGTCAAGTGAACTTGTGGTAGATCGATCATCATCATCACTTGACCATGAGGTGGAGCAATCCTCTACAACCACCGTGTTGTGGTCATGCTCAATATCATCATGTGCAACCTCCTTGGGCTTGACATCATTGTCATCATCGGTGATAGCTCCATATTTTTCATTGAGATAGGCCCATATCTCATGAGCAGATTTGAGGTCCATGATCTTACCAAAGATGCTATCATCCAAAGATCTATACATGATGTTAGTAGCTTGGATGTCAAGATCTAGGCATTTCTCTTGTGCTTGAGTTAGATTATCTTCATCCACCACATGAGAAAAGCCTACATCTACCATCCACCACATTTGAGGGCAAATAAACTTAAAATTGCATATCATCCAATTTTTCCACCGTGCAAAGTGTGTGCCATCAAACATGTGAGGACAATCAACATCTAGTCCATATTCCGCCATCCTCTCGGGTCGGTGAAGACCACAAATGAGAGACCGGGCTCCGATATCAATTGAAGGGTCGAGATGGCGGACTAGAGGGGGGGTGAATAGTCCTTTCTAAAAATAATCGTGTCGGCAAACCGAAACAAATGCGGAATTAAAACTATCGGTCTAGCCAAGACTATACCCCTCTATCTAAGTTCACAAGCACCTCACAAAGATTCTAATTATGTAACTAAGGTGCTTTCCTTAGCAAGAGCTCTCCTAAACAATTCTAGAGCAAGGTCACACAAACCTATGCACTAGTACTTTAGCAAAGCCGGGGAGCTCCTACACAAATCTAGTAAGCAAAAGCACGAAGCCACCTATGCTCACTAGTAATGCTCAATAGCAAGGCAACTAATGCCAAACTAGAGAGCGCAAATTACTTAGCTACACAAACTAAGCAATATGACTAACAAGGTTACACAAACCAAATTAGCCACGCAACGGGAGCTACTTCTATGCTACACAAGCAAGAAGGTAACTAGCTAACTACACAAGCAAACTAGTTACAAGAGCAACTACACAAGCACAAATATATGAATGTAAATACAAGCTTGTGAATCGAAAGCAAACCACCGAGAAGATGTACACAATGTTGACACGGCGGTTTTTCACCGAGGTTCACTTGGTTGCCACCAAGCTAGTCCCCATTGTGGCGATACACCCACTTGATGGATCACGAGCTAATTAACTATCAAGAGTCAAACCCTCAGCAGGTGCCGCACATCCACTCTCAAGATGGGGATCCTCCAAGCCATGAGCTTTACTAGAGTTGCTCTTCGCGATCCCCGCGGGGTGAGCACAATCCCCCTCACAAATCCTCCTCCGGAGCCACGCACAATCTCCACGCGTGCTTCAACGGAGTCGCAAGCCACCAAGCCGTCTAGGAGGTGGCAACCTCCAAGAGTAACAAGCACCACCGGCTTGCAACACGATCACCTAGTGCCACTCGATGCAATCCTCTCGATGCAACGCACTAGAATCGCTCTCTCACTCGATCCGATGAACACTATCAAGCATGAGTGAGTTAGAGGGCTTCCAAGCACTACCACATAAGCCACCAAGGCCAAATTGTGCTCCGCTACCGGCCACGGCCGGCCAAGGCATCTATTTATAACCCCACGGTCAAATAGAGCCGTTACCCCTTCACTGGGCAGATTTCGGGACGACCGGACGCGCTGGTCGAAACTGACCGGACGCGCTCAACCGCGTCCGGTCGCCCTGCGACGTCCACGTGTCCCTCAAATTTCAAATGCGACCGTTAGATCCTCCAACGGTCACTGCGTGCCAATGGTCAAAACCTATGACCGGACGCGCTTCTCATAACGACCGGACGCGCCGGTCCCGATGACCGGACGCGCCTGTCGAACGACCGGACGCGCCGATCGCACTGACCCACGCGCCCGCGACGCAACGACCAGACGCGCTCCTTGCGATGACTGGACGCGACAGTGCCCACGTCCGGTTAGAGTCCAGTAAGCTCCTTCAACGATCGGACGCGTTCGATCAAGTGTGACCGGACGTGCCTCGCGTCCGATCGTACTTAGTTTCCTCTGGACACCTGACCGGACGCGCCGGTCCCGCGAGTGACCGGACGCGCCGGTTGCAAACCCTAGCACCCGCGCCTGCGCTGTACTGACCGGACGCGTCCGGTCATACCATGACCGTGTCCGGTGCAGCGTCCGGTCACCTCTGTGACCTCCGTTCGCCTCCGTTTCTTTTCCGACTTCCGGCGTAGTGGAAAATAGGCATTTCAACTTCTCAAAAACGCCTGAATCCCGCGCTCGCAGAGCTCGGCGAGAGGGAGAGAGGAACCCAAATCCTCTCTACCGCTTAAACTTCATCGCCTTCGTAAATATGCCAACACCAACAAGTGACCACCACCTTGTGCACGTGTGTTAGCATTTTCATAATCATTTTACCGAAGGAGTTAACCACTCAACTTGCCACGCCACTTGATCCTAGCAACGATGCATAGTTAGATCACATGAGTGGCACTAGATGACCGATATGCAAACAAGTTTGCCCCTCTTGATAGTACGGCCATCTATCCTAAACCCGGTCATAAACTTCTCTACACACCTATGACCGGTGAAATGGAAATGCCCTAGGTTATACCTTTGCCTTGCGCATTCCACTCCATCTCCTCCGACATTGATGCAACACATGCACCAACCAATCACCAAATGATATGATCCACTTCATATCATCACATGACCGTATTGGTTCATCGATCTTGACCTCACTTGCTCTTCACCATTGCGTCGGTCCATCGGTGCCAAGTCTTGCTCAAGCTTCACCGCCTCGCGGTCCATCGCTCCAAAGCCTCCGACTTGCCCTTCACACTTGCAACCGGTCCATCAAGCCAAGCCTCATCTTGATCTTTGCCACCTTGGTCACATGACTCCATATCATGTCTCATATGCAATGAGCTCCTTCATAACACAATCATCTGTGGACTAATTCTCTGTGTATCTCACATAACCACATATTAGTCCACCTAAGTTGTCACTCAATTACCAAAACCAAACAAGGACCTTTCAAGGAGCCAACCAACTCTTGCAGTCGCAATGATACATCACAACCTGCAACAAGTGGGGATAAAACCCTGAGTACGACAAAGTACTCAGCTAGACTTACCCGTTAGAAACCAGAAATAAAGCGACACCAAGGATCATGCAAGGCTGATATAAAGTGGGGCTAGCTCGACAACATTTTGCATAAAAGCTTAATATAGATGATCAATCATTAATGCTTAAGCATCAAGTTAATTATCATTAACCTATCATCTATATTAGAACCTGTACTAGAGCACTCACTTTATTAGGAGCAAACAATATTAACCATAGCAGGTATAAATTGAGGCAACATTTCCATCATGATCCAATTAACCATCAGTTCAATTTAATTGAATCTACGTTGCCGCTGCTCAAGTCAAGTGCTCACTAACCGGGAGCGATGGCGATTCGAATAGAATTCCTATCCAGCTGGAGGGGTATTTCTAACACTCATCGAGTCACGCCTGGCGAGGGCTGCTCAGGTCACCTTTGGTATAGTTCAGGAGCCGCGGGTCCGACTGATGCCGCATCCCCAAGGGCGACACTCTGCCAGGTGCTAGGGACTCTAACCCCCCCTTGGACTCATGCCAATGTCCCCAAGCACAATGTTTCTCTCCTCCAAGATGCGACCTACCAGTCGATTCCCGGCCTGAACTGTATTACTCGGATTCGCGGTCGGAACGACTTATCCGGCCAACTAAGTGTTAGACTGCGTTCAACATGACTCAAGGACGTATAGCGAATCGGTCCTTAAATGACTCAGACGGGGATAGATCCACACCCAAGACCTCCATGCCTTGTTGCTTCACTATCGTCATCCCGCCCGGTCTCATTTTATTTTTTTAACACATGGTTCCATTCCACGATAGCACATATAGCCAACCGTGCCATATATGAATATCCCTATATCTCGCAGGTGATAGGAAATCACCTGACTTCTACCGCTTAAAGCAGGGCTAAGCATCTACTCGATCCTAGTCTATGTAGGATTCAAGGATTCATATATCTGGATAAGGAATGATATAATGCAGCAAGGTTTTCAACCAACTCCTACCACTTAATGCAACAATACTTATAACATATATAGAATTAATTGCTTTGAAGGTAGGAGACTTATAATGCTCCGGGGCTTGCCTAGGATCCGACACAAGTTAGTGGTTGTCAGATGACACTCGCTTGGCGAGCACCTCCCATCTATCACTTGTCCGATCCTTCTATCTTCGGGATGGATCCACCAACTCCATCTTCGGGTTTGGCTCCACATCTCGTCCTTTACGTGATGCATCTAGCATACCTAGATGAGATGCAAGATGCAAGTCTATGAATACATGGAAATACAATGAATGATGCATCACACACTAAACAAGGCAAGTACAAGGTTATACTAAATACACATAAGCACTTCACATTGCTTAATTAAACATCACACGACCTATCATGCTAAGATAGCAAGGAAAACAATACCAAACATGACACAATATTTACAAAGTCTCAGGTGTACTAACTTCATCACCAAGGACATGAATCACACTTAACAACAAGCAAGCAAAGTAACCAAACATCCATGTATTTTCAACAATTCTGGACATACATGTAGTAGCTGAGTAAATCAATCATATCTGGAGTTCTACAAATCCAAATTACTTTCAAGAAGACATTATGGAAATCTTATGAAGTTGTCTATAATTCATTTAATATCACATAAGCCTGATTCCTAAGTTTAATAGGTCTAAAAGATGAAACTACAGAATCTGGTCTGCTCCAAACAGAGAGCAACCAAATCTGGGATCTGATTTTAAACAGCTATAACTCAAAAACTAATTAGCCAAATACCACCAAATTTTAACACAAGATAGATACATGAATTATATACAACTTTGCAATAGACAAGATTCTCAGAAAACATCATTATCATGGGGTAATCTACATTTCCCCAGAACTATCAAGAAACTAATAATTGCAAGAAATAAATATTAACATATGTTTCAAACATATAATTGTGCAAAACAAACTTTATTAACATGTCACACATGACTAATGAACACCAGAAAACATAGTGTCCAATACTAAATAATTTCTTTTAATACATTTTCTTAATTTACTTAGATAATTAGGTGAAATTATGAACACCTATCAAAATTGCACAATAAATCCTACCAAAATTACAGTGGCCTACATATGCTCTCAGTAGTCTACTGTCCAAATTTCAAGCCATTTGGACATATATATCAACCTCTATGAAAAAGACAAATAGATATTGCAATAAATCATGTGAGAGCAAGATACACTAATAACTCACTCATATAACAACTAAAATTCATGAAATTTTTACCACACATCAAATATCACATAAGTAGCATGCCACAAAAATTTCACTTCATTTAGAGCTCTAGATTTGCAGTTATGAAAATGACAAATACAACTAGCGTTGAAAATCTAGTTGCATAAATCTATTTTTATAGCTAAAATATTAAACTAAAACATGACATATTATAGATCTACTGCATAGATAATTTCATAAGGATTCCAAAAAGTCCTCATTTGCTATTTTACGAATTTCCTATGATTTACTATGAATTTCCAAAAATCAGCAAAAACTACCACAACTAGGTCCTTTAGGTACTATTCATATGAGTCTGTCGGTGTGCACTTAGACCCCTGACTTTAGTCGAATTTGAGCGCGAGGTCCCTGGTCGGGATTTACAGAGAGGGGTCGCCGGAGCTTGCTGCTCCAGCCGGAGGAGCCCACGCCGGCGGCAATGGAGTGGCGGCGGAGTACGGGGTGGCCCTCTCGCACCCGCTGGTATGCTCAGCTTCACCCGAGGCGGACCAAGGCGGCTCGGCCATGTGAGCTGAGCAGGACGGTGGCAACTGCTCTGCCGACAAGGAGCGGCAGCGGCGAGCGACACTATCGGAGGGGGCTGGTGGCGGCGGCGCGGACTGTAGAACGCGATTACATGGTTGGCTCGGGCAAAGGACGACGAATAGCGCTGCCGTGGAGCTCCGCAGTGGCCGGCAATGGTGGTCGCGTCCGCGGCCGCCATCAGCAGCGCGAGCGAGGGAGATGGGGAGCGCGAAGAGAAGGCAAGCGAGTGAGAGGGAGCAGCTCTAGGCACTTCTCCACGTCGAGGCGAGGGCGAGGAGGTGGTAGGAGCATGCAGCAGTGGCACAGACGCGCGTCGGCCATGGGGGGCGCTCCTCTGCATGGTCACCACGTCCCGGACATGCGGCGTGTGGTGAAGTGGCCGACGTGGGGCACCATTTTGGACTGCTTACAGGCCGAATCATCGAATGGGCCAAAAACAAAGTTTGACGCCCACGTGAAGCTCTCCAACTTTTATTTAGGCACTCAGGTCATTAGGGCAATAGATTAGCAGATAATTAGTGACCAACATGGTTGTGTCAGCGCATTGATAGTGCTGAGCAAAAATCCAACTTGATGGTCAAAACAAAGTCAAACTGATGCCATCTTTTTACATGCTTTTCTCCATAATGTCTACTCCAACTTTTGTATTTGCCTCCACTTGAGTTGCTTAACAAAAATTGGAGAACGCGGAATGCCAATGTCGAAGACACTGAAATCGGGGTTTTAAAATTGCTAAGTGTTGGAAACAGTCCAAATTCTGACTTGTGGGCCCTTTTTGAGCATGTTCCACATATTTTCATGACTTGACTCTTAAACAAAGTTTGTTCCTTATAAAATTCTCTACAACTTTGTAAAAGGGTGCATAGTGAAGTAAAGCTTTTAGGTCACACTTTTGAAATGGACAAACAAAAGCGTTCCAAGGTCCACACATGGTCAACCATCACTTAGAGACACAATTAGTCAACATGGTCAACATGAACATTGTTCCATTAAGTGTCCTAAGTGTAGTTAAGGTGTTGTAGAGGCCAAACATACCCACCATGCATAGGTTGCACAAAAGTGTAGGCCTCACAAGTATTGAAACATAGAAATCACTATAATTGTAGTGCTTGTTTCAAGGCCATATTTCAATTGTTTCATGTGTTGTTGTAAGGTACATGCTACACATGCTTCCCTAGGTTGTTCCACATGTTGCAAAGGTTTGTTGCACATGTTGCATTTGTATGTTGCATAAACACTAGTTCCCATGGGATGTAAGGTAGGTTTTAGTTATAGTCCAAACAAGCCTATAACTTATCATTTCATGTGACTTTTTGATTCCAAACTTCATGAAACTTTTCCAGGGATCAATATAGATAAGATGTGATGTGAGACACACGAAGATATTGCCATAACACCATATAAGCCTATATCTTTGAAAATGGCCTATATATAAAACAAAAGAGTAACATCCAACTTTAGGTCAGGCTCATCTCCATAGGTTGACCTCGACATTGTCATCTCCACATAATCTATCATGTTTGAGCTCAAACCCACTGCTTAGTGAGTGCCAACCACCTGGGGTGTTATAGTTAGATTCATCAAATTCCACATCATATGTTTCTTCAACCAAACCGGTGGCATGGTTAAATACTCTATATGCTTTGGACTTTGATGAGTAGCCAACAAGAAAACCAATATCACAACGTCTTTGGAACTTCCCTAGGTGTTGACGCTTCTTGTAGATATAGCATTTGCAACCAAACACTTGGAAGAATGAGACGTCTGGCTTTTTCCCATTTAGCAACTCATAAGGGGTCTTGCAAAGGAACTTTTGTAGGAAGAGGCGATTTGAAGCATAGCATGCGGTGTTGATTGCCTTGGCCCACAATTTCTCCGGTGTGTTGTACTCATCTAGCATTGTTCTTGCAAGAGTGATCAAGGTCTGGTTCTTTCTCTCAACTACACCATTTTGCTGAGGAGTGTAGGTTGATGAAACATCATGCTTGATTCCAATTTCATCACAATAAGCTTCAATGTTGGTGTTGTCAAACTCTTTGATATTATCACTTCTAATTTTCTTTATCTTGACTTCAAATTCATTTTGAGCCCTCTTTGCAAACTTCTTGAAGCAATTTGCCACTTTGGATTTGTCATGAAGAAAGAAAGTCCAAGTGTATCTTGAGTAGTCATCCATAATTACTAGGCAATAGAGATTTCCACCCAAGCTCTTGTAAGTTGTAGGACCAAACAAATCCATATGTAGAAGTTCTAGTACTCTTGATGTTGACATGTAGGCTTTGGTTGGATGAGTGTTTGCAACTTATTTGCCGGCTTGACATGCACTACAAGGTTTGTCCTTCTCAAACTTTATATCCTTCAAACCTCTCACTAATTCTTTCTTCAATAGCTTGTTGAGAGTGTTCATTCCAACATGAGCAAGCCTCCTATGCCAAAGCCATCCAAGTGTAGTTTTGGTGAATAAACATGTCATCAAGTTTGCATCTTCAGATGTGAAGTCAACTAGATAGAGATTATTGTATCTAAAGCCCTTGAAAATCACTTGTTTGTCATCTATCTTTGTAACTACCACTTCATTTGGACTAAACAAGCATTGGTAGCCAAGATCACAAAGTTGCCCAACGGATAGTAAGTTGAAACTCAATGAAGCAACATAGAGCACATTTGAGAGGGAGTGATCATTTGATATTGCAACCTTGCCTATACCCTTGACTTTGCTCTTTGAATTGTCCCCAAATGTGATCTTGTCTTGACATACCCCATCCTCTTCAAGTGAGGTGAACATACGAGGATCACCGGTCATATGTTGTGTGCAACCACTATCAATCACCCAATGAGATCCACCGGTCTTGTAGTTCACCTACACACAAGAGATCAAGCCTTTTGTTTAGGGACCCAAACTTGAGAGGGACCCTTAACTTTCTCAACTAGTGACTTGGCAACCCATATTTTCTTAGGCCTATTCTTGTTAGGGGGACCCAAGAACATGACTTTCATCTTTCCACTTGAATCTTTTCTAAGCATGTAATGAGCATTGAAAGCAAAGGGTCTAGCATGCTTGGGCAAGGGTTGTGGTGGTGGAGTTTTTCACTCATGAGCAAAGTGGCCTTCTTGTCGACACTCAACACATCTCTTTGGTTTGGGCTTTGACTTGCTTTGTTGTTGTTGAGCCTTGACCTTCTTCTCTTGATTTGCCAAATAACCAATGCCACTCCTATCCAACTTCATGATGGTGTTCATGAGTAGCTCACTTTGCAAATATTGGCCTCTTGTGAACTTGCTTAGGCCGGTCTTGAGATGCTCCTTTTCTTGCTTGAGCTTCTTGTTTTCCTCAATAAGTGACTCATTTGAGGCTTGTTTTTCAAGAGCCATCAACTTCTTGTTCTCATTCTTGAGCATCTCATTTTTACTCTTGAGCTTGACATACTCATCATAGTTATTGGCCTCAATCACACTCTTGCCTTTGCCACTAGAGCCTTTTTCAAAGTTCTCAACAATCAAATCATCACATGATGTAGCTATATCAATCTTAACAACTTAGTTAGTAGCATCATGTGTCTCAAGGACAAGCTCATTGGCAACAATAAGAGTATCATAATTGATTTTCAAAGCGGTGTATTCATCTTTTAACAAGTTTAGCCTAGTGATGAGTTCACCATGCTTCTTCTCAATTTTATCATATTTATCTCTAAGCTCCTTGTTAGAAGTTTTGAGCTCCTTGAGAGAAGAAGACATAGTTTCATTTTGATCTATGAGCTCATCCCTAGTCTTATGTGCACTTTCAAGCTTAGATGAGAGAGATTCATTTTCATGTTGAAGCTCATCATTTTCATTTCTAGTCCTCCTTATGATTTTAGAATATTTGTTTAACAATTTTACTAGTTCATCATAAGAAGGTGCATCATATTCATCATCACTATCACTATCATCATCATCACTATCACTATTTTGTACCTTTCGATCACCCTTATCCATAAGGCATAGATGAGCAGTGGAAGATGATGGTGAAGGGGGCGGTGAAGGTGGTGATGAAGATATCGGTGAAGATGATGATGGCCCAATCACAAGTGCGGTGATCTTCTCTTTTTCATTGTCACTTTCATCACCGGAGGACTCACATGATGATTCAATGTCGGTGAGCCAATCACCAACAATATAAGATTTGCCTCCCTTCTTCTTCTTGTAGAACTCTCTTTTCTTGTCATCTTTCTTTTTGTATGGCTTGTTCTTTCTTTTTTCATCTTCTTCATCACTTGAATCATCTTTCTTGCCCTTGTACTTGTTCTTGTACTTGTCTTTTGGAGGTTTCGGGCATTGGTGAGCTAGATGGCCAAGTTCTCCACAATTGAAGCAATCCATTTTGGAGATTGGCTTCCTTTTGCTACTTGTGAAGAATTTCTTCTTCTTGCCATCGAACTTGATGCCACTCTTGTTGAGCTTCTTTAGCATCTTGGTGGTCTTCCTCACCATGAGTGCAAGTGATGCATCATCAATGTCACTTTCACTTGAGCTTTCTTGCACTATCATGGCTTGGCCCTTCTTTTTCTTTTCATGGCTAGCTTTGAAGGCCAAGTCTTTCTTCTTGGAAGATGATGAGCCCTCTTCTGGAGTGATGTGCATGTACATCTCATGTGCGTTGATCTTTCCTAATACTTGTGTCGGTGTTGCGGCGGAGAGATCACTTTGGTGAAGTACGGTGATAATGTGTCCATACTTCTCAACGGGAAGAACACTCAAGATCCTCCTTGCAACATCCGATTGACTCATTTGAGTGAGTCCAAGAGCATTGAGATCTTCTACAAGAACATTCAAATGAGTGTACATCTCATTAGCACTTTCTTTGGGAAGCATCTCAAAAGAATTAATTTTCTTTAAGGCAATATGATAGCGTTCCTCACGCTCACTCTTAGTTCCCTCATGGAGAGCACAAAGATTTTCCCACAATTCATGAGTGTTTTTGGCATTACGCACATGATTGAAGATATCTTTGCCTAAGCCCTGGTAGAGTGCATTTTTTGCCTTTGCATTCCACCGGTCGTACTTCTCCTCGTCACCACTTGGGTTGGCAGGATCCCTTATAGGAGGAAGCCCTTTAGTTGCGGCTGTAAGGCACCCAACATCTATGGCTTTGAGGTACGCCACCATACGAATTTTCCAATATGGAAAATCGTCTCCCTCAAAAGTGGGAGGTGGTCCTTCCCCATTAGACATCTTGCTCTAGGCGGTGAAGCCTGAATTAAGAGCAACACGGCTCTGATACCAATTGAAAGGATCAAGATGCCCAAGAGGGGGGTGAATTGGGCTTTTCTAAAAATTAATTGCAAGAATTAAATCCTACAAGCCAAACTTCACCTCTAGTGTCTACTAGTGTTCCTTAAGATTCTACCGATAAAAGTTTTGCACCCTAAGTTCCAATCCTAGACTAGCATGGCAATTCTAGGAAAGTAAACAAGCAATGAAAGTAATGCATGAAAGTAAATGCTTGAAAGTAAGGGTTAAGAACACGGCGATATTTTGCCGAGGTATTGAAGAGTCGCCACTCCCCACTAGTCCTCGTTGGAGCACCCGCACAAGGGTGTAGCTCCCCCTTGATCCGCGCAAGGATCAAGTGCTCTCTATGGGTTGATTCTTCGACACTCCGTTGCGGCGAATCACCTAAAACTGCTCACAACTTGAGTTGAGTCACCCATAATCTCGTCGGGTGATCACCAAACTCACAATCACCACCAAACCGTCTAGGTGATGGCGATCACCAAGAGTAACAAGCTAGAACTCTCACTTGACCATAACAAGCCTAATGAGAAGATGGATGCACACTTGCTACACTCTTGTCACTAGAAAGGATTCTCAAACTTTGATTCACAAATCACTATCCTCACTAGGGCTCTTGCACTCCCTTGCACTCTAAAGGTGTTTCTCAGCTGAACAAATGAGCAAGAGACCTCTAAAAGAGGTGGAGGGGATGTATTTATACACCCCTCAAACAAATCCAACCGTTATCTTTCGAAACAGCAAAACGCGTACTGACCGGACGCGCCTGTCGACATGACCGAACATGCCGGTCAGGTGTAATGGTCGAAAACCGAAAGCTACGCTGAGTGACCGGACGCGCCGATCTGTGATGACTGGACGCGTTGGTCTGAGATGACCGGACGCGCCGATCAGGAATGATCGGACGCGTCCGATCATGCAAGAGCTTACTGGAAAAATGACCTGACGCACGACCGCGTCCGATCATAGGTGACCGGATGTGTCAGGTCATCGTGGGACCTTACTGGAACGTGACCGGACGCGCCGATCACTTCACAATTACGTTCGATTACGCTGTTTACCCTCTAGAACACGTGTCAGACTGACCACCGCGTCTGGTCCTCTCAAGGACCGCGTCCGGTCGATCAGTTAAAACCGCAGTGAAGTGTTAGTACTGACCAGACGCGTCCGGTCATGACCAGGACCGCGTCCGGTCATAGGTAAACGGCTCAAACGTCTTCTAAACGTGACGCAACTTGAACCAAGTTGCTCACAACTGAACTCTGAGATTTTCTAGAGCTACCTAGTGCTAAGTTTGACAAGTGTGCACCACACCTAAACAGAAGACTCACCTAGGTCAAGCTACTCGCTCATGCCCCCCTTTATAGTACTGTCAAAGGATGAAACAAAGACCCTAACGACTATTCCAGATGTAATCTCAACACCTTGACATCCGGAACTAACCGTCCTTAATCTTGTCGTTGATCCTTTGAAAATCGAAACGATTTCCATCAAGGGACATGAATATCATATTGCCCAAAGCAGTTATCATCTCCATGACCTAACTTACCAACGTTTCTGCAAAACACACGTTAGTCATGGTAATTATGTGTTGTCATCAATTACCGAAACCAACACCAGGGCCTAGTTGCTTTCATAGCCTAAACCCTCTTTGTTAAGAGAGAACCTTTGGCTACCCAAGCATTTTAGCAAGCGGGCATCCCCACCATAGGCATTGCCTAATGCGCGGGTGAGATCATCCACCTCTCTCTTGAGAGTCTCATTCTCAACCACAAGTGATGAATCACTAGTAGTAAAGATAGAGTTGGTTGTGGTGGATGATGATGAGCTACATGAAGCATTAGTAGGACCAACAAATAAAGAATCATCAATAATATCACATGTTAGTCCAATATCACAAGTGACAATCACTTGCTCCTCCTTAGCTTCCTTCATGAACTTCTCCAACTTGAGGTCCTTTTCCTTGATGAGCTCAAGTAGAGTGGAGTGGGCTTTCTTAAGCCTAGTGTGAGCAACTTCAAGGTCCTTGTGGTCTTCCTTTAGACACTCACAAGAGGCCTCTAGCTCATCAAAGGATTTCCTAAGAGCTTTGAGCTCTTGTTCAATTCCTTTGCACTTCTTACTCTTTTTTAGAGCAACAAGCTCCTCCATCAAGGCATCATTTTCATTGCTCTTGGCAATGAGCTCTTGTTCTAAGATTTTATATTTCTTGGTTGTCCTCTTATAGCCCTTGCTCATTTGATCTATTATGCCTAATAGATCATCCTTGGAGTAGTCTTCATCCTCCTCATCATCACTCCTACAATCATCACTAGCACAAGAATCATCATCACTATCATCATGTTTTACCTTGGTAGGCTTGGCCATAAGGCATGTCGATGTAGTGTTGAAGATGGATGGCTTGTTGGAGAGGGCGATGTTTGCAATGGCTCGCCGAGTGGTCTTCTCATCATCACTAGATCTATCGTCATCACTATCGGAGTTATCACTATCCCAAGTGACCACATAGCCACCACCCTTCTTCTTGTTGAATGTGAAGCTCTTCTTTGCTTTCTTCTCCTTCTTGTTCTTCTTCAACTTCAACTCCCCATCATGATATCTTTTGTCTTCATAGGGACACTTTGCCACTACATGATCGGGGCTATTGCAATTGTAGCAAAGCACCTCCTTTTCCTTCATGAAGTCCCTTCTCTTTCTTGCACCATAGCCTCTCTTCTTCATGAACCGACCCATCTTTTGCACTAGAAGGGCCATGGTCTCATCATCAAATGGATCATCATCATCAACAACCTTGCTCTTGCCCTTGGAAGAAGAAGCCTTGAATGCGGTGGTCTTCTCTTGCTTGACCTTGATCTCCTTCTTCTCATCTTCATCTTCATCATCATCATATTGAGCATCGGTCATGACATCTCCAAGCACTTGGTTTGGAGTCACCTTGTCCAAACCCTCTCTTTGGATCATCTTCCTCAAGATAGCAAACTTCTTAGGTAAGTTCATCAAGAACTTATGTGAGAAGTCCTTGTCCTTGACATCTTCTCCTAGGCTCTTGAGATCATTGACAATAACTTGTAGCCTATAGAACATCTCCAGTATGGACTCATCATCCTTCATCTTGAAGCTTGAAAATTTATCCTTGAGCATATAGAGCTTGGCACTCTTTACCATTGAAGTGCCCTCATATGTTTCCTCTAATCTTGTCCACACTTCACTTGCCATCTCAAGATCCTTGATTTACTCAAAGACCTTTGCATCAATCCCGTTGTAGAGAGTATTGAGAGCCATAGTGTTGCATTGGTTGTTGATGCGGTCATTGTTGGTGAGGTTGTTGGGATCAATGATAGCATAATCATGGTGTGTCACCTTCCAAACGTTCTCATGAATAGAGCCAAGATATTGCTTCATCTTTCTTTTCCAATGATCAAAAGATGTGACACTATCAAAGAATGGAGGCCTGCCCCGACATGGTTGAACACAACTTGAGCCATCTTACACTGAGGTTGTTAAGCCTTGAAAACGGTGACCATGGCTCTGATATCACTTGAAAGGTCTTGATGGCTAGAGGGGGTGAATAGCCTTTTAAAATTTTCTACAAAGACAAGCTAAACAAGTTTATCAATATAACAAATAGCGAGATGCGAGTTTTGCTTAGCCTATGGGGTGTTTGCAAGCCACCTATCCAAAACACAATTCTAGTAGTTGCACTCAACCGCACAAGTCAAACCAAGAAGGTAACTACAACTACAACTAGCAAGCTACACAAAAGAGATACTCTATCAAAGCTAACTAGCTAGCAAAGATAACTAAGAAAGTAATGCGGAGTTGAGTTAGGAGAGTTTCACCAAGGGGCGAAGTAATGAGCCAACCAATATGATTAACAATGAATACCAAGATAACCGAACACTGGGATCAATCAATCACAATATGAAAGTGATGACACGAAGATTTATCCCGAGGTTCACGTGCTTGCCGGCACGCTAGTCCCCGTTGTGTCCCTCTTCACCACGTGGTTCGGTGGCTAATCGGTCTCACACCGAGCCTCTCAAAAGGCTCCACAAGAACCTACCAAATGGCAAAAGGTTGCAAATGACACGAGCAATTCACTAACATTGCCTTTGGCGCTTCGCTGAGGTAGGCACAAACCCCTCACAATCACCGAAGGTGGCCAAGAACAATCACCAACTCTTGCCAACACCTCCAAGCTGCTCCAAGCCATCTAGGTGGCGGCAACCACCAAGAGAAACAAGAATCCCGCAGCAAATCAACCACCAAGTGCCAACTAGATGCAATCTCACAATGCAAATGCACTTGGATCACTCAATCTCACTTCAAATATGCAAAGAAGCAAGAGAGATGAGTGGGAGGGGAGTTGCTTAGCTCAAAGTGCTCACAAGTATGTCAAATGCTCGAGAGAGAGAGCCTTGAGCCGGCCAACGAGTATTTATAGACGTACCCCTTCGAATAGAGCCGTTAGAAACTTAAACAGCCGAAATCGTGCTGACCGGACGCGCTGGTCCAACTGACTAGATGCGCTGGTCGCACAACGGCTAAGTCACGAAGCACTGACCGGACGCGCTGGTCCAACTGACCGGACGCACCGGTCGCACAACGACTAACTGCGAAGCAACGACCGGACACGCTTGACGCGAAGACCGGACGCGCTGCAAACGACCGGACACGCTGGTCCCGTGACTGACCGGACACGCTGGTCATGCCTGAGCAGCGCACAACAACACAATGACCGGACGCGCTGGAGAAATGACCGGACGCCACAGTGCCAGCGTCCAGTTAGAGTCCAGTAAGCTCCCTGAACGACCGGACGCGTCCGATCGACTGTGACCGGATGCGCTTCGTGTCCGATCAACAAACTAAAATACGCGCAGACACTGAACACTGACCGGATGTGTCCGGTCATGCAAAGACCATGTCCGGTTCAGCGTCCTGTCACCTCTGTGACCTCCGTTCGCCTCTGTTTCTTTTCTGGACTTCCGGCGTAGTGGAAAATAGTCGTTTCAATTCCTCGAAAACGCCTGAATCCCGCCTCGCAAGCTCGGCGGGAGGGAGAGAGGATCCCAAATCCTCTCTACCGCTTAAACTCCACCGCCTTCGCAAACGTGCTAACACCACCAAGTGATCTCGTCATGTGTGAGTGTGTTAGCATTTTGACAATCGTTTTTCGAGGCGATATTAGTTCTATCCAAATGCATATGATTATGAAATGCACATCTAGAGGCACTTAGGAGTTCAATAGCCACGTCATTCCCCTCTTTATAGTATGGCTATCTATCCTATAATGTAACCACACCCACTAGGTGTCTTGGTTACTAAAACACAACCCTTAAGCATATACCTTTGCCTTGATCATGTAGAATTGCATCCAAATCCAAGTGTGGCCATCATGATCACCATGTCCATCTTGCCACCAACCTTGGAATGTACTAATCCTCATATGCTACATACAACTTAGGCATAGGATTAGTACTTAGTCATTGTCACTAATTACCAACACCAAACATAAGACTTTCACTCATCCACCTAAAAATTCACCTCACCTGCTCCGCCGACCGTCGCTACCGCCAAACCCTAGACCTCGCCTCGACCCCTCCATCACGGCCGATGGTGAAATGAGCTAGGAGGCACTGCATAAGGAACCCAGAGATGGGCAAGTTCGCCCCTTCCTCCTCCACTATGAGGACCAGGGCCGTGGAGGCGACGAAGAAGAAGGCGGTGCCGACTTTGAAGGAGAAGGCGGCGCTGGCTTCGAAGACCGTGGCTGCGAAGGCCGCGAAGAGGATGGCCAAGAAGGTCATGAAGGAGAGGGCCACCAGCAAGAAGCTCCTAAAGATGGCCACGCAGGAATCCACATCATCAAGCAACTCCTTGGTGGAGATGTGCCGCCACTGCTTCGAAGGGAAAAATCCTATCTCTAAACTAGCTGCACGGCAATGGGAAGTGCATGAAGCAGGGCGGCCATTGTGTCTCTGACTGTAGTGGCCCTAAGGTAATTTTTGGATTTTTTTTAAATGTGGAAATGGTATTTCTATGTATGTGTGCATGCTTTATAGGGTTAGCAAAGATAAACAATTATGTTGTATCTATACGATTGGCCTGCTGGTTCATGTATGTTATAGATTTGGTGTATGTTATAGAATTGGTGGAGATTGTGATCTTGATTTGATAATTGTCTCATATTTAATTTGTGGGCTTAGTTGAGCTATTGTTCTGTGTGTGCCTCTGTTGTAGTCTAGTTTGACCTGTGAACAAGAAGCAATGGATTCAACATTCTGTTACACACTTTTGAGGAGTTATTTAGCACAAGGCAATGAAGTTTTATTGACATGATTCAGTGCTGGTTTTGTGTCTTCAAAGGATTTCCATGTAGCAGTATCAAATGTTTCTCATTTATCTTGTGCCTTTCTCATAGCTCAGGATTGTGCCAACTTATGGCTTGAAGTGGTCTAGTTTCTGTTTGCTGCTTGTCCCTTAATTTAGATATGGATGTTGGTCGAAAGACATATTGGTTGAAGTCAGATTAAATCTTGTGGTTAGAGCACTTGGTCATGGAATTTGAACTCAGGTGAAGTAGTTCATGAAGTAATATACGCTGCATTGAGGGTGTAATCTGCAGCTGCATCTTCAGGTCACACATCTTGTTTTGACTAGTATTCAAAATTTCATAGCTCCATCTGGTTTTTTCTGTGTACTACACTACAATTGTTTTTTTTATTTATTACTGAGATTTTAGACTAGGATTCAAAAATTTCAGAGCTCCAATTGGTTAGTTTCTAAAGCTCCTGATGTAAAGATCACTAACATTTGAATACAAATCATCATAATCCTCTATTTTTGGTTATACTCTACTAAACCATTTTCTGCCTTCGATTGTGCATTAAAGTTCAGAAATGCAATATTTATATCTGTTACTGCTAATACTTCACATTGCTAACACTATATGTTGCATATATAAACAGGGACACGAGATCAGTCGACCCACCCTTGAGGAGGCCCTCAGTGCTGTGGTCAGTGAACCCTTAATGAAGAGTGTCAGGGCTGTGGCTTGGAAGCTCGACGACCTCAAAGAACAGGTTGAGCGCAACAACAACCTCAACACCTAGATCAATGCTTTCGGTGTGCACCTGCATGCCGTGATTGACAAGCTGGCCAACCTCAGCAAGGTGTCGGTAGCACCCTGGCCCACCTCAAGAAGTGATGTGATCGCTATGGCAGTGCTGACTTTTGGTGATGAAGTTTATGTGATTCTGAAATATGATATGTAGCTTGTGGTGACAGACACCAACTTATGTTAGTGTTGATGTGGTGATCTATGGACACCAAAATGGTTCTGGCAGTGATGAAATATTATGATACGTAGCTTGTGGTATGAATATATATGTGTAATGTTAGCACGAATTCAGTCCACTTGTTCATGTATCTGTTCATATATCTGTGTTGTGAGCCACAGGGAGGAATATGCTTCCCTTTACTTTTTCAAACTTAAAATTTACATATTTTTTTAGGAATTCAGTCCACTTGTCTTTTTCAAACTAATATGTGCAAAATATATATAAATTTAAGTCATACTTCACCAACTTTTAATACTAAACCAATTAATCACTAAAGAAATGACAAATTTAAGTCATACTTCAACAACTTTTAATAATAAACCAATTAACCACTAAAGAAATGATAAATTTTAGTCATACTTCAACAACTTTTAATAATAAACCAATTAACCACTAAAGAAATGACAAATTTTAGTCATACTTCAACAACTTTTAATAATGAACCAAGTAAATTTAGTCAAACGTATTATAATTTGAAATGGAGTGCTCTCTTACTCCACTCTCGGACTACCACTAGTACTACGACTGCTACTCTTACTACTACTCCTACTACTACTGCTACTGCTGCTGTTGCTACTGCTACTGCTACTACTGCTGCTGCTACTATTGCTGCTACTACTACTACTACTGCTGCTGCTGCTGCTGCTACTACTACTACTCTACTACTACTGATGAGGACATCGCCATGCTGGACACACTGACGTTATGGTCTTCCCCAAGTTGCAATTCGTCCCCAACTCCGCTGCCACGTCACCCTCGGCTTCAGCAGACACGTCGTCACTGTTTCGGTCATAACTCTCTCATACGACATCAAAACAGGGCGTTCTTAGATGCGTTGGAAAGGGGACGACGACGCCATCGTTTTGGATCTGGTCCCAGCTCCAGAAGGTCCGTTGATCATTCTGTGTGACCACGGCAAGGTGTTGCGTCACCTATTTGGGCCAACTTGGCCATGTATCATGTCGGGCCTTAAGCCCAAGTTGTAGGCGCCCAACCCCTGGTCGTTCACAACCCTAGGTCAAGTCTTAGACTATAAACACAGCCGCCACCACTGTTAGACAATTAGGTTTTTGTTTAGACTTTAGTTTTCCATCGAGAAACTGAATCATTCATTGTAATTGTGGTGACAAATCCTTTTACAGTGATCCAGGGCCCCTGTTCTTGATCTCCTCCACTATGTCGATTAGTCCTTTGGAACCAAGTTCTCAAGCCCTCTACTGATATTCGCGTCAGTCATATTTGCAATTTCACATTGCGTGTTTTACCTTCTTGCTTGTGCTCTTCGATTCGCTTGCAGGAAAAGCCTTCTTGGCGAGGTCAATCAAGTTGTGCTTGGTTGATAACCAACGGAGCAGTGGTGTAACGGTTGCAGGGTTTGAATCATGTCTAATTTGAAGCCGGATTGCCAACGTCGAGATCTCCACAAGTTGAACTTACCGGTTACCTCTCGGAAGATCGGGTCTGTACTCATCAATTGGAATCAGAGCATTCAGGTTTACCATGATGTATCATCTCGTTTGCCTTAGATTCATATTTGTTCATTACCTAGAGTCCAAAAAAAGCCCAATAATATTTCAATTTCTGATGTCCTATCACCTTTGTGCCTTTACAATTTTGTTTCAGATTCGCGTTGTTGAGTTTTTGTCCATGGTCGAGTCTTGTTGCTGGTTTAGGATTGTGTTCGTAGTCGTAGTTCAATCGCCCGTTGCTGTGATTTTTGTTTTCCGCTGCTATCCCATCCACCATTTCCAAACAACAAGTCGAAGCCACCACATTACTCGACTTGCCCCGCTAGCCGCCTTGTGTAACTTCTCGCCGCCGCGCAAACCCTAGATAGGTTGCCAGCCGCTCTTATTTTGCCTGCATCGCAGCCCTCCTTACATCATTAGGTGAATACCTACTGCTGTTAGTCACAGGAACAATCTTGTGATCGGTGTTAGAGTTTAAGGACGCTTTGCCCTAACTGC